>CM062232.1:0-600000 GCA_031216185.1 Syzygium aqueum
TAAACCCCAAACCCTAAACCCTAAACCCTAAACCCTAAACCCTAAACCCTAAACCCTAAACCCTAAACCCTAAACCCTAAACCCTAAACCCTAAACCCTAAACCCTAAAACCCTAAACCCTAAACCCTAAACCCTAAACCCTAAACCCTAAACCCTAAACCCTAAACCCTAAACCCTAAACCCTAAACCCTAAACCCTAAACCCTAAACCCTAAACCCTAAACCCTAAACCCTAAACCCTAAACCCTAAACCCTAAACCCTAAACCCTAAACCCTAAACCCTAAACCCTAAACCCTAAACCCTAAACCCTAAACCCTAAACCCTAAACCCTAAACCCTAAACCCTAAACCCTAAACCCTAAACCCCTAAACCCTAAACCCTAAACCCTAAACCCTAAACCCTAAACCCTAAACCCTAAACCCTAAACCCTAAACCCTAAACCCTAAACCCTAAACCCTAAACCCTAAACCCTAAACCCTAAACCCTAAACCCTAAACCCTAAACCCTAAACCCTAAACCCTAAACCACCCTAAACCCTAAACCCTAAACCCTAAACCCTAAACCCTAAACCCTAAACCCTAAACCCTAAACCCTAAACCCTAAACCCTAAACCCTAAACCCTAAAACCCTAAACCCTAAACCCTAAACCCTAAACCCTAAACCCTAAACCCTAAACCCTAAACCCTAAACCCTAAACCCTAAACCCTAAACCCTAAACCCTAAACCCTAAACCCTAAACCCTAAACCCTAAACCCTAAACCCTAAACCCTAAACCCTAAACCCTAAACCCTAAACCCTAAACCCTAAACCCTAAACCCTAAACCCTAAACCCTAAACCCTAAACCCTAAACCCTAAAACCCTAAACCCTAAACCCTAAACCCTAAACCCTAAACCCTAAACCCTAAAACCCTAAACCCTAAACCCTAAACCCTAAACCCTAAACCCTAAACCCTAAACCCTAAACCCTAAACCCTAAACCCTAAACCCTAAAACCCTAAACCCTAAACCCTAAACCCTAAACCCTAAACCCCAAACCCTAAACCCTAAACCCTAAACCCTAAAACCCTAAACCCTAAACCCTAAACCCTAAACCCTAAACCCTAAACCCTAAACCCTAAACCCTAAACCCTAAACCCTAAACCCTAAACCCTAAACCCTAAACCCTAAACCCTAAACCCTAAACCCTAAACCCTAAACCCTAAACCCTAAACCCTAAACCCTAAACCCTAAACCCTAAACCCTAAACCCTAAACCCTAAACCCTAAAACCCTAAACCCTAAACCCTAAACCCTAAACCCTAAACCCTAAACCCTAAACCCTAAACCCTAAACCCCAAACCCTAAACCCTAAAACCCTAAACCCTAAACCCTAAACCCTAAACCCTAAACCCTAAACCCAAAACCCTAAAACCCTAAACCCTAAACCCTAAACCCTAAACCCTAAACCCTAAAACCCTAAACCCTAAACCCTAAACCCTAAACCCTAAACCCTAAACCCTAAACCCTAAACCCTAAACCCTAAACCCTAAACCCTAAACCCTAAACCCTAAACCCTAAACCCTAAACCCTAAACCCTAAACCCTAAACCCTAAACCCTAAACCCTAAACCCTAAACCCTAAACCCTAAACCCTAAACCCTAAACCCTAAACCCTAAACCCTAAACCCTAAACCCCAAACCCTAAACCCTAAACCCTAAACCCCTAAACCCTAAACCCTAAACCCTAAACCCTAAACCCTAAACCCTAAACCCTAAACCCTAAACCCTAAACCCTAAACCCTAAACCCTAAACCCTAAAACCCTAAACCCTAAACCCTAAACCCTAAACCCTAAACCCTAAACCCTAAACCCTAAACCCTAAACCCTAAACCCTAAACCCTAAACCCTAAACCCTAAACCCTAAACCCTAAACCCTAAACCCTAAACCCTAAACCCTAAACCCTAAACCCTAAACCCTAAACCCTAAACCCTAAACCCTAAACCCTAAACCCTAAACCCTAAACCCTAAACCCTAAACCCTAAACCCTAAACCCTAAACCCTAAACCCTAAACCCTAAACCCTAAACCCTAAACCCTAAACCCTAAACCCTAAACCCTAAACCCTAAACCCTAAACCCCTAAACCCTAAACCCTAAACCCTAAACCCTAAACCCTAAACCCTAAACCCTAAACCCTCAAACCCTAAACCCTAAACCCTAAACCCTAAACCCTAAACCCTAAACCCTAAACCCTAAACCCTAAACCCTAAACCCTAAACCCTAAACCCTAAACCCTAAACCCTAAACCCTAAACCCCTAAACCCTAAACCCTAAACCCTAAACCCTAAACCCTAAACCCTAAACCCTAAACCCTAAACCCTAAACCCTAAACCCTAAACCCTCAAACCCTAAACCCTAAACCCTAAACCCTAAACCCTAAACCCTAAACCCTAAACCCTAAACCCTAAACCCTAAACCCTAAACCCTAAACCCTAAACCCTAAACCCCAAACCCTAAACCCCAAACCCTAAACCCCAAACCCTAAACCCTAAAACCCTAAACCCTAAACCCTAAACCCTAAACCCTAAACCCTAAACCCTAAACCCTAAACCCTAAACCCTAAACCCTAAACCCTAAACCCTAAACCCTAAACCCTAAACCCTAAACCCTAAACCCCAAACCCTAAACCCTAAACCCTAAACCCTAAACCCTAAACCCTAAACCCTAAACCCTAAACCCTAAACCCTAAACCCTAAACCCTAAACCCTAAACCCTAAACCCTAAACCCTAAACCCTAAACCCTAAACCCTAAACCCTAAACCCTAAACCCTAAACCCTAAAACCCCAAACCCTAAAACCCTAAACCCTAAACCCTAAACCCTAAACCCTAAACCCTAAACCCTAAACCCTAAACCCCAAACCCTAAACCCTAAACCCTAAACCCTAAACCCTAAAACCCTAAACCCTAAACCCTAAACCCTAAACCCTAAACCCTAAACCCTAAACCCTAAACCCTAAACCCTAAACCCCAAACCCTAAAACCCTAAACCCTAAACCCTAAACCCTAAACCCTAAACCCTAAACCCTAAACCCTAAACCCTAAACCCTAAACCCTAAACCCTAAACCCTAAACCCTAAACCCTAAACCCTAAACCCTAAACCCTAAACCCTAAACCCTAAACCCTAAACCCTAAACCCTAAACCCTAAACCCTAAACCCTAAACCCTAAACCCTAAACCCTAAACCCTAAACCCTAAACCCTAAACCCTAAACCCTAAACCCTAAACCCTAAACCCTAAACCCTAAACCCTAAACCCTAAACCCTAAACCCTAAACCCTAAACCCTAAACCCTAAACCCTAAACCCTAAACCCTAAACCCTAAACCCTAAACCCTAAACCCTAAACCCTAAACCCTAAACCCTAAACCCTAAACCCTAAACCCTAAACCCTAAACCCTAAACCCTAAACCCTAAACCCTAAACCCTAAACCCTAAACCCTAAACCCTAAACCCTAAACCCTAAACCCTAAACCCTAAACCCTAAAACCCTAAACCCTAAACCCTAAAACCCTAAACCCTAAACCCTAAACCCTAAACCCTAAACCCTAAACCCTAAACCCTAAACCCTAAACCCTAAACCCTAAACCCTAAACCCTAAACCCTAAACCCTAAAACCCTAAACCCTAAACCCTAAACCCTAAACCCTAAACCCTAAACCCTAAACCCTAAACCCTAAACCCTAAACCCTAAACCCTAAACCCTAAACCCTAAACCCTAAACCCTAAACCCTAAACCCTAAACCCTAAACCCTAAACCCTAAACCCTAAACCCTAAACCCTAAACCCTAAACCCTAAACCCTAAACCCTAAACCCTAAACCCTAAACCCTAAACCCTAAACCCTAAACCCTAAACCCTAAACCCTAAACCCTAAACCCTAAACCCTAAAACCCTAAACCCTAAACCCTAAACCCTAAACCCTAAACCCTAAACCCTAAACCCTAAACCCTAAACCCTAAACCCTAAACCCTAAACCCTAAACCCTAAACCCTAAACCCTAAACCCTAAACCCTAAACCCTAAACCCTAAACCCTAAACCCTAAACCCTAAACCCTAAACCCTAAACCCTAAACCCTAAACCCTAAACCCTAAACCCTAAACCCTAAAACCCTAAACCCTAAACCCTAAACCCTAAACCCTAAACCCTAAACCCTAAACCCTAAACCCTAAACCCTAAACCCTAAACCCTAAACCCTAAACCCTAAAACCCTAAACCCTAAACCCTAAACCCTAAACCCTAAACCCTAAACCCTAAACCCTAAACCCTAAACCCTAAACCCTAAACCCTAAACCCTAAACCCTAAACCCTAAACCCTAAACCCTAAACCCTAAACCCTAAACCCTAAACCCTAAACCCTAAACCCTAAACCCTAAACCCTAAACCCTAAACCCTAAACCCTAAACCCTAAACCCTAAACCCTAAACCCTAAACCCTAAACCCTAAACCCTAAACCCTAAACCCTAAACCCTAAACCCTAAACCCTAAACCCTAAACCCTAAACCCTAAACCCTAAACCCTAAACCCTAAACCCTAAACCCTAAACCCTAAACCCTAAACCCTAAACCCTAAACCCTAAACCCTAAACCCTAAACCCTAAACCCTAAACCCTAAACCCTAAACCCTAAACCCTAAACCCTAAACCCTAAACCCTAAACCCTAAACCCTAAACCCTAAACCCTAAACCCTAAACCCTAAACCCTAAACCCTAAACCCTAAACCCTAAACCCTAAACCCTAAACCCTAAACCCTAAACCCTAAACCCTAAACCCTAAACCCTAAACCCTAAACCCTAAACCCTAAACCCTAAACCCTAAACCCTAAACCCTAAACCCTAAACCCTAAACCCTAAACCCTAAACCCTAAACCCTAAACCCTAAACCCTAAACCCTAAACCCTAAACCCTAAACCCTAAACCCTAAACCCTAAACCCTAAACCCTAAACCCTAAACCCTAAACCCTAAACCCTAAACCCTAAACCCTAAACCCTAAACCCTAAACCCTAAACCCTAAACCCTAAACCCTAAACCCTAAACCCTAAACCCTAAACCCTAAACCCTAAACCCTAAACCCTAAACCCTAAACCCTAAACCCTAAACCCTAAACCCTAAACCCTAAACCCTAAACCCTAAACCCTAAACCCTAAACCCTAAACCCTAAACCCTAAACCCTAAACCCTAAACCCTAAACCCTAAACCCTAAACCCTAAACCCTAAACCCTAAACCCTAAACCCTAAACCCTAAACCCTAAACCCTAAACCCTAAACCCTAAACCCTAAACCCTAAACCCTAAACCCTAAACCCTAAACCCTAAACCCTAAACCCTAAACCCTAAACCCTAAACCCTAAACCCTAAACCCTAAACCCTAAACCCTAAACCCTAAACCCTAAACCCTAAACCCTAAACCCTAAACCCTAAACCCTAAACCCTAAACCCTAAACCCTAAACCCTAAACCCTAAACCCTAAACCCTAAACCCTAAACCCTAAACCCTAAACCCTAAACCCTAAACCCTAAACCCTAAACCCTAAACCCTAAACCCTAAACCCTAAACCCTAAACCCTAAACCCTAAACCCTAAACCCTAAACCCTAAACCCTAAACCCTAAACCCTAAACCCTAAACCCTAAACCCTAAACCCTAAACCCTAAACCCTAAACCCTAAACCCTAAACCCTAAACCCTAAACCCTAAACCCTAAACCCTAAACCCTAAACCCTAAACCCTAAACCCTAAACCCTAAACCCTAAACCCTAAACCCTAAACCCTAAACCCTAAACCCTAAACCCTAAACCCTAAACCCTAAACCCTAAACCCTAAACCCTAAACCCTAAACCCTAAACCCTAAACCCTAAACCCTAAACCCTAAACCCTAAACCCTAAACCCTAAACCCTAAACCCTAAACCCTAAACCCTAAACCCTAAACCCTAAACCCTAAACCCTAAACCCTAAACCCTAAACCCTAAACCCTAAACCCTAAACCCTAAACCCTAAACCCTAAACCCTAAACCCTAAACCCTAAACCCTAAACCCTAAACCCTAAACCCCAAACCCTAAACCCTAAACCCTAAACCCTAAACCCTAAACCCTAAACCCTAAACCCTAAACCCTAAACCCTAAACCCTAAACCCTAAACCCTAAACCCTAAACCCTAAACCCTAAACCCTAAACCCTAAACCCTAAACCCTAAACCCTAAACCCTAAACCCTAAACCCTAAACCCTAAACCCCAAACCCTAAACCCTAAACCCTAAACCCTAAACCCTAAACCCTAAACCCTAAACCCTAAACCCTAAACCCTAAACCCTAAAACCCTAAACCCTAAACCCTAAACCCTAAACCCTAAACCCTAAACCCTAAACCCTAAACCCTAAACCCTAAACCCTAAACCCTAAACCCTAAACCCTAAACCCTAAACCCTAAACCCTAAACCCTAAACCCTAAAACCCTAAACCCTAAACCCTAAACCCTAAACCCTAAACCCCAAACCCTAAACCCTAAACCCTAAACCCTAAACCCTAAACCCTAAACCCTAAACCCTAAACCCTAAACCCCAAACCCTAAACCCTAAACCCCAAACCCTAAACCCCAAACCCTAAACCCTAAACCCTAAACCCTAAACCCTAAACCCTAAACCCTAAACCCTAAACCCTAAACCCTAAACCCCAAACCCTAAACCCTAAACCCTAAACCCTAAACCCTAAACCCTAAACCCTAAACCCTAAACCCTAAACCCTAAACCCTAAACCCTAAACCCTAAACCCTAAACCCTAAACCCTAAACCCTAAACCCTAAACCCTAAACCCTAAACCCTAAACCCTAAACCCTAAACCCTAAACCCTAAACCCTAAACCCTAAACCCTAAACCCTAAACCCTAAACCCTAAACCCTAAACCCTAAACCCTAAACCCTAAACCCTAAACCCTAAACCCTAAACCCTAAACCCTAAACCCTAAACCCTAAACCCTAAACCCTAAACCCTAAACCCTAAACCCTAAACCCTAAACCCTAAACCCTAAACCCTAAACCCTAAACCCTAAACCCTAAACCCTAAACCCTAAACCCTAAACCCTAAACCCTAAACCCTAAACCCTAAACCCTAAACCCTAAACCCTAAACCCTAAACCCTAAACCCTAAACCCTAAACCCTAAACCCTAAACCCTAAACCCTAAACCCTAAACCCTAAACCCTAAACCCTAAACCCTAAACCCTAAACCCTAAACCCTAAACCCTAAACCCTAAACCCTAAACCCTAAACCCTAAACCCTAAACCCTAAACCCTAAACCCTAAACCCTAAACCCTAAACCCTAAACCCTAAACCCTAAACCCTAAACCCTAAACCCTAAACCCTAAACCCTAAACCCTAAACCCTAAACCCTAAACCCTAAACCCTAAACCCTAAACCCTAAACCCTAAACCCTAAACCCTAAACCCTAAACCCTAAACCCTAAACCCTAAACCCTAAACCCTAAACCCTAAACCCTAAACCCTAAACCCTAAACCCTAAACCCTAAACCCTAAACCCTAAACCCTAAACCCTAAACCCTAAACCCTAAACCCTAAACCCTAAACCCTAAACCCTAAACCCTAAACCCTAAACCCTAAACCCTAAACCCTAAACCCTAAACCCTAAACCCTAAACCCTAAACCCTAAACCCTAAACCCTAAACCCTAAACCCTAAACCCTAAACCCTAAACCCTAAACCCTAAACCCTAAACCCTAAACCCTAAACCCTAAACCCTAAACCCTAAACCCTAAACCCTAAACCCTAAACCCTAAACCCTAAACCCTAAACCCTAAACCCTAAACCCTAAACCCTAAACCCTAAACCCTAAACCCTAAACCCTAAACCCTAAACCCTAAACCCTAAACCCTAAACCCTAAACCCTAAACCCTAAACCCTAAACCCTAAACCCTAAACCCTAAACCCTAAACCCTAAACCCTAAACCCTAAACCCTAAACCCTAAACCCTAAACCCTAAACCCTAAACCCTAAACCCTAAACCCTAAACCCTAAACCCTAAACCCTAAACCCTAAACCCTAAACCCTAAACCCTAAACCCTAAACCCTAAACCCTAAACCCTAAACCCTAAACCCTAAACCCTAAACCCTAAACCCTAAACCCTAAACCCTAAACCCTAAACCCTAAACCCTAAACCCTAAACCCTAAACCCTAAACCCTAAACCCTAAACCCTAAACCCTAAACCCTAAACCCTAAACCCTAAACCCTAAACCCTAAACCCTAAACCCTAAACCCTAAACCCTAAACCCTAAACCCTAAACCCTAAACCCTAAACCCTAAACCCTAAACCCTAAACCCTAAACCCTAAACCCTAAACCCTAAACCCTAAACCCTAAACCCTAAACCCTAAACCCTAAACCCTAAACCCTAAACCCTAAACCCTAAACCCTAAACCCTAAACCCTAAACCCTAAACCCTAAACCCTAAACCCTAAACCCTAAACCCTAAACCCTAAACCCTAAACCCTAAACCCTAAACCCTAAACCCTAAACCCTAAACCCTAAACCCTAAACCCTAAACCCTAAACCCTAAACCCTAAACCCTAAAACCCTAAACCCTAAACCCTAAACCCTAAACCCTAAACCCTAAACCCTAAACCCTAAACCCTAAACCCTAAACCCTAAACCCTAAACCCTAAACCCTAAACCCTAAACCCTAAACCCTAAACCCTAAAACCCTAAACCCTAAACCCTAAACCCTAAACCCTAAACCCTAAACCCTAAACCCTAAACCCTAAACCCTAAACCCTAAACCCTAAACCCTAAACCCTAAACCCTAAACCCTAAACCCTAAACCCTAAACCCTAAACCCTAAACCCTAAAACCCTAAACCCTAAACCCTAAACCCTAAACCCTAAACCCTAAACCCTAAACCCTAAACCCTAAACCCTAAACCCTAAACCCTAAACCCTAAACCCTAAACCCTAAACCCTAAACCCTAAACCCTAAACCCTAAACCCTAAACCCTAAACCCTAAACCCTAAACCCTAAACCCTAAACCCTAAACCCTAAACCCTAAACCCTAAACCCTAAACCCTAAACCCTAAACCCTAAACCCTAAACCCTAAACCCTAAACCCTAAACCCTAAACCCTAAACCCTAAACCCTAAACCCTAAACCCTAAACCCTAAACCCTAAACCCTAAACCCTAAACCCTAAACCCTAAACCCTAAACCCTAAACCCTAAACCCTAAACCCTAAACCCTAAACCCTAAACCCTAAACCCTAAACCCTAAACCCTAAACCCTAAACCCTAAACCCTAAACCCTAAACCCTAAACCCTAAACCCTAAACCCTAAACCCTAAACCCTAAACCCTAAACCCTAAACCCTAAACCCTAAACCCTAAACCCTAAACCCTAAACCCTAAACCCTAAACCCTAAACCCTAAACCCTAAACCCTAAACCCTAAACCCTAAACCCTAAACCCTAAACCCTAAACCCTAAACCCTAAACCCTAAACCCTAAACCCTAAACCCTAAACCCTAAACCCTAAACCCTAAACCCTAAACCCTAAACCCTAAACCCTAAACCCTAAACCCTAAACCCTAAACCCTAAACCCTAAACCCTAAACCCTAAACCCTAAACCCTAAACCCTAAACCCTAAACCCTAAACCCTAAACCCTAAACCCTAAACCCTAAACCCTAAACCCTAAACCCTAAACCCTAAACCCTAAACCCTAAACCCTAAACCCTAAACCCTAAACCCTAAACCCTAAACCCTAAACCCTAAACCCTAAACCCTAAACCCTAAACCCTAAACCCTAAACCCTAAACCCTAAACCCTAAACCCTAAACCCTAAACCCTAAACCCTAAACCCTAAACCCTAAACCCTAAACCCTAAACCCTAAACCCTAAACCCTAAACCCTAAACCCTAAACCCTAAACCCTAAACCCTAAACCCTAAACCCTAAACCCTAAACCCTAAACCCTAAACCCTAAACCCTAAACCCTAAACCCTAAACCCTAAACCCTAAACCCTAAACCCTAAACCCTAAACCCTAAACCCTAAACCCTAAACCCTAAACCCTAAACCCTAAACCCTAAACCCTAAACCCTAAACCCTAAACCCTAAACCCTAAACCCTAAACCCTAAACCCTAAACCCTAAACCCTAAACCCTAAACCCTAAACCCTAAACCCTAAACCCTAAACCCTAAACCCTAAACCCTAAACCCTAAACCCTAAACCCTAAACCCTAAACCCTAAACCCTAAACCCTAAACCCTAAACCCTAAACCCTAAACCCTAAACCCTAAACCCTAAACCCTAAACCCTAAACCCTAAACCCTAAACCCTAAACCCTAAACCCTAAACCCTAAACCCTAAACCCTAAACCCTAAACCCTAAACCCTAAACCCTAAACCCTAAACCCTAAACCCTAAACCCTAAACCCTAAACCCTAAACCCTAAACCCTAAACCCTAAACCCTAAACCCTAAACCCTAAACCCTAAACCCTAAACCCTAAACCCTAAACCCTAAACCCTAAACCCTAAACCCTAAACCCTAAACCCTAAACCCTAAACCCTAAACCCTAAACCCTAAACCCTAAACCCTAAACCCTAAACCCTAAACCCTAAACCCTAAACCCTAAACCCTAAACCCTAAACCCTAAACCCTAAACCCTAAACCCTAAACCCTAAACCCTAAACCCTAAACCCTAAACCCTAAACCCTAAACCCTAAACCCTAAACCCTAAACCCTAAACCCTAAACCCTAAACCCTAAACCCTAAACCCTAAACCCTAAACCCTAAACCCTAAACCCTAAACCCTAAACCCTAAACCCTAAACCCTAAACCCTAAACCCTAAACCCTAAACCCTAAACCCTAAACCCTAAACCCTAAACCCTAAACCCTAAACCCTAAACCCTAAACCCTAAACCCTAAACCCTAAACCCTAAACCCTAAACCCTAAACCCTAAACCCTAAACCCTAAACCCTAAACCCTAAACCCTAAACCCTAAACCCTAAACCCTAAACCCTAAACCCTAAACCCTAAACCCTAAACCCTAAACCCTAAACCCTAAACCCTAAACCCTAAACCCTAAACCCTAAACCCTAAACCCTAAACCCTAAACCCTAAACCCTAAACCCTAAACCCTAAACCCTAAACCCTAAACCCTAAACCCTAAACCCTAAACCCTAAACCCTAAACCCTAAACCCTAAACCCTAAACCCTAAACCCTAAACCCTAAACCCTAAACCCTAAACCCTAAACCCTAAACCCTAAACCCTAAACCCTAAACCCTAAACCCTAAACCCTAAACCCTAAACCCTAAACCCTAAACCCTAAACCCTAAACCCTAAACCCTAAACCCTAAACCCTAAACCCTAAACCCTAAACCCTAAACCCTAAACCCTAAACCCTAAACCCTAAACCCTAAACCCTAAACCCTAAACCCTAAACCCTAAACCCTAAACCCTAAACCCTAAACCCTAAACCCTAAACCCTAAACCCTAAACCCTAAACCCTAAACCCTAAACCCTAAACCCTAAACCCTAAACCCTAAACCCTAAACCCTAAACCCTAAACCCTAAACCCTAAACCCTAAACCCTAAACCCTAAACCCTAAACCCTAAACCCTAAACCCTAAACCCTAAACCCTAAACCCTAAACCCTAAACCCTAAACCCTAAACCCTAAACCCTAAACCCTAAACCCTAAACCCTAAACCCTAAACCCTAAACCCTAAACCCTAAACCCTAAACCCTAAACCCTAAACCCTAAACCCTAAACCCTAAACCCTAAACCCTAAACCCTAAACCCTAAACCCTAAACCCTAAACCCTAAACCCTAAACCCTAAACCCTAAACCCTAAACCCTAAACCCTAAACCCTAAACCCTAAACCCTAAACCCTAAACCCTAAACCCTAAACCCTAAACCCTAAACCCTAAACCCTAAACCCTAAACCCTAAACCCTAAACCCTAAACCCTAAACCCTAAACCCTAAACCCTAAACCCTAAACCCTAAACCCTAAACCCTAAACCCTAAACCCTAAACCCTAAACCCTAAACCCTAAACCCTAAACCCTAAACCCTAAACCCTAAACCCTAAACCCTAAACCCTAAACCCTAAACCCTAAACCCTAAACCCTAAACCCTAAACCCTAAACCCTAAACCCTAAACCCTAAACCCTAAACCCTAAACCCTAAACCCTAAACCCTAAACCCTAAACCCTAAACCCTAAACCCTAAACCCTAAACCCTAAACCCTAAACCCTAAACCCTAAACCCTAAACCCTAAACCCTAAACCCTAAACCCTAAACCCTAAACCCTAAACCCTAAACCCTAAACCCTAAACCCTAAACCCTAAACCCTAAACCCTAAACCCTAAACCCTAAACCCTAAACCCTAAACCCTAAACCCTAAACCCTAAACCCTAAACCCTAAACCCTAAACCCTAAACCCTAAACCCTAAACCCTAAACCCTAAACCCTAAACCCTAAACCCTAAACCCTAAACCCTAAACCCTAAACCCTAAACCCTAAACCCTAAACCCTAAACCCTAAACCCTAAACCCTAAACCCTAAACCCTAAACCCTAAACCCTAAACCCTAAACCCTAAACCCTAAACCCTAAACCCTAAACCCTAAACCCTAAACCCTAAACCCTAAACCCTAAACCCTAAACCCTAAACCCTAAACCCTAAACCCTAAACCCTAAACCCTAAACCCTAAACCCTAAACCCTAAACCCTAAACCCTAAACCCTAAACCCTAAACCCTAAACCCTAAACCCTAAACCCTAAACCCTAAACCCTAAACCCTAAACCCTAAACCCTAAACCCTAAACCCTAAACCCTAAACCCTAAACCCTAAACCATAAAACCCTAAACCCTAAACCCTAAACCCTAAACCCTAAACCCTAAACCCTAAACCCTAAACCCTAAACCCTAAACCCTAAACCCTAAACCCTAAACCCTAAACCCTAAACCCTAAACCCTAAACCCTAAACCCTAAACCCTAAACCCTAAACCCTAAACCCTAAACCCTAAACCCTAAACCCTAAACCCTAAAACCCTAAACCCTAAACCCTAAACCCTAAACCCTAAACCCTAAACCCTAAACCCTAAACCCTAAACCCTAAACCCTAAACCCTAAACCCTAAACCCTAAACCCTAAACCCTAAACCCTAAACCCTAAACCCTAAACCCTAAACCCTAAACCCTAAACCCTAAACCCTAAAACCCTAAAACCCTAAACCCTAAAACCCTAAACCCTAAACCCTAAACCCTAAACCCTAAACCCTAAACCCTAAACCCTAAACCCTAAACCCTAAACCCTAAACCCTAAACCCTAAACCCTAAACCCTAAACCCTAAACCCTAAACCCTAAACCCTAAACCCTAAACCCTAAACCCTAAAACCCTAAACCCTAAACCCTAAACCCTAAACCCTAAACCCTAAACCCTAAACCCTAAACCCTAAACCCTAAACCCTAAACCCTAAAACCCTAAACCCTAAACCCTAAACCCTAAACCCTAAACCCTAAACCCCTAAACCCTAAACCCTAAACCCTAAACCCTAAACCCTAAACCCTAAACCCTAAACCCTAAACCCTAAACCCTAAACCCTAAACCCTAAACACCCTAAACCCTAAACCCTAAACCCTAAACCCTAAACCCTAAACCCTAAACCCTAAACCCTAAACCCTAAACCCTAAACCCTAAACCCTAAACCCTAAACCCTAAACCCTAAACCCTAAACCCTAAACCCTAAACCCTAAACCCTAAACCCTAAACCCTAAACCCTAAAACCCTAAACCCTAAAACCCTAAACCCTAAAACCCTAAACCCTAAAACCCTAAACCCTAAACCCTAAACCCTAAACCCTAAAACCCTAAACCCTAAACCCTAAACCCTAAACCCTAAACCCTAAACCCTAAACCCTAAACCCTAAACCCTAAACCCTAAACCCTAAACCACTAAACCCTAAACCCTAAACCCTAAACCCTAAACCCTAAACCCCTAAACCCTAAACCCCTAAACCCTAAACCCTAAAACCCTAAACCCTAAACCCTAAAAACCCTAAACCCTAAACCCTAATGATCGATGTTAAGAACAAATTCCTGCTGACAAAGATAGGACTGTCAATGCTTTATAGCTCGCACGACAGCATAATATTCCTGCTCATACGTCGACCAACGTCGGCGAACTTCATTAAGTTCTTCACTAAAGAAGGCTATAAGTTTACCTTCTTGGGAAAGGACAGCACCAATCTCGACACCAAAAGCATCACAGTCCAATTTGAACACTTTCTCAGAGTTAGGGAGCATCAATACCGGCGCCGTAGAGAGCTTTTCTTTTATAAGAGCAAAATTGGCCGAAACTTCATCACCCTAATGGAATTTTCCCCTCTTTAAACAGTCAGTGATCGGGGCCACAATAATATTGAAATCTCGAATGAAACACCTATAGAATGTTGCAAAGCCGTGGAAACTTCGAGCCTCGCCAACATTCTTTGGAACTGGCCAATTGCGAATCACGGCCACCTTATTTGCATCAACGTGAAGTTCATCCGTGCCAACAACAAAATCCAAAAACAATAGGCGTTTTGTCATGAAGCTGCACATTTTCATATTAATGAACAATTTATTTTGCTGCATGGTTAGTAGGACATCCCTCAAGTGCTCTATGTGTTGACGCCCATTCGGACTATATATGAGTATATCATCAAAGAAAACTACTACAAACTTGCCAATAAAAGGTTTGAGAACCTGACTCATCAAACGCATGCAAGTACTAGGCGTGTTAGTGAGTCCAAACGGCATGACAAGCCATTCGTACATGTGACATTCTGAATTTCAACCCATTTTTGGGATTTTATAAAACGTGTAATTCGTCAGTGTGCTTATAGTAAAATCTCACCCAGGAACTGATTACTCCCGGTTATTGTTTTTAAAATTGAGATTTTGCTAAAATCGTATTCTATCAAATTTGGCCGTTATTTAGAGCCCGACCTTTGGTGTCAAAATTTTCAGAGTTTTATGACGAATTTAATTGGACGGTGTTGATATTATTGTGGACAGCCTCGATATTGTCCGGGATACGTGAAAAGTGAATTTTTGACCGGGTGCAGATTTGGACTGGTAAACCTCCCTCGCAGTGTGTTTTTACTAATATCCTTTGGCCTTTTTCCTAATTTATTAATTAGGATTTTCGAGGACTGTTGGATCGTTTTCATATTTGAATCGTGGCCATCGGATCACACTTGAGTGTGATGTGACCATTCTCGGATCTCGTCTCTCTCTCTCTCTCTCTCTCTCTCTCTCTCTCTCTCTGACACCCACTCCCCCACCTGCTCCTCTCTCTCTCTCTCCCTTTTCTTCTTTTTCTTTTTTCCTTTTTCTTCTTTTCTTCTTCCCTTCTCCTCCTCCCCGCCGTTGCTTCTTCCTCCCCCGACGGTGACTACTTCTGGCTTCTGCTTGTTGCTGCCCGACATCGATTGCCGGCTTGTCCTTGTCGGGACCAGCCCAGCCACCGCCCGCCTCACCCAGCCGTGTCGTTCGCCAGCTGCCGCCCCGATCAACTACCCTTCCCTCCCCTGTCTACACGCGCAGCAGGCTCGCCGTTGCGCCTGTCACGGCCCGGCATTGGCCAGCCACCCAGTCGGCCTGTCCAGCTCGCCCTCGCCGCCGTTGTGCCATCTCCGATCACCGCTCAACCTCCTCCTCTCCCGTCCGAGCCCTTCCTTTCCCTCCATCGCATCACCGTGCTAGCCGCCGGGGACCAACTTGCCGGACGCCCGCCGTCCAAGCCGTCCAGCTGCCGCCACCGTCGCCGCCGCTGTCCCAACCGCCGAGAATAGCCCAGGCCAAGCTAGAACAGCCCCCACAGCGGTCGCTCCTTCGCCGCACCCGTTCACCGACAGCCGAGCTCTAGCTGGAAACCACCGCGGACATCTCTCGTCGCCGCCGTCGTTCTCGTGTAAACGACGTCGTTAGCCGGGTAAGTTAACCCCTAATCCCGTGTTTAGGATGTTAAACTTGTTTAGGATAGTTTAGATTATGTTTAGATTAATTTATTACTTGTTTAAGTAGGATTAGCGATAGGTTATCGATTTTGATTCGATAAATTATTATTAGTTAGAAGATAAGCTATCCTTGTGTTTGCGATAACTTATTGCAATTTTAATGATAAGTTATCAATTATTTTACTATTATTGATTATTTTATTAAATAAATTTATTTTCAGACTTAACTATTATTTTATTATTAAATAATAAATTCCGAATTTAAATATTATTATTGTATTATTAAATAATTAAAATTCAAAATTAAATATTAACATTTTCGGAAAAATTTCTAGCGTCAAATTGTGATTCCTATACTTGAATTATAATGTGTATGCTATGAATTGCCGTGTTAATTAATTGCTATAGTTAAATAATTTTAATGACTGTTTTCAAGAAAGGATTTCGAGTTCTCAAAAGTGGATTATTTTTATCGATGTGCTTACAAAATGAATTTAATGTTTGAGGATGAAAATTATGCTTCGCAATGAGGTTCACAAATTGATTGACCATTTGCATGTGTGACCACTTGGTATTATTGTATGACATCGATGAGAGCACAATTCATGTACGCATGGGCTAATTAAAAAGATAATAATTTGTCGGAATGCTTGTGTGCTCGTGTGGTCACACGTCGGAGCCGTCTCGTTGTGTATCGCTTGATGATGTCCGGTTTATCGAGGGCTGCTGCGTATCACGCTCGGTTTGTCGGATGCTTGGAGATTATCTAGATTGTCGATACTCCGGATGCCGAATCGCAGCCCGAGGCTAGATTCGATGCTCCTTACGGGATACCATCTTCCTGTGTGTCGTTTGATGTTGCCGTACTGGAATGCCGTCATCTTGTGTATCGTTTGACGTAGCCGTGCCCGACGGGGTGGGACGGAGCCCTGTTTTTACCGAAACATTGCCATCTTGCTGCAGATCGCTTGATGTGTAGTGGCCCCGAGGGGGCGTAATAATTGGGATATGTGTGATGTATAGTGCTTGATTATGGGGTAAAAACTGCTAGGCATAGTATGGGACGTGCTCAAGTGGATTTTGCCTTATAATCGAGACACACGCAACCGTGATGCATTAATGCATGGAAAATCTCTTTAAATGCTTTGTGTATGTGACACATTCATTTCATCAGCGAGTGTACCAAGGCGAGGTAAGGATGCATGTGGTTGTTTAATGCTGTTGTTGTTGATGCTATATTGCCTGGTTAAGGACCCTCGTGCGAGTTGGCCTCCTAAGTGGGGCTTAGGCCGTTAACTTATTGAGATTTTATCTCATTTGTTATTATTAAACCTTTTTCAGGACCTTAGCTCGTCGTTGCTTCCTACGCGGTTTGGAGTACGTAGTTTTTGGTTGATCCTTGAGGGTTAAGCCTGGAAGCTAATATTTTGGATGGAGTAAATTAATCCTAACCTTTGTCTTTCGATGGCTTTTTGTGGAAACGCTCGACGTGGGCTTGTAAGTATATTCCCAGGGTTAATCAATTAAAAAAAATGGCTTTTGTTATGAATGGTTTTCCTCTGCTATTCCAGATTTGATTATTGTCTAGGGTTTGTTATGTTGGTTATCGTTTTTGCTTGCGTAATTCAAAGATAAAAAGAAATGAGTCGGCGATGAGTCCTGGGTCGTCGCATCTCAACGACCGAAGAGGGGTGTTGTGTGCCCGTGGGGTTTGGGGCATGACAGTACAAACCTGCACTTGTCTTGAAGACCATTTTCCATTCGTCGCCAGGACGGATGCGAACTTGGTGATATCCACTTCGAATGTCGATCTTCGTAAAAATCTGTGATCCAGCAAGTCTATCTAGCATATCATCAAGTCGTGGAATTGGAAACCTATACTTGACAGTAATCCGATTAATGGCACGACTGTCTACACACATACGTATGGTACCGTCTTTCTTTAGCGTGAGAAGCGCATGAACTGCACATGGACATTTGCTTTCACGCAAGAAGCCCTTTCGAAAGAGCTCTCCCACCTGCTCTTGTAGAATCTGATTCTCTTTCGAATTCATCCGATAATGTGACAAATTAGGAAGACTAACACCTGGAAGAAAATCAATCTCATGTTGGATATCCCTTGAAGGAGGTAATCCGTCAGGTAAATATTCAGGCATAACATCACTGAAAACCTTTAATAAGGGCTTAAGAATGTCGGGAACACAAACCACAACTTGATGGTCACCCTTGTCTACAATCATAAACATGCCTTCACGCTTTCGGATATTCATAATAACCCCTGCATTCTGCTTCTTCACAATCTAAGGAAAATTACTCTTTGATATCAAAGTAATTTTAGTCCTTCTCTACACAAAAGAATACGTATTCTCCCTAGCTCGGTATGTAGCATCAACATCATATTGCCATGGCCGACCCAGTAAAACATGACACGCATCCATCTCCATAACATCACAGACAATAGTATATTGATATGATTTTCCGATCGAAATAGGTAAACGGCATAATTGATTTACCTTAAGTTCTGCTCCCTTGTGAATCCATCCGATCGTGTAGGGCGTGGGATGTGGCTCCGTTTTTAGTTGCAAGTGATCCACCAAGGCCTTTGACACTATATTCTCGCAACTTCCGCTGTCAATAATGATATCGCATACTTTGCCGTTGCCAGTACAGCTTGCACGGAAAAGCTGATTCTGCTGGGTATCTTCTATTCGCGGAGCAAGCAATAAACGACGCACAACACAATTAATTTGCTTGCCCACTTCATCTTCCACTTCCACTTCTTCTTTCTCTTCCCAATCTTCCTCATACACATCTTCTTCATGTTCAACGATATTGGCCATTTTACGACGAGGACAATCGCTAGAACGATGGCCCAACTCGTTACACTTGTAGCACTAGATCAGTTGGGGCTTGGCATATGGATTCTGGATATTCTGATTGGGAGTGCGATTGCTTGCTGCGACTGCTTCCTTAGGCGTTCTAGTAGTACCTCCTAAAACTCGGCTCGAATCAAGGGTTTGTCAACTAGAAGAACTTGTAACTTCAGGCTGTTTTCCTTTCCCGAATGACCCACGGCCCGAATAATTGCTACCACGAGTACTAGGGTTAGTCCTCTCCAATTGCATCTCAATTTTTCACGATATATCCTGAGCGTCTTCGATAGAGAATAGTTGATGCAAAGAAACTCAATCATGGATATTAAGTCGCAAACCATTAATGTACGTAGCAGTTTGTTGTACCTCGGACTCATTCAGGTTATTGCGAGTAGAGAGTCGAAGGAACTCTTCCGTATAAGTTTGGACCGATCTATTCGATTGTCGGCAATTCTGGAATTGCTGAAATAACAGTTGTTCATAGTCTGTTGGGAGGAACCTCTTCTTCACCGTCTGTTTCATCTGACCCCATAATCGAATAGGAGCCTTGCCTTGTCGACGTCGCGTCAATTGAGTCTATTCCCACCAAGCTAAAGCGCCACCCTTCAACTTGTACGCCACAAGTTTCACTTGGCAATCCTCGTCAATATCCATAGCGTCGAAGAATTTCTCAACTTCCCAAAGCCAATCCAAGAAATCTTCAATATCCAAATTCCCATTGAAAGTAGAGAGATCTAATTTTAGTTGATACTACTCAGGATCTAGTCGATAGCCCCCTGCCGTCGATCCCCACGAACATGCTCCTCCTGGAATCCCCTGTATCGGCGACCACCACGAATCTGTATCTCCTGGAAATCTTCGTCTTCGTCTTACGTATCCTCGACATAGTCTTGACGCCTATGTCGGGGGATTCCTCTACGCCCTATAGCATCTTCGAGATCATGAGCGACAGGAATTCGCTCGGCTGGAAGAACACCAGACGCATGATTTTGTGGACAAACGCTGGATGGCATCAAGGATCTCTTAAAACCTTCGATCGGTTTGACCCACGAACTGATTGAACTCAGCCCGCGTAATAGACTCGTTCTCACAGCCCTCAGCAGCGGGGAGATTGACATTCATGCTATTCACCATCGTCACAGGAGAAACATGCTCTGATACCAAATGACGCAAAGAGAAAGCGTAAATTTGGAATAACTCCAAAGAACTCGGAATTTTTATTCAATGATAGTATGATTTTCGATTACAAGACGGACATATTATATAGAAATAGGACTCTTAATCCTAATGGAAACAGAATAATTAAAGATAACATATAATAAACCAAATCTTTCAAATAGAATATGTGAAAGTAATGACAATCACGAATTTCCTAATATAGAAAACTGCCTGAATGGTAATATAGGAAACTGCCTGAATGGTCGTAATCAGAAAAACTGTCGAGATTTTCGGCGATTACGGCGATCACATTCTTCAAGATAATCACATGCTAACTGTTCTACATCAATAACAAAATATCAACTAATAGCTTTAATATCTTACACGTCATTGGATGACACGTAACAGTTAACTGGCATACCAATTTAGGTTTTACCCTCTATTTGTCATAAGTGTATCGGTTTGTGATTTTTCGTAATATTAATCCAATTCAACGCAAACTATTTGAAGGTAAATTTGTTACAAATGTATATGTTTGCAATTTTTTATAATCAAAAATTATTTTGAGGAAAAATTATCATAAGTGCATCAATTTTGGGTATTTCATAATCGAAAAATTAGTTTTAGATAAATTGTCACATATGTACCCTTTTAAGTTTTTCGTGAGATTAACTTTTCAAAAAAAAAATTTTCCTTACCCAAAAAAAAAACTTTTCAAATTTTGTTATTATAATGAAGCCGGATCTTTTGGTGGTTTTTTTTTAACATATCTTTACCTGGTTCGGTAATCTTTTTTTTTTGGCAGCAGATACCTAAAGTCTGAGGTAGGCAATCAATCATTCCATATCATATTGACGTATTATCCTCGGGGGAAGAACAGCAATAGTGCCAAAACTTGTGTACGGAGGCCACTTTGGTGCCAAAACTTTCATTTGGATCACTTAAGTGCCAAAAGTTTACGCCGGCGATCACTTAAGTGCCAAATCGGAGAAAAAACGATCACTTAAGTGCCAACGGTGAGAAATTCCGATCAAATTTAATACGTGGCTTTTATATTTAAAATTTAATGATACGTGGCATTTCCATGTGTATAATTCAATTTTTTAAATATTTTTTTCTGATTTTTTTCTTTCTTTTCTTTTTTCTTTTTTCTTTTCTTTTTTCTTTTTTTCTTTTCTTTTTTTTTATTTCTTCTTATTTCCGGTGGCCGAACGCCGGTGGCCAGATGCTGGCCACCGGAAATAAAAAAAAAAAGAAAAGAAAGGAAAAAATAAAGAAAAGGAAAAAAAGAAAAGAAAGGAAAAAATAAAGAAAAGGAAAAAAAAGAAAAGAAATGCCACGTGTGCCTCCGGCGAGCCACATCAGCCTCCGACAAGCCACATCAGCTTGAAAAATTAATAAAAAAAACGCCACGTCGGATTTCCGGTGAAGTGGCACTAAAGTGATCGTTTTTCACAACTTTTGGCACTTAAGTGATCCAAATGAAAGTTTTGGCACCAAAGTGGCCTCCGTACATAAATTTTGCCACCATTGCTGTTCTTCCCCCTATTATCCTCGTACTAGCAGTACAACGAGCCACAGTAATCGAAGTGTTTCATCCGCCTAAGATTCTACGCCTCTCGTTGTTCTCGTAAGGTGGACGACACTGTAGTATATCGCCTTACCAGCCTCATCATTATCAATGCCGTCCGAGTTTCCAATTTTATAAGCCAAGGAAGTTCTCCTAATTCATCATAATCATGGCCATCTAAGTTTACAAATGGACAAGCCAAATAAGTTGCCCGCAGGAAGTGTTAGTGGTTACCTTAGCTATGTAGTTTCATGTTTCCAAACTATTGCATTTATACAAATTCGTGCCTAAACTTTTTTCATTTGACCAATTTTGTCATAAACTTTTTACAATTTACCAATATAATTCATTCGGCCAATTATACTTGAAAATTGTTAATATGAATGTCAATCGTCCTATGCGATACACCGACATTGATATTGACATTTTTTTACCATTTTTTTTTGTTTTCTTTCTTTTTCCTTCTTCCACAATTGCTGGCCATCGCGTCACAAGCTAGGGCAGGCGAGATCAAGCCTTTCTATAGACCGACAAGGGTCAGCCTCGCCAGCTTCGAGAGAGGCTTGACAAAGGTTGCCCCTCGCCAACCCTAGGCAACCTCACCCCTACGAGAGTGAGTCTCGTCAAACTACCACTGCCAGACCCCAATGGCAGTCGCCAGCCATCAAGGAGGCCCAGCGAACGGCGGAAGAACAAGGATAGAAAGGAAAGAAAGGAAAAGAAAAGAAAAAAAGAAAAATACATATAAAATTGCAAAAAATTATCCACGTTAACTTCGGCTGTTCCACATCAGCGATTTTTTTGCCAAAATTAATCGGATGGATTACATTAGCAAATTGTCAAAATGTTTAGAATTAAATTGGCCAAATAAAAATATTTAGAACTGAATTGGAATGAGTACAATAAATTTAGGAATTTTTTAGCAATTTTCCTGAAATTTTAGTAGTCACCTTAGCTATGTAGTTTTTTGTTCGTGAACTCGGACGGTTTTCTTTTCTTGAATGAGGCACTCTTTAGTTGTTTTTTTTTTTTTGGTAAAGGTAAGATGTGCACTCTTTAGTTGTTTATTGCATCTTGACTACAAAAATTTAAAATTTTTCGAATGGCTTATTAGAAATTGCCTTGGAATGTGCTTAATTAACCCTCATAATCAGCGAACAAAGCTTTGGCTTTAAACAATGATAAGTGTAGAGAGCCATACTTTTCTCTGCGTGACCGCCACAGAATGCATCAACAGTGCACGCCATTCCCATTCGCAGGCATGGCATTGCATGAGCCATTCAAAAACTCGGATGCATTTCCATTTATGCAACCTCTCATGACTGAGGGTCAATTACCCCATCCCACTGCCCACATGAAGCTGTCATAAGTCCTGTTGCAGTTCTCGGTCAAGGGTAAAACATTAAGGCGTGTTACTTAGAAGCAAGCTAAAATTCTGTTAATAGCAAACAAGAGTAAACTGGATTATGATATCTATCTTACCGGCATTGCCTAATCAAATTGTAGAACTAGTTGCCTAAAGAAGATTTAAAAATTTGAACCGATAACAAAACCATGCCGAGGTCGACCTCGCCGGCCTCAAACAAGCCTCCCCCAGATGGCTGGAGGAGGCTTGACCTCGCCTAATCAGGTAGGGCCAACGTTGCCCAGCCATGGCAAGGCTCGCCCTCACTAGTGGCCGGCGGGGGCAATCCTTGCCAAGGCAGGCAAGCCCCTCTGGCCGGTTGCCGATGGCCGGCAACCGGCTTGAGGAGGAAGGAGGAGAGGGATAAAAAAAAAGAATAGAAAATATTAAGTTCAAAAAATATTAAAATTGTCCACATCAACCTTACCAAAAAAAAATTGTCCACATCACTGCCACATAAGCCGGACAATGTCCACATCAGCACTATCTAACCAAAATTGGGACTCAATTGACAAGTAGTATAAATATTTAGGGCTGAATTAGCAAAAGTGCAATAGATTTATGACTTTTTGAATAATTTTTCCATCCAACTGATGATTTTTCACCGCGTGTTAGAACAACACAAAATAAGGGTAAGTAAAGCCCAAGAAAAGGTTAGGGGATGATCTAGTCAAGTCTTCCCTAACGAGTCCTGCTCCGAGCATATCAAGGCAGAACTCTCTAAATCGTCCCAAAAAAACGGCGTTAAACCTTATCTCACCATTAATCCGGAGTTAACCCTACAGAGGTTGTGTAAGGTTCCGGTTGCATGAAGCATACCTACAGTAGATCTTTGATATAAACCTTCCATAGTAAATTTGGAAAATTATAACGAAGAATAATGTAGATATATACATGATAAAAATAAACATCTATAGATACTATTCGCAAAGGATAAGGCACCGGCCCAATGACGGTTCCAGAAGCATGCTTCAATTGCCAATGCATCGCTTCAAGAGTACCACAATATAACCATTTGGCAGGTACATAAAAAATATAAAAAAAAATAAAAAGAGATGCAAGCGTCTATTTCAAAAATGATACTTTCATGATTTTAATTTAAGTAGTGAGAGACCTTTGAGATAAGCAAAAGGAGTGGGCATAATCTTGGTGAGCATGTAGGAGCGTGCTTTTACTACTCATCCATTACTGCACGAGATCGTCTGCTTGTGGGGCTGACACTTCCACTTCGACTTATTTTAAGTGCTGTCAGCGCTTTTTGTATTTCCATTGTCATTGCACTATCCACACTCCCAGACGATAGCTTCTTGTGAGACTTTTGCAAATGCAGTTTGAGCGAGCTGCTGCTGAGGCCGGCATTCTTTCCACAGATGGAGCAAACTTTCATGACTGGTTTTCTTTGTTGCCATTCCATAGAGACCTTCCCATGCAACTTCCTGTCAAGATCCAGAAGGATTCTAGCAAACCCATCATTCGGTTGTGCTCGCCGATGAGCTCGTTTAAGGATATTCCATGCTTCTAACAGAGTGAAATTTCTACATAACGAGAGAATTTGCATGAGCATTCCCCTTTAAGACAATGAACACAAGCATAGAAACAAATGCTGAAAGCTTGATCATTTGCTATTGTTGGGATTCTAAAAGACCTGTACCACACTGTGCAAAGGTGAAAATATATTGACAGTAGAGATTTACGTTTGTCTTTAATAAACATGTTAATTTGTATATTCCTAAAGTTATAGACCTCACATATGAACCTAGACTTGTAAACTGAACAAGAATTGTGATAGTTAACTAGTCTGTTAATTAAGCACTCAGATACCAGTCAAGTGGTGTTGAAAGAAGTGTAAATTGCACTGAAAAAGAAAAAAACTTGTGACTTGACTGGTTTCCAGTTTCAAATAAATGTCTATTTCACTACTTGTGATTTTAAAACTTAAGATTTCTAGACTACAATCACCTCCATTTAAGATATGGATATTCTTTAATTCATTCCTGAGTCAGATCCTGATATGACTACACTTGACAAAGACAATAGTTTCATGTTCCCCTATTCCACTGTGTTAAAAGACACCACTTACTGCCTGAGCATCAAGTAAGCAATCACCATTGTGGCACTTCTGCTTCTGCCTTCAAAGCAATGAACAAGCACCTTCCCACCTATCTGCTCTACATGATCAATGAAATCGCACGCTTCAGCGAAAATACTGCTGATATTGGTCTCTTCGTCATCACTTATCTGTTGAAGTAGGGTAAGCAGTGTGTCATGAGAAGGCACTATGTGGACAAGAAGTCCAAAACCCATGAGAAATCCAAAGGCATGCGTACAAAAGCAAGCATCATGATGAAAAGTGCTTGTCCTCAGTGCTTGTGATCATGTGTAGGAACAACATTCATCGTCCTGCAGTTGAACCACAGGCAAATATTGCCAGAAAGAAGAAAGCTTAACAGAAAAGAACGCTTTAGACTTCTATCATTTATTCTTGTAAAAGGAACAGAGAGTATGAAAAATTAAGCACAAAATTTTATGAGATAACTTGATACAGTGCATGAAGTAAACTTCTCAGGCTATGTTAACCACTTGCCAGTAGGAAATTAAGCAATTTGATGATAAGAGATAATATCACAGTAGAGTAGTGACCCAGAGATGAAATGTCCACTCAGACTTCATGTAAACAATTTATGTACTCACAGAGAAGTTCTTGTACTTAAACAGATCGGGATACTGAGAATCTGATTGTCCAATTTCATTGGAACACAAACATAAAACGTGGGTGATGTCTAAATGTTGCAGTGTAAAAATTGATCTTGCTGCCAAAGCCCCACCAATAAACAAGCTACTTGTAATTGAAGATGGCCTCTCCGTATTTGCTGCTTCAGAAATTAATGCTATCCTTTCAAGAATGTGTTCCAGTCTAACCTATGAGCACAACTGATTGTATTAGAAAGAATATATGCATCAGGAAATTGATTGGAATTGAAGTACATCTCTGCGGAGGAATAAGGTGATTGTTCACTGTACCTTCAATTCATAAGCATCAACAACACTATTATTATCACTCCCCTCAAAAAATCCTGTGTTGAAACTGTTTTCCTGACAGAGTTTTACAGCATCATTCTTAAGCATCTCATTCCACTGCTCCAAATCCTTACTTGATTCGGCATCAACCTGAAAGACTGACTTGTGAGCTCAATGTTTTGCAATAGTAGAGGTGGTAATAAGAGAAGATCAATCCATTTAGCCACAGAGCGTGGACCTACTAAACATTACTGGCCGATGGTATTCATGAATTAAGATCAATTTTATCCCGTTGAGAAATTGAACATTTCAGCAGAAGCTAAAGAACTGTCACCATTGTGCTTAGCCAAGTTCAACGACAAGGTTAAATGCAAACCAACCTTAGCATACTTATGAAAGTCACGTAATTTTGCCGTCAAGCGCAGGCTACGAAAGGGCTCTCCACTCCCTCTGCAAAATTTTCCATGCCAATTTTCTCGCGAAAGAGGAGAACTAGAATCCAAGCTTTCTTTATTTCCTGAAGATGAACTCAGTGCGGTTCTCTGCAACTCTGAATCACTTAAATCTGTATGGTGAGAAGTACCCCGTTCCTTATTAGACGAAGAGCTAGGAACACCAGCAGCTCCTGAGGGTGACTCAGGGACCACCAGTTCATCTTTGTCAGAATCCCCCAAAGATGTCTTGTTAATTATGTTAAAAAATGATCGTAATAAGGAATCCAGTTTTTGGTGAAGAGCAAGTAAAAAAATATGGAAGCCTTGCAGGTCCCTCAGAGCAGCACGGAATCCATTGCGAAATTCATGGACAACAGAGGCAACCTCAGCCAGACACAGCTCGTCCATATTTTCACCATCCTGCAAAGGAGGTGACCCTAACCTCCCGCCGCTTATTTCATGCAACATGTTCGAAGCGTACTCACTACTATTGAGAAGTAGCTCAACCAACTTGGGATAATTTGCTTGGTCATTTGCCCGTTTTCCATGTGGAGGTCGACGCGGCACACCAGAGTCAATTGCCACAATGTGAAAAGCAGATGATGTTGACTCATTTGACATCCCACTCTTTTGGCTCATATTGCCAGATTTTGGTGATTCAGTGATGTCAGAAAGGTCGGAAGTCTGTGATATGAGAGCAGAATTATGAGCACTCAATCTACTGTCAACAGATGTTGCCCTCCTTTCATTCTGAAGAACTCTAAGGACCCTTGGTCTATACCTCTGGACCGCAGAATCAAAAGCCTCCTCCAATGCATCTGCCCCTGTCGAAGCCATCTTGTCAGCACATAATAGATTGGCAGGATTTCCACGCCACCGTAGCTGACGACAAGGAAGTCTGTCTTCATTTCTGATGACAAGGTCCAGCATCAAGACCCTGCCAAGTGATGCTGCTGTCTTTTCTGCAGCTTCCCGAGACACAAATGCAGCTGAACTCTCCAATAACGGAGACCCGTGCACATAACTGTTCAAAACAACCATCTACATCAATTTAAGGCGAAAAAATTTAATGCTGGAGGGATTCCAGAGAAATTTCATGTTATATCATGCTTTCTCTTGTGGCCATGGGGATGATCAAAGAAGCACATTGTGCAACTGCCATGGTATGATGGAGACCATAATCTGGTGTGATAAGATAATGAAGAACCAAAACAACTGAGACTCATATGATAAAACATATGCCCAATCTACCAAAATATCCAATAATGTGAGGTAAGCCAATAAAAGAATATTCCATAGTACAGTATGAAGGAACCTGATTAAAGATTCAAATTTAGTGTAAGGCACACCTCATCAGAAGAAGGCATCGACTGAGCTCAAGAGCTTCCAAGAGTTCTGCACATGTCACTTCACCAATTTCGTCTCCCTCCAAAATTGCTGTCGTTTTTGCTTTCTCTGCAGCTTCCTTTATTTGAAGCCATTCAGGGCTAGAATTATGAATGACCCTGGCCTGCAATACTATGATACGGTAAATTCTAGCAAGAACAGAGGTTATAAAAGATAAAGCTGCCTAGACATCGGAAGAGATGGACTCAATGCCTAGGGGATATGTTTTATCCTACAAAACAACCTGTGGAGTTTGGATGCCCAACCACTTTGCAAATTCATAGCCAAGGCGTTCGGATTGTGTGGCCATCCTAGATGATGATATCTTTATAACAGCAACAGCTTCCTTCGGAAATGCATCACCAATACTAGGCAGATTAAATAGCCCAAAGAAGACAACTCCCCCGGAACTGACAGTCACCTGCCGCAGCAAGTATTAAATTTTGAGAAAAACATACAATAGAGCAAGGGAGCAGGTTAACTTTTACAAAGAGAAAGAAGGATCCGTTCACTGTGAAAAGGATCAAAAAGGTTCTCCTAAACGTTAATAAATTTCCCAGTTCTGCATTGTTTATCATCAACTGCATCCACTAGAGGATTATGTTGAAACAAAGCCAGGAAGAAGGCATGAATGCATCCATAGTTCAACATATAAGAAACAAACAGAGGAACTCTGTAGTTTCACTAATGTATCCTATGGATGCAATTCGGATATGCCTAACAAAGGGCACTCCAATGTGAAAGGTCTATCAAGGAAGACATGACTATGTCTTGGAAATTGCTAAAAGAGCCCTGAAGACAGTGACGTAAAATATCTACCATTGAAAACAATACTCATGAAGAGTAGCACAGCTTGTGCTCATCACGTGCCTTAGACAATAACCACTCAGAGTAAGAAGTGTGGATGATCCTTAAGCTAATCTCCAAACTTCTGTCAATTGGAAATTGATAATGGATCCTTACTGTCGAATTAACCACAGATCATGCGAAAACTGTCCAACTTTATTTATTCCGAACATCTCGTTTCTCACTATTAAAGGCATGAGATATCTGTCTGCCCACAGGGCCCACCCACAACCCATATCAAATTGTTCGTCCAGACTATAAACAGAAATACCCGCTAAAGTTTGCCACCTCACCCTGAAGACATTACACAAATCTATAATCACCGAAAGTTGCATTCTTCATAAGTAATTGTTGCAATGAAGCAACTTTCATAGCACGGTAGAACCATTCTCAGGGACTCATCTCTTTCAAACTGAAAATCAAGTAACTCAGGCATTTAGTTTAAATGTTGGCAAGTACTAGTAATCATCCTGTCATGCGTACCATACCGATATTGCAACAAAGACAACATCCATTATAACAGAACATCTCTCAATACGAGGAAGGCAGTACCTCGAGAGCTTTATTCATTTCATCCTCGGAATGTTCAGTGCTACTGCTGTGTTCAGTGTGGTGAAGAGAGGACAACATATCCCATGAGAAAGAGCTTGACTCAATATTAAGCATTGCAGCTTTCCCTAGTCTTTCCCACAAACTAATTTCTGAGAACTGCTCGGGGGATAGGCTAGAATTTGAGTCAACAGTCGAAGCTTCCGTCCTGCATGATCTAGCAGTTTGTTACTTAACACATCGGACGCTCTCGGTTTGAGACTGATACCGACTGGTAATGCACTCACATTCGTCCCTACATGTTAGCAAGAAACACTTGTTCGTCCATTAATGGAGAGATACATAAGAGAAAGGGGGTAATACGAATACCCAGATTGTGGCACGGTATCATGGATACGGTGGGGGCGATGGGGGAAGCCAGAAGATGGGTAACGGCCACTGCGCTTGCGCACCAATTCCAGCCACTGGGTGAACCTGTGAGCCGGACCCGTCGTAATATCGCCCAACATATACAAAAACTGCAAGGACATAACCGGGTTGGGCATTGGGTGGAATTGGATTTAGCTTTCTTGAGAATGCGGAGTGATGAAGAAGAGTTACCCGAGAAGTGACGGTAAGGGGTGGCGGAGCCTCAGCCTCCTCCAAAGTTCCCAGATCCAACTCCTTGTCTTCCTCTTTATCCTCCGAATCCCGCACGGGCTGACAGAGCAAGATCAAAGCCACCACCACCTAAGTTTCTCGGGTATATGCATCAGAGGAAGAGGAATGTGAAGTGAGTATATACCTGCACCTGTGGTCGATGAAGATGGTCTTCCGTCTGCTCTTTAGACATTCCTTCGGCTTCAGTCCCACCACCACCACCACTTTTTGCTCAGTCGAGGTCGCTGCTGAAGATGGTTTTCCTTCTGCGGGGTCTTTGGAACGAGAGAGACACCGAGGCACTCCACCTTTCTTTATTGGAAGTGATGATGAAATCACGTTGCTGCGTATTTAGCAAGGTTTTGCACGCGACTGATGGACATGGACTCGGACGGTGTGCTGCTGCTTGCCCCCGTCTCCTCCTTTCGTCTCTGTTTTTCGCCCTTCGGTAGCTTCATAAAAAAAAATAGAGATTAATTTGCATATCTCGATAACAACTTTCTTGCTGGTAACCTTCATTTAACCTCGAAGATGGCTAAAATGGAAAATTAGAAAAATTAAATCAAACTTTAAATTAAGTTTAGAGTCTTCTAACAATGAAATTAAATCGAATTAAATTAACTTCTCAAAACATTTAGGTTTATAAAAAAATTCGGGTATTACCACGCAAAAATCCGAAACTTTTTTTTATTTGTTCTCAAATGATTGAGAGATGGCCAAATGCATTGCCTTTGTATCGATGGATTTGCCGAATCATAGCAAGGAATTCTTTAGGAGAAAGAAATTTAAAAGTCAAACATAATGGCGTCTAGTTGCTGGTAAAGTACCGAAGCATTTTATTGCAATGAGAAGATGAGTATTCTTACTATATACAATCCTAGTGGTATTCTTAAAGGAGACTCTATCAGAGTTTTTCCCCTTTTGCAATGTGTAACTCCACATTCTGTGGTCCTATAGCATAAGATATGAGATCCATGAATATTGTTATATCTTATTCATTGTTTTGTGAATCGTAATGATATAGTCAAATATTTTCATATCTTATCATATCCATTGTTTTGCATGAACAATATATCGATGTAAATGAACCTGCAAATTAAAAATGAAGATTGATAAGAATTTTCTCATTAGTCATTGTTAAAGAAATCACAAATATACAACTAGAGTTAACCTCCATCAATCAATTCATTCAACAATAGCAAGAAATGCATGTCGAATCTAGTAAAATAGAGAAAAATGATTATTCACCTTTGCGATTTCGAAATGTGTAGTACTTTTACTCTCTCCTCACTTATGTAAAACTCAACATCAATTACCGATAAGAAGAGCTTCGGTAGTTTTGCAACTTTCGTGGACTTTTAACGTGAACTCGAGAACCACGGAGCAAGAAGAGCTTCAACTCCCTTGCTGTTTTAGTGAAGCTTTGAACAAAGAACGATGGAAGATTCGTGAAACTTCAACATAAACTAGAGATATGTAGAAAAAGGAGACGGAGTAAATTAGAAAGATTAGTTTCAAATTTGAATTTTTTCATGAGGATTCTTCTATATTATTTTTATTTACTTTTCTCTAGTTATTTTTCCTCTCTTTTTTGTTTTCTTATTCCCTTCCATCACTCATCAATAAAAAATTTATCAAATAATAAACTATACTAATTTACCTAAAATATGTAATAGATATAGACACTAAATAAATACGCATATGTAGAATATATATATTATACAATATAAATTCAAATATATAAATAAAAATATGAAAATAAAAAAATTCATTATTTTTATTATTATTTTGAATTTCCTTTTTTATATTAAAATCTAAATATTATGTTTATATTTAAATATTTAATTTTTTTTAATTTATGGTTAATATCACGAAAAAATCTTAAATTAGTACGCTTGTGACAAATTATCCCAAATTAGCATTTTGACCACCAAAAACCCTAAACGGTTACACTTGTAACAAATTTACTTGCTGAATTTGATAACATGTGGCAGTTGATAGGTGTATCAATTTGAGATTTTACCCTTTGTTTGCTATAGGTATATCAAATTGTGATTTTTCTTGGTATTAATACAATTTAACGGAAACTAATAAAGGGCAAATTTATCACAAATGTACCGATTTGGGACTTTTTGTGTTAAAAAAATTAATTTTGGGTAAATTTGTTATAAGCATATCAATTTGAAGTTTTTCGTGGTGTTAACCCTTTAATATAATAAATTTTTTATCCTACCTCCCCATAAAATATTTTTACCCGAGTTATATTCCCTTTATATCCGACTTCATCCAATTTTGAACAGGAACCAAATACGATTTTTGACAAATTTTATCGTATCTCGACTCGTAGCCTAGCTACCCATTATGACATCTTCTTTTCTCTTTGATAATAATCCTTTATCGAAAAAAAAAAAGGGAAAAGAAGAAAAAAGGATTCGGTGCACCCAAGAGTAGCCCTCATCATGCCATCACTTATCAATCCAACGGCATTGCTCGCCCCATCATCGGATTGAGATGTTCAGACGTGGGTCTGACTCCACCTAGAAGAAGAAGAGGGAAAAGCAATCGACACGGCGTCGTCTCATTGTCAACGCCGCCACCCATTTTTTAACCGAATTCCACGCACCCGCTGCCGGAGACCAGCAAGGAACCAGCCCACCCACCCATCTGGGATGGATCGGCGGAGGACGGAGAGCCCCGTCTACTCCCGGCAGTGGAGCGGCGGCTCCAGCAGCACCGGCTCCTCCTCCCCCGCCATGTCCCCGGCGCATCCCCACTCCCGCTTCCCCCACTCTCACTCCACCATCAAGCGCACCCAGAACGTCGCCGCCAAGGCCGCTGCCCAGCGCCTCGCCCAGGTCATGGCCTCTCAATCCATCTCCGGCGGCGATGACGACGACGACGACGACGACGACGACGACCTCGGCATTCGGTTCAGAGCTCCCCCGCCTCCTGCTCCCTACTCCAGCAGCAACAACAACAACGCCGCCGCCTCCTTCCCTGCGATTTCCGTCGCCAGGCCTAATAGATCTCCTTCCCCTGCGGTATGTATTTGCCCTCCGATTCCGCCCATCTGCATCCATCCAGTCCCTGCTTCGTCGCGTCAGCTGATCTGCCTCTCTTCCGTTCCGATTGCTCGGCGAGCTTCGGGGGCGCTGATCACATTTTTCTTTTTCTGTCCTACTACTTAGTTAGGTCGGAACTTTGTAGATCATGCCACATCAGTCAGGTCCACTTCAGCTGGAAGACCATCCATGTCTGTTCGTTCCACTCCGTTGGTGCCGCCTAGCAAATCGACCCTCAGGACTCCCGTTTCCATTCCTCCTATCGAACCCCCTACTAGAAATAGCAGAGAGGGCAGAAGGTAAAGCAACTCCTTCGTATCTTACGGACTCGGATCTCTTGAGGGTAATCCAGCTCACAGTAGCTTCTCATAATCGTGCTGTTTAAACGTGTCCTGCGCTGCGTTGTCGCTTTGTTGAAGTTATATGCCAAAGGCTCCTCCTCATCTGCCATTTGCATTTGTTGTTTAGTCCTATTTGGGCTTTTGGTTCCAAAAGAATGCTATGTTACATTCACGGACTTCTTGTACTTGAAAACATTGCTGTAGTAACCTTGCACGCCCTCAATTGTGATAAGAAATCGTTATCCTAGGAATTGCTGCCTCGTCCATCTTATGCGTGTAGTCAAAACCTACGATGTTTGCCTCTACATGACATACCTTGGTGGAATCTGCTGTCCGACCCACAATGCACGAGATGACATCACGAGGAAGAATGCATTTCCTTATATTCATCAATGGCCAAATGTGTGTAGCTTATAATCTTAGCATCAACCCTCACCGCGGGAAACAGCGGTCCTCTGTCTAGATCTTTCTTCAAAATGAGACATCAGGGTACCTAATGATGTCCTGAAACCATAAAGAAGTAACATTATGTATTGCTTACCCCTATAGATGAACTGTTCGAGAGTCTCTATGAATTACTGCATAACTGTTTCTTCTTAATGTGCTTTCTGGCTGTCTTTTACGACATTGTGGTTACAGCAGTTTTGAGGTTCATCCGTTTGATTACAAAATCTCTGGAGGATGATGCATTTCTTGTTAAATTTTACCATTTCAAAAGGAGTTATGGTGGTGAAATTCATCTTGTTTTTTAAATGAGCAATTATTTTCTATCACCGAATGAAAGCTAATTTGCAAAAGAAGTCATCTATGACCATATATTGCCAGTTCTTTCACCTCAAGAACTAGGGTCTGGCTTGGTGGTACAACCCAATAGGACTTGGATTCATTCCCTATCGCACTCCCCCTATGCATGCATACAAAAAAGTTCTCTCCCCTGCAAATATCTCTTGTCCCGTGCCATATTGAACAAAGTTCTCTCAGCTGCATGTCTATCTCTAAGTCAAATTAGGAGGGAGTCAATTCTGAACCACTTCCTGCTCTGCATACATATTCCCAGGGCATTGTCAATGTTGTAGAAATTTTTTCAGATAAATGTGATCCTCAATAAGTTACCGTGTCAATAAAGCCAGTTATTCTGCAGCTAGCTAAAAGCATGTTACCATTGATTGTATTGGTTTGATTATATGAGTTTTGTTTTTGTTTTTGGCTTTGGACTCTGATTGCAGGTTTGCTTCTGATGTGGGACAAAAGAACTTAAAGGACACGGGAGATCAGCATGAAGCTTCTGCTCTTCGAGATGAAGTACATCATCTCCATCAATTTCTGTCTTTTTATGGATCAACTGCATTTTAGAAGTTATAAGATGATCTGCTTAAAGCTGATACATACTTCTTTCTTTTTACAGCTCGATATATTACAAGAAGAAAATGAAATGATAGTCGACAAGGTTTTCTCTTAATCAAAATAAAATTAGCTTTTTCACACTATTTCATATTTTTTATTTTCATATCGAGGCTCTCTGCTGCTTGCAGCTACGGCATGCTGAAGAGAGACGTGAGGAAGCAGAGGCCAGAGCTAGGGAACTTGAGAAACAGGTTGCCAATGATTCTTCTTTCTTGTTTCATAGTAATTTGGTGGTTTACATGGTGAGATCATTACATCGTATCCTGCTGCCACTAAGTGCAAGTCCAAACCAACCTTATGTGAGTTTAGTAGAGTGACACACTGTCTTCAACTCTATGTAGGGAGATTAGACTTGGTGTCTATAATTGCTGAAATTATTGGTTTGGCTACAACCGTTTGGATTGACTAGAGCTATCTAGATAACATCTAGAGCATTTCTTCTTCCTGGTTACGGTTGATCTGTTCATTCGTTGTTATGGGGGAAATGGGAAGGTAGAAGGAGAGACTCTTCGCAAAATGACGTTCCTAAAATCAGACAGGAGTGGCTAGTTCTGCCAGTTGAATCTGTCCCCTGTGCAGTCATAAAAACCAGGTTGGTAAAAAATTTCGGACTGAACTGTTTTGACCAAAGGTTGAATCTGTGAACCTGAAGCTTGGGCTAACTATACAAACTGTTCTCAAAATAATTGGGGCTGAACCTGGACCAGTCAAGCTCCAGCCCTTTTGGTCGAGTAATAGCAGTCTGAAGCAAAAATCAGAATTTGAAGCAATATGATTGTCAAACCCATGACCTTGCATGGAATCAGAATGGGACTTGGGATTTGTCATGACAACTATTATTGTCATTACATGAATTGAACATGTGATGTGAGCTAGCATTGACCTGGCTGTACAATTGGACTAAACCGTTGAAACGTGACCTGGACACTAGGCTGGTTGTTTGACATGTCCAGTTTTGAAAACATTGCCCCAGCACATGCGTAAGTGTATTTAAATGCCTTTGTAAAATGTGACTGGTGTGGAGTCTACAGTGGTGAGTACTATTACTCACAAAACGGTGGCAAGTAGGACTGAAATAGAGGAACATGGCAGTAAGCTCTTCTCCTTTCTGTAGGTTCAATATATTAATTGGTAAGAATTTGATAGGTCAAACTTCAGATAGATGGCTTGGAGATCTTGAACAAAAACCAGCTATGCAATTTTGGCAGGCATCAAGTAGCTCTCTCCTACTCTGTCATGTGATCGGTTCGAACAGTAGCTGGTTGTTCACTGGGGCAGAGATCTGTTGTTGTAGCATCCTATGGTTGCTTTGGTGAATGCGCTGATAAATATTTTTCAAGGATGTATAGTAGTATGTATAGTTAATGAAATAAATCCACATTCTCAGGTTGCTGCCTTGGGTGAAGGTGTATCCCTTGAAGCTAAACTGTTGAGCAGGTATATTTTGCTCTCTTGGCTGTGTTGTTTTTGAGACGCATAAGCTTCTTTTTTACTGTTTTTTAATCTGACTGTAGGAAAGAAGCAGCATTACGACAAAGAGAGGTAAGTGTTGAATATTCCAGTTCTGGGACAAACAGATCTGTTGTGCAATGTTATACCACAATCCCCCCTCTCTACAATTTTACAGGCTGCACTCAAGGCTGCAAAGCAGACAAAGGACGGAAGAGATGAGGATATTGCATCCCTTCGTTCAGAAATAGAGGCAAAAATCTCTGAGCTCTGATGGTTATAAAGTTTTTATTTTGTAAGTTTTTGATTGGTTTTAAAATTGAAATTAGTGTTAAAATGTTCATCTATGTAGAGCTTAAAAGATGAGGCAGTAGCATCTGTCGAACAACTCCGAGAAGCAGAATCTGAGGCCAAGGCTTTACGTTCAATGACTCACAGGATGGTTTTGACTCAAGAAGAGATGGTATGTTCTGCAAAGTAGTCTGTTAGATGAATGATCAAATGTTTGTACCTGATCAATTGTCTATTTCTCTCAGGAGGAAGTTGTTTTGAAAAGGTGTTGGCTAGCTCGATATTGGGGTCTAGCAGTGCAGCATGGTAATCATTTAGAGTTCCATAATTCTCCTTCCAAAAAGAATTTTCACATGCATTCCAGAATCTGAATGAGTTTCTTGGTTGTGTGAAGTGAATACATCACCAGGCAGCTCAAATGTATACATTGAACTGTTTTCCAACTCTACTGCTTAACCATATCCTTTTATGAAGCCACCGTTGATTATGGTTAATAGTGTTCTGGTATATTGATATGGTTGAGGAGCGATAAGATATCTGTCAGGGAGAGCTTATGTCATTGTTCAATGTTCAATAAGGAAGTGGGCAGAGATCACATAGTAGAATCTCTATATGCACCTTAAAGTTTTTTGTTTGTCTTCATATGAGGCTTGATTTAACAGTATAATGGAGTAAGAGGGTATACTCAGCTGTAGTAATATTGCTACTGCCCTGGTTCCGTACTATTGATATATTACGACTGCCCTGGTTCCGTACTGTTGACATGATCGTTTGTTAGTGAGGAAGAATAATGGCCAACACCATGAGAACTTCTTTATAAAATGTTCTTCGTACCAATGCCATCGTTAGAGCACAAGCTACTGTCAATTAGTTTCCCATGAGAGACTGATATGTTCTACTTAATTCAAAAGATTTTAATCTAGATATTCTTTTATCCTTCTTTGTCATCTTCTTTTGAATGAACAACACTACATTCGGGCCCTTTTTCTCTTGGTTTATGCTTTCCCAGGTGTTTGTGCTGATATAGCACCATCAAAGCATGAGCATTGGTCATCTTTTGCCCCTCTTCCATTTGAAGTCGTCATTTCTGCAGGACAAAAGGCTAAGGAGTCTTGGAATGAAAGTTCGTCTTATTTTTTTATAATTAGTCTATCTGGAGGTTTTAGTTGTTTCCTAGTTGTTATTTTTTTGTTCTGATGCCATTGAACAGGAGGCAGCGATCAAGAAAGGAGTAAGCATGTTCGAGATTTGAGTGATCTAACTGGAGAAGGGAATATTGAGAGCATGCTTTCTGTTGAAATGGCTTTGCGTGAACTTGCTTCTTTAAAGGTAACCCTCTAGTTTTTCAAATTATGACTTTGTTAACTTTCTATTTATTTGCATAGAGTTCTCTTGTTTCCTCCTATTAAGTTTCTGGACGCTTTCCTTGTTACCATGGACATGGATGATCTACTGCTTCATAACTTGTTTGGACAGAGTTTTGTCAAAAATGGATCCACGTAGATGACTGTTACTTTCGTGGTGGTGGAGTCTATTGATCTAAGTTAGCGGAATTTTAATAATTGCTTATATATTTTGAATGGGTGTCCCAAGGTTGAGGATGCAGTCGTTCTTGCACTGGCACGGCACAGACGACCCAATTTGGTTCGTTCAGGTATGTTGGATGAGCAATCTTCTATGTACTTCATTACTTGTTTGCATTTTTGAGCTTCCTACTTTTTGGTTAATCTTCTCTTCTCAGATTAGTGGGATGACATGTGGTATCTTGCGATTTTCAGATTCAAAATCGAATGTTGATCCCAAGTTTGTTGAGGCTTATGGTAAGGAGGATATTGTTCTCTTTCAGTACTCGCCGATTCATCATTCACTATCATATGTTGTCTGATGATGAAATTTGAAGAATACTAGCTTCATGTATTATGTAGTGCAGGTGCCTTATGTGCTCCAACAGACATCCTGATCACATATGTTTTTGGGTTTTCTTTACTATTTGAAGATAGAGTCTTGAGATACTAATACATCAGTTTTTTGGTTTTCTTTTATTTGATGTGTCAATAAGACACGATGAACTGGAAAGTTTTGAGGATTTATCATTTAAGACCTTATTTTAAATACTCTCTTGTCATTTTTCCTACATCATTAAAAGCCTCTCTACTCTTGCACTAATAGGCGCATTTCTGTTCAATAACCCTAGTTCATCTGAGCTGTTTCCTAGTGGCTTTGTGGCTCAGTGCGCCTTGTCAAATTGATTTTAGATGACCTTGCAAAGGGAAAACAGATAATCTGCATCTGTAGATGTGCATGGTTCTACGTTAATTTGTCAGTGCTTGATGAGTAATTTTCTGTCCTCTTTTGCAGAACTAAGCGAGGAAGAGGCGGAGGATGTTCTTTTCAAAGAAGTACGCTATTTTCTTTTACCTTCTTTCTACTTGATTAACCATTGTTTTGGCTTTCTGATTTACTTCTTATCCATTTGTTTCCCCTCCCTTTCTCGATCTTTGTTATAGTGGGAAGGAGTGGGAAGGTTCTATTATAATTTATAACAAACTTCGTTCATGAAATAATAAAGGCAGATATCGTCACAAGAAGCTGTAAATACCTAGGAAGCACGGACACTCTCCGGGGGCCTCTGTGTCGTGTCGGACACGTGTCGGACGTGTCGGACATCGACACTCGTCTGACACTCTTTTATTTATTATTTATTTATTTGTGGATTTGAATCAAATTAATTTGATTGAAATAATAATAAAAATGATAATTTATCATGTATATATAAAAATATACACGTAATATACAACATGTCCCAATGTGTCGGAATTCTCATTTTTTGAGAAATGACATGTCGGCGAGTCGTGTCGTGTCGCGTGTCGCGTGTCGGTGTCGGTGCTACTTAGGTAAATGAAATATCAGCAAGAATTCAGTAAATCCTGTCTTACAAATTTACATTGACATGCAGGCTTGGCTTACATACTTTTGGAGAAGAGCATTGACACATTGTGTTGAGGAGGATATTGCAGAAGAAAGGCTTCAGTTTTGGATCGGCCGTAGTGGGCAGTCACCAACCTCACATGATGCTGTGGATGGTAAATTGTTCTCTCTCTCTCTCTCTCTCTCTCTCCACATGCGAGTACACTTGGGTGCGTGTTGAATTCACTTGAAGATTCTTTGATAGTTATGGAGAAGATTCATGTGATTGGATCTTGTTCACTTAATGTGATCGGTTTTTTAAGTGATTACCTATATCTGATTCAGCACAGATGATATTGGCCTTTCTTGTGAATGTATTTCCTGCCAATGTCATCGCAAGACCTCCATTGGGTGTTGCACTGCGTTGAATATCAGCATACTTACAATAATGTTGTGCTTAAACACAGTCTCGCTGTTTGACAGCATGTGATCACATGCGGTAGATTTAAATTTAATCTAAATGGCAATATACAGAGGTGATATGGATGTGATATTGCACCATGTTTTTAAGGTGATATATAATGTTGGCACTTACTAGTTCTCATCAAAAGTTTTAATCTACTAGATCATAGCTTTCGATGATATAAATTTGAAATATTTAATACTTATGGGGGAGAAATTCACCTATGTATTATGGAATAATTAACTATGTTAAGTCCAAATAGCATGAAGTATAGTGCAACAATTTTCTAATCTCTTACTGTACATTTCTTGATATACTATGGACTATGCTGTACATTTGTTAGCTCATGATATGCTTCTGCTGGCAATATCTTATGATAAAGTATGCACATTTCTTGTCTAGGAAAAAAGGGAAAAAAAGTAGGCACTGCAACAGTGTTTTGTCTCTTAATTTAATTGATGGATTTAGGTTTGAATTCTACTGAAATGTATTAGCATTTGGACATTGACCCATGGGGGGTCCTTGAGGAGATTTCTTACGTGGTAGCATAAGAAAGAACTTTTCGAGTCTGGAGATGAAAAGGATAGTGTATGAGAGGCATTCTTAGGAAATATACCGAATTGTAGAGTTTAGAAAAGAACTTTCCGAGTCTGGTGTTGCAATCATCAGCAATGCGAAAGTTAAATTTTTTCCTTGTTATGAGACAGTTGAACGGGGACTGTTGGAGCTTAGAAAACTGGGCATAGAGCAGCAACTTTGGGAAGCTTCTCGCAAAGAAATTGACAATCCCTCTTCCCTATCAGCAGGCAACCACAACCAGGGAACAGACTCAGAGATCTCTCATGAGTAATGTAACGAGTTCTCATGACCCATTTGTCAATTAGTTTTTCATTTGTTGCTGATTTATAGTTCTTTCGAGTTCAGCTTTCTTTTGTTTATATTGATTCGCCACATGAAGTGCCATTCTTGTGTATCTGCGAGATATTCGAATTTTGTAGTATCAAGGGCTGTGAAAACTGTACAATACCGAAAGAAAATTCATTGTAAGATGTCAAAGCTTTCTTTGAAGGCTGTTGGGTTCTGTATTGATGTGATATAAAAGTATTTTCTCCCTCATTATTGCATTTAAGTTGAACTTGTAAAAGTGAAGAGCTTGAGGAGGGTCTTCCCAGATCTCATGGTCAGACAAGACTTGCCTGTGGTAGTTAGTGCGCATTGGCAGTACTCTCTGCTTTTCTCAATTGCAGAGGGAGCCTGGCTTCGGTGATCTGGCCTGGATATAGAGAATTGCAGGGTTGTTCTATCTTTTAAGTCACAATTTAGACTGAGCTGCTGCTGGCAATTGACCCGCCCCCAGTAATAGTCATCATCCTGTCTGTTGTCTTGAGGCATGAAAGACTGATTGAATTTAACTTTCTGAATTACGGCAGGGTGACCCGCTGTTTAAGAATCCAACTTCTGTGAGAAGGTTATATCTCTTGTAGTGTCGCTATTACAACATGTGAAGACTCACAATGTAACAGCAACATGAGGAAATGGAGGAAAAAGTAGCAATCTATGTTATGTTGGTTAACACCAAAGAAAGAAAGCGCTTTAAAAAAGTTGGCTTATTAAACTTGACGGATGACATCAACTATTATTATCCCTAAGCAGTGCATTTGAATTTGCACAACACAGGCTAACAAGTGAATGTTTAACTAGTAAGGGCTATGCTTGAGTGTTGCCGGATGTTCCATGCGGTGAGGATGGCAAGCAACCTAAATAGGAACAGCGACGCATAAGCGAATGCCATGGAAGTTGTGGCTTTGCTACGGAACTTCCCCAGGTGGTCGCATATCGGCATCCAACTAGTGTGGTTGTTTCCATACTTCCCAACATATCCAACTGCCGTCGCAGCCGCACATCCTGCCAGTACTATTGACATCATCCACTGTTATTGAAATTTTTTCGGCAAATGTAAAAATTCTTGTCCTGTCCGCAAAAATATAATAAACTAGAGTTTGTCGAAAGAGCTTGATGAATGTGGATCCAAACAGAACATACCGAGTCGCGGAGGAACAAGAAGAAGAAGTTGGAAGGTTTCCGTGGGCCTCGAGGATGAGTGGAGACGATGAGTGTTGAGGAAAACCCCAAATGGATTTTGATGTTGACAAAACTTTTGTAAATAACATGAAGTTATTTCTCAGGTTAATATGATCTGGAAGTTCAGACTCTGAAGATTTTCCAGACGCAGAAAATTATCCAGACTCTGAAGATTATCCAGACTCTGAATATTTTCCAGACGCAGAACATTATTCAGACTCTGAATATTTTCAAACGCAGATATTTTCCAGACTCAGACGCTGAAATTTTTCAGACGCTGAATTATGCAGACGCAGAACTTAACAATACAGCTAGTGATCTGACTTGGATTTCATAAGGAAGGTTTTGATTGACTCAATCTAAAACAATTCGATTGTCAATCAAAATATTATCACAACGGACTAATCTCTACTTTTGGAAACCAAGATTCTGATTGCATGGGCGACCAGAATCAGTGGGATTCAGGATCTGATGTTCAAACGGCTACTCAATTCTTTCTTAACATATCTGTCCAAGATTGGAAGATGATCCTCTGAAGACTGTCCAACGGCTAGTTTGGAAGTGGAGGAGTATTTAAGGAGATCCATGAGCAGCAAAATAAAACAAGATTCAAGAATCATCAAGTTCAAAAGCCTGAGTTTATTCCTTTCTTCCTTGAGCCAAACTTTAGAATCTTGAGGGATACTTTGCAGAAGTGTTTGTGTGAGAAAGTCCTATTATACAACAAGAGTGTTATCGCTCTAGATCTGTAAAACCTCTTGATTACATAGTGAAATCCAGCCGGTAGGCTGTCAGCGTGAGAGTGGACGTAGGCTTACTATAAGCCGAACCACTATAAACTCTGTGTGCAGTTTTTCTATCCCTTACTCTTTTACTTTACACACTGCACACTCAAGAGCACCGTCCTTATAAAATCTGAATATTATTCAGACTTAAACTGTGTTTTATCATTTCCGCTTAAATTTCTTAAAATTGTTTAAGATCACCTATTCACCCCCCTCTAGGTGATCCTTGCTAGCCACTTCAATTGGTATCAGAGCAGGTTGCTCATCTGTTGAAGTGTTTTACTTCTGAGCTTACGATCTATATGGCTAGCTTTGGTGCACCAGGTCTCATTGAAGGACAAAGTAACAACAGACCTCCCTATTTCGATGGCAAGGATTACAGCATCTGGAAAAACAAGATGAAGGCTTTCATAAAGTCAATTGATCATATGCAATGGGACGTCATCATAAGAGGAGTCAGACCAAAACCTTCTGATTCAAAAGAGATGGATGAAAATATATCAACTGATCTTCCATTATCTCAAACTGAGATATCCAAAAGAGAATCTTTAGATTCGAAAGCAATTTACTCTTTTTATTGTGCTTTAGCACCTGTTGAGTATAAAAAAATTGCTGCTTGTGAATCAGCTAAAGATATCTGGGACACTCTCTACATCACCTACGAAGGAACAGATCGCGCCAAGGAAACTCAGATCAACATACTGCTTGGGCAATATGAATCCTTCAAAATAAAGCCTGAAGAATCTGTTGCCGATATGTATGACAGATTTACAGAAATTGTAAATGGTCTTGCATATCAGGGACAACCAGTTCTAGATGTGATGAAAGTCAACAAACTGTTGAGAGGATTGACAAAACAGTGGGAGAACATCAAAACTTCCATCAGAGAAACTCAAAGAATCATGCCTCTCTCTGTGACAGAGTTGATTGGAACTCTTCAATCATATGAAACAGAAAAACGGATTGAGGAAAATGAATCCAAAGGTAACAAATCAATTGCTTTAAAAACTAACATTGATTCTGATGCAGATTCTGAGAATGAAGATGTCGATGATGAAGAATTAGCTCTCTTCATTAAAAAATACAAGAGGATGAAGATCAAAGGGAGAAACCTCAAAGGAAAGAGGCCTTTTGAAAGGAAAAACACTTCTGATGAAGCAGATAAAACAAAGGAAATAATCTGTTTCCACTGTAGAAAGCGAGGACACATCAAACCGAACTGTCCTCTTCTTAAGAAGAAAACTAAATTCGAAAAGGCAAAAAAGGCCTTGAAAGCATAAACATGGAGCGATACAGAGTGCGAAGACAGTGATGAAGACTTCTCAAATTTCTGTCTAATGGCCAACTCAGATACAGACTCAGATTCAGAATCAAACGCAAAAATTGAGATCGAGGTAAGTCATTCTGAAATGCCTATTGAAGTTTCAAACTACATTGATGAATTATGTTTGGAATTCAAGACTGCTCTTAAAAGAATCTCTTCTCTGAAAAGGGAAAATTCATCTCTCAGACAACAGGAGTCTTCTCAAAAAGAAAAAATTGATTTTCTTCAAAAGGAATTTCAACAACTTAAGGAAAATCGAGATTCCCTTACTAAAGAAAATACTGTTTTAAAAAGGGAAGTTACAGAACTTGTTTCCAAATTTTCAAAAGGTTCAGAAACCTTGAAAAATATTCTCTCTGTACAAATTCCTTATTTCAACAAATCTGGTCTTGGGTTTGTAAAAGAAAACAAAAGTTTAATTGATTTTCCAAAGGTCAAGGAGAGATTAAAACAAAAACCTCCTCGACAAGCTTACAAAAATCATTTCAAAAAGAATTTTGTTAAACCTGTTGGTCGAAGTGCTTTGCAATGTTCAAAATGTGGAAATCCACAACATTTTGAAAATGAATGTCCTAAGGTCTGGAGACCTATACGAAGAGACTTCATTAAGACAGCCTATACTAACCTTCAAGGACCCAAACAAGTTTGGGTACCAAAGAAAACATGAGAAGTTGTAACTTTTGCAGGTCACCACAAAAAGGAAAAGAAAGTGGTACCTGGACAGTGGATGTTCCAGACACATGACTGGAGACCCTAGCATTTTCACTGAACTACAAAGATTGAATGGTGGAAAAGTTTCCTTTGGAGGAAATAATAAAGGAAGAATAGTTGGAAAAGGAACTGTTAAGATTGGAGGACTTACAATCAATGATGTTTCATTGGTAAAAGGTCTCAACTACAATCTGATAAGTATAAGCCAACTATGTGATTCAGGATTCAGAATCAACTTCCAAGAAGATACATGTTCGGGAACAAGCAAAGACAGTTCACAATCATTTACAAGAAGAAGACATGGGAACATTTATCTTCTAGATTTCAATACAAACTTCACTCACTGTTTGATCTCAGTCAAAGAAGATGAAGATCTTTGGCACAGAAGACTGAGACATATCAGTATGAAGCAGATCTCAAAAATATCAAACAAGAAACTGGTACAAGGACTACCAGACTTGAGATACAGAAAAACAGAACTATGCAATGCTTGCACTTTAGGAAAACAAGTAAGAAGTTCTTTTAAGCCTATACATCATGTTTCCACTAATCGTGCTTTGCAGCTTCTTCATATGGATCTTTTTGGACCAACCAGAACACAGAGTATTGGTGGTAAGAAATACTGTCTAGTCATTGTTGATGATTTCACCAGGTTTACATGGGTATTCTTTCTTGCACATAAAAATGAAGCTTTCTCATATTTTTCAAAGTTTGCAAGAAAAATTCAAAATGAAAAGGGCTATACTATTTCATGCATCAAAACTGATCATGGGGGAGAATTTGATAATCAAAGCTTCTCAAACTTTTGTGAGGAAAATGGCTTTCAGCACAATTTTTCTACTCCATATACACCAGAACAAAATGGTGTTGTGGAAAGGAAAAATCGTTCTTTGCAAGAGATGGCAAGAACAATGTTGATTGAAAGCAAAACTCCTTCACAATTCTGGGCAGAAGCGGTTTTTACAGCATGCTATATCATAAACAGAGTTTTTCTCAGAACAATTCTTGAGAAAACCCCCTATGAGCTTTTTAAAGGAAGAAAACCCAACATCTCGTATTTTCGTGTGTTTGGTTGTAAGTGCTTTATTCTTAAAAATCCAAATGACCGTTTTGGTAAGTTTGATGAAAAGGCAGATGAAGGTGTTTTCCTTGGATACTCAACTACAAGCAAGGCATACAGAGTCTTCAACAAAAGTTCTCAGTCAATGGAAGAAACAATGAATGTAAAGTTTGTTGAGAATATCCAGACTCAAAAAGATGAATCTGAACCATATCCCCTCATATAAGAATCTGAAATCTCTCCAAAGATCGCTGAGTCTGAAGAAGGAAGCAGAAAAGAAATAATTCAGACTCAAGCCGATATTTCAGAATCTGATGAATTTCAGAAGAAAAAATTCGACAGAAACTGGAAACACAAATCCAGTCATCCAAAGAATCTCATCATTGGTGATATAGAAGAAGGGATCAGAACAAGATCAAAATACAAAGAGAACATCAGCCACCTTGCATTCATATCAGAAATAGAACCAAAGGAAGTTGATGAAACTTTATCAGATGAAAGCTGGATAGAAGCCATGCAGGAGGAACTACAACAATTCAGAATTAATGAAGTCTAGGAACTTGTGCCAAGACCCAAAAATCATCCAGTAATCGGAACAAAATGGGTTTTTAGAAACAAACTGGATGACAAAGGGAAAGTCACAAGAAACAAAGCAAGACTGGTTGCAAAAGGTTATTCTCAAGAAGAAGGCATTGACTATGATGAAACCTATGCACCAGTTGCCAGGTTAGAAGCCATTAGGCTATTATTAGCTTATGCTTGTTTCCATAACTTTAAACTTTTTCAGATGGATGTGAAAAGTGCCTTCCTAAATGGCTACATCAAAGAAGAAGTTTATGTAGAACAACCACCTGGTTTTGAAGAACCAAAGAAGCCTGACCAAGTTTACAGACTCCATAAAGCTCTTTATGGTTTGAAACAAGCACCTCGTGCTTGGTACGAGAGATTGAGTAACTTCCTTCTGAAAAATGGTTTCACAAAAGGTAAAGTTGACACGACTCTTTTCATCAAGAGAAAAGGTAAGGACTATCTGTTAGTTCAAATCTATGTTGATGATATTATATTTGGATCTTCTAATGAGTTATTATGCAAGGATTTCTCAAAAGATATGCAGAACGAATTTGAAATGAGCATGATGGGCGAACTGACATTCTTTCTTGGTCTACAAGTGAAACAAACCAAGAATGGAACTTTCATTTGCCAAGAGAAGTATGCCAAGGAAATTGTCAAAAAGTTTGGCCTGCAAAACTGCAAGAAAACAGACACTCCTATGTCTCAATCTTCCAAGCTGGACAAGGATGAAAACGGTAAAAAGGTTGATCAGAAAGTTTACAGAAGCATGATAGGATCTTTATTATATCTTACTGCTTCTCGACCTGACATACTTTTTAGTGTCTGTATGTGTGCGAGATTCCAATCTGATCCAAAAGAAACACATATTTCTGCAGTAAAGAGAATAATCAAATACATTGGAACATATCCAATGTTAGGTCTTTGGTACTCTAAAGACTCAGATTTTACTCTGACTGGTTTTTCTGATGCTGACTTAGCTGGTTGTAAAGTGGACAGGAAAAGTACTACAGGTACATGTCAACTACTTGGAAATATGTTGGTATCTTGGTACTCAAAGAAGCAAAACACAGTAGCACTTTCAACAGCTGAAGCCGAATATGTTGCATTAGGGAGCTGCTGTGCACAAATTCTATGAATAAAGCAGCAACTAAGAGATTTTGCAATTGAAGATTCAAGTACTACAATCAAATGTGATAACACAAGTGCTATAAATTTGTCAAAGAACCCCATTCTACATTCGCGTGCGAAGCATATTGAAATTAAGCATCACTTTATTCGAGATCATGTGCATAATGGTGATGTGAATATTCAATTTATTGATTCTAAGAGTCAATTAGCTGATATATTCACAAAACCACTTGATAAATCTTCTTTTGAGCATATTAGAACCCAACTGTGCATTACTTATCCTTTTTCTTAAAGTATTCTGTAGACAGGAACTTTACAGACTTAAAAGTTATCGGTCTGAATAATTCAGACTCGGAGGCTCTCGTTCTGAATAATTCAGACTCAATAGAAAGGTACGTTCCAAACTGTTATGGAAGGATTAACTTGGCGGGAAAATTTTTGGCAAGATATTTTCATAGTTGTTAATTATGGAAAGCAAGCCAGGTAAATATTCTATTTTATTTGTTTGGGTGCTTATGTTAAATATACATATATACTCTGTCTGGTTAATTGCCTTTAATAACTCTTCCCCGTAACTTCTTCCTTTAAATACCGTCTCTCTCACCGTAAAAAAAAAAAAACCCTATCAGTAAAATCTCTCTCAGACCGTCTCTCTCGATCATCTTTCATAGTCTCCAAGCTAAAAAGATCATCTTTCTCCTCTCTTCTTCAAAATTTCCAATTTTTCTTCTTCAATCTTGTTCATCATGAAGTATAAGATCAAGTCAACAAGGATTCTCAACCGTGATTCTAAATCCACGGCCTCGCCAGAGTATATGGAAGTGTCTGATACGGAGTCCGACCAGCCAAACCCTACGGTTTCGACTCAACAGGAGCAACATCGTTCTACGTCTACACCAGCTACAACCGGTAAAACAGATTTTCGGTGCAAAGATATAAATCTGGTGTGGAAAACCTATGAACGTCTCAAACGGAATAATGCTTCTGATCATCTTCTGTTCGCCTGTTTAAAAGAAAACTATTTTCGTGATGAGACCCATCTTGTTCAAGAATACACAAAGATTCATTCTGCACCTGCTGAAGAATATGTTCATTCCACTCCCTCTCAGTCTTCTTCTAGAAAAGGGAAAGAAAAAGTCGGCGAATCATCTAACCCCCCTGAGGAAACCACTCCTGTTAGCCCTAAACCTATCAGTTCTTCTAAATATGTTATACCTGATGATGATGCAAAGTTCTACGAGACTTTTGTTATGAGAGTTGGCATTGCCTATGGTTTACTAGGTTCTGGTGGTTTATTCAGAAGCACATAGCACAATATATTTTACAAGATGCTTCTTGCACGAGGAGTGATGAATCACAGGAACGTTGATTTTGAATACCTTGATCAGGCTGGATTTCCTGTTCTGCATCTTTTTAATAAGCTAGGCATTGCTGAATTCTGTATGCAGTCTGGCAAGGTTTATGCTGAATTAACTGCATATTTCTATTCAAATCTCTCCATTTTATCACCAAATTGGATCCAGTTCACTGTTGGTGATAATCGATATGATCTGAAAGTTGATGATCTTGCCTTGATAATGGGAGCTAAACATTCAAAATTCACTCCTGTTGATGTTAGCTTTGAAGATGCATGGTTGATAGCTTCTGGAAACCAGACACTTGCTTCAGGTTCAAAGAAGAATATCTCTTATTCAGCCTTAACCAGAACATCAGTGATTCTTCACAAAATCATTATCAACTGTTTAAGGCCCAAAGCTGCTCCCAAAACAGATCTCTCAAAATCTGAAGTCAAGCTTATTTGGGCAATTCTCAAAGGCAAAATCTTCTCTCTGCCTCACATTATCATCTTCCAGATGTATCGCACACTTCATAAGGGCAAGGGATTACTTCCATTTGGCTCTCTCATCTATGTCATATTTTTGCATCTGAATATTCCCATTCCTCATGAACTGTGTGAAACTGTGATTCCTAACATGTGTGTTGGAGAGAGAATGCTTAACAAGATGAAGAATTTTGATGATATTCGGGAGAAACTAGGAAAGTACAGAGGCAAAGAAGCTATGCCCTCCGAAGGAAGAAGGAAAGTTGAAAAAGATTCAGAGGTCAAGAAGAGAAAGGAACCAGCCAAGAAACAGCCAGGTTCTTCCACTCCAGTCAAGGTTTATAGAAAGAAAAGAAGAATTCTTCTTCAGGATGAAGAAGATGATGACCTTGAATCTGAAAGGCCAGCTAATCCAGATACTACTACAGGGGTTCCAGAACCAGTGTCTGGGGAATCAAATCTGCCTGGTCAGGATGATGTTCAACATGAATCTGATACTCAAGTCCATCCTGAAGAACCAGTTGCTGCAGATCCTTCTGAAGAACATGCAAGATTTCAGGAGGAGATTCCACCAGAGACAGAAGGAGTATTTGAACAGGAAAATGTCCAGAATCAGGCTTCAGATAATCTGTCCATTTTGACCATTCTCCTTGAAATCAAAGAGAAACAAGCTGTGCTGGAGGAAGGTATGAAGAACCTTCACCGGATTGTTGAGGAAAACAATCAAGCTCATAAACTTCAGGCAGTAAAGGACAAGGCAGAATTGCAGGAGGCGATTGCTCAGTGTTCGTCAAATCTGGAGCAAGCCTTGGGTCAGACCAACAACAAGATTGATGAAGCTGTTTCGATTCTAGAAAATTTTCAACTCATTCGAACTCCTTCTAGAAAATGACCTCTCTGTTATTTCTTCTTTCTTCAAACATTCCACAGTCTGTACTTATAATTCTTATTTCTGACATTTTGTTTGAATGATTTTATATATACTGCTTAGTCTGCATATTATTCTTTTGCTGATGACAAAAAGGGGGAGAAATTATGCAGATAGTGTTATATTAACACTCCTTGAATTGCAGGATGTGCAGATGTGCAGGAATATGAGAAATACAGAGATCTTATGCACTTAAAATATTTATTCAGTCAATATTATTTGAATCTGCATGAAAGTTTTGTCACCATCAAAAAGGGGGAGATTGTTGAGGAAAACCCCAAATGGATTTTGATGTTGACAAAACTTTTGTAAATAACATGAAGTTATTTCTCAGGTTAATATGATCTGGAAGTTCAGACTCTGAAGATTTTCCAGACGCAGAAAATTATCCAGACTCTGAAGATTATCCAGACTCTGAAGATTATTCAGACTTTGAAGATTATCCAGACTCTGAAGATTTTCCAGACGCAGAAAATTATCCAGACTCTGAAGATTATCCAGACTCTGAAGATTTTCCAGACGCAGAAAATTATCCAGACTCTGAAGATTATCCAGACTCTGAATATTTTCCAGACGCAGAACATTATTCAGACTCTGAATATTTTCAAACGCAGATATTTTCCAGACTCAGACGCTGAAATTTTTCAGACGCTGAATTATGCAGACGCAGAACTTAACAATACAGCTAGTGATCTGACTTGGATTTCATAAGGAAGGTTTTGATTGACTCAATCTAAAACAATTCGATTGTCAATCAAAATATTATCACAACGGACTAATCTCTACTTTTGGAAACCAAGATTCTGATTGTATGGGCGACCAGAATCAGTGGGATTCAGGATCTGATGTTCAAACGGCTACTCAATTCTTTCTTAACATATCTGTCCAAGATTGGAAGATGATCCTCTGAAGACTGTCCAACGGCTAGTTTGGAAGTGGAGGAGTATTTAAGGAGATCCATGAGCAGCAAAATAAAACAAGATTCAAGAATCATCAAGTTCAAAAGCCTGAGTTTATTCCTTTCTTCCTTGAGCCAAACTTTAGAATCTTGAAGGATACTTTGCAGAAGTGTTTGTGTGAGAAAGTCCTATTATACAACAAGAGTGTTATCGCTCTAGATCTGTAAAACCTCTTGATTACATAGTAAAATCCAGCCGGTAGGCAGTCAGCGTGAGAGTGGACGTAGGCTTACTATAAGCCGAATCACTATAAACTCTGTGTGCAGTTTTTCTATCCCTTACTCTTTTACTTTACACACTGCACACTCAAGAGCACCGTCCTTATAGAATCTGAATATTATTCAGACTTAAACTGTGTTTTATCATTTCCGTTTAAATTTCTTAAAATTGTTTAAGATCACCTATTCACCCCCCTCTAGGTGATCCTTGCTAGCCACTTCAATGAGAAGGAACAGGGATATCATAGGGAAAGCACCCGCAATCGCAAAAGCAAAGAACCTGTTGATAGATCTATCGTCGTTAGCTTCAACAGTTTAGGACTTCAAGAGAGAAGGTACTATCTTACACTAAATGCTACTAGCTAGCACGATCGATTGAGTGGTTACTTGAAAGCCGAAGAATAGCTGTATCGGGCGTCAATCCTGATGCCAAATACCGTGATAGACTGCCGGCATGTGACCATCACCGAAGTTGCAGCCAGTGTATTTGCAATTGAGAAAATCCTCAAGCAAATCTGCGCAACGTAGCTCACGTTTGATGATTTCTCGGCTAAATTCTGCTCGTTGACTTTGATCTCTGGGATCGCCATGCTGGTTAATATGGAAATTGGATGGTGAGGTCCAGGGGCAATCCTGGCGGGCTCATTTATAGGACAAAAAGGGTTGAGGAGGCATCTTCCCAGAAATGAAGGGACGCAAAGTCATCTCTTTTTTCACCACCTTTTGACTCTCGATCCCACCGTTATAAGTGAAAGAGCTGGATAAGGATGGCATGCTGAAATCAAGCAAGGGAAACTTGGGAAAGCACATGTTAACTACACTGACAAAGACTCTAGTTATGCCTAATTCATGGCGTTTGTGCATAACTTCAAGCTCGCGATTTCTTGAAATTAGAGCAGAAGCTATACTTAAAAGTGTCCGTTCCTCATTATTTAGGTGCCCATGTGATAGCATTAGACGAAAACGTTCAATTTCTGACTTTTGATCTTGGTTATGATAAAAAGCTGTATTATAACCACGCGATTTCGTATTTCTATAAAGCAATCAGATGAAACTGACGCTCGATTTGGGTTCTGTCTGTGAAATAACAGACTAAAATGGGAACAAGAAATCTATTAATGACATGCTGACTTCCATGACTGTGCCATTGGCCGAACGTGAGTGCTCTTCAACTTCATCTTCTGTTGAGGTTGGCGACTATTTGAGGAGAACGGCTCCTCCATGGCCATCTCACGTAATTACATAGCTCCAAATTAAACTTTGGCATTTTCTTCATGCAGTCGTCGGCTCCTTTTCAATTACTTCTCCGAAACTATCTTATTTATTACCTCAAAATATGGGATTTTTCCGGGATTACATGACATCATTTTTGTCCGGTGCAAATTTCTTTCTTCCAAACTAATCATGTTGAGTTTTCTCTAAGTTTAGGGAGCTCATCCACCAATGAAATATCAGCAATCCAATAGAGAATTTAGATTAGAGGAGACTATCCCACATATATTGGCCTTTTACATGGTCCCACCTTCTTCCATCTCGCGATCCATGGTTGAGCCAAGGTGGGCAGATTTGAACTTGCAACCTCCAAATATGTCAGGAGCTCCACACAGACGCACAGATGCAGCAGAGGGGCAACATGACGAGGGTGGGAAGATGAGGATGTTGGCGTCGGCAGGGGTTGAAGGCATCTCGATGGGGGCTTGTGGTGGTGACGAGTAGGTGTATTGGGGGCTTTGCTATCGCCACAGGGAGGAGGAACGGAGCAGGGAAAAAGAGAGAAGAAAAATGGTGAAAAAGAAATACAAATGAAACGAAAAGAAAGTGGAAAAATAAGAATAGAACAACAAATTTGATATGTAAGTTGATCCCATGAATTTAGAGGAACATAAGAAGAGGAAGGATTCGAAACCAACGGCATTAATATATTCAAATGCTAATATGTCATAGTTTGATCAATGTAATATTTCAATCCACAAATGAAATCAAGTCTACCTCACTGACTTAAAGTTCTCCCCCAGTTAACCATATACTACTAAACATCACAAAATCATGCTGTGGCATTTCTTTTCCTGGTAAATACTTGGCATATAGTGAAAGGACTGTACAAAGACGCCGGTGAAAAGGCCTTCCGCCAATGGGAATTCTGCTGTCCCTAGAGATTGACTGCCGGCTGTGGCCTTTTTTCTTTTTCTGGTGGTGGGTGGGTCTACCTGGTACCTATACATATGCACGCAGATCATGCATCTACATGGTAAATATTGAACAGGAAACGTTAATGTAAGTGGTTCTACAGGAGGTGCAACGCGTTTCCCTCCCTGTGGAAACAATAATATGTCTGACAAAACGGAGAACAAGTATAAGAAGATCAAGAAGGATGTGGGGTTGCTGTGTTGGGATTATTGGGAAGGAGACGAGTGCTATGATCAATTTGTGTCGTGGCGCAAGTCGGGATGTAGCAGCATCTGATGTTCAATGACAAGAACTGCTTCACACTCATCCCTCCCGACCCCACTTTCTTCCCAATCACTTTCCTCTGTTGCCTCCCCGTCCCTGATGACCCCCTTTTCCTGCCTCTTATTGCCACAACCTTTTTCATCTTGTTCCTCCTCTTGCCCTTGCCACCCGTGCCTCTGCCCTGATCATGTCCACATTACCAAGAGTTATACAATCATCGTTCTGCTACACATTAGTCCTCTTACTCATCATGTATGTACATTTTAGTATGGGAGACAAACTGGTAGTTTTTTCCATATAATATACCTCCTTGCTGATACTGTTGATTGAAGTCTCCTTAGCATTACCATCACCGCTCTGAGATGTTGTGTCCTTATCCGTTTCTTCATCCTTAGCTGCATGCATGCAAAAACAGTCAATGCCTATGAGAACAATACGATATCAGCAGGATTCAATTACGATAATGATTTGCACTGTTCAAAACCCAAGAACCGTGCATTTAGCTAAAATGGATGTTTTTGGTTGTCCCTTGTTTCACAATGCATAGCATATAAGATGTACATTTTATCCACCAAACTTACATTGCTCAATGTCATCTTCCGATATCGACGAGATACAGTAGATTCGAAAACTTGGAGAGCCAGGATAACCATCGAGCTCTGCATAGCCGATGAGACTTCCTCTTTCTTCTTCAACTACCTCAATGATGTAATCATCCTCCTCCAGCTCCACCTCCGCCTCCACCAAGATGGCCTCCTCTATGGCTGCAGTCACTGCCTCCACCACCATCTTGTCTTCTGTCATGTCTTCTTCTTCACTGCTCGTTAATGTTGTACTTGAAATGTTGACGCCATTCACGTTCGCAACATTGTCGTGGTAATTGGCTTCAGCGACCATCTTATCTTCTACCGCATGATGATGATCATGAGTGTCGGTATGCGAAGAATCGGGGGAAGAAGTTTCCTCTGAGGATTCTAAGGAACCCTTGGGAAGGAGCTGCATTGTGGAGAGGGTGGAGCAGTGTTCACTCCGTCGTTTCCTGATCCTAATGTTATTGCGTATCCGATGTCGAAGCAGGGGACGGATCCCCGAAGGCACCAAACGATCCCCGTCATCAATCCCGACTTTCGAACTCCCACATCCCATTTCAAGTCTTTTCTTCTTGAAAGGAGCAGTAGAAGGACGAGAAATGAGGAATTGTATGCCTGGGAATTTTGGAAAGGGGAAGCAGAACGTGCATGGACAACACCCGACAGAGGAGGAAACATCCCCTTTGTTTTTCTTGGTTGGTTTAAATTTAGCAGTCTAAAGGATCAACTCAACGCCCATTTCATAGCAACAACGATGTGCATTCAGGCGTACACATATCTTCACCAGAACCAGGCTATCCGTCGGTTGCCTTACACCTATATTTGGTGGCAATGTGGCAACCAACAATTTCCCCCAACTTCCAGTCCCAGGTTGTTGCTTTGACGATGTCCTACTCCATCCCAACACATTGAACCTATCTGTGTTTTTCACTTTTAAGTTGTATGAAACTGCTTTGACAAAAAAAAAATGAAGTTGTACGAAACAACAAAAATGAAGTGTTTTTCACTTTTAAGTTGTATGAAACTGCTTTGACCAACTTAGGTGTCCCCGTTATTGCATCTAGACTTGGCAAGGCTGATTGCAATGCATTGGTTAATGCCATTACGGCTAGAGCCCGCTCCTGGTCCCATCGGTTCTTATCTTTCGCTGGCCGGCTTCAACTAATTAAATCAGTTCTGCATGCTATTCATATCTACTAGGCTTCTGTTTTCTCCTTGCCGAAGTCTGTTTTGTCCCGCATTGAGTTGATCCTAAGACAATTTTTGTGGAAAGGATCGAATTTGGGTGTAGGGGGCGCTAAAGTTCCATGGGATAAGGTTTGTCTTCCCAAAAATGAGGGAGGTCTAGGGATCCGTAGGCTGTTAGATTGTAATCGGACAGTTATGCTTAAACATATTTGGATCTTATTTATGGATAGTGAATCTCTATGGTGTAAATGGATCCACTCTACCTTCCTAAAGAACAAGAATTTTTGGATTGCCTTGAAACCCTCCTCTTGCTCTTGGGTTTGGAAGAAAATCCTAGACACCGGAGATGATTACTTTTTCCTTTTCAAATGGCGGATTGGAAATGGGAGATCAACTTCCTTCTGGTTTGACCCATGGCATGATAGAGGTTCGTTATACAAGCTTTTCTAGGACAACGACATTTATCGTTCCGGCATTCCGAGACATATAACAGTTCGGGACTTCTTCTCTCAAGTCTGGCAACCGTCAATAGTTTTGAACTCCATCACAGCTTGGTCGGAAGCTATCCCCACCTTTGTTGAGGATAGGAGGGACCGGTTCATGTGGCAAGGGCACCCCACTGGGGAATTCTCTTTTGCCTCTGGCTGGGAGAACATTAGAACCGCCGGACAAGTGGTCCATTGGCATTCTTTTGTGTGGGACCGGTCTCTAGCGCCGAGACATAGCTTTCTTCTTTGGCTTATAACGCTCAACCGCCTCCCAACTCAGGTTCTTCTTCTATCTTATCACAGAATCTCGGAAGGGATGTGTCCCTTTTGTCGATGTAGGTCGGACTCCATTGATCACCTCTTCTTTGGATGCTCCATTACGGGGTCGATCGCACTCGTATGGGCATCCAAATGCAACCTATCTTGGCGGAATGGTTCGTGGCAGGAAACCATCCTCTGGGCCAAACAGAATTTTGGAGGTCAGAGCTTTCACCACCGCATTACTCGATTCTCTTTTGGGGCGCTTTGCCATATCATTTGGATGGAACGGAACCACATCCTCTTCCGTAATAAATCTCTCTTTGTGCCGGCCCTAATCAAGCACCTCATCAAGGTTGTCAAAGATAAGAGCCTTACTTTCCACCATGCTGAAGATCATCTCCGCAATAGGAGATTGCAATCAGCGTGGGACATCTCACCCTCTATTTTTGAGGGCACTTCTAGGTTTCCCTAGCCCCTGGTTTTCTTGGTTTTTTCCTCTCTGTTTGATGTAAATGCCGGCTTGTCCTTGACTTCGGTTGGTGATCCCTTTTTTGGCTTAGTCGTTACACCTTTGTACCCCTTGGATACTCTTGGGTATCTCATAGGGTACGGGGTTTTTGTGTACGACTCTTGTATGTATTTTACTTTGTGAAAAGTCAATATACTACTTACCTTACCAAAAAAAAAAACTGCTTTGACCAACTGTCGGAAGAGCACAAGGGCATTTAAGCAATAGGACTCCATATTCAATCTGGCTTGAAAGATTTTGGCCTTGATTGCTCAAAATTCTAGGCTTGGGCTTTTGGCCCGTCTCCCAATGTCTGGGCTTCCCAGAGCCCGATGCTGCCTCCCCACTTTCTTCCTTAAACCCTTTCCTCCTCCTCCTCCTCCTCCTACTCTTCCTCCTTTTCTAGGGTTTTGATTTCACGGAGACATTCCGTTCACCGATTTCCACACTCCTTTCGTTCCGGTCAACAGCAAATACTCCATGGACGGCTCGGCTCTCAACTCTGCTGAATTGCAACGACTCATCTCTGTAAGCCCTTTTCCTTTCTCTCACTCTATCTGGGTCTCTCCCCTTTTGTTCCTCGGCGCTGTTTAATCTGATGTTCGAGCAGAATCGCTGCCTAATTATTTGACAGTGTCGGAGAAATCAGGAACCCTTTTCGGTGCGTCTGGATATAATCTGGAAAGTCGCGTGGTTTTTGTTTATTTTGTTTCCGGCCATGGAGTTTGCGCTTGCAAGTGTTGAGGGTTTCGTGCCGTAATTCCAGTTGCTTCCTATTTCCCTTGTCTGAGCTCCATTGTCTTAGGACAAAGTTCTTGAATTGTAATGTGAATGGTAACTTGAATTGTAATGTGAACGGTGTCTCTTTGGCCTATATCTCTCACGCGTGATCACTTATTCAAGATATACAGGTCGGTCTTTGTTTAAGTGAAGAGATTTAAACTGAAGTGTCTCCCTAAACGGCAGCAGGATGGTTGTGTCTGTAACCTTTGGTTTGGTTTAGAACGTTGACAAGAAAAATGAATTATTTGAATCAAGTGATGGTATGAATCAACTTTACCATCTTCCTCGATTAGAAAAGTTTCAACCTTTATCCAAATCCGCCTGATCAAATCATGACATGTTGAACAACTGCTCTGGCTATTGTTGGGTACAGAATTGTTGCATTCTATCCGTTTGTCATATTTAGTGAACTGCTGTTTCTGGTCGTTTCTCTATTTTTTTCCTCCTTCGGTGAAGAGTATCTGGTACCTTGAAGTTCCACAGCTGTATATGTTATGTAAATATATGCATTGCACGAAGCTTTATTACGTTTTTGCATATTAATTATTGTAATCACATCAGCTTCCTCCAGATCGAAGTTGTGATCTTCTTTAGGCAATGTTGTTGGTCCTATCATTCTATTAACCTGGGTAAAACCATGTAGTTGTCAACGCATTGACTCTTGTTACGTCATGTGTCATCGGTGCTTTGAAATGTTGAATTATCTTAATTAAGTGTGCCTAATAAGTGCCGTGATAGTTAACATGACCCTTCTATGATTTATAAATCTTACTTTAGAAATCTTGTGTGGTCATTTGCAGCAAGAGAAAGAAAGGGCCATGGTCAATGAGATGGTGGCTAAGCTGACTAGTGCATGCTGGGACAAATGCATCACTGGGACACCTGGAAGTAAGTTCAGTTCTAGCGAATCAACTTGCCTCACTAACTGTGCTCAGCGCTACATGGATATGAGCATAATTATCATGAAACGCTTTCAGTCAATGCAGTAAAATCACGGACGTGGAAGAGGAAATTGCAGTATAATCCACAATATCATAGCGACTCTGTTATTTTAGCAATTGTTGATTGAGAGTATCAGCATTTTTGGAATTGAGCAATGCTATCTTGTGAAGTTCAAATGAGCCATTCTCTTGTATTTTAGAAGAGTCTGTTTTTTTTGTCAGCACCTCATTCGCAGTCCCGTCCTTTGAAGTACGCCTGTGTGCTTTTGTCCTGGTATTTTTTTCCTGCTTTCAAAAGAATTTTCCCTTGTTACTGCAAACCCCTCTTTCCCTTTGTCCCTTGAAAATTCCGTTCTGTTCTGGTGTTTAGTAATCTGAAAGTCACCTTAAGACTAGTTACAGGCATGTGGCTAATTATCTCGTGTTCGTGTATAATGATCCAAGCCATCATCAGATAATGTAAATGGACATTTCCCCCTGCGGTTGGTGCTTATAGTCGAAGATCATACCAGGTAGAACTAATAGAGTGGCCATCTTTGAAAGCTTCTTAATGAAATGGACTAGCCTCTCGCAACGGGAAATACATTGCTTGTGGAATGAGGTGATACCTGTTTCAAAAGATTGGAAAGCTCCGTTTGTAATTTACTTTAAATATTGTCTGAGCATTCATGGCTGTCTTATTGAGCTTGATATGAGTCAATTCTGTGATATTTCTAAAACATTTCAAGTCAACTTCATGGTAGTGGAGGCGTCAGAATATTAATGAGCTTAGGTGCAATTAGATGTAGTACTTGATATGTGAAACCATAAATCAACTTGATTTGATAATTGAAGATTCAGATGAAACATTCAAGCTTGAGTTGAGCTGGGTTCGGACTTGAGGGTGTGTGGGAAACCGATCGATTAGGACAATGGCCACCCCTAGTGTTTATCCGTGCACGAGTACGTACTTTTTTATAATTAAAAGGGTGGGGAGCGGTTATATGATCAAATTGCTACATTATATTTTGTCAGAATTATAACTTTATAGTCAACCAGGAACATAAGATTTGAGGCTGACGAGTTCATTACCGTAACTCTCGGGGTAACTCTCGGGGTGACAAAAGCCAGAAAACCTGTGAATACGAGGTAAAGAACGCTCAATGCACAAGCTGATAAAGGATTCGCTCCGACTTAACTCGAACTTGTGGCCTTATGGATCATCCTAGGCTATCAACTATCAAGCTTGGTGGTCGATTGTACTTAACTTTCATCAGTCGGCAGAAAGCAAAATTACCTCAGCTGGATGTGATTTGCTTAGTCGTACGCAACTAGCGATGTGTACTTTCACACGTTCTAAAAACTTAAATAGTTGAGAGATTGATGATGCAAACAAACTCTCTATAAGTGGGTGGAAGAGATCACAAAAACTCCCTCGCGCTAAAGATGGTGAGTTAGAGATTCTTATAATTTTGTATTCGACACTCCCGCTTGAGTGGATCAATAGGATGATAAAAGCCTCAAGCATAATGGCTGCTACTTGTAAAAGCGAAGCGTGAGAATCGAATTTCAGATTCTCCGATCTGCTGGCATCTTGAAGGAGCCAACTCAAAAGCCTTTGTTATGCAGGGCATGTACATAAAGTCGAAATAAATCCATGAACAAACAATAGTTGTAGCTATTACATCCTCTGTCACATCCACATTGGAATAGAAATGATCGGAAAGAGCCTATGAAATTGAAGAACAAGATTGCTGTGATTTCACAAGGAAAACGAGATACTGATATGATAATATTCGCTTCCATCTAGTAGAGGTGGCAATATGAGTTGTAGGCCCACTTTTGAACTCATTATCAATAGGTCAGGCGGTTATGAGTTTGCTGAATTATTTATTACAGGTCTGAAAGAATTAAGAAAATAAAGCCCACTTGTGTTTCGGCTAAATTGGGTCTTCTGTTTTTTTGGTCGAAAGCTATATTGGGTCTAAAGCAAACTCATTTAAGTAAAAAAGAGTGAAATGGGGATCCGTCTGTCGTCATTCAAGAAAGGAAGAAGGCCCCCTCACTATTTTGACCGAAAACAAAGGAAGATGGCCACGACCCCTTTTTCTTTTCTTTGTTCAACTTTCTATATGTTAAAATCTTCAGAAATTGCTTTTAGATTTACTAATTTTATTTGCAGATCTTTCTCAAAATTATTAATTTTACTTGAGCACCCGAGCTCCCTTGCCGACTCGGGGAGGTGCTCCATGGAGTTGCCCATTCTTTAGTGGCAACAATTTAAGGAGAAAAATTGTTAAAAATTAAAACCGGGTTGGGTCAAGTTGAATCAAATATAACTTGCTAAAATTGTATTTCATAAAATGGGTCAATTTAAGCCATACCACTTTCCAACTGACTCAAATCTGATCAAACCCACTCATTTGATGAACCTTACGTCTAGTTACTACTTAGCTCTTGCCCAGTGCCCACTAGAAGTTGAGTTTCATATTGGCTCACCGGCCATGCTTAAGTAACGATTGTCAATAAACAAATACATGTTCAATTTTGATTTTCAGTTTAGTTAATCATATACATTGTCGTAGTTAGATAGCTCCTAACTATGCAGAGCCAAACATTGGCATCAAAATATGCCAAAACTCGGTTTCGATATCATGTAAGAGAATTTCCTGAGCTCATAAGAACTACGCATGTTATCTTATATTTCATAAAATTTTCTTATATTCCTCCGCCTAATAGACTTCAAACTTAGTTACTTGGACATTTAAATGGAGTACTATGCTCGGTCTCAGCATAACTTTTCATGCACAGGCAAAGAGAAAATGCTAAATATATACCAAACTTTTTCCAAAATGATATGAGGAGCCATTCGTTTTAACATCTAGAGCTCACTTGTTGAAGTGTTCAGAACGATGTTCCCAAATCAATGAATAAACATTGTAACAGCTAACAAGGTTTTTAGAGTTCCTGGCACTACTAGTAAGTAGATATCTAGGGTTCACTTGAATGACATAATTACCTCAAAAGGCAATGCGTGTTCTTTTGCGGTTGCGCTGTGCCGGTTCCTCCCAAAAAGAAGAAAAGGACAGATGCTTCCTGTTCTGTTTAGTCTAGTTCAAAGATCAACGAGATTCCTGGCAAGAGATCTCTTCTTCCAATCAAGGTGGAACTCAAATCTGGGTGCCAAGAGGTATGTTACCACTTTAGCATGGACCTCTCTTATTTAAATGCAATCTCGCCACATCATCGGCATTCTATTGAATTCAATAGCTAGCACCGAATATATGTAGTTGTAACTTCTATGTATCTAGGATATGTTTGTGGGTGTGATACATGATGTGGTTACACTTGTGTTTCGAGTAATGTATGAGATTCGGCTTACAGCAGAACAAAAACGGAGTGATTCGAGATATCTGGAGAGAGAGAGAGAGAGAGAGAGAGAGAGAGAGAGAGAGAGAGAGAGAGAGAGAGAGAGAGAGAGAGACAGACAGACAGACAGACAGACAGAGAGAGAGAGAGAGAGAGAGAGAGAGAGAGAGAGAGAGAGAGAGAGAATTTGGGGTGGCTAGGACAGTAATAGCAAGATGGGGGAGAGAAAGTGGCAATGCAAAGGAGAGGAAGGAGAAGGGAATTGGGAAGTCATCCGTGGGACTAAAACATGAGTTGTAAGCCTCAAAGACCAGTTGGTGGACGACACATCAGAAAGGAGGGCAGGTGGGACCCGAGTGCGAGGATTCGCGCTATGTACTTGGACTTGCTACCGCAGGGAGGGAGAGAGAGGGGGTGCTTTTGCTCTTCCCGGGGTGCAATCTAAGTTTGGTTAGTCCAGCCAAATGCAGAAGTAGGGTGGAGAGAGCTGTTTGGATTGTGTTAACTTAGGGCAAAAAGAAAGTTGGATCTGTCTGTGAGTGGGAACAACTGGAAAGGAATTGTCTCATTCATTTTTTCTCAACCTTGCACCATATCAATGGTGAACAAGCTTTGGATGGGCAGCTCCCACCCTGGAATCTGAAGCTGCCCACCAAGGATCAGTTCCAAAAAATTGAAACTAGAAATCACCCGTTAATTCCATAGATCCATCCAAAAACTGGACCGCCAGTCCGGTCCGGTGGTCTATAGAAAGGTCCCCCAATCTCTACAGATTCGCAACTAAACTACAAACATGGCAACCAAGTATGTTTTCTTGAAAATATCTACTAACAAAGGTTCAAATAAGTGCATAATTATCCAAAGTCGCAGCTAGAGCAAGAGCCAAAGGCAACGACAAGCTAAAAACAACCAAATCCCGAACTAAATTTCAACATAATTTGAAGTACCCAAGGTTGGAAATCAAATTCTCCAACAACAACGAAAACAATGAGTACCTTTAAGTAAAAAATTTCACTGGGTTATGAGTCTGCGACTCAACGATAGAGTTGAAGGCGTGGCTACATGAGACTCTCATGGTGAGAGTGTGATGAGACTAGGGTTTTTTGCTTTTGTTTTATTTTGAGACTGTAGGGTAAAAGACAAAAGGTAGGCGAGAAAGACTCACTTTCACTAAAAGTGAGCTAGAATTTATAGATATAGTTTAGTCCGGGTGGGCGGGTGCGTGATTTCCCACCTGAAATCGGGAACAGGGAATCGGGAACCGGACCGGTCCCTATGGAACCGTCGGCTTTGGGCTGCTTCCTTTGCTCACCCCTGAACCGTACTACTCGACTGTTCCCCATGAAAGTAGACTGAATTCGGCATTCGGCACTTGCACTCTCATCTATATATACCCTTCTCCCTCCGCCTCTCATCTCCATTCTCAGGAAGCCTCGTTTGAGATTACGCCCATTATGAGATAGAGGGCATCCAGAGAAAGTGGGGAGTGTGATCAGGAAAGTGTGTGTGAAGTAATTCATTAGGCACAACACAAAAGGCAAGCATCTCGTACGTGTGTCCTCCAGAGAGATGGCCATGCACCACGTACCCGCCACGGCTTTTGCTTTTGGCCTTCTGGGTGCGTACTCGCTCTCATCCTCCTCCTATTACCTCTTGATGTTCATCGTCGGTCTTTCCACAAGCTACTTTTAAAATGTGCACTACTCAATAGGGTTGCATGCGCTCCTTCTCAATCTTTTAAGTGATTATCGAGCCGGTTAACAAGCTACTGTTTTCTTCCTTGACTTCTATCGTACACGAATTAGACGAGGGACTGTTGGTCTCGAACTTGCGAGTAGAATAACAATGCCTTAAGGGAATGAGGGCCTCCATACTAGCTAAGTCACAACAAGTCGCCAATGCATTGTTTGCCTTTGCTTTGGTCAGAGAAACAAGAACTCAGAGCACGAGTCCAACAGCTTACCCTGAGAGAAGATAACTTTTGACTTCTTTCAATTGTTTTGCAGGCAACATCGTTTCCTTCATAACCTTTCTTGCTCCTCTGTAAGTTTTATCATCTGCCTTTGTTCACTTAAAATACAAAAATTGAGAGAGTAAATATTATCATGTCATACTAAGCTACTTAATTCGATGGTATGTGTGGCAGGCCCACTTTCTATGGAATTTACAAGAGAAAATCGACGCAAGGCTTTCAGTCAATTCCATACGTGGTATCGCTTTTGAGTGCGATGCTTCTGCTGTACTACGGACTGGTTAAGAAGGATACTCTCCTCATCACCATCAATGGAATCGGCTGCGTCATTGAGACTGCTTACGTGGCTGCTTACCTCATCTATGCCTCAAAGAACGATAGGGTATGCCTTCTTGTTAATTAAGTGAATGAACGAGTTGGTATTCTTTCTTTACCAAAAAAAAAGACGAGTTGGTATTCTTTTATGCTTAACTGAATAAACTGCAATTCTGTAGATGATGACCTTGAAGCTTTTCCTGAGCATGAACGTATTGGGGTATAGTGCGGTACTCTTTACCACTTTCTTCCTATCAAAAGGAGTAAATCGCGCACGGATTATTGGATGGATTTGCATGACATTCTCGCTAGGCGTATTTGCCGCTCCACTTTGCATCCTTGTGAGTGAGAAAATAGTTAAATCTGATGAAATTTGGAAGCATGTACATTCATAGACAGTTCACACGCATTGACATACATTTTCATACGCTAATTCCATCACTGGGTAGAAATTGTTACTGGAGCCATAGCTGTGTTATAACAAAAAAAAAACTAGCGAACGGTGACGGACTCAATTTATCAGTTTGAATCCAGACGTGATAATTTTGTCATAGTTCAATGAATGACCGCTTTTGCTCCGTTCATCCTTCTGTTTTGCACTTGCTACTGTTATTGACGTCATTCCCTAAGTTGGTTACTGAAATAGAACGAACTTACATGGGTGGCAGAGAAAAGTCATAAAAACCAAGAGCGTGGAGTTCATGCCAATAACTCTATCATTCTTTCTCACACTTGGTGCAATCATGTGGTTCTTCTATGGCTTTCTCCACAAAGACAACTTCATTGCTGTAAGAGGAAACCTGTAGACCCCCAAAATCCTTATTTCATTCCAACAAGTCTTGCTTTGTATCTGCTTAATGTATCCGTACACAACACAGGTGCCAAACGTGTTGGGATTTGTATTGGGAGTGGTTCAGATGGTGCTTTACGCAATATACAGGAAGAACGCAAAGATAGCGGTAGTGGAGCCTAATTTGCAGCTGCAGGAATTACGGGAAGAGATCATTGACGTTGTGAAGCTGAGCGCAGCCATGTGTCAAGAACTGAACCCGGTGTTAGCTGCACAGTTGAAGGACGTCCTCAAAGATAGTGTTGGCGAAGATGACCAAATCGTCGAGATGCCTTCCAAAGCAATCAAGGCATGAATTGCTGCTCATGGACAAAAGCTTTACCGGTGCAACATCCTGAGTCAAGCACCATTCCTAATGTTATGATACTAGTATATTTGTGTTGTTTAGTCTATTATCTCCTCTCTCGCTACCCCTTAATGAATCCAGGTCTGCATGTATCACCTATTTGTGCTAACAAGTCAATTTATTAGTTGATATCAAGCAAAAAAATTACATTAATACCGCATAGTGTGCCCAATGTTTAACACTCACGGGGGCGTACAAGATGCTCTTCTCCTCTGGGGCTACAGTAGAAACCCCATCAGTCCATTCCAAGACAACTTTTGGTTTACTCCTGCGCTTTGAGTTTTGATAGTACCTCAGTTATGGCCGAATGCTGTCATTTCACCAAAATCTCATCGGCAAGATGGGCAGGTAACGAACTCTTTCTTCCTATTTCATAAACAATCAGTGCTCAGATTCAACAAGATCATTAACTCAGAAACATATTCTGCAACTTTTTCGGTCTATGTTGGAGATCACTAAAGCAACAAAAAATATGCGATCTTCGTCCGTAAATTAAGTGGGCCAAGATTATTCTCCGTATCAGACGCTAGCAAGAAGAAAGGCATGAAGTAGACATGTATAGTAAGACAAAACATCCAAAGGGCAATTAAAAGAATGTCAGTTCCAAGCCACAGAACCACTGATACTGCGGAGAGATATGTGAGGATCACAGTTTTGAGACAAAAGTAGTAGCTCGGCTGGATGGACAGAGAACAAAAGAGGTGTATCGCATAAAAGTTCTAGATCACAAATTCGCGCCTAGAGTCACAGCTGCTTCATAAGGGGCGAAAAAGCATCACATATTGTAAAAATCATAATACATTTGTTGCCACAGACTTGCATCATCAACAATAAAGCCTGGCTTTGGTAATGATACAGATAAGTGTAGATTATAAATAAATGAATATCGGCAAGCATCTGGAAATAAGCCCCTTAGACCTTAATTCCACCTTTCACATATTTTTATGAAGGTGGAACACGTTGCAACGAGAGACACCTTCATTCAGAACACTGACAACATACACTACATCAAGGTTAAATCACATCAATTGAAGTATCAACACATGTTTCCCCATTCAACAATTGCAAATACACAATATGCACAGGAGTCAATCGAATAGAGAAACACCCTTTTCCATGGTGGAATCACAACCTTATCACCCTTCAAAAAGAGAAACGATAAAAAGAACCCCCATCTCACAGGCTTCTCCTTTAGCTCAAAAATGCCCAACCTGGATATGGGCACTCATATTTCCATCCAGGTCCAGAGTATCTTACGCAATGTAGCCATAACCCCACCTCGTGCTCCTCATATCTGACATTCAAGAATTGATCACGGGAGAGAAACAAGAAAGTGTCAGGATATGGGAAGGACTAAGAGATGTGACGTAAATCTCTGTCTTTGGTACACAAGCAAATCCCCTATAGAATCAGATAGATCATTTACAACACTGAGGTATGGAAAAGAGGACGACCTAATCCTGAAGGCTGTTAACCCAAAGATCAAGGGGGGAAAATTCAAAAGGCACCTTCATAAGACCCCTTTTCCAATGTCTCTTGCCATTTTTATCACATGGCACATCGTGCAGGGATGTACAGTCAATAGCATGTTTGGAGTCAGAGTAAGACAAGAGCACCTAAACAGACGATTCACTTCAGAATGTCAAGGAAGTACTTCCTCGTTGAAATAAAAGTTACCTTCTCACGTATAAGCTTAGCCATCTATAACTAGAATCTTACCTTGTACCACCAAATGAATAGGAACCATCATTTGGCCCCCAAACTTGTCATTTTTTTCTGAGTTTATGTTTTAACTTATGCTGATACCAGGGGAGTTAGCAGATCAAATTAGAAATGTTTCTCTGTCTCTCCTTATTTTTCATTTTTGATTTTTTTAACGAACTGTAAAATGCCTACCGCAGGGGATGATCTCTAGCAATATGGCTCCAATTCAGCTAAAGAAAACCTGCCAGTCCTCCAGATCAATAAGCTCATAAAATTTAAGAGCCCAATTCAAACAAATTTAGTTTGAGAATCAAACTAGAAAATCACAACAAGTTCAGAGAACAAAGCAGCAATTAGACCAGAAAAAAAAAGCTAATTGCCAATACCCAATTGGAGCCAAATTTGGACAATGTGTGCACATGGGATCAATGCTGAAATTTTTGCAGCAAGTCTCTTCACAATCATCAACATATGTATCCTTTGTTTCTGGAATCAATAACTTGCCAGCAGCTTTATCGGCACTCATTCCTACATCTGAGCGATTATCAACATATTCAGACAGGTAAAGCATGTCATTGGCAATTGGATGTCCTGTATACTGCAAGTGAACTCGTATCTACACCACAGCAAGGTGAACAGAGCAGGGAGGGAAGAGCATTAAACATTGAAGAACAGTTAAAACCAAATGATGAGGAAAGAAAAAAAGTCCTAAAAAAACCCCTTATATCTATCATTCCAATGAAGACCTATAACTGTTCAGCTGAAATAATGCAAAGATGGATGGCACATAAGCCTAATAATATAGACATAGCTCAAAAAAGAAAATATTATAGCTTAAGATCAGAAAAAGGCAAATACATGTTTAATCTGTTTGTCCCAAATTCTCCACATAAACAAGCAAACAAGAAGTTGTATACGTTAGAAATGAGGAAAAACTCATTATAATCCAAAGCTTCCCAAAAAGGATCAGGCTGAGCAAATAGCTATCATATGATGCGAAAACTACGAATAGCAAAACATGCATCCAGGCAAGCGCACAGCCTCCGAAATGAAACTGAAGAGATTTCCTATTCTTTCCATATGCTAAACATTGTCTCATTTCACATAGCTTCTAGACATCCTTACTTCCAATGACATGCTTAATCTGTTTGTCCCAAATTCTCCACACAAGCAGACAAGAAGTTGTACATGTTAGAAATGAGGAAAAGCTCATTATAACCCAAAGCTGCCCAAAAAGGACCAGGCTGAGCAAACAGCTATCATATGATGCGAAAACTATGAATAGCAAAACATGCATCCATGCAAGCGAGCAGCCTTCGTTAAGAAACTGAAGAGATTTCCTATTCTTTCCATATGCCAAACATTGTCTCATTTCACATAGCTTCTAGACATCCTTACTTGATGAGTCCGTCCGGTAACTGGTTCACACAAGACAATACTGTGAGTCCCATTGCTGCTAATCCTTGTAAATTTTGTAGAAGCTGTCTTTCCTTTTGAAGGTGTATCGCAACAAGAGTCACCCGCCTGCCCAACCAAATTCAACATTGGGACTGACTTTTCCAACTTAATGAAGCAATGAGATACTAATCTACACCAATCTTTAGTTTCTTTCAGGATAGACACTGACAATCAACCAAAACTCACCTCGACTGTGCTTCTTCCTTCCTGAGGATTATAATATATGCTAACATCAACTAGCAGCTGGAGGAAAAAAACAATGACATGTTACAGTATCAGTGGAGAAATATTGCATGTGCTTTCACTTGCAACTCAAACTGTAATGTACTATATCTGACCAAAAAAAAAAGTTAATGTACTATACTCAAGAATAGTGAGCTGAGTAACATTTTAGTGGGATTAAACTAAGATTTCTTGAAATTAATTAATCCAAGTTGTAGGAGTATTTTTCAGAATCATGAATGTCTTTCTTTGGCATGAGAAGACAATGAATTCATGCACGGAAAAGAATATAACGGAGTTCAAAAATCACGCATACTGGACATATTCTATTAATGATGCAACGCGGATACTTGTTAATGTGAAATATCTAGCCCCGCTCCGAGTGCCGCATGTTTGTGTGACTAGATCTTAACAGGAATTAAAAGGCCTTATATATGCCTAGCTCTTTACTTTTCTTGTTTGCACTATTATATTCCTTACCAACTTAAGAGAGTATACCTCTTTCTCTGGAAATATCCCAACCACCTTTGCAATATACTGTTTCTGCACCATTCCACCTTCAATCTGCAATAATTAAGTTCCCAGACAATCACACCAATTTGTCTATTAATATGATCTATGCAGTCCCTAATGAATCCCAATTTTGCAAATAGTTATGGCAGGAAGCATTTCAGATTGTGGCAAAAGCCATATAAGCATCAAGGAGTAACAGTGCATTATTACTGTTTGCAGATATAAAAGTTGTCAGTACAAAGAAAAACCACAGAACACAATATTTGAAAGACCTCAAGCCTTAGGTATCTATTTTTCTAGTACAAAAACGCTTTAGATACATAAGGATGCCTATACACATTATCCACACATGAAAAAGTTCTCTCCTACAAGACTTAGGAATCTATTTTCTAGTAAAACAAGCTTTAGATACATAACAAAGACTATACGCATTATTTATGAAGAAATTCTCCCCACATTTTCACAGATGCAACACCAACATACCACTCAAATTAAATGTAGTAAAAAATGCAAAGTGACTCTCACCTGTTGCCTGAAAAGATCAGCTTTTGTGGCATTTCGGGCCAAGATAAGGAGCCCTGAGACAAGGCGATCCAATCTATGAACCGCTATCATGTCAAAGAAAAGATGTGGAACCGGAGTTTCTAGAGGAAATGCAACAAATACGACATTGCTGGATAACCAGAATGCCATTTAAGAGAAAGGTAAATAAGCAGTTGATCATATAAGAACATCAGAACCCATCAAAAACAATGTCCTTGCATGATTACGTAGATGCTTTCAAAGGGCTCTACATGGATACGAAACAAAGGGGCCAATCCATGCTCAGCTTGAAGAATGCCAACGACAGTATTCTTGCGATACTGGCCACATGGGTGCACCTAAAAATAAATGGAGGAAGTCACATTAAATGCAATGCTAAAGAAGAGGAGATGAGTCCATACCCGTGATTCAATCTCCCATAGGCGAGATTGCATGCAAAGACTTTCAGATTGAAAAGTAAAACAAGAGACAAAAAATTGAAGGCAACAGATCTCCTATAACAGACACAATTTACATCAAAAGAATATAGCGGTTCGTTGCAGTGGATTTCAAAGCTATTAGAGTAGTTAACACTGTTCTTGAAACCTCATGATGAGTTATAAATTACAACACAACACTCTTTCACATCCAAATCTATGCCAAAGGAGGGGCAAAATGCAATAGTTCAACGTGACAGAGGCACAGAGGAGCACAGAGACTTGTATCCTCACTCATCAGCATTTAGCAGGGACAGAACATCAGTGAATATCAGGCGACTGACCGGGACAGAGGCGGGCTTGCAGACAGTCACGACGTCGGGCTCTTCGACAAGCACAGTGACATCAAAGGCCATTACAGGAGGTTCATGCCTACAAACATCGTGGCATCAATCAAACAGCTAGCCAAATGAACTCAAAGCAGCAAAAGGAAGGAGGAAAATAAGGCGGGAGAAGATGAAGGCGGATAGGATTCAACGCTTGATGAAGAAGAATAGAAGACGATAGAATTGGAAGCAACCTGTGTAAGAAGTGGCTAATCTTCTGGGAGGGTTTGAGAATGTGAGAAACAGGGACGGTCTCTCCATCAACTTGAATGCGCCCGCATTGAACAGCGCTCACCTTAACGTGACGATGGGCAGGTACAGACACAAACACAACCCAACGGTGACTAAGAAACGGTGGCATGTAACACCTGAACACAAAATCAAACAGTGGAAGATTTAAGGAAGTACATAGTACTCGTAAGGTCTGCCTTTGAACTCTTGGGTGAAGAAATCAACGATGGTTTGGCCTGCCCATCGATTCTTGACCTGTCAGGTAATCAGCAGAAGTTCAGGACAGCCAAGAATGCCGGAAACAGTAGGCGTGGAGAAAGAGATAGGGGGGAGAAGACGGACGGACATGAGAGATGAATTCGAAGTAGTAGGGCCTGACGAGACGTCTCCCTGGCACAAAAAGTAAAGCTCCAACAATCAGAACTCCACTTCGTTCACAATCTCAATTAGTGGGTCAGTCGTCAATCGATCATACCCTTTTGCAATATGTAATCTTGACGTTCCGGTGGGTTCGCCGGCGTCTGCCATACAATCTCCATCGTCTCCGTCTCTGTCTCTCTCCGTCTCTCTCAGTCTTCTTTTCATATGATCATCATGTATGATTTTTCTCTCTTTATTTAAGCTTTCCTGGTGAATAGGTTGATCCATTCCTCGAATATCTTATTGAATATTAAACACGGAGCTCCCTTCTGAATTAATTATAATCGAGATAAATCAAGTCAAATATGTCAAATTTTTTTATTCCAATTTACTACTCGACCGAGTTCAAATCAATTTCAATTTTTTAGTATTGAGTGCGTGAATCAGAGTCAAATCGAGCCTGAGCTCGATCAGGGCTAGCTCTGCTCAAATATATTCTTAGGGTCTATTTAGTAACGTTTTTGTTCCTAGAAATAAGTTTTATTTAGAAATACTTTTTTCTATTTCTATTTTCTAGACAAGTTTCTCAGAAAAAAATGCGTTTAGTAACTGTACAAATTTTTATTTTCGGAGTAGAAAAAAACAGAAATGTGTTTGATAGGGCACTAAAAATTTCTACTCTCAATTTTTTCATTTAATTATTACATTATCAATGGAAACTTAACAATTCATGTTTAGCTAAAATTGGACTAGAAATATAATAAGAATATATTATGATATAGAATTGGATGACCTTAATATAATCATAAAGAAAATTACTCCTGATAAACAAAAAAAATACCGGATGGTGGTCAAGGAAATTGCAATTTAGGGCGTAGGAATGTAGAATTTGGGGTTAGGGTTTAATGATTTCAATTTTGAGGTTTAGGGCTTAGAGTTTGGTGTTTGGGGTTCTGGATTTTAGGATTTAAGGTTTGGGGTTTCAGTTTTAGAGTTTCGGGTTTGGAGTTACGGGTTTAGTGTTTTGAGTTTGGGGTTTAAGGGTTTGGGTTTAGGGTTTAGGGTATTAGGGTTTGGGATTTATAGTATAGTGTTTAGGGTTTGCAGTTTAGAGTTTGTGGTTTAGGATTCAAGATTTTGTGATTTAGCGTTTTTGGATTTATGGTTTGGAATTAAGATTTTAGGGTTTCGGGTTTGAAGTTTTGGGGTTTCAGGTTTAGTGCTTCGGGTTTTAGATTTGGGATTTTAGGGTTTGGGTTTAGAAGTTTAGGGTTTTAGGGATTTGGATTTTGGGTTTAGAGTTTAGGGTTTCGGATTTTCGATTTTAGTGTTATGAGTTTTAGGGTTTGGGAATTGAAGTTTAAGGTTTAAGGATTAAGGTTTAGAGTTTTGGGGTTTAGGGTTTGAGGGTTTAGGATTTGGGGTTTAGAGTTTAGTACGAGAATATCTTGTGAAAGAGAGCTGATATAGTTTCTTATTGTTTCTCTTTTTGTTCCAAAAACATAAAAGCAGATTTTTTTTACTTCTTATTTTTATTTCAAATCTATTCCCTAATCACTTTTCTGTTCCGGGGAACAAAAAAACTAACTGACTTTACTAAACAGATTTCTGTTCTTTTTCTATTTTGAAGAGCAAAAGAATAGAAAAATAAAGAAACAGAAACGCTACTAAACAGACCCTTGTCATCATGCTAATAAATCATGCTTATAAAAGCTAGAAAGATAGCGAATGAAAATTAAAGTCCGTCGTAATTGGAAGTTTCTCTCACAAATAAACATTTCCATAGCGTATCTAAGGCTTCTGGGCTTACGAAGAACTTGTATTAGGGGTATAGGCTAGCACAAATAGGCGAAATTAATAAAATCTTCGATGAGCTTGTGTTGCAAGACGAGAAAATGATATAAATAGTTCCTGAACTTTGGTCTTTAAACTTTTAGTTTATTCAATATGATCTCTGAACTTTAACCTGAAGTATAATGTGATCCTGAACTATATAAAAATATTTAATGTAGTTATTTAACTTGAATTAATGGAATGCCTTCATTTCATATTTTCATATAGTTTATGAGCTAAATTAAATAAGTACTAAAAGACTGAACATATTGAGGAACTATGGAAGCAAGAAGAAATGCATTGGGGCATGAGATCACGGATTAGTTGACTAAAATGGGGAGACAGAAGTACTAAATTATTTTATGCAACAACGATTTAGAAAACAACAGAATAAGATATTTATGCTGAAAATTGATGACGAAAATTGGACTTGAGACCTTACTGTACTGGGGCAACATATCAGTAATTTCTACTGGCCATCATATGATACTGTGGGCCCTCGGAACTTCTTGGCTGTCCTAGACCAATGCTCGCACCTGGTCAATGACGAGTCAAACGAGGCTCTGTTGAAGCCCATTAAATTAGGCTATGCCGCCGCTACCCATCGACGGAGGGGCCAGCTTGGCAAGGGTGGTCAGCCCTCACCAGCTCCAGGCGAGGCCTCGTTGGCCCTAAGCAAAAGCCAAGTGTTGCTCAGATCTGGGTGCTCTCAATCCAAATCTTGACAAGCCTTGCCAACCCTAGGTGAGGGCCGGCGAGGCCTTGCCTAGGGCAAGCGATGGTCACCGGCCCTAGGTGAGGGTCGACGTTGCCTAGATATGGAAATCACACAATTAAAAAAATGTAAATATATCTCTTTATACAAACGTTAGTGAATAATATCTTTACACAATATCCAAGCAAAATATATATATAAGTCCGGGGAAAGGTTTGGGTCGCCTATCACCAACACTATACTCCAATGCTCAAGAGCTTACCTGTAAAAAAGTCAAATTGCTTGCTATGGGTTGATATAATGTCAATTCAGTAATTCCAATTAATTTTGGCTAGATATTACAAACGTGGACGTCGGCCAGTTTACGTAGCACCGCCGACACTGATGTGGATACTTTTAATAATATTTTAGTATCCTTTTGATTTTTGATTATTTTGTATATATATATATATTTTTCTTTTCTAGCAAAAGGAGGAAGAAAGAAAAAAGAAAAAAAAGAAAAAAAATATTTTAATATTATTAAAATTGTCCACGTCAATGGCGATGGTGTTTCGTAAGTCGGCCGACATCCACGTCATCAATATTCGGCCAAAATTAGCTGAAAAAACTAAATTAACACTTTATCGATTTAGAACTAAATTGACACAAACAATGATTTCATATTAAATTGGCATCAATGAAATATATTTAATATTTACATAGCTTTCTTCTTCAATCTCCATGGAGGGGAGGGTTTGAGCAAGATCTCTCCCTCCCCTCCCTTTTCCTTGTTCTTTGGCTGATTTAGTTTTTTGTTATCTTTTCCTTGCTTTCCTCATGTTTTGAGGAGCTTTTCACATCTGAGTCTAGATCTAGAAGTTTTCTTCTTGCTTTGGGAAGGTTTCTATTTTGATCTAATATAGATTTGGGGTTTTTTTTCCGTATATGATTTTAGGGTTTCGCTCTTCTCGGGTTTCATTGGCGTGCAAGTTCAATTTCAAAGGACATCAGAGGAATTTCGTGAAGGTTTCACTCTTACAGATGTTAGATCTGTGCACATTCAACCTTGTTACTCTGCACGGTAATAGTGTTGGGGACGCTAAACCTTGGCGCATACTGCCGAAAGGCAAAGCGATAGCAATAGATAGAGATCTTGGTGTATGCTCATTACTGAAGACAAGTTCGATGATCGGCCGCCAATTTTGGTTTGAAGAAGTCAAAGATCTGCTTTTTAAGTGTGTGACCTAAAACTGATGATTGATCTTCTTATCTGGAATTTGTTTTTATTGTCTTAGTTTGCAGTTGGATTGCGTATCTCTATTCTGTATCCGTATAAATGAATAAAGTGTTTCTTTAACAAAAAAAAAAAAGATTTAGGATTTTTTTTTTACACTCTTCTCGATAAAAGTCAAATAAACAGGAATCGTCACGTGTGATAACAATGTGTCCGGAAAGCATGTATAAATGAAAACAACTTAAGAAGAACATCATCCCAAATGAGGATAACGCAGTGAGACAGAAAGCTCATCTAAATTAAAATAAACCCGAATCAGCCCATTTCCCAATTAAATATCGAAACCCGTCCATTGGCAATATAGTGTTAAATATGCAGACGAGTCACGAAAATGGTCATTTTTATGACGTGAGGTGCGGTGGGAGTCGGAGGCAGGAGCCTAAGTTCGACGCTGCAACGGCAAGGTGTGAACGGGCCAGGGACGTTAATCAATATCAGTAACCCAGAAAGATGGAAATCCATCACGGCTCTTGCTTAACCACTCGTTAATCAAATCCAATTCAACTCGAGCCGCCAGCTGATCTTCTTGCTATATAGCCTGCAATCTTGATTCTACGCGCGCACGGTGACACAGTTATCCCGATCAGTCTTCATTACGTTTCCGGAGGGCATTATGTTTCTGTGCATTCTCATCGAATGGCCATTGACATAACCTCAGCTTCATACACATCATCCAACAAAACCAGAAATAGTTATTTTGATGATGGAGAAACTCAACTCTTTATTTCGCATTTGAGTGTGTCCGAAGTTCTATTTACCTGCATGTACATTGTGTATGCATGCGTGAGTTCTTAAGTTGTGGAAGTCAAGGGATCGAACAATAAAATTGACAGAACAAGAAAATTAATCGGACACCAGATTTACGTGACTCGGTCGTAGTGACCTACGTCTACGAGAGAGCAGCATGAAATTCCACTATAGATCAAGCGATACAACGGAGATTACAACTACACTCGAGTCACTCAAATGCTCTAAGTGTTTCTCAAGCCCTAATTACATCTAATAACGCACGCAGTGTTTAGCCTCAAATTCCTCGCAAAATAATCTCTCAATCTCGCGAAAGAATTTTAGACAAATCTTATCACAAGATTTAATCGTTACAAATTCTTGAACTCTTGATATAATTTCACGAACAAAATCACAAATCCAATGTCAAGCACTCGCTTAAAATATCTTCATGTCAACCGCGGCGCTTCAAGACTTCTCTTCGCGTCCTCTACGGCGTGCACCCTCGAGTATATATATAAGTCACCGCCAGGGATTAATGAATCTTAGGATCGTCATCAAAGATAACCAACCGTGTTGTAGAAGGAAATAGAATCCAACTGGGATTCGGTCAACCAACCCAACTTTCTTCTTCTCTTCTTTTTTAATCTTTTCCTTGCTTTCTTTCTTTGTTTGACACATTGACCGAGCCAATGTCTAACTCAAAGTCCATATTGGACTTTCCGGTTTCTAGCCGCAGACTCCAACTTAAATCTGGAAACTACCTTAAATCACAACTCGTGCACCGTAGATAATGTCCGTAATCTGCAATTTTATATTTTCAAATTCCTGCATCAAGCTTATAAAAATAAAATCAATTCGGGTCGAGTTCATTCAATGGGCTCAAACTCGAAACATATTTTAACATTTAAGCACCTGCATAAGGCCAAAACTCAATCCCACGGTAGCTGGAGGCGGGAGCTGGATGGAGCTAAACCAGTGTGGTTTTAATTATATTCAGATATGGGTGATTGATGAATCTAAAGAGCATTTGGCTAAGGTTTGCTTGAGCTTATTCTATGAAGGATTCATATATCAGATAAATGTAGCTTGAACGTAATCGAGTGCAATTTAGTCTTTGCATAGCAAACAATTCTACCTCCTCGATCTCATGAAGATGTACAGATATGCTACCCCGTGTGAGTAGGGTTTAATACATGGATGAATTGAATTCCTAGTTTCTGTAGCTACTTAGGAAGGACGGCCATGTGGGTTCAACTTGAGCAATGAGTTGGGTGGAGTGAGGAGGCGGTACGGAGATGTGTTACAGCACTGCTTCTCCTCGTCATCGTCCGACTTGCTCGTAAACCACCCGACATTAGGATTATTGTTAGGAGTTAAACGAAACGGGAACCACCGGCGCTTAGGCGTATTGTTACTGCATGGAGTTTTAGTATTGGGAAATAAATCGTCGGTATCATCGTTGGTGTCGCTGCAGTAGCAATGATCCTGATGGGAGTCTTCCATCTCGGCAAGGACTTTGAAGAAGAAATCAGGGTGGCAGGGAAGCGACAGAGGGCCTTGGTTGCGGAATCCATACTCCGACACGGCGTCCTCCAGCAAGGACTTGAACAAGGGGTGGTTCACGTACTCCATCTTCACCACGAACCTCTCTTTCTGGTCCCCTTCTCCCACGTACACCAGGAAGCATCCTGCCAGAACCGGAGCCGGTGCCGCTGCCCCTCTCGTCTTATCCATCTTCATCCATTTCCTGACAAGGCTCTTCATCACCATGTTGATCCTCCAGCTCTTCTTAATCAAATCGACATTTGACTTCTCCATCGCAACTCCCATGTCTTTTATGGAACGAAGATAGAACCTCACGTGGAACAAACTAAGCTGGAATCAGATTCACGTCTGTATATATGTCCGGGGAAATCTGTGCGCAGGATACGGCTGAGGTTCCACATATGATGCGTATATATACACATTGAATGAAGGAGATAAGGTTGAGTTTCAAAGTCGTTTAAGAAAATTCCCGTCGTTAACTGAGCTATACGAAATAGACCAATTTGGACAGTCAACGCCGGCGCTTTGGACGATCAGCTATACGGAATAGACCAACCCACGTACGGAGCTTTGTAGGGGAAGAGGGTCGTCATGCCCATCGTTGGATCCGATCCGTATGAATATGAAACATACTTTCTAAATAGGAAAAATGGCACAAATAATCCATAAATTTTGACTCAATGTGAAATATGTTCTCTAAAATTTTAATTTGTTTAATGTGGTCCATGAACTTTAGCCCATTGTATAGTGTGGTGTTGAACATTTAATTTGTTCAATTTAGTCCATAAACTTTCCGATTTTGTCATTCCATTAATTCAAGTTCAGAGACAACATTGAACATTTTCATATTGTCTAGATAACGGGGGTGTATCGCTAATCGAATCAAAATAATCACGCAGAGAATAGAAGAAAATTAAATGATGCCCAAATTTACTCAGGTTCATTTCCGAATAGAGCTACGTCTTGTAAAGGGATTCCATTATTATTTTTTTTAGGGTTTACAATCACAATCACTCGTTACAATGATCTTTCATACGAGTACAATATATATATATATATGACTTAAATGGGTCAAAACCTAAGCCTATCAAAATCCCTTTGATCCCACAATAAACGGGCCAGCAAGCCCGTTGTCCGGTCAGTGAGACCCCCATGTCGGGGGCGCTGCCCCGAACTCTTGCATTCCGTGCGCAGGAGTCATATGTCGTCGGATCATACTTCAGTTTCCCTAAGCTCATGTGGGCGTGCGTTGTATGAGAAATAAGGGTCTCTGAAGTATTCGCCATATTAAACAAATTGAAAGTTCATGGATAACATTGCATATTGAGGTAAAGTTCATGAATCATGTTGAACAAATTGAAAAGTTTGGAGATTAAATAATATATTAAGCCAAAGTTCATAGACTATTGATATCATTTTACCTTTTAAATACGCGTGTGAATTCTTTCTTTTTTTTTCTTTGTCGGAACGCGCGGGTGAATTTGATTGACGGGTTTCTAACGTAATTCTCGAAATGTCTATTTTACTGACTGTGTCCTCTCGCGGGACGCGCATGCTTGGAATAATCATGAGTTATACTCAAAAGTAAAACTCGCGGGCTGCATTATAGTGTTATATGATAAGATTGTCCTGTAGTGCGCTGTTGTGCTGGCCAGTTTCAAAAAAGAAATGGGAATTAGCTTAGAAAGTGGGGGTGAGGATAACGCCCTCTCAGCGTTCCCAGGGGACCATTGCGTGGTGATGATCCGCATATGGCGTAAGATGTTTTACTCGGTGTGGAACGGCGGGCGAGTCAGCATCGTAATTATTGACCGCACGTGTATGTTGAGGTAGCATAATCGTGTAGTAGCGGTAGGAAATGAATGGATTGGATTGGGACGGATTGGGCTTTGGTAGGTCATGAATGAGTTTAGCCCATATGCAATCATTTATCTCACATTGACCAATTTTATAGGCTAGATAACTTGGATGGTCCATATCCAATCCTTAGCTACCCACATAACCCATCCAAAAAGCACAGAGAATGACCCGACAGAACTAAAAATAAAATAAGAAAAAAATCGAACACATTTGCAAAAAATTAAATGAAAATCCTTTCTTGTCCTGAAAACTGACCTGTTACGAAAACAGAACAAAAATTTTAAAAAAAAATTAAAACCACGTCCTCGTGAGGCTTGAGCTTTTACCAAATGCGAAGAAAGGAACAACCTTGAGCTTCTTCTCCTTAACGACCTCCGAAACCGCGATGGGCTGTTCTTTTCCCTGGAGCGATGATACGTGCGAACTGAAGACTGAAGAGAAAGCCGCAACCAACTTCTCTGGGAGATCGCTATTAAGTAGTGGCGATGGTGGCAAGCAACTCTCGAGGTGGGCCAGACGCGGAGGGACAGATGAAGACTATTACATGCTTCTCGACGGCAGAGGGGCACCGTTGCTAGTGGTGCTCCTCGAGTTCTCTGTTTCTTCTTTTATTTTGGTTGATTTATTTATTTTCCTTCACTTAATAACCTTTTTGGGTTTAAATGGATTGTAAATAGGTATTCTTTTAGACCCACATCTCATTGAGTGTTGAACTTTATGAACCACTTTAACCTATTTTCAAGCAAACAATATCTGACCCGACGTATTAAATTTGTAATATCTAACCCATTTTGTAACAATATCATGATCGATGTCCCCAACACCATCATCGTATAAAGACGACAACAATACCAACGGGTTGAAAGAGCATAGAAAACGCATTGCAAATCCTCAATCTACGTCTGGATCGGAATAGTAGGGCACCCAAATCTAAATCCAGCTCTAGATCGGGGGAGAAGATCCGTAAAAGAAATGTTAGTTGATCACAAAATCACTTTCAAATAAGCTGATTGCTAAAGGCAGCAACAGTGAAAGCACCGGAGCGTGAGCAGATACGGAAAAGCAGATTTTTCCGAGGCGCTCACGCTTCGAACTTTTGAGCTCTTAGAACAGAATTCTCCACTTCCGTGAAAAATGTCGACGAGCCGTGCGAAATCAACGAAGAAATCTTGAAGATGAGGAGATAAAGGGATAGCGAGACGGAGAGGGACAGGGTGAGGGTTGTCGCTACAGAAGGAGGGCTGGGCGGCGGCTTCGGGAGAACAGAGGAAACCTAAGGGAGAGGGAAGTGGAAAGAATGTCACCGTATAGCATATAGTTTTAATTTTTTTTGGTCGAAAATATAACATATAGCTTGAGAAGGAGTAACTTTTTCTTTTTTCTTTTTTCTTTTATTTTGATCTTATTGTTTTGTAACTCCATTGACCATCATCATCATCACGGTCGCCTAAGGTTTGATGATGTCCTGACTTCTGGGGCACATGAAAAAGGGCAGTTTCGTGCCAATGCTCGAGGCGACGGGTTCGGTTCGACATCGATGGAATAAATGAAGGGGGTCTGTTTTTTATGTTGCCAAAGGCGTAGGTATCAATGATTGACCCGTAGTCCTCTCCCAGACCGACACGTGCCCAGCCAACGGAACCACCGACAACCGAAACGTGCCCAACTACTCATTTTTCTATTCGAAGCCATTCTTTGTTTCATCTTTCTCACGAAAATTAAAGAACTATTAGCAAAATGTGAAGTGTCCAAGTAAAAGAAAAATTAATCTTTCGCGCACAGTTTAAAAGAAAGGTATAATTTATAAACTATGAAGAGTATTTAATGATCTCAAGAGAACTCAAGCCTTCATGGTTATATATGGCTTTAGGAATTCGAAGTGATCGACTTTGAACTAATGTCAAACAACGCTCCAATGCGGACAATTGGGAAAGGAAAATCAATTCAACTAGTCTCTCACATCATTTGGTTTGTTACTAAACAAATTTTAGCAAAACAATTATTATTCAGGCAAATTGCGTCTAGATTCAACATCCTCATCACCATAACCGTATAAAGACACCAACATTAGTATGCAGAATGAACATAGATCAAATACATGTAAAGAGCTCCCACATTTATATCTAAGTTTAGTTCGGAAGAGTAAAATCTCTAGATTTAGACCTAAATTTAAATCGGGAGAGGAGCACAGTCTAATCTCGAAGAGGTTGTGGAGCTATAGCACGAACATCCTTTTCGGTGGCTGTCGACTCGACACATGGCCGAACTGATCTCCACTTCCGCCCAACATCAGTTGCATAAATTTATTCATACATACAAACTCTCAAAACCGATTGGGAGAGAAGAAAAGACAATCAAACCTGAAGTTGATAGCGTACAGTTTAGCTTCAAAAGAGGGAAGAGTTTTTGGGAAATGAGGGGGTTTGCCGACAGAGAGAGAAAAGAACATTTAAGCAAACTTAAGTTGATAATATGGGGAATGGTATAAATAGGGGTTGGATGGAACTTTCATCTTAAAAAAATTATTTATTTTCTGATTTTATCTCCAAGAACCATGTAATTCATGTGCAATCACCTTCCCAATATCCAATTTCATTTGAAATTCATCAAAAAAAAAAACAACCCTAATATCCATCACCTCTTATTTGAGCCTGTCTTCTAATCTTGGTGGAATTTCGCAAATTGAATTATCTCACTCTTTTGTGAGAGTGAGAGTGGGTGTCTTCAGAATATAAGCGCTCAAGGAGAATGCATGAAACAACACATCAACCTTTACTTGTTCCAAAATCAGCATGACATTAACCAAAGAAGACACCAGGTTCATTCGTTTGGATCCAAACTCACAGGTATAAGTCGTTATCCTTTTGTTAATGACTCCATTTCTTGAAGCTTGAAGTTGAAAGCATTTGTTCATAATGAAGGATTCTAGAGTGGTTGCATCGTGGATGGCGACGCCTGTTTATCATCTGTGGTCTCTGGGCAGCTTCCCTGCCAATTGTATAGTTAGAGGTCGATTGTCACAGGGACAATGGAATTAAAGACAGGAAATGCGACGGCCGTGGTCTCTTCTCTGCCTTTGATTCCCCGCCTTTCTTCGCCTGTTTGAATAACCAAGCAGGAAACGACGTCTCTTTCTTCTTCACGTTCTAGGATTGTGTTTCTTTGTTCTTTCGTTCCTTATCAAACAACCCGGGGGAGAATTCCGGAGTCCAATTGACTAGAGCAATGGAACCATTTATCTTCTGCTCTCATTCTCTCTGTTTGTCTGCTGAGTACAATCTGGAGCATTCCAGGAAAGACTAAGATGTCAAAGTCATCTTCATTACTCTGCCCCTGTGGAAGTTCGCTTCGTGTATCAAAACTGATTCTTGAACCCTTCACGCTCATGTCACGTCGAGATACCGTGGAAGAAAATACTGCAAAATCTACCAAAACTAATTCTTGAATCCCTTTCATGCTCATGTCACGTCAAGATCTATCAAAACTTATTCTTGAATTGCTTACACGCTCATGTAACGTCAAGATACTATGGAAGAAAATACTGCAAAATCTAGCATCGAATATTATGTAATGCTTCGCACTCCATGTAGTAGACATCACATTGTCATTAACATTTAAATATTGACTAGGCGGCCACGGAACTACTGCGAGAGGGTGAGATAAGTGGTTTTTTTTTTTGGTAAGGGTGAGATAAGTGGCTGTTTATGTTCTCCAACCATCAATTGATCGAATCCTAATTCATCCAAGGACTTTGAGCGTGTGATATTGGCAAAAAGAAATCATCTACATCACCTTCAGCGCACAGTTTCATGCATTACAATGGTCATAGCATTCAGATTTTGACAGTAGTTCACATAGAAAAGGACTCCTTTCCGAGTAAGGCTTCGTGTTTCCGGGTAAAAAAGTTCCTTCTTATTGCCCATTCAGTCATGCAAAGAGTTGCCTTAAAAGTTAGAATAAGCCGGTCTTTACCAATTGGTCATAATAACATGTCTAGTCAGGATGAGAGTGAAGAATGACCCAAGCAAGCAAGGCCCTTCAAATTTTGCTGGATGACGTGCATAATATCTGCCAGTGAAAACAAGAGCACCAATTATGGTGCCAAAGTTTTGGCCACTTGAGTTTTATCATGGCTAGCTATATTGCATCAGAGTTCAATTTATGATACAGAACTCCATCGATTAAGAGCTGCGGCATGGACTTTGCCAGCCTCGATTTATTGAAATACAAGGACTTGGCGGTGATAATTAAGAATGAAAATACTAGGATGGGCTACAAGAGGCATGTACTTGCGCTTCCTTTTACAGAGTAGCTTCATCTTCACCTTTAACTTAGTCGGTGCAGACTATTAAGCACCAGCACACGGATACCATGTCGAGCCTAAAACCATAATATTACTCTACACAACAAATGACATAATTTAACACAAATTATCCCGCAGGGCAGGATAAGACAGGAAAAATCACTTTCAGAAGTTCATCAGCTGTTCGAAGATGTTCATGGCTGACTCTGGCAACCCAAGTAGCACATTTATGCTTTTCATTTCTTTACCATGAGATAGGAAAAGAATGACTTCCTTCTCAGGCAAAGCCACTGGGCCAGACAGAACAGGCTCTCCCCATCCAAAGTCAGTGGTGTGGAAGGACAGCCTAGACCAATTTGTGATGAGAAGTGTTGCTGCCAGGGATGGTCTTGCTCTTGTTGTTTCAAAGTAGTCTATTGCCGACCTCATGTAGCTGTCCGTAACCATTTCATTTGCATAGTGGACCTTCCTCACTGCAAAAGACAGGGGCTTCTCCAGGAGATCGCCGGCACTGCACAGAGAGTTTGTTAACACTATACCATTACCAAAGTAACCCTCAGGCAGCGGAGGCTCAAAGCGAGACCGTCCATCAACTGCAAAGAGGAGCTTCGTTTGTTGGTCAGGCTCCATTTTTAATGCTTTCGTCCGGGCTCTCCACACAAATGCCGACAAGGCTTCAAAAGTCGTGCATCTATCCAGGGCTCCATCTTCCATGGCTTTCTTCTTGAGTTGTTCGAGCTTTTCAGGGTCGAAACCGAATGATCTGTATTGCATTGCCTCATCTACGTATAGTTTGCCAGTGTTTGAGACATCATCAATCTGGTCAAATTCGTGATGTGTAAACTCTACCTTAGGAGGATTTCGGGCTTTGAGTATGGTTCTGTCCAGGAAAGGAGGGACTTTTAGAGTCAATCCCCTGGCCGTTTCACCCCAGGAATTCACAAATTCCATGGCAGCAATCCCATCAAACATACAGTGGTTCACGCATAGCCCCAAAACAAACCCTCCACACTTGAATCTTGTCACCTGCACAACAAAGAGTAGAGTCCATATGAGTTCCAAAGGCGGATTTAACTCTCCAATTCGAGGGGAGGGAACAACACAAAAGTAGCTAAGATGCAGCGAAAAAACATCAACTAACTGAGCTTCACCTAGGTAAAAAATGCCAGACACATGAATAATGGACGAACATCCATATATTTTATTTCACCTCTGAAGATTCAACTTACAACTTTTCGAAGAAAGAATGATAAGATGAGGGACATCCACTAAAGAAGTTATTATCCAACCTGAGCCACTACGGGAGGTATCTCGAGGATGTTACTGGCACCAGGAATGTCGTAAACCAGCTTTCCAAGAGTCACTGGATCAGGTTTGGTAATGTCTCCAATCTCCTCGATGGCACAGTTAGCTTCGGCCTCAACCAAAACAGCACCCTCCCCCGTGCAATTCACTATGAGCTTCCCTTCCGGGCTGATAGTCAGCCTCCCCGAAAGCGGATAATAGTGAACAAGAACCTCGGAGAGACCATTCTTGATGACATCAAAAGCTTCCTCGTTGCCTTTTGAATCGGACTTGAAGCAGTAGATGGTGCGGACAATCACCGCAATGTTCTGGTCGAGGTTTGAGAGGTAGTAGAGGCCCTTCTCAGTCTCCTCAGCGGGGGGAACCAGAATAGCTTCTTGTTTCTCTACGCTGAGTTCAAGGGTGGCGCCATTATTGACAGTAGCCGCCATTAAGATTAGATTCAAAAGCCTGGTCACAACTTCATCAAGTCACGCATGGTTCTTATAGCAGAGGCACAAAATTTCTCGTGGACTAATGCATGGTATATGGACCTCAAATTATAATGAATTTTGTTTTGTTCGTCTCTTCACATCGAATAGACTGGGACTAAACTGGGACCAAACAAGACAAACAAAAAAATCAAGCAAATTTACCGGTGAGATGATCGGAGAGCAGCGGGATGAGCTGTGGCTGTGAGCTATTTTAACCCATTTGTTAGGGATTTTTATAGATTTCTTCTTAGTATAGAATCCTTCATATTGTATATCTCCTAATTAGGGTTGTTATATGTCCTATATATATAACAGGATGGAGCGTTGTAAATATACAGAAAATATATTCATTGAATACAAATTGGAGAGTTTTCTTCTACATGAGCAACAGAGGTGTGCATAATATTCATGTGCTTAAGGAGGACACGAATTATATGAAGAAGAGGAGGCCCAAACTTTTGACTGGCAAACGTGTGGGTAAACAAATGTACCGCCATGAAAGAGACCGGTGATGGGGGCTGTCTTGTACGCAAAGCAGTATTAGATAGGGATTAATGGCAAGGAGAAGGAGAATATCGTGAATTTGAGTGTTCTTCAGGAATTGCAAAGATGTGGGGTTGACCTTGAAGGAGGGTAGTCTACTGCCACAGGTAAATTATTCCAAAATTAGCATGACATTAACCAAAGAAGAAACCAGGTTCTTTTGTTTGGATCCAAACTCACAGGTATAAGTCGTTATCCTTTTATTAATAACTCCATTTCTTGAAGCTTGAAGTTTAAGGCATTTGTTCATAAGGAAGGATTCTAGAGTGGTTGCATCGTGGATGATGACGCCTGTTTATCATCTGTGGTTTCTGGGCAGCTTCCCTGTCAATTTGTATAGTTAGAGGTCGATTGTCACCAGGACAATGGAATTAAAGACTGGCAAAATGGTTTTTCAGTGTTTCTTTGGTCTGATACGCTTAGCTTTGGCCTCCGTTTCAATTGACACACCATCTTTGCATCTGTTGTCCTCCTGATTAGTGATTGTGGACTGCTAAATGCTTGTTACGAAAGCGTATCTCCCCAAAATGCGACCGACGTGGTCTCTTCTCTGGCTTTGATTCCCTGTATTTCTTTGCCTGTTCAAATAACCAAGCAGGATACGACGTCTCTTTCTTCTTTCACGTTCTGTGATTGTGTTTCTTTGTTCTTTGATTCCTTATCAAACAACCCGGGAGAGAATTCTGGAGTCCAATTGACTAGAGCAATGGAACCACTTATCTTCTGCTCTTAGTCTCTCTGTTTGTCCGCTGAGTTCAATATGGAGCATTCCACGTGTTAAATTATGTCTCGATTTGGAGCCCAGAAAGGAAAGTTCACCAATTCAAGTAGGTTTTCTATTTTGAATAGGTTTCCTAATTGAATGGTTTCCTAATTGGAGAAGGTTTTCTAAAAAGAGGTTTCCTAATTTGGATCCAATTCTTGCGTATAAATAAGAATGAGATGTTATTGATGAAGATTATCAAAGAGAAGCTTCTACTTGTGAATTACACTCTGAAAATATCCGAGTGTGTTGTAGCTGAGTAAATCTTATGGTAATATTTGTGTATAATTCCTTCGTGATATTGAGAGATTATTTCGTGAAGAATTGTGGAGCTCAACACTACGTGAATTATTGAGTGTAATTGAGGCTTGGTAAATACTTAGAGTATTTGAGTGACTTGAATGTGGTTGTAATCTCCGTTGTATCGTTTGATTTATAATGAAATTTCGTGCTGCTTTTGCCGTGGACATAGGTCACTACGACCGAATCACGTATCTCTAGTGTCCAATTTATTTTTGTTATTCTATCAATTGGTATCAAAGCTAGGCTTGACTGAGTTGAAGCGAATCGATGGCGACAGAAGAAGGAAAAGTAAAAACGATAGATTTGATGAAAAGGATTTTAGTTTCTAGAAGATTCATATTGAGGATTATCCGTATCAAATGAAATTACACTTGCCCCTATATGGGGAAAAGCCAAAGACGATAAATCAAGTTGACTGGGAATTGCTAGATAGATGTGCTGGATAGACAAGCTTTGGGTGTTATTCGGCTGACGTTGGCTCGTAACGTCGCATTTAACATTGTGAAAGAGACAACCACTGCGGGTCTGATGGAAGCCCTATCGAACATGCACGAGAAGTCCTATAATCAACAAGGTCTATTTGATACGACGTCTATTTAATTTGAAGATGATCGAAGGTGCGTCGGTTGTTGATCACATTAATGAATTCAATGTGATCGTTAGTCAATTGAGATTGCTTTAAGCTGAAAAACGATATAGGTAAGCGAATTAGAGTTGAAACTACGAATGATGTTGCTACTATAGCTACTGGTAATTCGGATAGTGCTGATTTTGTCTTGTCTGTCACTGATTATTCATCGTTTGATGGATGGATTAAAGATTATGATTGTTCTTTTCACGCTACAGCACATAGGAACTAGTTTACTACTTATTGTTTACACCTAAATTTTGGCTAACCATTTAATATTAAACGTGTAGAAAATTATGGATTAATCTCTAACCTATAAACAAAAATATTAAAATTAGATTGCATAATATACAGTTTAGAATCATATAATTTAATTACATTTTGCATTAGATCGGCAGTAGCAAATAAGTTCAAATTAGTTGCGCGTACGTGACTCGCACATCAAGCGAGACTCGGCTAGGCAGTAGGAAAGGGGGTCAAAAATTACAAGGCATAGCAAGCCCAAATGAGTTCAACTTAATTATTATTTAGCCTACTGGAGTTTAATTGTGAGTTAGCCTTGGGTTATTAGAGTCCATCACATTAGAAAATGGGCTTAAATTAAGCCCGCAATAGCAAGATAAACCTAGTTTGCACTATAAATAGACCTTAACTCTTCACAATTAGAGGGGGGCCACACAATTGAGAATACATGTCCACAAGGGATTTTTCTTCCTATGCAAAGAGAAGACGTCCATAGGAAAAAACGCCATAGAGAAGAAGCTATGCCCTCAACGCAGGAGACACGTGACTCTGACCAAGTAACGCACAAAGTGCTCTGTCTCATCTCCGAGTTCATCGCTGCCACGCAACTTCTAGTCAATTCCTAGCATTCCTGCAGCAATTCCGGTGGACTTCAAATGGATCTTAGCATCCCACAGTCCATAGTCACTTACGGTAGCCTCCATGACGGCCAATAATTCCCTATATTGACGAAGCCAACATTCCCGAGTTGGTCTCAGCGAAGTTCCCTACGGTAGCTCTGCGATGGACGCCGTAATCCTTGCCGCATTGGACTAGCCCTCAACAGCTATATTACAGGTTTTAACCCGGTTGAGCCCTTGTTGCTACATCTCCCTTCGGTTTTGCAAGTTTCCAAAGTCGTAGCGAAACATCATAGTGGAAGTCATCAAGCTAAATCCTCATGGCCAAACCGCACCGAGACCACCGTGCACCATCGTCAGCTGAGCACTACCATCGTGCATTGCCATCCACGGCTGAGAATCACCGCGAGCCAAGCTGCTCCTCGCCATCCACACCAGGGCACTGCTGCCGGTCCGCCATCGTCGACCATCCTGTAATCCGTGAGTCCTATCCGAAACTGAGCCCAAATTTGGAAGCTATTTGCTAAATTAGGTAAGAATTCTTATCCAATATTGTTTCAAATATTTAATTCCTGATTTGAGTAACTTAGGTATGTTTGGTGAATTGGTTGCTATTTTTAATGATGCATGGCATACCCGCAAGATTTTAAAATATACTAAGTTAGGGAATTGTCCTAACTTGACAACGTGCCTGGATGACTATCCGATCTCAACCACGAGATACGATACTTGGCGGCACGAAAAATCTTTATTTTATCCATAACCATTTTGATACAATAATAGATTTTATTTTGTTTCTTAACTTAAATGAATGGCCTTCCATCAATATCCATAACCACATGGATATGATCGTTGATTTATATCGTTTTACTAATTGAAGATAATAAAACAAATTTTGCAAATTGCGTGGATTAATTTTGAAGGTGGTGGTTATCTGTTTGTTTGACCTTGTGTCCTTAAAAAAAATAAAATCCAAAAAAAGATTAGTTAGGATTTGAATTAATTTCGTAGAAGATAGTGTCGCATGTTTTGAATAGAATAGGATAACCTAGATTCACTAGAAAGATAGGATAATTTTCCAATGTAAGTTAGTGTTTAAAGTAATTTATTTCCTAGTTTAATTTAGACATCGTCCTAGTCTTGATGGTTTATTTAGGGCAATTTTTTAATTTCGAATTTTCATAAAAAAATTTCCAAAAAGAAATCACTTTAGAATAGGTTAAATTGTCTTTTCTAGAATAGATTGAATGTTAATTTAGGCATTTTTCTCCATTCTGAATTTTATTGGAAAAATACGAAAATACATCAATTGCCCGTCATTAGAATTAGGTCATTTAATCGCATGTCATATAGTTTGCATGTTAGCATTACTTAATTGCATATCATACTTTGCACATCATGGCACATAGGTTAGCTTTCATTTAATCAAGAGAAAATCCAAAAAATACATTGAGTGAATTGCTTGCTAATTAGAAATCGTATTAGTACAATCGATGTGATTTTCTAACTAATAATGCAGATACTTACGTTGCTTTGAGGTATGTTATTCTCCTAATCTAGCAATTTATTTACTGCTTTCATTATTGGGTGTTAATTTCGTGGTTTGCACACTCGCATGATCACCCCACATTTTATGAAGTAATAAAATAGATCCAAACTGCATGTTCAAACATTTTCATGAAAAGAAAAGGTACCGAAAGGGCGTTAGAGTAATTTAGCGTAATCAAGTTCCAGTACTTATAATCTTTGGTTCATAGGAATAAAGTATATCTCCCTATACTTTATTCGGGTTTCTAATCGATCCACTGTAAATAGATTAGTGGCGACTCCGAAATGAAAATCATTTGCACATTAAGAACTTGAACCATAAGTTGCGAATTAGTAGGGCTTGGAAGAGCCCGAGCTAGGCTTAGACTTAATAATTCATTAGCCAAACCCCTAGGTGATCCACATGCCTACGGGGAGGTAAGGTCGCGACACTTATCAGTGCACGGATAGTAGTAAAGTGCGGTTGGCGAACAATTCTGAATGCGATGTTATAGGTGTTGGTGATATTAGAATCAGAATGCATGATGGTATTGTGTAAACATTGACTGGAGCTGAAGTGAGGCACGTTCTAGAGTTGAAGAAAAATCTGATTTCCTTGAGTGCCTTGGATTCAACTGGGTGTCGGTATTCTTCACAATATAGAGTTCTGAAGGTTCTTCAAGGTGCTGTGGTGATAATGAAAGGAATCAAGCACAATGACCTGTATGAGCTTCAAGGTGAGATGGTGACGGCATTCGCCGCGAAGACGTCAAATGCATCTATTCAAGAGTCTGAATTATGACATATGTGTTTAGGGCATATTAGCAAGAAAATGTGATATTCGGAAATTTCGTAATAATATGTATATGACGTTGGAAGTTTTTCATGTTCCAAAAAGATACTTAGATAATAAAGCTAAGTATTATTTAAGTCAGTGCTTGTGTGGATGCATAAAAATCATTCTTGGACCATAAATTGCAAGGCGCGAATTCGGGAACGTAATCGTTCCGAGCTCAATGTGTTTAAAATTGTAAATGTTGTTGTGTACGTTAATAGTAGTGCGGTATTAATTAATTTACCGTTGTCTTGATGATTAGTGGATAATATTATTGGTTAATTTTTTATTAAGTAGTGTTGACCATTTTATTAATTTCTAATTGATGTTAAAAAAAGGGGGAGATATTTCCACCAAAATATCTCTTCAGACTCTCCTCTCACGTGGCTTATGAAGGAGTAAGCTTGGCCACACACCACTTGTCCTCTTAAGCCAAGTTTCTTGTTCTAGTTTGACACCTAGCTTTAAGCAATCATTTTCCTTGGCCATTACTCCTCCCGATTAAGCCCTAAATTTCTTACACCTGGCCGTGATAGAAAGGAGAAGTGCTACCTGTGAGTGCAATGTATTTGTCCACCTCAATGTCTACTCCTCTGGCTCATTTTCATCTTACTAAATACCGAAAGAAATTTTCATCCAAACCGTAATTCCCTTCTTCAATTAAGTTAGAAGAATCTACCTGTCACTTTTAACTTGGATGGTTGTGGTATGCTTATTTGAGGTGTTACAATATTGAGAACATGATGATCAATGCAATTGCTTGGTTGGTCTCGAGCATGTTCAAATGGATGGGTTTTGTTTCCTAAAAGTGTGTTGAAAACCAGCAAGTGCAATGGTTAAAACTGACTGTGTAAATGTCATCTTTGAGATGATTGTGAAAATTATATTGCTAGTTGTGTGTATGTTTAAAAAGGGTAGAAAATCGTTTTACTCAAAGTGGAGTATATTAGATGAGCGTAAATGATGATTCTGTTTACTTATGAGATGAACAGATTTTAAACTCAAATTCTTATTCTGTTTACTTCCAAGCTGAATAGATTTTAAACTCGAATTTTGATTTTGTTTACTTATGAGCTAAACAGATTCTAAACTTAAATTTTGATTCTGTTTACTTCTGAACTGACCAAACCTTTAGCTTCAAATTCTGGTTCTGTCTATTTTTAAAACTGCATAGACTTTACGGTCAGAATCTGGATATGTCTACTTTTAAAACTGCATAGACTTTACGGTCAAAATCTGGACATGTCTACTTTTAAAACTGCACGGACTTTGTTTTCAAAGTCTAGACATATGTATTTTGAACTCGAGTAGATTTTTTTTTCAAAGTCTGGACATATGTGTTTTTGAATTCGAGTAGACTTTATTTTCAAAGTCTTGACATATGTATTTTGAACTCTAGTAGACTTTATTTTTAAAGTTTGGATATATACATTTCGAACCCGAGTAGACTTTATTTTCAAAGTCTGGACCTATGTATTTTAAACCCGAGTAGACTTTATTTCCAAAGTCTGGATATATGTATTTTGAACCCGAGTAGACTTTATTTCCAAAGTCTGTACATATGTATTTTGAATCAGAGTAGACTTTATTTCCATGTATTTTGAACCCGAGTAGACTTTATTTTCAAAGTCCGAGTAGACTTTATTTTCAAAGTTTGAACATATGTATTTTGAACTCGAGTAAACTTTATTTTCAAAGTCTGGATATATGTATTTTCAACCCGAGTAGACTTTATTTCTAAAGTCTAGACATATGTATTTTGAATCCGAGTACATTTTATTTTCAAAGCCTGGACATATGCATTTTGAACTTGAGTAGACTTTACTTTCAAAGTTTGAATAAAGGTATTTTTTAAATCGAGGAAGTTTTATCTCAAAATTTGGATATGTATACTTTCAGAACTTGAGTAGACTTTAGCCTTTTGAGTCTGAACCCGTATTGCTTCATACTTATTTACTTGAATGATGCATTTCATTATTTTAAAGAACATGTGATATATAGAAGGTGAGTATATGCATGCAAATGCTTGGTTGTCATGGCTTGCATGAGAATAATATAAAATTCCGCCACCCATAAAATTCAACGGTGGCGATGCCCCGTGTGTCGGGATGTCCCAGGAGTGTTCGGGAATGCCTCGGGAGTCGAGATGCCCCCTTGGTCGGGATGCCCCGGAGGGTGTACAAATATGCCTCGAAGTTGGGATGCCTCGTAGGTCGGGATGCTCCGAGAGTGCTCAGGAGAAAGAAGTAATAAACCTAATGCATGAGCACGAATGTTTTATATCATATGCTTGCATCTAAGTAAAAGTATTGTGAAATGTTGAATTGCTTAGATTTTGTGGCATATCCAGATGGAAAAAGGCATAACAGTTATTCAAGTTCTATACATACTGTTTGTTATGCATGTATGTTGTTTGTACCATGTAAAGTGGTAAGCTGATTTTCCTAACTTAAAACTAGAGATTTCATTTACTAGGCCTCGGCTCATTCCTTTATTTTTCAGACATGTATGATGGATTTTCCACAACCTCAACATTTTGAAGTTCCCGTATATCATGAAGCTGTTTATGAAAATGTGTTTGTGCCTGAGTCTGAAGCAGTATATATTTAATGTAGCTCCATAGTCTGGGTCAACGTGGGTTTGGCAGAATGGGTTTCTTATCTTTTTGTTACATGGTACTTTAACCTTGATGGCGAGTTAGTTGGCCCGCTGATGGGCTTCGACGTAGATGATGATGGTTCCACAACGGAGGGTGAAGTCATCGATCCATGACGTCACCAGACTTTTATTCAGACAGGCTTTTGGAGTATAGTCTAGTATGGAGATAGGCAACCTTGACTTACCTAGACTTTTGTTTTTGTACTTATATGATGTTTTGTCCGAGCTTGTAAATCTGACAAGTGTTGTTAATAAGAGACAAAAGTATTTTGACTAAACATGTGTGATATTCAATTTAAAACTTGTTCAAACTTTGACTTCCGTTGGCCAAATTATTAACAAAGATTAGTAATAATAAAAGACTTCGTGCGTGACATTTTGGAGCGTCACAGAAAAGCCTGAAGGTTCTAAGTGAAAAGAATTTGCTATGTGGTTATGTTGTTGACGAATTGAATGTATGCAAGTTGTCGCGGTTTCCTTCAAAGAAGAGTGCTAGATTTATGGTAATAGTTGTGGATGACTACTCGAGGAAGACATGGTATTTGTGCTTAAGCACAAATTTGATGTTGTCATCAGGATCAGGCAATTGAGAGCTTTGATCGAAAATGAGACTGGTAAAAGGATCAAGCATGTACGAACTGACAATAGTATAAAGTTTTGCTCAAAGTTGTTAAACGAATTCTGCATGAAGGAAGGCATAGTGAGACACCGCACTAGTGTTAGTAAACCACAATATGTTGCGAAATTGATGAGCAAAACATTCCTAGAGACAGCCCATAAAATGCTCTCTAGTGTTAGTATGGCTAGGAAATTGATGAATGCGCTTAGTACGGCAAGCTACCTGAAGAATAGAACTCCATCGACTGTGATTGGATGTCAGACTCCCGAAAAAGTGTGGTTAGATAACATTGATGATTATTTTATTTTTATAATATTTGGTTGCTCATGTTATGTTTTTGTTAGTGATGGTAAGCACGATGAGAGGGCAAGAAAGTGCATGTTCCTAGGTTATGCACAAGGTGAGCGGATCTATCAGTTGTGGTGCCCGAAACTAAATTCATATGTTATCAGCAGAGAAGTTATATCTAACAAGTCTCCAGTACTTCTGGGTAGGAGTGTTAATAGCAACTTTCATACGAATTTGAATAGTGTTCAGCTTGAGGTAGAGTTGCAATCAGAAACTCATAATGTAGCAAATATTAGCGGGTAATTGACACAGATGGTGCAATTAGCGAGGTAAAGCCTGTAGAGCCAACGGTTGCCGTAACTGCTGATATTAACAAGGTACATGTTCGATCTCCTAATGGCTATGGATACAATGATAGCTTTGTTTTATCTATGGGAAAGGAGATTGTGTCAAAAAATCCTTATGGAGTACTTAAAGGTGCATATGGAGTTAGTGTCCTATTGAGGTCCACGGTTATGGCGAAGTTCAAACAAGGCTTGGACTTGAAAAATATCTGTGGCGATCGAACCCATTGGAGCTGTGGGAGAATTGTAGCAGTGAAGTTCAAATTTTTACGAAGTGATTGTGATTTGGCTCAAACGTAGAGCCAAGTTGGAGATTGTTAAATTATGTTTCGATTTTGAGCCCGAAAAGGAAAGTTTCCTAATACACGTTGATTTCCTATTTTGAATAGGTTTCCTAATTGAATGGTTTCCTAGTTGGAAAGGGTTTCCTAATTGGAGATGGTTCCCTAAAAGAGGTTTCCTAATTTGAATTCAATTCTTGCCTACAAATAATAAGGGAATGTTATTCGTGAAGATCATCAAAAAGGAGCTTCTACTTGTGAATTACACCATGAAGATCCGAGTGTGTTGTAGCCGAGTAAATCTTATGGTAAAATTTATGTATAATTCCTACGTGAGATTGAAAGATTATTTCGTGAAAAATTATAGGGCTAAATACTACATGAGTTATTGGGTATAATCGGGGTTTGAAAAACACTTAGAGTGTTTGAGTGATTCGAGTGTGGTTGCAATTTCCGTTACATCGCTTGATCTATAATGGAATTCCGTGCTACTCTCCCCATGGACGTAGGTTACAACGATCAAATCATGTAAATCTGATATCCGATTTATTTTTCTTATTCTATCAATTTTATTATTTGATCGCTTGACTTTTACAACACCAGAAAAGACTAAGATGTCAAAGTCATTTTCATTACTCTGGCCCTGTGGAAGTTCGCTTTGTGTATCAAAATTGATTCTTGAAACCCTTTCACGCTCATGTCACGTGGAGACACTGTGGAAGAAAGTACTACAAAATCTACCAAAACTAATTCTTGAATCCCTTTCACGCCCATGATACGTCAAGATCTATCAAAACTGATTCTTGAATCGCTTTCACGCTTATGTCACGTCAAGATACTATGGAAGAAAATACTGCAAAATCTAGCATCGGATATTACGTAATGGTTCGCACTCCATGTAGCAGACATCACATTGTCATTAACATTTAAATATTGACTAGGCGGCCACGTAACTACTGCCAGAGGGTGAGATAAGTGGTTGTTATGTTCTCCAACCATCAATTGATCGAATCCCATTAATTCATCCAAGGACTTTGAGCGTGTGATATTGACAAAAAGAAATCATCTACATCACCTTCGGCGCACAGTTTCATGCATTACAATGGTCATAGATTCAGATTTTGACAGTAGTTCACATAGAAAAGGACTCCTTTCCGAGTAAGGCTTCGTGTTTCTTGGTAAAAAACTCCCTTCTTATTGCCCATTCAGTCATGCAAAGAGTTGCCTTAAAAGTTAGAATAAGCCGGTCTTTACCAATTGATCATAATAACATGTCTAGTCAGAATGAGAGTGAAGAATGAACCAAGCAAGCAAGGTCCTTCAAATTTTGCTGGATGATGTACATAATATCTGCCCGAGACAACAAGAGCACTAATTATGGTGGCAAACTTTGGCCACTTGATCATGGCTAGCTATATTGCATCAGAGTTCAATTTTGATTCAGAACTATATCAATTAAGAGCTGTGGCATGGACTTTGCCAGCCTGGATTTATCGAAATACAAGGACTTGCGGTGATTATTAAGAATGATGATACTGGGATGGGCTACAAGAGGCATGCGGTTGCGCTTCCTTTTACAGAGTAGCTTCATCTTCACCTTTAACTTAGTTGGCGCTGACTACTAAGCACCAGCACAGGGATACCATGTAGAGCCTTAAACCATAATCTTTCTCTACACAACAAATGACATAATTTAACATAAATTATCGGGCAGGGCAGGGTAAGACAGGAAAAATCACTTTCAGAAGTTCATCAGCTGTTCGAAGATGTTCATGGCTGACTCTGGCAACCCAAGTAGCACATTTATGCTTTTCCTTTCTTTACCTTGAGATAGGAAAAGAATGACTTCCTTCTCAGGCAAAGCCACTGGGCCAGACAGAACAGGCTCTCCCCATCCAAAGTCAGTGGTGTGGAAGGACAGCCTAGACCAAGTTGTGATGAGAAGTGTTGCTGCCAGGGATGGTCTTGCTCTTGTTGTTTCAAAGTAGTCTATTGCTGACCTCATGTAGCTGTCTGTGACCATTTCAATTGCATAGTGGACCTTCCTCACCGCAAAAGACAGGGGACTCTCCAGGAGATTGCCGGCACTGCACAGAGAGTTTGTTAACACTATACCATTACCAAAGTAACCCTCAGGCAGCGGAGGCTCAAAGCGAGACCGTCCATCAACTGCAAAGAGGAGCTTCGTTTGTTGGTCAGGCTCCATTTTTAATGCTTTCGTCCGGGCTCTCCACACAAATGCCGACAAGGCTTCAAAAGTCGTGCATCTATCCAGGGCTCCATCTTCCATGGCTTTCTTCTTGAGTTGTTCGAGCTTTTCAGGATTGAAACAGAATGATCTGTAGTGCATTACCTCATCTTCGTATAGTTTGCCAGTATTTGAGACATCTTCAATCTGGTCAAATTCGTGATGTGTAAACTCTACCTTAGGAGGATTTCGGGCTTTGAGCATGGTTCTGTCCAGGAAAGGAGGGACTTTTAGAGTCAATCCCCTGGCAGTTTCACCCCAGGAATTCACAAATTCCATGGCAGCAATCCCATCAAACATACAGTGGTTCATGCACAGCCCCAAAACAAACCCTCCACACTTGAATCGTGTCACCTGCATAACAAAGAGTAGAGTCCATATGAGTTCCAAAGGTGGATTTAACTTTCCAATCCGAGGGGAGGGAACAACACAAAAGTAGCTAAGATGCAGCGAAAAAAATCAACTAACTGAGCTTCACCTAGGTAAAAAATGCCAGACACATGAATAATGGACGGACATCCACTAAAGAAATTATTATCCAACCTGAGCCACTAAGGGAGGTATCTCGAGGATGTTACTGGCACCAGGAATATCGTAAACCAGTTTTCCAAGAGTCACCGGATCAGGTTTGGTAATGTCTCCAATCTCCTCGATGGCACAGTTAGCTTCGGCCTCAACCAAAACAGCACCCTCCCCCGTGCAATTCACTATGAGCTTCCCTTCGGGGCTGATAGTCAGCCTCCCTGAAAGCGGATAATAGTGAACAAGAACCTCGGAGAGACCATTCTTGATGACATCAAAAGCTTCCTCGTTGCCTTTTGAATCGGACTTGAAGCAGTAGATGGTGCGGACAATCACCGCAATGTTCTGGTCGAGGTTTGAGAGGTAGTAGAGGCCCTTCTCAGTCTCCTCAGCGGGGGGAACCAGAATGGCTTCTTGTTTCTCTACGCTGAGTTCCAGGGTGGCGCCATTATTGACAGTAGCCGCCATTAAGATTAGGTTCAAAAGCCTGGTCACAACTTCATCAAGTCACGCATGGTTCTTATAGCAGAGGCACAAAATTTCTTATGGACTAATGCATGGTATATGCACCTCAAATTATAATGAATTTTGTTTTGTTCGTCTCTTCACATCGAATAGACTGGGACCAAATTGGGACCAAACAAGACAAACGAAAAAATCAAGCAAATTTACCTGTGAGATGATTAGAGAGCAGCGGGATGAGCAACAGAGGTGTGCATAATATTCATGTGCTGAAGGAAGACACGAATTATATGAAGAAGAGGTGGCCCAAACTTTTGGCAGACAAACGTGTGGGTAAACAAATGTACCGCCATGAAAGAGACCGGTGATGGGGGCTGTCTTGTACGCAAAGCAGTATTAGTGGAGGGATTAATGGCAAGGAGAAGGAGAATATCATGAATTTGAGTGTTCTTCAGGAATTGCACAGATGTTGGGTTGAACTTGAAGGAGGGGTAGGCTACTGCCACTGCCCAATGGGCCTTACCAAAACACTACCAGCCGAATAAAGGGTGGCGTGACTGAATTTGATACCATTTGAGGCTTGGTTGGTGGGGTAGGCGTCCAATTCTTGGTTTCTTGATCTAATTATACAAAGATTATGTTGCTTTTACAGACAATACTGAATATTGGTTCCCTCCTTCCTTCTCTTCACTCATCTCTTTTGGCCTTCCCTTCTCCCCCCTTTTCTCAACCATACAGACAAGGTCCTTCCAAGACAAATCCGGGCCATCATGCAGCATATTAATATGTGAAGTCCTTCCGTGAACATTCATTTAATCATCCATATCGATTTGACAACCTTGTTGTATCATTTGTCTATAGCGTGACTTTTGCGTCCTCTTTTTCGGATGGTCCAAAGCAGGAAAGCGATTGTTTAAATTACAGCACTTTTAATACTAGCAGGTTCAAAGACCCAACTTCATTTCCAAGTGGAAAAGAAAATCGCGTTTGGATCTAATGAAAATCGCCATCAGAAGTACCCCATCTCTATCTAGGGCAATCTGAATGAACGTATAGCTATATCAAGTACACTGATTGGGATGGAAAGGAACATTGACACATGTAGTACATGAAATGTGTCCTGCAACATTGTTCTAATATCATATGGTATTTTGACGATGTATTACTGGTCAATTAAGTGTACTGCATTTCTATGATTTTTGTCTATTGTACGATGTTCAAATCCCAATAAGCTGGATGATTGATTAGTCATATCGCGTTAGTTGCATGTTATCACTAATACATAATATATTTATCCGACGCTTCACCATAATAAGATAATTATCCTCGTCTCTGAGCCTTCACTTTCTATTTCTGTCTTCTTCTCTCTCTTTAAAGCTTTCTCTCTCGCTCTGTCTAAAAGTAATGTTACAAAGGAGATCCTCCGTTTCCCGAATCTGAAGTTTCCCCCCAATTGATCTTTGAACTGAGTACGAAAAACAACAAACGTTTAAATGAAACGTGAACTAATAACCACTTGGCTTTGGTCTCATGTAGGACATTTAGGGCCCGTTTGGTAACGTGCCAAACAGTAAAAATTTATGTTCTTTTGTTCCCAGAAATAGTTTGGGAACAGAAATGCGTTTGGTAAATTTTTTATACCTAGACACATTTTTGCAAATATTTGTGCCGAGAAACAGTTTTGGAAGAGAAACAAGAAGTAAAAAAAAGTAGCTTCTTGTTTCTCGGCACAATTTTAAGAATCAGTTTTTTTTCTTTTTTTTGTTTTCTTCTTTTTGTGTTTTTGTTCTTGGGTTGTGGCCGGTCGCCAGCGACCGGCCACAGCCCAGGGCTAGCGAGGGCGTCACGGCCCTCGCCGGCCGTCGGCGGAGGCGAGGGTCCCCCTCGCCGGCGAGGGCGAGGGCTGGACCCTCGCCGCCTGGACCTGGCGAGGTCGGCCTCGCCCAGATCGGGCGAGGCCGAGCCTCGCCGTGGGTCGCGACGGCGAGGGTCCAGCCCTCGCCCTCGCCTCCGCCGACGGCTAGCAAGGGCCGTGACACCCTCGCCGGCGGCCGGCGACCGGCCATGGCCAAGGGAGAAAATAGGTTAAAAAAAACCGTAAATAATTCAAAATATTATTAATAAAAAGAAATTTTGTGTAGTTACCAAACGCATTTCTATTCCAGGAATAAAAATTTTGGACAGTTACTAAACACCTTAAAATACTCAGAAATTGTTTCCGGGCACAGAATAAAAAAAAACCATTTCTGTTCAGAAATGGTTCCCGGGCACAGAAACGTTCTCATGCGCACCCTTACTTTTGGTCTCTCCTTTTCATGTCCCATACCAGCACAAAATCTCTGTACTTGTGAGACCAACAGCGGCTTGCATATCACCAAAAGTAGAGACAATAATACCTACTTGTTACCAACAAGACCTTGATATAATTTGCCATTTTCAACTTAAGAACATGGACTGATAATTGTACCTCCCACCATGTAACTACATGAAAAACTGTCTGAAGCATATCTTGCGCAATATCACTATCCTCTGTTTAGCTAATTGTCATCACCAACTCTTCTAATGTAGAGTCAATCTCTCCTGGAAATGGGTGCTTAAAGTCTGCAACCATGAACTCATGCACTATGTTATCGACCTCAATCAAACTAAGACCAGGGTTCTTGATGATCTGCATGTCTTTCACGAGTCTGCAGACCTTGCCAACATCATTCCACTGTCTGTTAGCAGCGTAAACATTTGACATTTGACATGAGAGCGTAGTTTCCATCGTTGAATGGCTCCAACTCAACGAGCTTTTCCATGGCACTCTCAGCTAACAAAACATTACCATTGCGAGCGCATGCATTGAGCAGAAGAGATCTACCAAACACCCAAAATGCTTGATATTAGGTTGAATCCCACAGTCTCCTCTCATGGAATAGAATATCTCCCGGCCTTCCTCCACCAGTCCTGAATGGCTGCAAGCAGATAACAAGGCAATGAAGGTAACATAACATCATCCGGTTTTGTTCCATCCACTTGCATTTGCTGGAACCTCTCCGAGGCCTCCCTTCCGTTACCATGAATAGCAAGTCCACCGATGAGAGAATCCCAAGTCGAAACGCTCTTTACAGGTGCCGTTTGGAAGACTCGAGATGCTTTGTCCATGTGCCCACATTTCGCATACATGTCGATAAGCGCAGCAGCGAGTAAAGGGTTAAGAGGAACACGATTCCGGTGGATATAACAATGCACCCGTCTACCCACCTCAAGGGCTCCGAGATGAGCACAAGCCGACAGTACACTGACCATTGTCAACTCATTTATATCTACCCCGGAAAGCAGCATTTCTCGAAACAAAGCCCAGTCCCTCCTCATACCTCATGTGTTTGGTATAGCCAGAAATCATGGCCGTCCACGAAACCAGATTCTTGCGGGTCATTCTGTCGAACAGGGAACGTGCAGAGCCGAGATCACCGCACCTGCAGTAGAAAGCAACCAAAGAAGTCAAAAGCATGCAGGTGGGAGCTGAGCACGTCGTGCTTGAGGACGAGGGAGTGGGATTGCTTTCCCTTGACCAAAGATCGGAGCAAGCCTTCAGAAGAAACGGGTAGGTGTAAGCGTCGGGCTCCACGTCCAGGAGCCTCGTCATTCGATGATGGACACGGATCCCTCGGTCGCCGGAGCCATGGAGAGCACAGGCTCCCAACAGCGTGCTGCAAAGGAAGGCAGAGGGATGACGGGCTATTTGATCGAACACGGCGCGGGCGTAATCCAGGTGGGGCTTGGCGGGGGGGGCCCCGGACCCAGCAACGACCGAACGAGCTGGGTGAGGTCGGAGTCCGTGCGATGGTGATGATGGAGCTTCTTGAGGATGTGGGCATGGATTTGCTTGAATGGAATGAGATGGGCGGTGCACTCAGCGAGCAGAGGAGGGAGAGGGGCGATGAGGTCCTGCGCTACCTACCGCCGGTGTTACGGTTTTGGTAAGGGTTGGGTCGTCGGGTAGTAGTTGGCCAAGGTGTTCATGTTCTTACCACTCTAAAAAAGTCTTTATGATTTTAGCAGTGGCCCAGGCCGGGAGCATCTGTCTGGATATGAAGCTCGCTCGTCCGTCGTTCCCCCTCTGGTTCAATCTACAACAAGAAGCAAAGAAGAAAACCATGGATGCTTAGGAATAGTTTTCGAGAAAATTGTCCAAAAATTTCTAAAACCTACGGCACTTTTACTAATTGAGTCTCAAACATTTTAATTTTATCAATTAAGTCATAAATATTTTCATTTTTTATTAATTGAATCATAAATATTTTTACTTCTCACCAATTGAGTCTGCTCGGCTAATTTTGACTAGAAATCACTAACGTGAATGCCGGTCGTTTTACGTGGCGCCGACGAAAATAATTTTTAATAATATATTAATATTTTTCAAATTTTAATTTTTTTTTTATCTTTTTCCATTTTTTCCTTTTTCTTTTTTTTTTCTCCTTTGAGCACTAGGCATTGGCAACTTGCCAAAGGGGAGGCTCGACGAGGTCGACCTCGGGCGATCCTCGCCCTAGCTGGCCATTGGTAAAGTTGAGCCTTGCCATCGCTAGGCGAGGTCGGCATTGCCGACCCTCCCCTCTGGTCGGTTGCTGACGCTCGGCTAGAGGGGAGAAGTGAAAAAGAATTAGGACTTTTAGGCCAAAATTATTAAAAATTATTCACGTTAGTGTTACGTAGATCGGCTGGTGTCCACATCAGCACTTTCTAATCAAAATTAGTCGGATAGACTTAATTGGAAAGAAGCGAAAAGTGTTTAGAACTTAATTGAAAAAATTAAAAGATTTAAAATTGGATTAGTAAAAATGTAACAAGCGTTTAGAACTCAATTAAGAGGGGCTTCGTTAGCTGTGGAAGTACTGACTGGGCCTCAGCAGTTTCGGACCTTCGGGCCTCGGTTGCCCATCATCTCCTTCCTCGACATCAGAAATCTGGGGAGCAAGAAGCTCCACACTCGCTCTGTAAAAGTTGCGAACTGCAAACTGCAGATCCCAATTTTTCCAGGCTTAAGATCAGAGAAAGATGCGCAGGCGACGCCTTCGACTCGCCTGTTCCTCCTCCGACGACGACGAAAATGGAGGAGCCGCCGCCGCCGCTCCCGACCCTACGCCGCATCCTCCTGTTCCCCCTGCTGCGGTTGAGATTTCCGACGACGAAGTTGGCGAAGCCTTCATCGACGTCTCCGAGAGCCTCTCCTCCCCATCTCATTCCCCTCCGCCGCCGCCGCCGCCGCCGCCGCCACCGACGACGACGCCTCCGTCTCCGGTGGCGGAGCTTCTGCAGGGGATGGGGTTGAGGCTGAGGAGAGAATGGCTCGACTCCTGCCTGGACGCCCTCCGTGCCTCCCTACCCCATTTCTCCTCCCTCGACCCTCCCTCCGTCGCCAAGCTCTGCTTTCAGCACTTCCTGCTCTCCGACATGAACTCCTCCGGCGCCGGCGTTCTCCCCCCGGATGTTCACGCCATGCACCTCGCTCATCTCCCCGGGCCCTTCGTCTTGCAGGTCGGTTCCCTCCATTTTAACTAGCGCGACGCTTCTTTTGTTCGATGTTGTAGCTTTTCTCATGCTGGGCTGCAACTGTCTCCAGGTAGATGAGATTGTTAACATCAGTTGTCCTCTTCGAGGCAGGTACCAGAATGCACCTGCTGGCCTCAAGAGGTGCCTCAAGCTGTCCATGACCGACGGTGTTCAACGTGTTTTCGGCATGGAATACCGCCCCCTTCAGGATCTCCACGCTTTGGCCCCTGCTGGATTTAAGGTCTCTCTCTCTCTCTCTCTCTTCCTCTCTCTGTCTGAATGTGGCTTTTGATGAAGAAGTAGTTTTTCAGTTCACATCTTTGATCAATCGTATAGGTCACAGCTGAACTGAAACAATAGTGTCATCCGAGTGTGAGCTTGATGATTTATTCTTGTTTTTCCCTTTGGATGTGGGGGTGCAGGACATCTAGATTACCCCAATTGTCGGGTCATTTTCTTGGTTAAGCAATTACTTTTGTCTAAGACGGATGAATCTTGCTATCACGCCCTGCAGATTGCTCTTTGTAATGTCCATATACGTCATGGCCTTCTGATGTTGGTCCCTGAAGCTCTTGAGGTCTTAGGAGGAGTTGTCGATGAGTTGGAAGCATCACGTCAGCGGCTTGTCGAAGAAGTAAATAAACCTCCGAGAGGGAGAAGGTATATTTCGACACCTCATTTGAGAGGTCTGCTGAACACTTCTTTCAGCTGCAGCATACGCTTTTATTGCATCAAGAACATTATTTTTGTCGATTTTATGTGACCTGAAATCACAAAACGTTTATATCATGCCTTTTCCGCTTAGGTCTTTTGTTTCCCTCCTTTAGTTCGTAATGTGGTGTCAAAGAAAAGGACAAGTCTAACAATTTGGTTGCATCTTTTGAACTCTTTTAATGTATAATGGTCTTTGCTTCCTTTCGTGGACACCCACTGATTTTTTACTGTCTGGCTTTGACAAGTTCTATGATATTGATCACTTCACTTTAATTTGTGAATTCTTTGGCAGAACGAGGTCCGGAGCCACTCCTTCATTAGCAAACAGAGCTACACTTGCCGCCTGGTCACCTAATGTTGATGATGCGGCACAAAATAGTAGTGTTACGGCACAAGATTCAGCTACTTCCTTGACGAGCAGAGGTACTTCTAATCTGGAACGAGATGCAAATTTTCCGTTAGTTATATAGGATTATGAGAGGATATTAAATATGCATGATCCCTTATGTCAAATGACTAGAAAACCTTTGGACATGAAAAATAAAACAGCTCAAGCATCTGGTTATCCTCTTTCTGCTTCACAAAAAGTGTCTTTTTCCTGCTCTTAATACTATCCAAGATAAAATGGGGTGACAAGGTTCATCATAATTGTTAAAAGACTCCTTTTACTCGAAGATGCTAATATTTTCTCTGTTTCGCTTGAGTTTGAAAAGCTTTATGAGGCCACAATGGCTAGATCGTGTTTTTTCACATCTTTTCTTTACTGTATGTATGATTGGATTTCCTGTGTAACTCTGTCTGGTGATGTTAGGATTTATATTTTGCTCTGGACAATTTTATTTAGTTGTAGTTGTTAGTTTCCCAAACTTTGGCAGGAATCTGGCGTTGATATTTTTGCATTTTTAATGAGAATATGAAAAGTATAAACCAGATTTTAGCTTCAGTTTGTGTATTTTTTCCTCTGAGATTCCTTTACTTTTGGGTTTTCTTATTGTGGTTCTTTAGGCATTAATTTGGCACCAACTGAATCGGGTAATGATGTAAGGAGCTCGGTGCAGCCTGCTGTTCCTGCTAGTGTGCAGGATGCAGTGCCTATCCCATCACCGAACTTCATCTCAGAATTTGAAGAAATGCATGTGGATGCTGTTCCAATGAGTAACATGCAGACTGCCTCCCGTTCTTTGACAAATGTTGCAGCAAACTCTGTGGATTCCTTTTCTAATGCGATGCCATACATGGTTTCTGACTTCCCACATGGCATGGTTTCATCTGTCGAGGAGTTAGATCCTGATGTTGAGACCTTGGACAGAGCAGGTTCTGTACCCAATCCTCCTTCAGATGTTGCATCATATGTGGATGACATTGAAATGGTCGATGAGATTGAACATCCTTGCGTATTATCTGGAGATCGAGAAAGCCCATTCACGTACTTAGCTAGCTTATCCACAAAGTGGGCTGCAATGAAAGATAAAGCATCTTCCGTACACGGAAAAGTCAAGGTACGGATTGCTGGTCCTCCTCTTTCTTATTCTCCAACTTTTATCACTTTCACTTGTAAGCACAGATATACTTGGTAGAATGATTCTGGTTTCAAGGTACATAGGATCACAAAATGTGGTTGCTACCCTTGGAATGAGCAAAGGAATCTCCAGAATGTGGAAATAACATGTTGACCTGCCCAGAGGCACTGATTGTGGAAGTGGATTGTATATGGTTGCCGATGGTAAAGATGCCAACTGCATCACCATCTATCATAGTTTTGTAAATTGTAGAGGGAATAGGCTTCAATGAAAGGGCTCATGCTGTCATGCTTACAGCGGAAAGGAATACTACTACTTAGATAGGTGGAATTTTTGTGTGGAGTTGCTCTTTTGAATGAAGTTTGCCATATCAAAGCAGATATGTTATCATTCGTCGATGACCAAGTAAAATGGATAAGCGAATGCCATCTACTTTAATGTAAAAACACAAGTATGGTTTGCATCTATTGTTCACATGTTCTTCTTACTTTTCTGTGCTTTTTCTGATTTTTCACTTGCTTTGCCTTTTATCTCTAGTCTACATTTGTATATTCTTGATTGGCATCTTTGCTCTTCTTTCTCTGTTCTACTCCTGGAAGGGCTACATGAGCAATTTTTTTATCCATTGGCGACTATAGCACTTTACTGGGAACTTGTATACCATGGCTGAAAACTAAGAGCCCATAGCTGTTAGGGAGCATGGAACTTAGAGTAGGTTCTGACGAACTCCTTTACATGCTTCTTTCCATGAATGCATATATTGCAGTGCTTTTTGACTGGTGTGAAGGGATTCCAGTACAAGCAAAGGACAACATACGAGCTTCAAGTTTATGTTGATGATGGAAGCCTCATATCTGATATTCTGATCAGTCACAATGTGCGTTTTGATTGATTGCCAATCCCAGAACTTCTTACGTATCTATTTCTTTTATCTGAGAATTGGACATGCTGACCAGTTGCGCATACTATCAGGTCGTGCTCAAGGGAATTGGGCATTCTCCAGAGGAAGTTACTGCAGCTCTTTCTTCTACAGACAAGACAATAGTCAGTGCTATGAAGGAGACATTAAGAAAATTTCAATATTTTCTAGTGAACTTCGAGGTAATATTTCCAGCAATCCATTAACGGCAACTCAACTGCTACTATGTTTTCCAGCTTTTGTGCTTATATTGTGGCATCACTGTATATCAGGGAATCATGCTTGTGGAGATCAATGGAACTTCTTCGCTTCCAATTGCGATTGAGATGGATGAAGGTTGTAATACGTCTGATGCATGGCAGCTCCTGAGAAGACTCAAGTCCTTTGCCTCGGCTCAGGAATAACGCTCATCTTCAAATTCTGTGGATATATCCCCTTGATTGTCCAGGCATGAATTGCTTCCTATTGGCAAAGGAAGTGCCGAGCTCTGAAAGTTGATAATAATAAATTGAGCAGACAGTGCAAAGAGCATGAGGGACTTGTTTCAAGCATAAACTTCCTGCAAGTTGGATAAGCCTGTCTGCCACTGCTTCAAGTGCCAAGTATGAGCTAATTTCGGAGATGTTTCTTGGGTGAGAGATTAGTTGCAGTGCAGACTATCCAAAGTACTTGCATTCACCATATGAAGGCTTATATCTCGAGAAAAAACATTTGGAACATTCTGTTTCTACGCAGAAAACCATTTTCAAGTAGTCTTCGATTGATTACGTTTTAAACGAGAGCGTTTTCAATATGAGTGTGTTCCAGTTCGATCAGAAATGCAAGATGAAAAAGGAAACATCTTTTCAAATGGGGAATGCGAGTGTCCTGCCAAACAAACGCTGAGAGAAGAAAGGAGAACCTGATTGCTGATCAATTTCCTGGAGATCTCTTTGAAGATCATTTTGTCATATTGGGAGTGTTCAATGGCTCTTAAAAGGAAGACTTTGGAGTTTGTCCTCTCGAAGGCAAAAGATATGGGAGATAATGAAGAAGTTGGTGTTTACTGTCCCGAAGACAAAGATAGTGGTTTGTTTCCAGGTGAGGAGGCTGACTGGATCAATCTTCTTCATGTTTATGCCATCTTTCAAACTCCTCCGTTAATATCGGGATTTGACTCTATTCTAGTCCTTTGTTGAACTTCCTTCTTTGCAATCTTTAATTATTAAAAGTGCAGTAGAACTAGGAAAACATAGGGGAGCTCAAGCGATTGTAAATAACTATTCATTGTTAACATTTTTAGAGTGACCTGTTGAAGCAGAGCAAAAGCAAAATGGGCAAAGCGAAGAGCTTTGCTGTTGTCAGTACGTAGTTGCAATCTCTCATGCGTAAATCTTCAGCATAACATTATGTCTGAATTTTTATTCAGTGCCATCAACATTGGCTAAATTACTGTTCCATGAGCCCTTTTCGGGTATTTCTTCCATGCTCTTGTTGCTTCATGTGTGATCTCATTCAGTTGAAGAAAAGACTCATCTCGAATGTCGCATGCAAATGTTGGCTTTAGGAGATAATGTTAAGAGTTTGGTTTCTTGACTAATGTTTAGTTAAACCCGACATTAAAGTGCCCCGGCTAGAAAGTAGGAAGTCTCAGGAGAAATAGGTTTCTTTCAGTTTCTTCTGTAATGGGATATGGTCGGGCTCGACTTTCACCATTTTGAATCTTCAGATCTGGCAAACCTTTCCAAGGGTGAAAGAATGTGATACATTGTATCAGACTATCAGCGTATGATTTACAAGATGTTCCTTGGAGCTTTTACATCCTAGTGGCGTACCTTCCAACTGGGTCACGTTGCACACGACATTGTGTGCGCGAATTGGACTAGCCTGGGACGTTGTGGTAGCCCGTCGTGTGCGGTGGTCATCAGAAATCATTGTAAGGTTTCTTCCCTGAAGAAGACCGGAGTTGTCGGTTGACGATGCACTCTTGTTGTGGGCAGCAAATTAGGAATGCAGAGATCTGGATGTGCATTGCCAGGTTTGCATTGGCGTTGTTTTAAACTTTCCAGCAACCATTCCCTCATTGGTGGTCACAGGCCTTGGCGACCACCTCCGCCATCGTGATGGTCATTGATTCCCCACTCCCTCGCTCACCCTCCCTCTATCCCTGGCCAGTCTCCTGATGAGGGCCACATTGACGGCCACGCACATCGCAAGCCACAGACTTCTCTTATTACAGTTCTCTTCCTAGGTCCTAAATTTGTAGCGACCCGTATGCTACCTGACCCACCCGGATGTTACCTGACCCGTTAAATCCGACTCAATAGAGTTAAATCGGTAGTAGACTAATTTTGCCACATATATTAACAGCACATGCAGAATGGCCAAGAAAATTACGTGAAATCAAGAAAGTACTGGAATAAGGAGGACCAGTGCGTAGATCCAATGAACTCCTTGGCATAAACATCATGGAGGCTTTGCGACGGAATAAAAGAATGTCCGGGCAATTTGTGACCAGATCAGGGCAACGAAAGGTCTGTGGTTCCTTTTATTTGCAGTTCCATTTACAAAAGAGTAACTTTTCCTGATACGACAACATACAGACGATGCACATGGTAGGCGGGACAAGATAGAAACGGAGTGGAACTGGAAAAGGGGCTACTCGGTTTTGATTTGGGGTGTCTGAATGATGCTTGGGTCGACCAGCTTCTTGGCGCCGGGGAGATCCACCAACTTCTTGCTGGGTGCTTCCGTTGGGGGTTCTCCGGGGCCAGGCAGATACAGGAGCCGGTACGTCCACTCTATGATCTCAGGGCAGAATGCCTTCCAGAGGTAGGTCATCTTAAACCATGCTGGCTCAGTCAAGTACCTGTCCCCTCTACATGCGCTGTTCACTATCGCTTTCGCACATCCTTGTGCTGACACCACCGGGATCATGCTCACTTGGACCTGCATCATCGTCATTTGCATTGTTACCGACTCTCCTTGCACTATACTTTTTTCTTCATTGGTTTCCATAGAATGCTGAAGCTTACATCTCTCTAGTCTTGATCCACCTCCAGCTTGCCTTCCTTGGTGAAGTGTTTCCCTTTAGTCAGCTCCGATTCTATGAATCCAGGCGTGACGATGGTTATACCAATGTCAGGACCCAGCTCCACCATCAATGTCTTGAACATGCTCAGCAGGGCTGCTTTGCTTGCCTGTGATGAGATGCGAATGTCTGTGAGTGAGACTGGATCCGAACTGAATACATGCGCTGATCAGAAAGCAAGCACGAGCTTACATTGTAGAAATTCATTCGGGGCCTAGGCAACCAGGAGAAAGAGGAAGAAAGCACAATGATCTTGCCTCTGCTGTTCCTTAGGCATGGAACTGCGAACCGGGCGGTATAGACCGAACCCCAGTAGTCAGTGTCCTGCATCATTCAATTCAATAGTCAGAAACCTTGGCCACCACCTGGACTCTACCAAATCAAGTTTCTGATTCTAAGCCCATCTGTTCCCTTCCATCCAAGGAAAGGAAAACGACCTAGTTCAATTGATAGGAGTCCCTGTATCCCATCCATTGTATGTTCCTCATGTGCGACTACCCATTCAGATCCATGCTCTCTCTTGTACCTGATTAAACATGCTGATGCCCCGTAAATCCTAATCTCAGACAAAGTGGGCGGGTGAATTACCATGACAGCTCTAAAATTGGTGATGTCCCCTGCATCTTCAAAATTGCAGATGGAATTAATCCCAGCGTTGTTGACCAGATGGTCCACTGCAATCCATCGCGACGTAGTACAAGCGTGCATCAAATCATTAAATCTAATTATGCAAAGCAACAGAACGAGAAAAACAGAGAAACAAGAACAAGGTGCGTCTTTGGAAGCGATTCATGGTCTCATTGACGAGGCGCCTGCAGTCGTCAACTTGGGTAACATCGGCCTGAATGGCTACGACTTCTGGAGAGCCCAACTCCCTCGCCCTCTCCGCCACTTCCCGCAGCGAGATCTCCTGCCAGGCCACCAGAGCCAAGCACGCACCCCTCCTCGCGTACTCATAAGCCAGGTGCTGCACGCAACATAAAATTTAACTTAAACAGCACAACATGTCAGGTCATTTCGGACGAATAAGACGGTCGCAAAGCAACAGCGACACGTACCTCTCCGATGCTGGAGGAAGCACCAGTGATGAGGACAACCTTACCTTCGACGCTCTCGCTGAAGACGGAGCTCAATGTGGAGAGGAAGAACTTGAAAGCGTAGAAAGGGGGCCAGAAGAGGCAGAGGGAAAAGAAAGTGAGAGGAGGAGCCACCAGGTTCAGGAACTTGTGGATTGACAGCCTCACTCCTCTCCAGTTTCTCTTGCTCGCTTTGCTGCCTGCCTGTGCGGGAGTTCCCGAGAAAAGAGAGCGAGAAGTGATGATATGGGACAGAGAGATAACACTATAAAAAAAACATGTTTTTTCCGACAAAATTTCCAACGAAAAATTTATAAAAATTCGTTGGAAAACGAATTTCCAACGAAAAAAAATTCGTTGGTAATAAGTCGTCGCAAATTTTTCCAACGAAAAATTTCAATTTTCGTTGGAAATTTGCGACAAATTTTTTTCCGTTGGAAAATTCGTTGGAAAACTTATGGCTAAATTCATTGGAAACGAATTTTTTTTCCGACGAATTTTTTTTTCGTTGGAAACTACAAATTTTTTTTTTGTGGAAAAATCGTGAAAATTTTTTTTCCATCGAAAATTTTTTTTGTTGGTCGAAAAATCGCCCTTGCCGCCGGCGAGGGCCAAGCTCGCCCAAATCTGGGCGAGCTGGAGCTCGCTGGCCATGGCAAGCTCGGCCCTCGCCATGGCCGGCGAGGGCCAGCCTCGTCGCCGTCGAGGGCCGAGCTCGCCCAGATCTGGGCGAGCTCGAGGTCGTCGCCAGCGAGGGCTCTAGGTCGCCCAGATCTGGCTGACCTCGAGCTCGCCCAAAACGCTCGCCATGGCCGGCGAGCTTGAGCTCGCCCAGATCTGGGCGACCTCGAGCTCACCGGCGGCGGTGAACAGCAGCTTCCCGACCAAAAAAAAGAGAGAGAGACGGGGTGGCTGGGCTGCTGGGCTGACGGCGAGCCGGGGCGGTTGGCGATCGCGTAGCTAGGCTGGTCCGCAGTGGAGGGCGACAGTGAGCTGAGGCGGCGACGGCGAACGGAAAGGCAGAAGCGGCTCGTCGTCCCCAATCCAAGAAGACAGAGAAAGAGAGAGAGCAAGGAGGGCCGAGACGAGGGTGGTGGTTGGCCGGCCGGCGACTCGCATGGCGATCCTCAGCTGAGGTGGAGGCCGCGGCGCGACGGCAAGTGGCGGACGGTGGCAGCACGGCTTCGGTTCGCCCAGAAACCGAAGAAAATAAGAAGAAGAAAAAAGAAAGGAAGAAGAAGAAAGGGAAAAAGGGCGTGCGGGTGGAGGGTGAAGGGGTGAGAGAGAGAGAGAGAGAGAGAGAGAGAGAGAGACCGTGGAAATTGAGATTTTTTTTTGAATTCGTCGAACAATATAGGTTTTTTTTTAATTCGTTGGAAAATTCGTTCGAAATTTCCAACGAATTTTCGAACGAAAATTGTACACACTGAAATAATTGCCTGGAAAATTGAAATTCGTTGAAAAATTCGTTGGAAATTTCCAACGAATTTTTCAACGAATATAAAAAATGCCGAACAATACCGGGTTTTTTTGAATTCGTTGGAAATTTACAACGAAAAAAAATTTGTTGGAAATTTCCAACGAATTTTGCAACGAAAATTGTACACACTAAAATAATTGCCCGGAAAATTGAAATTCGTTGGAAAATTAGTTGGAAATTTCCAACGAATTTTCCAATGAATATAAAAAATGCCGAACAATACCGGGTTTTTTTGAATTAGTTGGAAAATTCGTTGGGAATTTCCAACGAAAAAAAATTCGTTGGAAATTTTCAACGAAAATTGTACACACTAAAATGATTGCCCGGAAAATTGAAATTCGTTGGAAATTTCCAACGAAAATTGTACACACTAAAATGATTGCCCGGAAAATTGAAATTCGTTGGAAAATTCGTTGGAAATTTCCAACGAATTTTCCAACGAATATAAAAAATGCCAAACAATACCGGGTTTTTTTGAATTCGTTGGAAAATTCGTTGGAAATTTACAACGAAAAAAAATTCGTTGGAAAGTTCCAACGAATTTTCCAATGAAAAAGTTTTCGTTGGAAATTTCCAACGAATTTTGCGACGAAAAATTTTTCGTTGGAAATTTCCAACGAATTTTATTTTTCCTTGGAAAATTTATCATAAATTTGCAACGAAAATTTTTTCGTCGTAAATTTTCGTGGCAAAAATCCAGTTTTTTTTGTAGTGTAAGCGGTGGAGGAGGTGGAGCGATGGCAGCTTCTGCATGGGGCGAGCACGCCACGTCCGTAATTGTTGCTCCCACTTGAACTGCGGCGCGCGGTCGCGCTTGTCTCTGTCTCGTATCCCTTTGATCTTTTCTCCTTTTGTTTGTTTTGTCCGCCGTCTTGATCATTCGCACCGACTGATTGTCCTCGCTTAAATTGCACAATGTCCAGTCCATATATCCGCTAGAATTGAGGCTTAGATAAGAACCCTGTTCTCCTCAAATGAATCAACCTCTGTAAAACAAAGCGGGATCCTCTAAGACAAAGTCCTTCTCAAGTCGATTCGACATGTTAAGATTCTTCCGACATGTGCACTGGACAAAGGAATGAATAGGGTTTCTAATACGACACTGCTGCATTGAGGGATTGTTTTAGTGATGTAGAACAGTTAGCTTGTGATTATCTTGAAGAATGTGATCGTCATAATCGCCAGAAATCTCGGTAATTTTTCTGATTTTGGGGAAAACGACCATTCAAGCAATTTTCAATATTACCATTTAGGCAGTTTTCTATATTAGGAAATTTGTGATTGTCATTATTTTTACATATTCTATTTGAAAGATTTGGTTTATTAGATTTTTTTTGTAATTATTCGGTTTCCATTAGTAGTAGGAGTCCTATCTCTATATAAGATGTCCATCTTGTAATCGAAAATCATATTATCATTGAATAAAAATTTTGAGTTCTTTGGAGTTGTTCCAAATTTACGCTTTCTCTTTACATCATTTAGCGACGTCGGTACCTTACAAGTGCGGGTTTGTGCGGACATTTGGGGCGAGATAAAACTATAGCCTTAGTGGAGGGGCAGTACTATTGGCCTCAATTGAAGCGAGACGTTGGGCGATTTATCAGTAAATGCTACATTTGCCAGACTGCTAAGGGCCACTCTCAGAACACTGGTCTGTATAGCCCCTTGCATATTCCTTCAGGTCCTTGGGTAGACATATCGATGGACTTCGTGTTGGGACTTCCTTGCACTCAGCGGGGTTTGGATTCTGTTTTCGTGGTGGTTGACCGGTTTTCGAAGATGGCGCACTTCATCCATTGCAAGAAAACTTCGGATGCTTCGCATGTGGCAAATTTATTCTTTCGTGAAGTAGTTTGTCTCCATGGTGTGCCGAAGACAATTACTTCGGATCGTGACACGAAATTTATGATCCATTTTTGGTGTACTTTTATGGCGCTTGTTTGGGATTGATTTATAGTATAGTAGTTCTTTTCATCCCCAAACGGATGGTCAAACGGAAGTTGTGAATCGTACTATTGCGGATATCATTCGTTGCCTCTGCAGTGATATGCCTAAGCAATGGGACTGGTATCTTGCTCCTGCTAAGTTTGCCTTCAATAACTCGGTTAATCGCTCTACCGGTACATCTCCCTTTTCAGGTCGTTTATGAGCGTACACCACAACATATTTTGGATTTGGTTCCCTTGCCCAAGATTCCTGGTTATAGTGTCGCGGCGGAGAATTTGGCAACTAGAATTAATGAAGTCCAAGCTGCTGTTGCTAGTCAATTGGATGCTTCTAATTCAAAGTATAAAGAGGATGCTAACAAACAGCGACGTTCGAAAATTTGTGAGGTAGACAATGAGGTAATGGTTTTCCTGCGAAAGTAGCGTTTTCTTATAGGTACCTATAATAAACTAAAGCACAAGATGACTGGTCCTTGCCGCATCTTGAAGAAGATCAACGACAATGCCTATGTAGTTGACCTTCCTGGTGATCTCAACATTTCCCCTACATTTGATGTGGCAGACTTTTGAGTATCATGCTCCCGATACACCCCTCTATCCTGATCATAACTCGATGGCGAGTTTTTTCTAAGAGAGAAGGAATGATGTAGAACAGTTAGTTTGTGATTATCTTGAAGAATGTGATCGCCGTAATCGCCGAAAATCTCGGCAGTTTTTTTGATTTTGGGGAAAACGACCATTCAAGCAGTTTTCTATATTACCATTCAGGCAGTTTTCTATATTAGGAAATTTGTGATTGCCATTATTTTCACATATTCTATTTTGAAAGATTTGGTTTATTAGATGTTATCTTTAATTATTCAGTTTTCATTAGTATTATGAGTCCTATCTCTATATAAGATGTCCATCTTGTAATCTAAAATCATACTATCATTGAATAAAAATTTCGAGTTTTTTGGAGTTGTTCTAAATTTACGCATTCTCTCTGCGTCATTTAACGACGTCGGTACCTTAAAAGACATGGATCATGAATTGTTGTTGAAGGTTCTATCGTGCCCGGAAGTCCCTCTAAATGATCCTATGGGCGAGAATTTATGTGACTAGACGTGTTCACACCATCAAATAACCAAGTCTTTGCAATCGATATGGCGACCACTTGAATGAGCATAGAACTTGGTGTTAAGTTGGATTTGGTTATCGGTAAGATATCGAAAATAGAAACACTTTATTGATGTACACGATGGTGTATCAATGATCATGAAATGGAGCTATCGACGCACGATGGTAAATGGTCAATGGACATATCAATTGGATGATGAAACCAACATATAGCCAATGTTAAAATGAATTAATTAATGGTTGATGGACATATATGATTGGATGACGAAACCAACGCATGGGCAATGTTAGTATGAATTTGGTAAGTGTTGGATGCAGGGAAGTAAAGAGAGGAAATGAAGTGAAGATGTCGATTGAAGACAAAAATACCAAACTCAGTTGCATTTAATGAGTTGTAACCACTTGTGGAGAAAGGTCGATGGGCAATCATGAGACCTAAAGTTACGAAAATGCAATTATGACCATCGTTTATTTAAGGCAATGTGAAATTGTTGTAAAAAGATGCAAAGTCCTATTATACTTTACAATTTATCAGTATATATTTCAATTTTCAGTACTTGCATTTCTTCCTTTAAGCTTATTGTTCTTCGTCCTTGTAACACATATTCAATTCCCCTCCGAATTGCCACTTCACTGTTGCCGGCTAAGTTCGTATATCAGAAATTGAAATCAAATATCGGGAAGACTAACCTGAAAGCAATACAAAGAAATAAGCAGAATGTTGATCTAAGCCCAACGAAATAACGCCGTGTCCTTAAGACGAATTTAGCCCCTCAATTAGTACCCGAGGATATTGGACAATCGTCTCCCAGAATAGAACAGATCTCGTTCCTCCGAAGTGGTACGTATTCGGAGGACTCCTACGAACGCAATATCGCAGAATAATTGCACAAAATGACAATGATAAAGTGAATATGCGTAGAGTGCGTCGGGAAAGTGTTTCGCGGGAATGCCGATGTCACGAAGTGTCACTTCCAAACTAAACCGTTCGGATATATGTATATGGCAAAAATTGAAGAGTTGCGAGTAACGAAAGCTCGCTGGCGGTTTCCGTTCGGTTCGTGAATAGTCGCAAAGGTTCGCTTGAACCGATCCTCATGAACAGACATGTTTGTTAAATAATAATAATAATAATAATAATTAATTTCTAACTATGTATCTGTCCGGAGAAAATAAAAAACGGATAGAGAATGGACCCCGACCCCGAACCGAGCCTGCTGGCCGGACGGCGAGGCTCACGCGAGGGGGACTGACCTAGCTTGGCATAGGTCATCTCTCTTCCACAAAAATGGGGTACCCCTTGGGGCCCAAACCTATTTGAGAGGCTCTTCAAAATAAACCCTCTTCCATTACCTCTTCTTTCCTATGTGGGACACTTTCATCCACACGCTTTTCATTCAATTCTATGGGATTTGGATACCAAAATCCCAACAATCCTCCACATGAATGAAAAGTTATGATATCATGACTCTTTGTGTATGCATGAGATGCAATGTGTGATTATTCCATGAGAAAACGTTGCATCAGGATAAGTAGTCTGAGACTTTGAACTTTCCATAGTGAAACATATCGGACTTACTCGGTCAATCAGTAGACTTGATGTCTTTGAATTGTCGACCTTTGGTGTAAGCCTAGACAATAGAAATTACACAACTATTTCTTGAACAAAATTGATTCTCACTGTTGTATTCGTTTTGGTCATGAACACCGCCTGGTCTCATGAGTGCTTTAGAGAATTCGGCTTTTTTCCAATTCTCACAGAAGCGGCCCTCACCTCACACTCACATGGGTGATTTCTGAACATATAGTATATCACATACTCAATTCAGAATCATTAAAAACTTTTGCTTAACCTTCACATATTAGTACTGTCTTCATCCGGAAATGAGTAAAAAATTTGACAGTACTTTACACTGTCTTCATAACTTAGTTGTCCCTTTGAATCTAGATCTTGGGATCTCCAATCAATTAGGTAGGGTTTCCGCTATGATGACTTGTTTATAGGCCTTAAACCCATTCCCCTTGATGTTTTCGCAACCATCTCTCTAGTTAGGCCTTTTGTCAATGGATCCGCAATATTATCTTTTGACTTCACATAGTCAATGGTGATAATTCCACTAGAAAGAAGTTGTGTTACTTTGTCATGTCTTCGACGTATGTGTCGAGACTTATCGTTATACATGACATTCCTTGCCCTTCCTATTGCCGCTTGACTGTCACAATGTATACATATAGCAGGCACTGGTTTAGGCCAATTAGGAATATCTTCCAAAAAATTTCGAAGCCACTCTGCTTTTTCACCGGCTTTATCCAAAGCAATAAATTCTGATTCCATATTGGATCTAGCAATACAAGTTTGTTTGGATGATTTCCAAGACACTGCCGCCCCACCAAGTGTGAATACATATCCACTTGTCGATTTTGTGTCTTTAGTGCCGGTTATCCAATTTGCATTACAGTATCCTTCAAGTTCCGCCGGATATTCTGTGTAATGCAAAGCATAATCTTTAGTATGCTTTAAGTAGCCCAATAAATGTTTCATGGCTTTCCAATGATTTTCATTTCGACTAACTGTAAATCGACGTAGCTTGCTCACAGCACAAGCTATGTCCGGCCTAGTACAGTTTATTACATACATTAGACTGCCTAGTATACTAGCATACTCATTTTGAGCTTTGCTTTCACCAGTATTCTTTGAAAGATGTAAATTAACATTTATTGGAGTCTTTACTGGTATAATATCTAGATTCTTGCACTTTCTAAGAATCGTCTCAATATAATGGGATTGTGATAGAGGTAATCCTCCATATGTCTTATGGATTTTAACTCCTAAAATAATATCTGCAACCCCCATATCTTTTATATCAAATTTACTTGTGAGCATGCGTTTGGTTGCCTTAACAACTTCACTATCACTACCCATTATAAGCATGTCATTTACATATAAGCACAAAATGGCAAAACCATCATGAGTGTTCTTAACATATGCACATTTATCACACTCATTAATCTTAAAACCATTCGACAACATGACTTGGTCGAATTTAGCATGCCATTATTTTGGCGCTTGTTTTAAGCCATAGAGTGTCTTAATAAGTCAACAAACTTTCTTCTCTTGTCCTTGAACAATAAACCCTTTTGATTGTTCCAAATATATTTCTTCTTCCAAATCCTCGTTTAAAAAGGTCGTTTTAACATCCATTTGATGGATTTCAAGCTTATACACCGCTGCTATGACAATTAGCATACTTATAGATGTAATTCTAGTAATATGTGAATAAGTATCAAAATAATCAAGACCTTCTTGTTGCTTGTATCCTTTTACTACAAGCCTAGCCTTATATTTATCAATAGCACCATCCGCTTTCATTTTCCTCTTGAAAATCCACTTACATTGTAATGGTTTATTACTAGGAGGAAGGTCAACCAATTCCCATGTATGGTTTTACAAGATGGATTCAACTTCACTATTGATAGATTCTTTCCAGAACGGGGCTTCTGGCGAAGTCACAGCTTCTTTGAATGTTCGAGGCTCATTCTCTAATAGATACGTTAAGAAATCAGGTCCAAAAGACATGGAAGTCCTTTGTCTTTTACTACGTCTAGGTTCATCCTCCATAGGATCACTTCTAGATATAGCATCTCGAGACCTCTTATTATTATCAATTGGCTCATATACTATGTTATACGGAAATATATTTTCAAAGAACGAAGCGTCCCTTGATTCAATGATCGTATTAATATGTATATCTGGGATCTCTCACTTGTGAACAAGAAAACGATATGCATTGCTATTATGAGCATATCCGATAAAAACACAGTCAACAGTCTTTGGTCATATCTTAACCTTTTTAGGCTTAGGAACCGTAACTTTAGCCAAATACCTCCACATGTTGAGATAATTCAAGTTAGGCATTCTGCCTTTCCATTTCTCATAGGGAGTTTGTTGTGTCATTTTGTGGAGTACTCTATTTAAAATAAAATTTACTGTTAAGACAGCTTCCCCCCCAACAAATTCTGCAGTAAACTAGAACTATTCAACAATGCATTCATTGTTTCCTTCCGCCACACCATCTAATGAATAGTTTCACAAAAGGTCTTAGAGACGAAAGTTCACTATGTTCCAATCATCGTCTAAACCTAAATTGAAATTATCATTAACATGATCATTGGTTCTTCAAAAGTTATACAAACTTTTAAGAATTTCCCACATATAAAATAACATATAATATGGCAATATAAAAATGAGAAATCACAAAAAGAATTGATAGCCATATACATATATTGCATAACATATTCACAAATGTTTAAGAAGATGTAATATCAACTTGAAACAAGTACATAATTGATTCTAAATCCTAAAAGAACAATGTCAAGTGTACCAATCTAACACATAGACAGGAAATAACTCATAAAATTCATTAGAAAGTTTTATATCCTTTGGAACAAAAATGGAGGCTTCCGGAAAACCCCTAGATCTTCGCCATGGTTTGCCTCGAGACCCATTTAATGCAATGGTTGATGTTCTCCTTGCCCCGATCCTTATGTATTCTTGTAAAAAATTCTCCACATACATCTTATAGCTTGGACCATTTAAGGTTTCTTTAACATTATCAAGCATTCTTCCCAACTCCTCAAGAATAGTGCATTTTAGGGCTTCGACCATTACATATTCCGGCATTACAAAATCATTCCAAATGATATCCTGTATCATTTTGTTGACCTTGATGATGTGTGCCATCATATCATCTCAAGTGTCCCATCGATAAAGAGTTAGCTTGATTCTCAATTTCTCAAGCCTCTCCTTTTGAGCTGCCGTTCTTAGGATTATCGGAGTGCGTCTCCAATGTACCATTGTTCCTGCAACGAATGCATAACAAAAGGATTACTTATAATTCATGATACATCAAGATAATGAATGCTTATTCATATACATATGGCTTAGCACTTGTATTTTAAAAAACTATAGAGAAATTCTAAAGAATATGCCAAAAATATATCCCTAAGTACGTGTACATAGGGTTTTATCGTGCATTTTCACATTCATAAGTGCAGAAAACATATCATATGAATATACCATAATGTGGAGCATTTCGATATGAGCACGTCGATACCAAGAACGTTCAAATCGGAGTTCAAATGAGCTCGAACGGGCCAAAAAATCGCAATGGGTCATTCTGCCGGTTTGAACCGATCTGGTTCGACCGGTTTGACAGGTCCGATTGTTGATCGGTCAAACGGGTCGGGTCACGATCAACCGGGTCGAGTCAACGGGTTGGGTCATGGTCAACCGGGTCGGGTCATTTCCCGATGCACTCTACACTTCAGAAATACAGTCAACATCAGAGTTAAAGCTTTGTGGCTCGCCCCTTTCCACATTACTTTTTCACTAATGGGAGGAAGCTTTTTAGATAGTGAGGTATTGTCAAGAATGGACTAGCATTAAGGGGGACCATCTGTCTGCATATCTTTTGCATTCTCACAGCTTTGTAGCTTTGCATGCATTCCACTGCTTTTATCGTTTCCGCTTTGCTGTCGATGTCGAGAGGTATAGCCACAGTTTTACCAATCATGCATGGTCGAATTCGTAGCGCAGAAAATCATAACCTTACTGCCGTGTTCATGCGAATTGTTTGTGCTGTTTTGAGACCCTCGGGTGGTAACAAAACCGCAGCATTTCTCAGTGATTTTAAGCATACAAAAGCAGAGAGAAAGAAAGAAGATGTGGCGAATCATCGAAGAAGCTGAGGTACTATTAAAGCCTTTCGATCAGTAGAGCTGTACAGGATGCATAACATAAAAAGCACAGCAAGCTCTCGCGTGTAAAGGACAGAATCGCTGGGAATCCGGGACGCCTACTCCAATCAATACGCCTCTTGCTCCACCTGGCCAAGGCGAAGTTGCACACTTTCGGTTAGCAAAAAGCTGTATATATATGAAAATAGAAAAGAGGAAAGAAGGCAGAGGCCGTGATGTTAAAAGGCTTTTACTTTCTTGTGGGTGATGAAGTCGACGAACTAGTTCTCGGACTTGGGTTTGCCATTGGGGGAGGAGGTATGGGAGGAGGACTTGGGGTGCCTCTTCAGGATGCGCTCTCGCACGAGTATCTCGTACAGGCGAGCCGCGCCGTTAAACTGAGGGAGGACCAGCCACGCCACCACGATGAGCTTCACGTCGTACCATACGGGTACCCTGATGACGATGTACAAGAGGATGATGATTCATCATCTCAGTAATCCCATCCATCAATCATCAAGCACAGAGCAAGAGATGATTCATCACCACTTACCACTCAAGAAGAGACCGGAAGAGCATCTCGACGAGGGTGAGGAAGGAATAGAGGATCCAGTAAGCCAGCCACTGCTCATAAGCCAGCCGCTGCTCATAAGCCAGCCGCTGCTCATCTCCTCCTTTGGAGGTGGTCTCTATGGCCATCACAGACGCGTACCTGCCCAGAGAAAACGCACTACCATCAAACCCACGATCTCCCGTGCCTTGACCTACATAGCAAGCATCATGGGAAGAAAGAACAGGGAATCTTACAGAGGATAGAGCAGCATCAGCACCGGCCTGCGCGAATTCCATCAAGATCGTTTAGGCACGCAGGTCGTTCAATATATGTTGAAGAAGAAGAAGAAGAAGAGGAGGAGGAGGAGGAGTACCCGGCGAGGGAGTGAGCGTGCGTGAGGACAGTCCACAGATGACCCATTGCTTTGCCGAACCGGATGGGCGGAAGCGAGTTTAATCAGAGAAAACTCTTAACGGGGAGATGAGAACCAGGGGAATCGAGTGCAGATTCTCGGACGGACGGACGTTGTAAGAAAGAAAGAAAGGAACGCCCGTATAAGAAGGCCTTAGCGCGGGGGGACACGTGGCAGCCTCGCGAGGTCCTTGGGCGCTTCACGTTTCGGAACTCTGTTTTCGAAGTGACGTTGATTGATTGATCGGATCACTGGTCCCACGTTGTCTGCCTTTATCTATTTAAGTACGAGTACACTACGAATTCTCTGTGTGTTCACACGTCCTTTTCGATCTCGCGCACCCGAATCTTCGCTGCTATCCATGCGAGGACAAGTTCCCCCCTCTTTTTGGTAGAATAATGACATAAATTATTCTTAAATTATTTTTCAATATGTAGCGTGATCTCTAAATTTTTAATTTATTCAATTTAATTCTTAAACTTTTGATATATATGTCAAATTAATTTATGGATTATATAAAAATGTTCGATATTGTCCTCGAACTTAAAATTGGTGAAATGACAATATTGAATATTTTCGTATAGTCCAAAGGTCATATTGAACAAATTAAAAGTCTAGAAATCATTTTGAGCGTTGGGCTAATATTCAGATATCATATTGCACATTTGATCAAAATTGAGGGGCCATTCGTGTCATTTCCCTCTTCTTCTTTTTTTTTTTTTTTATCTTTAGTCAATTTTTCTCTTCTTGGGCTTTTGAGCGTTCGTGGGCCGACTGCTTCTGCATGTCTCGGCCAGAGAAGCTGAGAGAATGAGGACCCAAATTTTACTCAAATGAGCTCCACTTGGTCCTGTTAGTTGGGGTCCCTGTAAAGAGCGCACCACATCTTGATCCTGAATATCAAAATGCCAAATTCCAACAACACCCTTTTTTGATCTCGGGCTCGGAGACCACCAGAGCCAAGCGGGCACCCCTCGTCGCATACTCATAAGCCTGGTCACTGCACGCAACATAAAATTTAACTTAAACAGCACAACGTGTCGGTCATTTCGGATGAATAAGATGGTCACAAAGCGACGGCGACATGTAACTCTCCGATGCCGGAGGAAGCACCGTGATGAGGACGACCTTACCTTTGAAAGCGTACGTAGAAAGGGGGCGAGAAGAGGCAGAGGGAAAGAAAGTGAAAGGAGGAGCCACCAGGTTCAGGAACATGTGGATCAAATCCATGTCTTGACAGCCTCACTTCTCTCCAGTTTCTCTTGCATTTCAGTACTTGCATTTCTTCCTTTAAGCTCATCGTTCTTCGTCCTTGTCATGTATATTCAATTCCCATCCGAATCGCCAATAAACCCGCTTAATAAAAAAATCAAAGGGTCAACCTTTGGTGAAAGATATTTCACTAATCGGGACAGACCTCTATTTGTAGTGAAACAAGATGTAAATGTCACGAGGGTCTCCTGGGCAATAAGACTAAAATCGGGTGAGGGAATAACACCATGGGTGTTCCCATTCAATACGGGGACCACAGAAATATAGTCAACATCAAGAGTTAAGCTTTGTGGCTCACCCCCTTCCACGTTACTTTTGACTAATTGGAGGAAGTTTCGTAGGTAGCGAGGTATTGTCAAGAATCGACTAGCATTATGGGGACCATCTGTCTGCATAGCTTGCGTTTGCCCAGTTTAGTAGCTTGCCTGAATTCCTCTGCTGTTATCGTTTCCGCTCTGCCGTCGATGTCGAGAGCCATAAATAAGGTGAACCGACCAACCTAACTAGTTCCGTTTAGCAATCATGTATAGTTGAATTCGTAGCGCAGGAATCATGACCTTACTACCCTGTTCATGCGAATTGTTTGTGCTGTTTTGAGGATTCTTGCGTGGCAGCAAAACTGCAGTTTTTCTTGGTGATTTCAAGTATATAAAAGAAGACGTGGGGAATCAAGGAAGAAGCTGTGGTACTATTAAAGCCTTTCAGATCAGTAGCCGTACAGGATGTAAAACATAAAAAGCACAGCAAGCTCTCGCGTGTAAAAGACAGAATTTCCGGGAATCCGAGACATCTCCTCCGATCAATACGCCCCGTGCTCTCCCTGCCCAAGGCAAAGTTGCACACTTTCGGTTAGCAAAAGCTGTATGTATATATATATGAAAGTAGAAAAGGGACAGGAGGCAGAGGCCATGATGTTAAGAGACTTCACTTTCTTGTGGGTGATGAAGTCGACGAACTTGTTCTTGGACTTGGGTTTGCCATCCGGGGACGAGGTAGGGGAGGACTTGGGGTGCCTCTTCAGGATGCGCTCTCGCACGAGTTTCTCGTACAGGAAAGCCGCGCCTTTGAACTGAGGGAGGACCAGCCACGCTGCCAAGATGAGCTTCACATCGTACCATATGGTTACCCTGATGATGATGAAGAGGATGATTCATCATCTCAGTAGCCCATCGATTCAATCATCAAGCACACGACAAGACATGATTCATCACCACTTACCACTCAAAAAGAGGCTGGAGGAGCATCTCGACGAGGGTGAGGAACGAATACAGAATCCAGTAAGCCAGCCACTGCTCATCGTCTACCTTGGACGGGCTCTCTATGGCCATCACAGACGCGTACCTGCCCAAAGAAAGCACACCCCCATCAAACCCCAATCTCCCCTGCTTAATTGACCAACATAGTAAGCATCATGGGAAGAAAGAGGTGGGAATCTTACAGAGGATAGAGCAGCATCAGCACCGGCCTGCGCGAATCCCATCAAGATCGTTAAGCCACGCAAGTCGTTCAATAAATGTTCAAGAAGAGCAAGGAGAAGAAGAAGAACAACAACAACAAGAACAAGAACAAGAACAAGTGTACCCGGCGAGGGAGTGAGCGTGCGTGAGGACAGTCCACAGATTACCCATTGCTTTGCCGAATCGGATGGGCGGAAGGGATTCAGAGAAACTCTAATGGGGAGATGAGAACAGAGGAACCGAGTGCAGGAAGAAGAAAGAAAGAAAGAGAGAAACGATGCGATCCGGCAGGAGCGAAGAAGAAACGTCTGTATAAGGAGGCCAAGGGCGAGGGGACACGTGGCAGCCCAGCGAAGGCTTTGGGCGTTCCACGTGTCGCGACTCCATCTCGAAGCGAGGTTGATTGATCACGGTCCCACTGTCGCCCCTTATCTATACAAATACAGTACAGCTCTTCGATGTCCCGCACCCCACCTGAATCTTCGCTTTTGTCTATGGTCAAAGCTGGGTATTATATTTGGGCAGTCGGTGACACGTGTCCCGGCCCTGTGCCGACAAGTTGCCCCTTATTTTTTCTTCGGATAACAACACGAATGGTTCATCAACTTTAGTTTAATATGCAATATGATCTTTAAACTTTAACCCAATATATAACGTGATTCCTAAATTTTTAATTTATTCAATGCGATCCATAAATTTACGGTACATATTCAAATTAATGCATGAATTATATGAAAAAATTCAATCTTATCACATTATTCAATATACATTGACTATATTGAATAAATTAAAATTTCATAGATCACATTGCATATTGGAATAACGTTCATGGATCATATTAAATAAATTGAAAATTCATGAATCACATTGCACATTAAATTAAAATTTAGAGATCGGTTGTCTCATTCCCCCTCCCCCCCCCCCCCCCTTTTTTCTTTTGTCATTTTTCTCTTCTTGGGCTTTTGAGCGTCCGCGGGCCGCGCTTAAATGAGAAAACGAGGACCCAAATTTTACTCAAATGAGCTTCCACTTGGTCCTCTTAGTTGGGGTCCCCGTAAAGAGCGCACCCCTCCGTGATCCTGAATGTCAAAATGCAAATTCCAACATCACCCTTTTGATCTCAGGCTCGGAGACACTTCAAACGGAGATAAAGAGTGCCACGGATTCTGTCATGAGCAGAAGGTTTCGACATCAATGAAGGGCTAATTCCAAAAAAAAAAAAACACACAAATTATAGGTTAAGTGACAATTCTGGCCCCAGCTTTTTTTTTGTCTTATAAAAAAACGCTAACTTTAAATCGAGTGACAATTTTAACCCATGCTTTTTTTTTATCTCATAAAAAATCACAAACTTTCGTCCTTATCACAAATCTGGCTCTCCGTTGATTCTCTCTTTGAAGTCACTCTTGTTTGAAAATAAAAGATTATGATCGTAAGTTTACCGGATCTTGTCCATGACGTCTGTCGGTGGGCGGTAGTCCACAACTTTAGATTACGACAAAACGACAAAGTCTGACTAGAGAGATTTAATCTGGAGATCTTTTTGACTTGCCGGTAAAGTGAAGGAGACAAGCAGTTTTGCCGTTATTCTTCATGCTATGGCTTAGAGATTTGTGATTTAAATGAAGGGTTAATACCACGAAAAATCCTAAACTAGTACATTTGTGACAATTTTACCCAAAACTATTTTTTTGACCATAAATCCCAAACTGGTATATTTGTGACAAATCTACCATGAACTATTTTTTTGACCACCAAAAACCCCAAACTGATATACATGTGACAATTTTACCCTGAACTAATATTTTAATATTATTTTTTATTTTTCAAATTTTTTTATTTATTTTTTTCTTTACTTTTTTTTGTCTTTCTCTTTAATTTCTGGCCGGTCATCGGACCGACGACCTGCCAGAGGCCACAGCCGACGAGGTCGAGCCTCCCCAGTAGTCGGCGGGGCCGAGCCCTCGCTGACGTTGGGCTAGGGCTCGGCCTCGCCATTGCAGGGCGAGGTCGGCCTCGCCCTGCAACGGCAGGGCTGAGCTCTCTCCAGATCTAGCGAGGCTCGACCTCGCCGTTGCCGGGCGAGGCCGACCTCGCCCAACGCCGACGAGGCTGGCCTCACCCCGCAACGGCGAGGTCGAGCCTCGCCGGATCTGGAGAGGGCCCGGCCCCGCCGGTCGTTGGCGAGGCTCGACCTCGCCGGCTGTCGCCTCTAGCCGGTCGCCGATCCGGCGACCGGCCAGAAATTAAAGAGAAAGACAAAAAAAAAGTAAAGAAAAAAATAATAAAAAATTTCGAAAAATAAAAAATAATATTAAAAAATTGGTTCGAGGTAAAATTGTCACATGTATACCAGTTTGGGGTTTTTAGTGGTAAAAAAAATAGTTTGGGATAAAATTGTCACAAGTGTACCAGTTTAGGGTTTTTCGTGGTATTAACCCTTAAATGAAAGATAGTGATTTTTTTTATGAAATCAAAAAAAGTTAGGGCCAGAATTGTCACTCGACTTAAATTGGTGCTTTTTAACGAGATAAAAAAATTAAGACCGTAATTGTCACTTGATCTAAAATTTATATTTTTTTTATGAGATAAAAAAAATTGAGGTCAAAACTAGTACCTGACCTAAAATTCGACCTAAAATTGATGTAATTTTTTTAAATTAGGCCCAGCAATGAACCATTCAAACCACCACTTTCTGAGCCTCCACTGACACTGACAGGTTCTGCAAGATCAGGAGGAGGGGAAGGGACTGATTTGGGTTGGGGGGAGACGTTCATTGCCCTCCAACTCCTCCAGCCTCCAGGGATTGTCGGTCAGGGTACAGTGATGGGCTAATTTGAGTTGGCTTGGTCACAAGAGCAAAATCTGATTTCTAAATTTAGTAGGGCACCGGAGAGGTCCATTCAAAAGGAGGACCGAGGGAAGCATCGACAATCGCGTGCTGGCGTGCAATCCGGGGACCTCCCCCATTTTCTCTCCCACCCCGTTAAAAGTGGTTGAGCTACGTTCATCTCTTCTCTCGTTTGACCCCTCAATTCTCCTTCCCTACGCGCCCCTGCAAATCTCCTTATGCCTTCATCGCTGCGTATTATTAGTTGCACCTACTATAGTGAGTCGTCATTTCTTCCTTGAAACATTGCCACCATGGGCTACAAGCTACACCTGCTTATACTTTTCTCGCCCCCTCGTTTTTCTTGCATTGTTTGATCATAACGCCCCTTCTTCCTGCAAAATGAACGACTCACTGTCGATGAAAATTGTGGCCGGGACGTGCGACTTCCCTGCATGGCCTCCCGGTGGCTCCTTAGGGGGCTGGGGAGAGAAGAACAATGCCGTGGTCATGGCAAGGATTGGATTTTGCTCTCGGAGGTGCAGGGACAATGTATCGAGGTCCCCTCAGAAACTGTTCGTGACCGCCGGTCTGGACAGAGATCAGAGGGTTGGGATGATCAATGGGAAAAAGATCAATGGGGTTTATATAAATGAAGCTCCATTGTACAACGCCGCCACGAGCAATCCGGATAAGTTGGTAAAAGAATGCGGGGCTGATTCGCTGCCGCATGCGTGCCTGGTTGGCAGGTTCGTTGATGACCGGTTTGTGTACAGGCAAACTTTCATTATCAGGTCATATGAAATTGGACCTGACAAAACTGCCACCATGGAAACCCTTATGAATCTCCTTCAGGTCAGTTCCTCGCTTCGTCTGCATTGCGTTCCAGGTTAATCAATTGCATAGGTTACGAATAGGAATTGGGATGATCTTGCCTACGCCCCGATCATGGTGGATTGGACTGTCCGAGTTGTCGGATCTTATGGATCCCGCAAGTCTGACGACCGCGATCATCCGGTCCACCTCGTACCCAATGCAGGGAAGAAATTTTCCTAGGTAAAACATAGAAAGGCTCTACTGCTCACTCTTTGCCAATGGTTAGCGCAGGAGACAGCCCTCAACCATGTAACCAGCTCCGGCCTTGCTGGCAATGGATTTGGCGCTACTCGGGAGATGAGTCTTCGGAAACTGATTTGGGTTGTCACCCGCATCCATGTACAAGTACAGAGATACAGTTCTTGGTATATTTCACATTCAATCAGTCTCTCCCATAGCCTATGAAAGTAAATTTTCATCTTGACATCAAGAGACTTGTCTAACCGGTTATATTTTATTTTCTTCTCGCACATTTCACCACGTTTTATTAGAAGAATCTGACAAACGAGAATTTCAATTTGGTAATAGCTCGAATGAACCACCATAATGAAAAGTTTATCTTCTCTTGTCGAGCCTAGCACTCATTTCTGTGATTGAAATGTCCTTTCGCTTTGAAGAGTAGCACTATCGATATCTGTGACAGGGGGGATGTTGTGGAGATCGACACCTGGGTCGATGCAGCGGGAAAGAATGGAATGAGGAGAGACTGGATTATCCGTGATTACAACACTCAGGAGATCATAACAAGAGCGACCAGGTGCGAGCTGCATCTCCCCGGTTTGAAGCTCTAACACTCAGTTGTACTCTGTTCTCATTATTGCCTAAACCAATTGTTACCGTGCAGCACATGGGTGATAATGAACAGAGAGACCAGAAGATTATCCAAGATCCCTGATCAAGTTAGACAAGAAGTCATACCTTTCTACCTGAACAAATTGGCAATTCCCACAGAAGAAAATGATACTGATAAAATAGACAAGCTCACCGATGCAACGGCAGAGAGAATTCGCTCGGGCTTAGCTGTAAGTTTCTGATTATCCTAATTCTCCCTTATTTACTCTGGGTCCTTTGTTTCATGTTTAACCCTTGCCTTTCAGCCAAGATGGAATGACATGGATGCCAACCAGCATGTAAACAATGTAAAATACATTGGATGGATTTTAGAGGTACTTAACTAAACTTTCCTGTGTTGCTTGAACCGAATTTAGTGAACTTGGAAAATTACGACTATGAAGACTGAAAAGACGTGTATCTCCTTTATCTGCATTGTACTGTATGACGACTTTTAGTATCTGCAGAAGCTTATATCAGAGTCCACTAAGTTTAGGTAAGATTTATAACGCACGGCAAGAAAGAGCGAAAACCGTAGACCTGATTTTCCACCATTTTCTGAACTACCATACCAAGAAGCAAATTTGCCTCCTCCCCCGAAAATCGAGATTGCCGTCATTTTCACGTTCTTAACTCTCCCTGGCATGCCATTTTCTGCAGAGCGTGCCAATTAATGTATTGGAGGCTTTCAGTCTAACAAGCATGACACTGGAATATCGGCGCGAATGCCGACAATCGAATTTGCTGGAGTCTTTAACCAGCGCAACTGCGAGCATTGTCGTAGACTCTGATACTGACCCTCCTCATAAAACTGGCTGCTGTCCGGAGCTAGAATTCACTCATCTTCTCCGGATGCAAGCAGACAAGGCAGAGATCGTTCGTGCGAGAACAGAATGGCATTCCAAGGCTAAGTGATACCAGCTTGTAGTGTTCATTGATTGTTTTCATGAGGGAACTTCTTAGTCGATATTTTCTGTATTTATTGTGCGTTTTAGTTGTTGGGGAGTTTGATTTTTGAATAAATTATTCAATTTGGCCCATATTAAGTTTGTCCCGTGGGAGCAATCTCAAGAAATAAGCAGGAAGTACTGGGCATCTGGCTGTGAGAAACTATATGAAAACAAAGCAGCGAGCTTCTGTGTAGCTGTGAAGTAGGCACACGCATATGCACAAATGAAAAGCATCAGCGAGAGCGACCCTTCACACGACATGACACATACATTCCCCCTTGCAGTCCAACTGTAGGAGCTGTTAACAAGGAAAGTGCACAGCGAATATCTCATAATTTTTCCTTCTTTTGATTTAAATTCCTCCTTCTGGTGTAACAATCCAAGGCAATTCCAAGAGTAACGCATGCTGAAGAGAGACATGAAGCTCATCCAAAGGATAAGTGGATGTAAAATGTAGACTTTTGGATATTGAAGGAGAAGCAAAGCACCGTCGCGACGAAATCGATCCATTCATTCATAATCTTTTCGTCTGTCCGTAACAGCTTTCCTCTAGAAATATATGAACACGTAAACCCTTCGAGCAAGCAAGAAAGAAAGAAGAGCACGGACAATCTTTAGATGGCAAATTTAGAGGCGACACTTAGAAAAAGAAAAACACTCTCGTAATGGTATCATTTACATAGATAGATACAGCGCTTTTTATTGCCCTCTATTGCATATTCATTTTAGTTTTCTACTTAAAAGAAGCAATTGACTTGCGTAAAGAGGGAACTATATATGGAGTTAACACCATGAAAAATCTTAAATTAATATATTTATGATAAATTTACTCTAAAATTGACACACATATGATAAATTTATCTTGAATTAATTTTTTTGAGCACTAAAAATCCCAAACTACCACATTTGTGATAAATTTACCTTTCATTAGTTCTCATTAAATTTGATTAACATCACGAAAATCATAAACTGATACACTTATGATAAATGGATGATAAAACTTACAACTGGTACATTTGTCAGATGCCACGTGTTATCCAACTCAATAATTTGATAGTAAAATTTAACAGAAGCTAAGAGAGATAATTTGCGACAACCATACTGGCTTGAGGTTGTTTATGGTAAAAATAATTAGTTCGAGGATTGGGATTTTTCGTGGCATTAATCAGGTCGATGGAAAGCTAACATCCATAACCCCCATATAATGGTCGACAAGGAACAGAGCGGCGAACGGTGGTAAGGAAGGAGGAGGAGGAGGAGGAGGAGGAGAGGATGGGGAGAAGGAGAGTGCGCAGCGGGATGGCGTCGATGAGCGACGACCTCGTGGCCAACATCGTGGGGAGGCTGCCGGCGGTCTCCTTCGCGTCGGCGGCGTGCGTCTGCAAGTCGTGGCGGCGAGTCTGCTCCCAAGTCCTCTCCCGCCCCAAGCTCGCCTCTGCCCTCTCCCTCAATCCTTCCGCTACCGTACGTCTCGTCATCGATACTTCCTCCACTTCTTCTTCTTCGTCCTCTTCTTCTTCGATTATTTCTTTTTGATGTTAAAGGTCGCTCTTTTACTGCCTTTTCCTCCTCCTTCTACCAGATTGCCTTGCAAGAAGTTGTCGACAAGGTCCTGTCCGAGCCCATTTTGCCGCATTTTGCCATTGTCCACGCGGCCCAAGGTTTTAGCTTGGCGGTTGCTCTTCGATATGTATGTATGAATGCGTGCTCATGGATTCCGAATGAGCTTAGCGTTTCACTTGTTTTGGGTTCATCAATTTTGTTTGATGATCCAGATTGGTCGCAAGTTGGGGGCTCGAACTCCTGTGATTGTGTCTCGCGATGCTGGGATCATTGGAATAGATGCCGCTACCAATGAAGTCAAAGAGGTTATTTGAATCGTCTTAAATTCCCTTTTCCCTTTTGGAATCAACGGCTTTCTTGTTCTTGTTCTTTTTCTTTTGCGCCCTTCTTGCTCTCTTTCTGAAAACTGATGAACTGCAGGTCGAATGGGAAGATGATAGTGAGGACGAGGTAATTGAAATCAACAGAAATCATGGCATTGTCCTGACCGTGGGATTTGTACCTGGACTCAAAGTTGATTGCATCCCACTCGTGCGGCTGGCGGAGGTAAAAAGAACTGGACTTGAAACACGACCCCCGGTTTGTCTGGTATATGGGACTTGTCACCCAATTCGACCCCTTTGGTACACGGATTCACATAGCAGCACAACTGGTGAAAATTGAAAAACTGTTGGGACTTCAGGGGCTTGTAATTCATAGTACTTCAGACCCTTTTTTTGATAATCTAGAATTTCATATGCGAAATGACGCAGGAAAGTTTTTGTTGATGTCAGGGAACTGCAATGGTTGACAAGTTCATCATGGACATAAGAGAATATTCGACTTCTATCTCTGGTTGCGCAGCGCCAGTTGGACTGATCATGTTCGGAGTATGTTTGCAACTTCATTTATTCCTTCGCTTTGCACGTTTATTCGTCAAAACTGCTCTTTCTCTCAGATAGCTTGACTATGTCTTACTGGTTGTAGGATGGAAGTGCTGATATCAAATGTGCTGTAGAGAAACTAGGTAAGTTTATTCTTCCTCTTCTTTTCTACAAGGGATCTCTCCATGGCTTTTTTCATTCTTGTCATTATCGTGCGAAAGAAATGACTTCAACTTGTATACAAGAGATGTTTTTCTTATGATCAACCAGGTCATAATTGCATTTTACTGCACATTTGAAAATCTCTTGAGAAGGAGGCGATTGTTTAACTCTAGATTCATGATACCATGTGCCTTGACCTCGATATATATTGAGAAGGAGAAGTGTTGTTGGGGAACCCTAAGCTAGCCGACTTATCTCCTTTTGCTGTATAGAAAATTAAGGGGAAGTCCTTAATTTTACTCTTGTCCAAGTCCTTTCATGTGGTAGGACAGAAGTAAAGTTTTAATGCTGGGAGACAATGATGAAGGAAGTGAATTTGAGCCTAAAAGAGAGGGTTTTCCCTTTGTCCAACTCTCAGGAGACAGTCTTATCTGTCAGTCTTCTGTTTAGAAAACTTCAAACAACTCAAACGAGGGTTATTTGCAGTTCCAAAAGTTACAATCTTTATGCAATTCTTTTACAGAATAGTAAATATAGCATATGCATTCAGCCGTCCGCAATTTCATTCACTGTGTTTTTAATGAGTGTCTGCTTTATACTACATCTCTTTTGTGAGGGAGTAGTATATCTATTCTCAACTGTTGTTGCTGTTCGTCATGCTCTACCTGCTTTTTTTGTACAGTTAGTAGGAATTGATCGTATTACCTGAATGTATAAATGCATGTTATATTGATTGCTACTTTGGCTCATCTGCTCATGAAGGTTGATTGGACTTTTCTTAATCAGATGTTTTAAATGATTGTGCATCGCAGGTAGTGCAATGCCTGTGGAAACTGCAATTGTGGGTGATGAGAGAGGCACGTGTCTGTACAGAACTGTGAATGATTTGAGAAATGTCCATGGGAGTCAGGAATGTTACACTGATGCCGTTGCTCTTGTATTTGCCAAAGAAAGGAATAGCTCTCCTGGTAGTCATTCCTTCTGTGTATATCTCTTTGGCTTCCTGAGAAGGATGTAACAATTAAGATAGTTGTTCTTTCGGTAGGCATTTGCTTTGGTTGCACAAGTAATTATCTGCTGTGGTTACCATTACTATGCTGTGTTGAGTAAAGCGAAAAAATGATTATGAGATTAAATGGGTTTTGCAGTAATTGATTCTCTCTCAGGCAATGTGGTAGGAGCTGAATGCATCATTTCTAAGTAGAATTCTTTTGCGTGATATTCGGAACTTGTCGTAGTTCCTTGGACTGTTTGTGTTTGATCCGCACAGTGGATCTATGATATGCTGGAAAGAAAACTTAGGCAAGAACATTTTGCATGCTCCTCTCTATGTTTTTCACTAATTTCTCATGAAAGCTCTTTTTTGCTTCTAGTGTTTTAAAATCGTCTAGTAATTGTTGGTAGAATGGAGAGTCCAGCACAGCCATTCTTATTTATATTTTATATATTCGAAATTGTCTAGTAATCTTATGTGCTTTACTTCTTCTGCGACTCAAACCTCATCAATACCTTTGAGTTAGGTCTTGCGACCATACTTCTCGGGTGGAGTGTTTCACACGTTAGCCATCTCTTTCTGCTATTTGCACTTTCCTTCTAACATTATGATTTGTGTGGTTCATATGCTCGATCTTCCTCATTGTCTTGCTTACCATGTGAATCCTTCCCTCTCAAAGTCAACACACATTACCTTGCTTATTTGATGGTTTACGTGGTCCTGATTGTATAGCATATGCCATATGAGAAATAGTCCATTTATGCAGCATGTCCATGGTCTTCCGGTGCGCTAATCTTTCTTTTATCGACAGCATGTTGCACAGTCATAGTGGGCATCAATTTACTTTTTGTTGCCTTTGTCTTCATAATATTTGGATCTTTTTTGATGCCTCGTTTTGAATGAGCAGCTGTTGGTGAAATCAGATTTCATGTGGCGCTATCAGATGGAGTTTCAGTGGTAGGTCCAAGGTACAGGGCCGTTTCTGTTAGGACCCGTGATGATGTTACCTGGCTAACTGCTAGGAGAGAAGGACAAACAGAAGTTCTTGACGGGGAAAGCATTCTCAATGAAATCTATGACGAGGTATGGTTGTACATGGAAGGTTGTGGTTGTTTCATATCTTGAAAATCCTAAATGGTAATGTAAGTTTTGTTCTGCCTTTTCTCCATATAATGATTAATACTTTACTGGGTGTAAAATGGATTGTTATCTAGGTATAAAGGAACCGACACGCGCCCTGAACTGAGATTGTGATTTTATATTTTATTTCCTTATTTCTGAGATTCTTAGGATTCAGGTGATATGGTTCATCTCTTTAAGAACCTGTGTTTTTTAGTTTATCAGTTTAAACTACAGAGTTTCCAGATATAAATAGAACATTAATTGGCCTCTTTGATGAATCCGTTACTTTAAAGGTTTTCCTTGGCCTTTTGAACGTTCGAGTGTGTACTTGTGAGTTCTGCTCATGTTGCAAATTTAGCATTATGTAGATAGGGGTTATTCTTCTTTCAACTGCATTCCCTTCGGATGCGGTGAAATGTTGAGAAATTCACGAACTGGCCTAGCTTTTTGGTTGCGTGGACATCCCAGAGCATGGAAAGGTAAAGATAGTGAAGTCTACATTGTACGGGAGATCATTCTGACGGTGGGAAAGATTGAGAATCGTTTTGTTATCGTGGCTTCCATCATGTGTTTGTGAGTTTTGCTCGTGTTGTGAATTAAGTGTAATACAGCCTCGTGTTTGCCCTCGTTTGCCACTGTGTCAGCATGTTTACTGACGAAAAACCCATAGATGGAAAATACTCTAGAAGGAGAAAAGAAGTTGAATGAAGGTAAAAGAAAGAAAGAAAATTAAACACTTGACCATCTTCGACTTTTCTTCTACATTGCTTCAACGAAGGATGATCACATGAAATTCTCATCAAATCTTTAATCAGGCAGAGACTTTGCTTAGTTTATAGTTGAGCTCAAAGTTATGTTACCTTTAATTTCCCCGTAAATTAGCCTCACTTTTTTCCGTATAGGAATTCACCTCACCCTATGTGCAGAGTTTGAGTGGCTAGGCAATGGAACTATGCTTGCAGGGATGCTGCCTGACTTATTAAATGTTTATCATTGCCTCTCATTTACACTTTCCCAGATGGACAATCGTGTCGAGTACCCTGAACTTTATATCAGAGTTACCAAAAGAAGAAAACATGCCATTGGGGCAGATAAGGCAAAGCTGATTACCTCTTTGTCATTTCATCTGGTGCACAGGTGAGCCTTGGTTCTTCTTTTTTGCCCCGATCTCGATCTGTGTACCATAAGTTTTTGTTGTCCCGTGAGAATCTGGAATTCCAAAGGGAACACCTGGGGTATTCACTTCTTTGGCATGTCTTTTGAGATCGCAATCATGAAGCTCCATTGCCTAATTCTTTGGATGTTGGCTCTATTGAAATGTACAACGGGTTCCTGATTGGAAAGAACAAATGGTCTGATGATCTCTTTTCACAGCGACCTGCAGTTCAATCTTTTTGAGTAATTCAGATGACCCCATTATGAGTGGTTGATATTTTCTTTCAACAATGACCTGATCGTAGTTGATAATTTCTTGTCATTTAGATTACATCCCATTTGGATTTACAGCGACAGAGGGCCTTAATTATCTGTTGTTCTCTATGAATGAACTGACCGCCGACTTTAAAAAGAAGTAAAGCCTAAAGGTTCTTCTTGACGATATCTGTCTGACTACATTTTTCTGACATAGGACTTTTCTAAATCCGTTCTAGTGTTCTGTTTTACTTCCTCAGCATGAGATGCTTTTGGGGTTTATGGCAGAGGGGATGAGGAATATCTATATGTCGATGGGGCCAGCATTAAAACTGGCGATTACTTTCAGTTTTACTATGCCGATCCCGCTGCTGCAGTCGCCTCATGCAATGAAGTCAGCACGAGTCTAAGAAGTTTGAACCTGGGATGCAATTCCAAGAGCTCTTATCAGGCAGCGGGCAGCGCTGGTAATGCGGATAAAGCTGAAGTTTTTGGAGGGTTAATGTTTGCTTGTTGTGGACGTGGAGCAGCATTCTTTGGTCGCCCCAATGTCGATAGCTCGCCATTCGTGGAGAACTTTCCTGGAGCTCCATTGGCAGGAATATTTTGTGGCGGGGAGATCGGCTGTTGCTCAATGAGGTCGGGTGACCAAGGTAGCCGAGGAGGGAGCTCTACCCACCATTGTTGCCATGTATATAGCACCGTTTATCTTGTAATGTCATACACGCCAGCGCCTCAAGGGACCACCCTTAGAGGCTAGAGCATGACCAGGGGTTTATATGCAGCATTCATGGATTTTGTGCTGAACTTTGGTTTGGCGCATTATGTAATGGTATGAATGGCGATGGAACAGGTGTTAACCAACAGTCAATCAAGGAGTGTTTTTTATATTGGCACTCTTTGCTTTTTGCTATAATCCAATGGTTAGAGAGACTTTTCGCAACATCCATCAATGATTTTAGCAGCAGGTAGAGAACCTGTTCACACGTAACAGGATCACCACCGTGGATCTTGTCATCTGGGTGGGTAAGAACAAGCATCAGTCTAACCCGTTCCCAGTGAAGACAGGCACAGCCAACTTTGTTATGCTCCACTTGACTAGGAGTGGAAATTACTCGCAAGCACTGGCGATTCGCAATCAGCAGAACCCGACATCCAACTCCGAAACATAACCAAAATATAACATTGCTTAGAACGCGTAAGAGCACATACAAATGCTTAGGCACATCACGAGAGCAGAGTCGAGGAGAATACAAGCAGACACCTGACTCCAATGTACAGGATCACAGGAGAGAGCTTTAGCCCGTGTAGATGTGGACGCCGATGGCGATGAGGAAGATGGTGATGAGGCCGAAGTAGATGATGGCGTGGACGAGAATGGAGGCCCCGCTCGTCTCCATGTTGCCAAACTCCACGACTCGGTGCCTCCCGGGGATCTGGAACAGCAAGCCCGGAGTTAACAGCACGAACAGCACCACCGCTATCAACACCGGTCCCCAGTCTGCCATTCTTCCTTCTCCTCCTCCTCCTTCCAACTTTTTCTTGAACTTGAATTGACTGCTACACGAACACTGGGTTGCGTTTCTTGAATTTAAATCGACAGTGACAGACACTGGGGTGTGGGGATAAGGAACTTTCTCGGGAGCGGGACACGTTGTCGGAGACTCGAAGCACCTTCTGTGTCCTTCCAAGGGAGATCTTGGGCTTGGCCCGCTTCATCATTACGCTCTCGGACCAGCCATTCCTCCGATCGGCCCACCCTCGAATTCCACACATATCTTTGTGCATTCATAATCATCCTTGGCGACCAAGAGGCTTTTGACGTGTAGTGGCAACTTGTAGGAGAACGTTCAATCCAAGAAAGCATCCCACACCGATCAGAATCTGTTTACGTATAAAGTAATCTCGGTGAATCAGCTTAATCTGCATGGTTCTACCTCTTTAACCGCCGCGCACAGAAGCTGAGATTGTCGGTGAGAATTGCCAATACAAAAACCAGAGACCACCGTCCAATTTGTGGGCAGGCCCATGTGGATGTGGCCATCAAATTCAAGGGGCTCACTGTCCTCTTCCCGACCATCATTAATGATGCTTTCGACATTATTCAACATTCGTGTTGCTTCTTGGCTTTGCTTTTCGAGAAATGAAATTTGCCTCTGCAACAGTTCTGTCATTTGAAATAAACCGAGCGAGCGATCCTGTGACGCAGCTGACTCCATGTCCGGCTTGCCAGAACGATTCATGCAACAGCAGTGGGAAAGAGAGGAGGGGGGGGGGGTGTTTGGGGGTTGATCCGGAAGCAAAAGCTTGGGTTGCCATCAAAGATCTGGCCACTCTTTGTCGTCTTCTGGGTTCACATGCTTCCATCCGCATTTGACAGGATGATTTCCCATTGCTTGCCAGCGCCAAGCTTGTTGTCCTCCTCTCTCTCGGAACTGGTGAAAAAATAATATAAATTCCAGCCGGTGGAGAGTGAGGCTTCTTCTTCCTTCCAAAATCTTTCCCCATTCTCTCTTGTGCTTCGAATTGTTTATGTGTACTAGCCTCTCATCCTTGTCCATTGCATGATTCTTCTGAGGGTGTAGGCATTGACAGTTGGACCTCCCAGCCTACCACTCGGCTTAAAGATAAACGGTGATTGGATTGAAGTTGACCTCCCCACTTTGATGTTCTTGCCTAAATATCTCCTTTGTATTGCTTACCAAACCGGATGCTTCTAAATCCGTGACTGTGGCTCATGCCGCACTACAGTGCCACTGCCACTGTGCTCTCCCTACTGACCCTACTCTTCTCTGCGGATTCACTATCTGAAGAATCAGCTAGCCAACGCTGCAAGTTCATGATTCCTAGTAAGCATTCTTCCCAAGACACTTAGATAGCCACTTCACTCGATTCTCTCAATCTACCGCACCATAAGAACCCTCACCCAAGCAAATCCTCTTGGAAAGCACCACAAACCCATCTTCCCAAAGCTCCCTCCTCCCAGCTGCAGATGAAAGGAAAGCCAACTAGAATGCCATCCCCATTTTCCTTCCTCTTCTGGCTCTTTCTCTCTCTCTCCCACGTCTCCTCAGCCTCACAGCAGCAGCAACCCATAAAGAATATTGTGGTTTTGGTGCTGGAGAACCGGTCTTTCGACCACATGCTCGGATGGATGAAGAAAGCCATCAACCCCATGATAAATGGCGTCACGGGAGATGAGTGCAATCCTGTCTCCACCAACAACTCAAAGCCCGAGACAATTTGCTTCACTGACGATGCTGAATTCGTGGATCTTGATCCGGGGCATTCCTTTGAGGATGTGGCTGAACAAGTGTTCGGCTCCGGGGACATTCCTTCTATGTCTGGTTTCGTGGAGCAGGCGCTGTCTGTGTCAGAAAACCTCTCCGAGATTGTCATGAGAGGATTCAGCCCGGAATCAATCCCCATATATACTGCTCTTGTCAAGGAATTCGCAGTCTTCGATAGGTGGTTCTCTTCGATTCCGGGACCAACGCAACCCAATAGGCTCTTCGTGTACTCTGCCACTTCTCATGGATCAACCAGTCACATTGTGAGGCAACTAGCTGTAGGGTACCCGCAAAAGACCATCTTTGATTCTCTTTATGAGAATGGTTTGGACTTTGGCATCTACTTCCAGAACATACCCAGCACTCTGTTCTACAGGAATTTGCGGAAATTGAAGTACATCTCCAACTTTCACCTGTATGATTTTAAGTTCAAGAGAGACGCCAGAAATGGCAAATTACCCAGCTTGACTGTGATTGAGCCGAGGTACTTTGATCTCAAGGGCCTGCCGGCCAACGATGATCATCCGGCACATGATGTTGCTAATGGGCAGAAGCTCGTGAAGGAGGTTTATGAAACATTGAGGGCAAGTCCTCAATGGAATGAGACCCTTTTGATCATCACATATGACGAGCATGGTGGGTTCTATGACCATGTCAGAACTCCATATGTTGACGTTCCTAACCCGGATGGTAATACTGGCCCTGCCCCCTTTTTCTTCAAGTTTGATCGACTTGGTGTTCGTGTGCCAACCATTATGGTCTCTCCTTGGATTAAAAAAGGAACACGTGAGTTCTCTTTCTCTGGCGTGATGCTTCGTCCTTTTCCAGAGAGAAAGTAAAGGGGAGTTGAGAATTGATAAAACTTCTAGCATCACATGATCCTATTGACATTGATTGGAAATGAATTGTGTTTCTACTATCTTCATCACTCAATTGAGGAAGCTGTTGCAGCTGGCTGTGAGATGAAGTTCTATTGATATGTCTAGAAAGGCTGTTATCTGATCCCAGTTCTGCCTTTGTTTTGCAGTGATAAGTTCCCCCAGAGGACCGGCTCCGAACTCAGAGTACGAGCACTCCTCCATTCCTGCAACCATAAAGAAAATGTTCGACCTCACCTCCAATTTCTTAACTCACCGAGATGCATGGGCCGGGACATTCGAGCATATTGTCGGGGAATTACAATCTCCCAGAACCGATTGCCCAGGTATTCATCTTACCTTCAAAACCAACTATTAGCTAGTCCTACAATCTGATAACTCATTCACCACCGTGAGCATTGCTCCATTGGAGCATCTGTTTTAACGTGGGAGAGGAAGCATAACTAACTAAGAAGTAAGGACCTCACAAATGTTTTATCGACCAAGGAAAAAAAATCAAATTTGCATCAGTCTTGCCTGGCTCTGAGTGGAGGTGGCTGAACGCCTGCTTCTTTAAATATATGGCAGAGACATTACCCAATGTTACACCGCTGAGGAGCTCCGAAGCCAAAGAAAACGGTAGGTTATCCGAGTTTCAGAGTGAGATTGTCCAGTTAGCTGCTGTTCTCAACGGGGACCATTTCCTAACCAGTTTCCGCGATGAGATGAGCAAGGACATGAGTGTGAAGGAAGCTCATGATTACGTGAAAGGTGCTGTTTCCAGGTTCATTAGAGCAAGCAAAGAGGCTATCAGAATGGGTGCCAATGGATCTGCTATTGTTGACATGCGCTCATCACTCACTACGAGATCTTCGAATCGAAATTGATTCATTTGTTACGTTGTCTCTGTTGGTAATGGTCAATGTCCATGTGTAGAACTGTGAATTCCTAAGACACTACTAAAGAGAAATGTTTAACTAGTATCGGATGAGCAAGGCAACTGCTCTGCCAGCTATTGCATTTAATGGATCAAACGACTGAACAGGAACCTTAGACCAATTACAAAACCTGAACTTTTCATTCCGTCAGCGTTTTAGAAAGCAAACATATGATGTTTTAATGATAAAGCCGCCGTATCATATGAAAGGCAACAGAACCTGAGTTTCTTCGATCAGCCAAAACAACAAAAAATATCTGAATGCGTCTTTCTATTGGCAAAGAAGCATATTCTTTAGATAAAATATCAAGACTAATAAAAGTCAGCATCCCCACAGCTACTAGCATCTAACAAGAAAGCCTCGAAGGCTGTACATGGTAATACAAAGAGCGGTTGAACCTTCGGATGGGAAGAGACTGTTGCGCTAAGAGAACATGATCTGAAAGGGGAAACATCTTCCACAGGACACTTTTACGTTGAAACTTATTGAGGCGGTCATTTACTCCTCTCATGTCTACCCAGATTCAGTCAGCATTAAACCGAACATGGACTTTGCCAAGTAGATACATCGACGATAAGTTCCCGCAGCTGATCTATGAGAAGCTTCAGGTGCTTGTTCTTCTCAACCAGCTCCTACAATATGGAAACAAGAGCTAGTTAGAACTATAGAGAAAAGAGCTGGAGATTTCTGAAACTGACGATGCATAGACTCATACAAGACCAAAATGCCATCGTTGCATTAAGGTGTAAGAAGAAAAAGAGGACAATTTGACAGTGTGACCTGTCAAAGAAGGCACAACACCCTAGCCGCAACTTAGAAAGACTCACAGAAAATAACCTCCAAAACAAGTTCTAAACGAAGCAAAAACTAGCTATATCATAGAGTGAATATTGGATGATCTCGAAACTACTTGAAAACGAAAAAAGAAGTAAATTCCCAGATACCTTTCTTAGATTCAAGGCTTGTTCTTCTAACCTCTCCATTTCGACTTGGTCAACAAGCATTATAGAAGTGCCAGGATCAAATGATTTAGTCTGCAAGTAGAAGACATGGGTGAGTCAAACAAAACTAAAATGCTTTGGCTGGCTGAACGATACAGCAGAAATCTTACCCCTCCCTCCCTCCCTCCCTCCCTCCCTCCCTCTATCTCTCTCTCTCTCTCTCTCCAGTGATTAGCAAGGCAAAAATACCTGATCTTGCTTTCCTCAGGAACATACGATACGATATAATCAAACTTCTCTGAAGTTAATATGACCATTCTTAAAGGATTGAATTTCTTAGATAGTTTCTTTTTTCTGATTTTACTCTTTAAGATATCTAGCGACTGAAATTGTGAACATGTTCTTTACACGAGTATTTTGGATGATTTTCCGCATATACACATAAAGAACAGTACTCAAATGCTGCTTCAACAAAGACTGGAGCGATCTGCTGATCCTTCCAGAGTCCACCGGACATCATCGTCTAAACCTAAGAATGTGATAGGAATAACCCAAGCACCCCACAACATAACCAAGAAGCAGCAACCATCTTCTACACCCATCAGTCAATTTCTCACTGTCACATCTGCACCAACTCTTTTCTCACCCTTTTGCTAATATGCACCATAGGAATGCAACGGCAGAGGAAAGCACAGACGAAATCGAGTTGGTCTTGGAAAATGCACAGGAGATCATTGGCAGATAAACTGGTCAGTCCTACCAAGGATGCACAGTCCAGTGACATCAATCCTGAGGTCAAAGGCCTGATCCTACGATCCTAAGACACGAAAGTGCGAAATTGAAGCGGTCATTCCTCAAAATCTAGATCCTTAAGTTCCTATCTGATAGTGTCTAACAGATTCAGTCATCAAATTGAGTGAATACACAAGGCGATGCGCATTCGTTTGTTTTTCTTTCTTTCTCCCGGCAGACCGATCCCTCTCCAGATGAACAAGTCGGCGACATTCGACAAACCCTAAATGCTTTGGAAAAGTCCGCGATCCAAACAATGTCGCCGGGAACTAGTCCCCTAGAAGATGCGTAAAGAAGGGGGACAAAGGAAAAAGGGGAAAAGAAGGCGAGGGAACCTTGTGAGAGGTGGGGATGGCGGCGAGGATCGCGCGGAGGGAAGCGACGGAGCTCTTGTAGCGGAGGCGAGCCTCGTCGAGGGCGCCGCCGCCGGAGCCGGCGAAGTCCAGGTGGTGAGAGGAATCGGAGGAGGAGTCGCCGTTGAGGAGGAGGGGACCGTTGGAGGCGGAGGCGGAGGCGGAGGAGGAGGAGGGGGCGGGGGCGGGGGCGGACCAGAGGGAGGGGTTGCAGAGCTCGTCGTTCATGGAGGAGAGGATGTGGAAGGCGGATTCGATGGTGTCCTCGAGATGCTTCTGGCCTTCCACGGCCAGCTCCTGCGTGGACTTTGGGCTCGCCGCCGTCGGGTTCCCGGTTCTCTCCTCCATCTCAGGGCGGCGTTCCGGCCACCGTCTGAAGCCGCAGCCGCCGAACCGAAGCACCCGTTTTGAGCGACTCGCGCAAGGAATGCAAGACGTACGGCGGCAGAGCAGAAGAGGCTCGAATTCGAATGGTCTCAACGCCGAAGTTTGCTGCTTCTCTTTTGTTTTGTTTTTTTTTATACGTGCGGTATAAGTCCTAAAATTTATTAAATTAATTCAATCAAATCCTAAAACTTATCAAATTAATTTAATCGAGTTCTAAAGTTAATAACATCTAATTTATTAATAGAAAATGCTGACGTAGTGCTTATTGATCGCCACGTCGTCATCAGCCGCGTTTCTCAAGAAAAGTAATAAAATAAGACATGTTTAAAATTAGATGTTATTAACTTTAGAACTTAATTGAATCAATTTAACAAGTTTTAGGGCTCGATTGCATCTTTTGCAAGTTTTAGGACTCAATTACATTTTTTTGTGATAAGTTTTAGGACTTCTAGTGAATATATCCATTTTTTTATTCTTCTTTAGGTTAATGGAAATCGAGTAAATTCGCAATTCAATCTAATAATATACCTCAATTATGTAGGTTTTTTTTTTTACATTGGTTCTTGGTTAAAATTTGAATGGTTGACATGAAAAGTAAGAGAGGCTAAGGGTATGTTTTTTTCGCAAAAAAAAAAGAAGGATTTAAAAACTATATTTTTTTAAAAAATATCATTTAATATCACTTGAAATAAATTAGTAGACGAAAAATATTTTTGTTATTAGACAATAAGTTGTGTCTAAATACTTTTGGGGATAATGAAAATATTTTTCATTCATTTATTTTCGCAGGCGATACAAGTAATTATTTTTGAAAAAATATTTTTTCGAATCATTCATTTTCCACTTAACAACGGTGACCTAAATGTCATGCCGATACTCTAAGTAGATCTGATCAAGGAGCGAGGACCCTTCCAAGTGATTTTATTTTCACTTAATTCCATTTGTTTTGTAGGAAATTTATGATTGTAATTATATTTTCCTAATAGTCTGTCAAAACTATTTTCATTTATGTGTTTACTCATTTTCGCATGTGATATAAGCGATGTTGGCAACGAGCACACGTATGATGTTACTGACCATTCATTCATTCGTCTTCTCTAACTTACAAAATCTATACTGACATGTTTCTTTACTAGAAGGTCGATCGTGCAGGTTACAAAAGGAGAGATGGGCGGGATCCGCAGCACCACACCAGAATCCACGTGAGATGATTGGGTGGCGGTGCTGCGGCTGGTGGAGTGGGACTCGTCCTCCCGTTATCATTCTCGCCCCTGTCCCTCACGCCTCCGCCTCCGCCTCCTCCTCCACCTCCGGCGAACCAAAGGCAAAGCCCCGGAAGAATCACCTTCACATTGCAGGGCTCGTTCCATTAGCTCTGTCCCTGACCTTCACCTTCAACTCCCCCACACCATCCCTGGCCATCCCTTCCCTCAGCTCCCCCTTTCCTTCTTCACCTTCCCTCCCCACCACCCCTTTCTCTCAGTCCAAGGACCTCCCTCTGGGCCTCCAAGATGATGGGTAATTTGTCTGCCAGTAGTGCCTGCCTCCTCCTCTCCTCCTCTCCCTTCCTCTGTTCTCTCACTGCCGCTGCTCAAAGTGGGTCTGTTGTTGTTTCTTGTGTGTTTTCTCGCAGGAAAATCAGGCCTTGCCCGTCTGTCAATCCCGGCTGCATATCTTCCAACCCCAAGTCGTCCTCTTTTGCCTTCCCCTGGAGGATCCCCGACTCTTCCTCCGACGACCCCCTCCTGGTTTCTCTTTCTTACCCCCCCTACCTTCCCTTTCACTCCACTTGCTATTGTTGCATTTCAGATTTTGTTATCCTACTTCGCTGTTTTCTTGCAGAAATTAAAAGAAGCCATCCTCCAAACTCAGAAAAATCCCAAGTTTCTGGTCATGGAAGATACCCCTTATGGTACTCCCTACTCTGCCTGAATTCTCCTGCCCTGTAGCAATGCTTCTAGCGTATCATTTAGTAAACATGCTACCACTTGGCACATAATTCAATGCCCTCTCATCTCATCTCTGCATTTCATCCAAAGCATTGCACCTTTGACGAATTGACCTCTCCTTAACACAGGCCAATATTTGCAAGCTGAGGTTGATGGAGGATTTGGCCGGGATGTGCTGGAGTTCCTGGTAAAAGGAGATGTGGTTGCTTACAGGTGTATGGCCGTTAAAGTAACCTATGTCTATCCCTTCACTACCGCTTTTGGGGATTCAAAGGGGCAAGAAGAAAGATTGAAGAAAATCACGGACGAGTTGGGATGGTATGCTCCCAGTTTTGATTCCATGGATTAGGAGATTCCAAGAGATTGTTTGTTCAAACCATTCTTTTTATGTCCCACTCTGTGTGTGGAATCAATATCCAGTCAAATTAAGCCTCTCTCTGCACATCCTTTTTCATGTTTAATTTTGTTGTATTTATGCTCCCAAGGCAGTGCAGATCCTGAGCTCAATTATAGGATTGTAACGGTGGAATTTTTTTTCTCCTTCAAGGAGAAGTTGTCTTCTCTGCTTTGTTCGCTGTCTGCATTGCATCTGCCTCTTGCATACCACCAAACTATCTTTTCTCCTTGCATTGTCCTGAGGACCTTTACTCAACTAAGATGGTATATTTAACAAGCATAGAACACTTGTTTGTAGTTAGGAATGACTGTCGAGTTAAAAAGCCAGGTCATGGCCGTCTGATTTAGAACAAGAACTGCCGTGTCTGCAGAATTTCATCCTGCAATTTTTGTTGCTTTCAATTGATCGCTTCTTTAAGATGAAATGCGGCTAAAGTTTGGTTTGGGTGGTTCATAATTACTCTCATTTGCGAATGCACTTAGCTGAGATGGCGCCATTTGCTAAACTTGATGAAGTTGGAACAGTTTGGATAAACTCCGAGGATTAATGCTACTCCATGTTCGTGTCTCTGAGTCCTCATGTTGTAAATCTCTGAGTTGCCACTTGTTGCAAATGATTCCATGTTATGTTGATTTCTTTGGTGCGGAGGGAAGAAGTATCTAAGAAAGGAGGACTTTCTGACATTCTAGAGGGACGAACAGAGTGAATGTTTGAGGGTCTTTCTTAAATTTTGAGTTGGAGACTCTGTCTTTGCTGCACCCTTGCAGCAAAATTAGGCTTATTCCTTGGTTGTCTGTATCACTGGGAATGAAACCATTTGCAAACAAGACCGCCATATGTTCTATCCTGGCTTTCCCCTCCACCTCGGCTGGACTTCCACTTCCTGTAGCTCATTGTCTGCATGCATGGCTGTGACTGTAGCATTTGTGCAGATGCACTCTTCCTTGAGTGATTGAATTGGGGTTGGCAGTTGGGGAGAGAGAAAGAGAGAGAGAGATTACAGTCCAGCAAGTGATTCAGCTATTGGATCAAATATAACCAGGTAATTTCGTGTGTCTATGCCGATGGAAGAAGGGAATATCAGATTGCTCCAGGTGTTAGCAAGCAAACAATTGCTTTGTCATATCTTTAACACGAAGCTTTATGGAGCTGTGGACCTCGGAGTCTCAATATAGAGAGTTAGCCCATGAAGAACATAGAAGACATGGTCACCATTTTCTTCTTCCCGACCTTTGATATGCTCGGAGACCATGTCAGCGGGGTCGAAATCAACGCCTTTGCAGCAGTGACGTGTTTGAGTCTTTGCAAGGTAAGGAATGAATGCGCCCACGGAGAATGTAGTGCCTGCATATTGAAGGTCTCTGGAGAGGTGAACCAACTCTTTAAGGAGCAATTCTGATGCGGTCAAAGAAAGGGCATAGCAAGGCCTGGCGGTGCTACTGCATCGAAGATACAGTTTCGGGATCCACCTCCGCCGGGATATCTATAGAGCTTTGATTGCAATGCCCATTTGTTAACAAGGAGAGAGTCTGTACTTGGTATATGCCGGGGAGGGATGAACAGGGAGGATCGATCTGGGCTAGGACCAAGAAAATGAGTTGGGAAGGATCCACTCTACATGCACAAAACGGAGGCAATTGCCTCTTCCTTTGATGATAATCCAAGACAACAACTGCTGCTGCTCGGGTCATCATAGAAGGAGATTGCAAGAGTTTCATAGATTTATTAGTTGCATTTCTTAATCAAATTAGTACCCAAGAAATTTAAGTAAATTGAAAAAAAAAATTGATTCCTGGGTGACTACTCGAAGAGCATTGGCAATCTTTGTGTCAAAGGGAGATGATCCTTTAGTCCATCTTAGATTTTCGACTGGTGGACTCGCTTTCTTCGACGAAACCTAGACAAGGCACGGGCTTTTGGTCGTAAGATTCAGATTAAATAAAAGATAAAAAGCGAAAATCAATCCGGACAGCTCTCGAAACATTTCTTTTTCTCTCTTCACATTAGACTGGGGACGCATGCACGTACCTAGTTAAACGTGAAAATCCACGTATGAATCCGCATGCTGCGGTACGAATTTAATATGAGATTAAATAGAAGAGGATGGGTGTCGAGATGATAAGCTGCGTTGAAATTTCTTCACGAATGGGGGTTGAGAAAGTGTAGACGTCTTCTCGAAATATGCAGCCCACGTGAAAACGACATGTCCCATCAAAATGGCCAGACAAGCGCAACAAGACAAAGAAGAACGGCTCGCTTACGTGCGTGAATGGGATACGTATCAGCTCGTGCTGATACGGTCTGATCTGATGTGATTCCCCATTTCCTCGGAGAGCCTGTATCTAAATCAAAGCCCAAGTCGAGAAGAGCAGCGGCCAGATGGGTTATCTGGGAAAATGGACATTTGAGCTGAGCCGATTCGTATTCGTTGTTAGATCGTGCGGGTTTCATGCGAGGCTCACAGTGTCCGCCAACACGTTCATGGGGCCCACGTACCCGACGCGCAGCTATGATTTTTCTCTATTTTTCCTTTTGAGAGACGGGTCGATCCGGGAAAGTGTGAAGGGGTTCGTCCCAATTATTTATCTTTGTCTTGGCAGATGTAAAACGTGGTTCGTAGGAGTCTCTCGGAATATAGTGGAGACAAGCAGGCTGGGGCAACTCTTCTTCTGCTTTGGTGGTGAGAGGTTATCGAAAAGGCCGACGCTCGGATCACGGTTGCTCCTGTCTGGGGTGGACATGATGATGTAAAATAACGTGGAGTTTGCCATTTGCGCATGTGGATCGTGTAATAAATTACTGCCAGGTTAGCCTGCAAAAAGATCTCCTTCGTTTCAATCATGATTTCTCCGTGGAGGTAAACAGACCACCATTATCATCGTCCAGGGCAGGAATGTTCCCATGACAGTGACTACTCGTTGATTCCACCTCACTCCTCCCCTCTCTTCCTCGCCATCGTCTATCTTCATCTCATTTACGTGTTCTCACGCTCGTCTCCACTTATCTCGATCTCCCTGACTGCGTCGATGATGTGGGTGTACGACAAGTTGAACGAGTTCTACAGCAACAGATGGCTGGTGTTCGTGTGCGCCATGTGGATCCAGTCGTGTGCCGGGGTGGGCTACTTGTTCGGCAGCATCTCCCCGGTGATCAAGAGCGCCATGGGGTATACCCAGCGAGAGGTGGCCATTCTTGGGGTGGCCAAGGACTTGGGGGATGCGATTGGGTTCGTGGCTGGTTGTCTGTGTGAAGTGTTGCCGATCTGGGCGCTATTGGCCATTGGGGTGGTTCAGAACTTTCTTGGGTATGGCTTGCTCTGGCTCATTGTCATTGGTGTCTTGCCTTCTTTGCCTCTCTGGGTGGTCAGTCTCTCCCCTTTCATCTTCTTTTCACTTCTCTTTCTTATCTTTGTGGTGTTGGCTCATCACTTTGATTTCTCGCTTGCCGTAATTGTTATTCCTTGCGATCTAATCCCCTGTAATTGTTGGGTTTTCCTTCTCTTGAATGGCCACACATCCCAGATACTGTTGCTTAATTCCTTGCTGACCTAGAGGTGTAACTTGCTATTTCGTTAAATTTGGTTTTTGGCTGCTAAAACTAAGATGAATTCCGGGACTATGTAGTTGAGTGCTCTACTGAGAGTGTGATCCTCCAAGGCATTCCTCTTCAGGACATTAGAACTGTGCTTAGTTCAGATCCAGCATAGAGGTGCAATGTTTCAATTACATGTTGACCGCAATGACGCCTGTTGATTGTATCATGGACGGTCAGTGCATTTGGCATCGTTTAAGGTAGATCTTTGTGCTTTCCACACTGTCTTGATGCTCAGTTTCCTGGGACACATGATCTGCAAAGCTATATAGCAGACGACGGATGCAAACTTAGAAGCCTGATTGCTATCGAATCATAATGCTGAAGTTTCTTTATAAGTGTACTTTTTGGAAAGTTTAAAGCCCAACTCCCTTGGCTTATTGGTTGAGGCTATCTTTGCACCATGGATTAGTTTACTCCTTCCACCATCCATGGTTTGACTTGTCCTGGCAATATTGATCTACGTTCCCGAGAGTTGTTTACTGGACTAATCCTTGGAAAAAGGCTTTACTTTTCCTACTTATAAAAGGTTTTTTAGGCATGTTGCAACTGTAAGAGACGTCTACTCTAAGTAAATGGTAGATGTTTCCTATGATGTGTTGTTGATGGCATGTTGGTAGATTCTAAGTAAATGGTAGATGTTTCCTATGATGTGTTGTTGATGGCATGTTGGTAGATTCTATGTCTGTAATGATGGCTCGACAAATTTAATCTGAAAGACTGATGAAAATGGTCATTGAAAACAGATGCATCTGTGTACAGTGTCCTACTGTTAGAACTACATCAAGTAAGAAATAGATTTATTTTTTCTATTTCCTGTAGTTGATAAAATGCTGGTACCATGAGAAGCTAACGATGGCTAGCTGCTTAAGCAGCTCACTGAAATTTGCAGCTGCATTGTGCTAGTTCAAGTGTCTGGATGATACATCTGCATGCATCATATCAGTGAAGGACCTTTTTCTTTTGTCTGGGCTTCCGATCCTATAGCATAACTCTGCCCTCCATCCCCCCTTCAGTAACCAATTTCTGAACTCTATTTCAGTATGTTGTGAGTGAAGATTCCTAGCATCACCAACGATGACTAGTTCAGAAACTTAATCTGTGTCTCTGCCTTAAACTGCAAATCTTTTAGTTTTAGCTTTTTCTAGGAACAATTGTCTGTGAGATCTAGGCTGTCTCGCTTTCTGTTTACAATATTCTCTGTACATGTTTTGCGAGGCACAAATATTCATACTGGTGGTCGAGTGTGGATTGATCACGGACCTAACTATTTATATATTTCTCGCAGTAAAAGGACATCTGTGATTCCATTTGGAAGACACTGTCGTTTCTTCACTATTATTGTCAGGTTGACTGTCTTATTCTCATATAAGTTAAAAATAAGCAAAAACATCGCCCACGAACTGAGTAATTCGAGATCTTTGAAGTTATGTTCGTATGCCTTTCTAAATGCCATTGACCAAATCTTATTTTGCAGCTATGCGTCTGTGTATTTGTGGGAACAAATGGCGAGACCTACTTCAATACAGCAGCTCTCGTTTCATGTGTTCAGAACTTCCCCAAAAGTAGAGGTCCTGTTGTGGGGATACTAAAGGGATTTGCTGGGTTGAGTGGCGCAATTTTGTCTCAGATATATTTGATGATTAATGCATCCAGTGAAGCGTCACTAATTTTTATGATTGCAGTTGGGCCATCAATAGTTGTCATTGCCCTGATGTTCATAGTTAGGCCCGTGGGAGGTCATAAACAAATCAGAGCTTCTGATGGTTTAAGCTTTTCATTCATCTATAGTATTTGCCTCCTCCTGGCAGCTTATATATTGGGGATCTTGCTGGTCGAGGATCTAGTTGATATCAGTCAAACTGTAATCACCTTATTTGCGGTGATTCTTATCATTATGATCCTCCTACCTGTTACTATACCTGTTTTGTTGGTTTTCTTCTCTGAGCGAATTCCTTCATCAGAGGAGAGCCTTCTCGCAGGGCAGGAGAAACCAGAACCCAGTAAATCTGAGCAAGATGGAACCGAGGTCATTCTTAGTGAGGTTGAAGATGAGAAACCTAAGGAAGTAGACCTGCTGCCGGCATCAGAAAGGCAAAAACGAATTGTTCAATTGCAGGCAAAACTTTTCCAGGCAGCTGCAGAAGGAGCTGTGCGGGTAAAACGGAAGAAAGGCCCACGCAGAGGAGAGGATTTCACCTTACTACAGGCACTCAAAAAGGCTGACTTTTGGCTTATCTTTTTGTCACTTGTACTGTCCGCTGGTTCTGGCGTGACTGTTATTGATAACCTTGGTCAGATTTGCGAATCAATTGGGTATAATGACTCCAGTATATTTGTTTCTATGATAAGCATCTGGAACTTCCTTGGTCGGGTCGGTGGGGGCTACTTATCTGAGATCGCTGTAAGGTCTGTTTTATCTGTTATTTAAGCTAGCTTTCCTTTCACTGTTCTCATTATTGTCCCGTACACTACTTACTCGTTTTGCTCCATTTACCAGAAAATTCTCCCTCCCAAGACCAGTGGCTATGGCTATATTCCAGGTTGTTATGGCAATTGGACTCTTTTACTATGCTATGGGTTTCCCTGGAGAGATTTACGTTTTAACCGTGCTAATAGGCCTCGGATATGGTGCCCAGTGGGCAATAGTGCCAGCTTCTGCGTCAGAGCTGTTCGGTTTGAAGAGTTTCGGTGCTTTGTATAATTTTCTTGCTTTGGCAAGTCCTGCTGGTTCTCTGATTTTCTCTGGTGTCATTGCCAGCGGTATATACGACTACTATGCAGATAAACAAGCTGCTCTTAGGAAGCTGACTCTGGGATCTATGCTTCCGATTTCTCTTCAGGACAATGACTCACTTTCCTGCTCCGGTAACATATGTTACTCTCTCACGTTTGGCATCTTGTCAGGACTTTGCATTGTTGCAATGGTCTTGAGCTTAGTCGTTGTTTACCGGACAAGGAGTGTCTATGCCCAACTTTATGGAAATTCTGGCAGTTGAGTTTATCCGATTCTTGGCCACTCTCGCTTATGTTTGTGGAGAGTTCTCGTTCTTTGTTGATGGACAGAAGAATGCTCGAGTTGACAGTTCAAGTGCATATCCATCGTTACGGATTTAGGGTTCTGCCACAAACCGTGCTGTTCTAAGTTCATTTTTTTTCAGCTCCTGCACTTGTGAGGCCTTAGGCTCACATTGGGCTGAGATTTTCTCGGTGTAGTTTGTTATATGATTTTCTTTTGAGATCAATAAGAAACTTCAATTAGTTCATGGACTAGAAGTTGAAGCATTATTTTCTGCCCTTTTATCTGGAACAGGCTCCTCTGATTCTTCTTGGGAAATAAATACCTTGTTAAATTCTCCTTTAATTTCTGATCCGTGTCTTTTCATTGCTTTTGTCGAATCAGTAGATGTTAGAGGCAGATGAGTCTGCAGAAACTTCAAATGTTTCACCGAATACGCCAGGTCTCGGCTTTTTGGGGCTGTGATTGATCTCATAACTGCTTACTTCCTATCAAACAAAGTTGCTGCTTCAAGCTACAATTTACTTTTGAGAAATTTATGGAACAAGTGTTTCCACAAATATCTCAGGATGGAACTTGGGTAGGCGACCTGTTGCATCTCCTGAAGCTTATGCTTCAATTAACAATACTCGCGGTATGTATCAGAAATCGGATTTTGGATCTCCTTGTAGTGTCGAAAACTTCAGATGACAGCTCAAGTGCTCAACACAAGGAAAATCATCTACGACATCGAATCTCTATCAGTTGTTGTCCGGCTAGAGGTTGCACTGATGACAGCATTAGCACTCACTCGATGAATCTGATCTTTTCATGCTCCCGGACTTAAAATGTCTCCTCTGTTGCTAAACTGATAAAAAGGAGTCAACGTATGTTATGTTCGAGTTATTAATGAGAAGAGACATCCGATTAGACCTGCAAACACATATATTCTCCTCTAAACAACACGACCCAATTGGTATTCAATCAACAATGCCATCTGGCGCCTATACATAAGGATCAGCAAGATCCTGGTGGACATAAGTCGTACCATTCGCTTATGCAGGTTCCAGGATGATTATGAAGAGGCGCCATCCATCTTTATATCTGCACGGGCAGTTGCTCATCTGCAACTGAGCTGTCATGTCATAGTCTCGTGTCCGGTCCCTCACGCGCGTCTTCTCACGGCAACGACCCGGGAGGGGGGGGGGAGGGGGCGACTGATCATGTCAATCATCAGCTTGCCTATCCGAATGACGGTAATGGGTACTTAGATAGACAAACGTGCACCGGTGCATTTAAGGCCAGACATCGAGCGGAACACGGTCACGACGTGCTCAGTAAATCAAGATAACGGGCGAGATCATCTCAGAAGGATGAAACAACAGACATTGTATGTATATATCAATGCCAGTGGAGTGAATTCAATGATGTTTTGAGTATTCTCAAGGATTGTATGTTCCAAGAAATGAGTCTGCTGCACTACGAACAATATTACACTTGTTTTTAATTGTTATTATTATTATTACTATTATTAATTAACAGGTTTGCATTAGCTAATAAATGGGTTTATTTTTTTTAATATTTAAGGGTCGCATAAAGGAAGGGAAGAACCGGCGATGTTGATAGGGCTAACCTCCCCCCACTGAGATGAGAGATGGAATGCAACAAGGAGGAGGCTCTCCGGGCGAAGCAGATCGCCGAGCAGAAGCTGGCGGCGTCCGACGTCGACGGCGCCCGCAGGTTCGCCGCCAAGGCCCGGAGCCTCTACGCCGGCCTCGAGGGCCTCTCCCGGCTGGCGGCCACCCTCGACGTCTACGTCGCCGCCCAGAGGACGATCGCCGGCGAGGCGGACTGGTACGGGGTCCTCGGCGTCGATCCCTCCGCCGGCGACGACGCGATCCGGCGGAGCTACCGGAGGCTCGCGCTGCTCCTCCATCCCGACAAGAACAAGGCGGTGGGCGCCGATGGCGCTTTCAAGATCCTCTCCGAGGCCTGGAGCTTGCTGTCCGATAAGGCGAAGAGGTTCGCGTACGACCTGAAGCGCAATTCGAGGGCTTGCAACGGGGCATTCCCGACGCCGGGCCGTCAGAATGGAGTCCGCGGTTTTCCAGGTACGCAGCAGAATTGCAATGCGGGGGATTGGAGGAGCGCTTCGACTTCTCCTTATCAGAATGCGAATGGTGGGGATTGGAGGGGCAGTGCTGCTCATGGGGTTCACGCTTCGGCTTATCCCCATCGGGATTACAGCGCCAGGGACTGGAAGAGTGCTGCCGATGCTAATTATGCTTCGGCCTCTCCTCGGAAGTCCTTTTGGACGCAGTGCAGTGCTTGCCGGATGAAGTACGAATACCTGATCCGCTACCTAAATCAGCAAATTCTCTGCCCGAGTCCCGGCTGCCGTAAACCCTTCGTGGCCGTCGAGATTCCACCTCCACCGGTAGATGGACATGGGTCATCTGATTCACGGGCTTTCTTTGAAGCACAACAACAGTATCCTTATAGAATTAGAAATCACGGGAATTCATCGGTCAGTGGGCAGACTTCTTGCCCCAATGCAGGTTCAACAAGCTTCTATGGTACTCAGTTGCCGCCAAAGTTTGCTTCTTCCTTTGGCACATTACCGAAATTCGCAAGTGATAGAAGTGCCCCTGCACCTGCATCATATGCTCCTCAAGCTTCAGGTTTGTTTGAGCCTCTATTCCGGCACCGGAAGAGAGGCCATGGAGAGGCAGCAGCTGCGGTCCAAGAGAAGTACGGGGAGATGATTCAAATGTCTAAGAAGGCTCGAAGTGGTTCAGTGAGCTTGTCGGCTGATGTCAGTTCTCTAGGAACTGATTGGATGGAAAAAGGGAAAGTTGATGAAGGTGGCATAAATAAGAAATTCTCAGAGGGTGCAAATCAAGCAGCATTTGCAAATAGTAGAGGAGTCATAACAGGAACTACATCTGGAGTTCAAAAGGGACCGCTGGATCGGGGGAGGTTTAGTTTCAGTTCAATTAATCGGTTTAACAGCTCGAGGGATCTTACTCTGCTAGAATCGCGAAATATGCTTATACGTAAAGCCAAAAAAGACATTTGTAAGAAGCTTGATGAGTGGAGAGTTGAGAAAGAACCTTCAGATGGACGAAATTCATTGCAAGGGGAGGTCAAGGAGAAGTACGGGAAAGTGCAGAAGGCTCCTGCAACTGGTGCTAAGATCGCTCCCATTAAGCATAGTGAGCCTGTGGATGGTAAGGACAGAGTTCAGATGACAAGTACTTCCCATGCTATTTCCAATGTCGTATCTGAAGCGGAAAACTTTGTCCCTACGCAAATGCTCGTTACAGACCCAGATTTTTATAATTTTGACAACGATCGGACAGAGGATTCATTTGCTGATAATCAAGTCTGGGCTGCTTATGATGACGACGATGGGATGCCCCGTTACTACGCTTTAATCCACACTGTCATATCATTGAAACCATTCAAGATGCGCATAAGTTGGCTTAGTTCCAAAAGTAACCAAGAACTTGGTCCTATGCGTTGGGTTGGATCTGGCTTTGCCAAGACCTGTGGGTATCTGCGAATAGGGAAATCTGTTGTCGATGACTCCCTTAACGCTTTCTCGCATAGGATGAAGTGGACAAAAGGCCCAAGGGGATTAATTCAGATTTATCCCTTGAAGGGAGATGTTTGGGCTCTATATAGGAACTGGTCTTCTGATTGGAATGAGTTAACTCCAGATGAGATAATACACAGCTATGATATGGTTGAAGTGATTGAAGATTATAGCGATGAGCTTGGTGTTACTGTTGCTTCACTTGTCAAAGTTTGTGGCTTCAAGACTGTGTTTCAGAAGCATCCAGATCCTACGAAATTATGGACGATTCCAGGGGAGGAAATGTTCCGATTCTCTCATCAGGTCCCTGCTCACTTGCTTACAGGTCAAGAAGGTGCAAATGCTCCTAAAGGATGCTGGGAGCTTGATCCTGCATCCACACCTTTGGAACTTCTTCAAGTGGTAACAACCGATGGCAGAGGAATGGATGCCAAAGCGGACGACAATATGGCCAATGTAATGGTGAAGGGGATGAAAGCCAAGGAAGAAGTGATGCTGGTGTACGAGCGCAGACTAAGAGGGAAGCGGTCGTGACGCATTTAGTCATCTTTTTGCATGCTTTTGGACCATTTCAGCTGGTTAGATTGGACAGATTGACATGTAGTTTTGGAGTTGAGGAGATGGAGGAGAAGGTGAAGCACTGAGACCACAACAATCTGAACTAATCCTCTAAGGAGTGTTCTGTTTCTACTATCTTATTCAGCATTGTTCAGATAGCCATTTGATATCGGTAGTTAGTAGTTATTCCGCAAATTCGGCTGGTAACTATTGGTTGAAGGAAATTCACGATTTTGTTCAATGTCAGAGATCTTCAGAAGAGAAATTTTCCGCTTTAGAGTAACTTTGAGGATAGTTTGATTTCTTTACTAGGATTAGCTCATTAGTTGCTTTTCTTGTGAAGATATCTGATTTCCCTCGTGAATGCTTTCTCAGAGGAACAAGGATAACAAAGTTGGCCAAATCTGTATAAACTGGCTTAACCTTTACTTTTTAACTTTTTTTTTTGTATTCATGTCGCCGAACTATAAGATTCCGATGTATAGATATTCATTATATATATGACATTTTCCCTTCCTCCTCCTGGCAGCTTATATACTGTGGATCTTGCTGATCGGTCAAGCCTTCTTTTGCACCGTTCATTAGTGTATTCTTTCCACCATCTCTGGTTCTACTTGTTGTGTTGTTGCTGATCCAAATTCTCAAGGACAGACTAACGTACTAATTCATGGAAAGTGCTGACTTTATGCACTAATAAAAGGTACTTTTGGTGTGTTGAATGAGATGGATTTCTACTATTAAAGTTAATGCTAAGTCCTTCTTATAATGTGATCATGTTGGCATTTCATTAAGCTTAATATGTTCGGCTATAGTTAAAATGCACATTTGATGAAGGTCACTCAAATTTGATAAATTTTACAGACAACTTTCCGCCTGTTGTGATTCCATTGAAAGCATTCACTGGCAAGACAGAACGCCTGACATCGGAACAATAATATATGTATTGGCTAATTTGTCACATAGCCTCAGTATAAATTGTTTCTGCTTGTTAGTTCCTGCCACTTCCAATAGCTAAAATCAACCTCCAGGATGTAAGTCAATTCTTTTTTAAATGATCTCCTGCATCAAGTTCTTTAAGCTGGTAAATTCTTGAACTCTTTTGGCAAGCATCATGGCACTGCAAGACTTGTTTTGTCCAGGCTTTTAATTCTACAGTACATTGATGCGCTTTGCCCGTTAATTTACCATTTTCTTACTCCATTTCAGTATGTTGTACGATAAGATGTGTAGCACATTAGTTCATAAACTTAGCCTGCTTATCTACCTTAAAGCACATAACTTTTCGCTGTAGCTGTTTTACGGACTGTTTAACTGTGAGGTCCTTGGCCATGCTTGTTTCTGCCAATGTTTTGCAATGCACAACTGTTGATACTATCAGGTGAGGGTGCAGCTTATTCACCTATTCTTGCTGGAGAAGGAAGCCTTTGCTTCCAATTAGAAGGGCATGTTTTTTCTTCACTATTGGAAGGTTTACTGACTGATTTTCATAAAAACTAGATAAAAATAAGTAAGAACGTGTTAATTTAAGATCTGAATTACTTCATATGCTGTTCTGTGTCAAAGAACCAAGTCTTGTTTTGCAGATCTGCCTGTGTGTATTTGTGGGATAGATGTTGAGACCTACTTCGATCCAGCGGCTCTTGTTATATTCGTGTGGAACTTCCCAAAAATAGAGATCCTCTTGTGGGGACACTAAAAAATTTTGCTGGGTTGAGCGGCCTGATTTTGTCTCAGATATTTTTGATGATCGACACCCCCGGCGAAGCATCCCTAATTTTTACAGTTGCTGTTGGGCCCTATTCTGGTCCGTGCCCCGATGTTCATCATTTCACCTGCAGAGGGTTATAATCATGACAAGTTAGACCTGATGGTTCATAGACCCGATGGTTCACGCTTCTCATTTACCTATAGCATTTGCCTCCTCCTGGTAGCTTATATATTGGGAATCTTGCTGGTGGAGGATCTAGTTGATATTAGTCAAACTGTGATCACATTATTTCTGGTGATTCTTATCATTAAGATTCTGCTTAGCTGGTTTTCTTCTCTGAGCCAATTCCTTCAGCAGCACTTCTCTTAGGCCAAGAGAACAAAAACCGAGTAAATCTGAGCAAGAAGGAAATGAGGTCATTCTTAGTTAGGTCGAAGATGAGAAACCTGAGAAGTGGACCAGCTGCTGGCATCACAGAGGCAAAAACAAATTGTGATGCAGGCAAAACGTTTCCCGGAAACTGCAGGGGCAGCATCAAGAGTAAAACTGAAGAAGGGCCCATGTAGAGGAGAGGATTTCACCTTACGACAGGCGCTCATAGAGGCTGTTTTTTGGCTTTTATGTATTTGTTACTAGTAGTGGCCTCTGGTTCTGGTGTGACTAATAATCTTGGTAAGATTTGTCAATCATTGGGGTTCAGTGACTAGTATTTTGTTTCTATGATAAACATCTGGATCTTCATCGGTCGAGTCAAGGGGCGCTACTTAGCTGAGACAACCATAAGGTGCTTTCAAAATCTCTGTTTTATCAGTCACTTAAAGCTAGTTTCCCATTGTGCTCTTCATACCCTGAACTCTAGTTACCTGTTTTTGTTCCATTTACCAGAAAATTCTCCCTCTTAAGGCCACTGGCTATGGCTGTAGTCCGGTTGTTATGGCAATTGGACTCTTTTACCAGGTTATTTGTCTGCCTGGCAAGATTTATTTTCCAACTCTTTTAATAGGAACTGTGGATATGGTGCCCACTGGGCAATAGTGCCAGCTTCTGTGTCAAAGATTTTTAGCTTGAACAGTTTCGATGCTTTGCGTGATTTCCTCACTTTAGCAAGTCCTTCTGGTTCTCTAATATTCTCTAGTGTCATTGCCATCAGTATATGCAACTTCTATGCACATAAGCAAGCCGCTCTTAATCGGAAGACTTCAAGATCTATGCTTTGCATCTCTTCAAAACGACGGCTCTCCTGCCTTGGTAACATGTGTGCTCTCTCACCTTTGGCAGGGAATGCTTTATAATGCTGCGAACTCCTTCGATCTCCAAACTTCTAGTCCACTGGAAGTAAGGTTCTCAAGGTACAGAATTGCCTATCAGTTACCTGTAGTTTCCTACAGATGCGAAATAACGAATGATATGAAAAAAGAATGAGATATGTTGCCTATATCATTGGGCAATCACGAAAAGGATCATGTCACCTCTTCCATTGGGTGAGCATGAGGTTAGTTGTGTCACCTATTCCACTGGGTGAACACGAAATGAGAAACTATGATGCCTGTTCTACTGGGCAAACATTAAATGGGGTGTGTTGTCTATTCCACTGGGCAACACAAAAAGATATATCACCTATTCCACTTGGTGAACATATAAGAGATCATGTCTCCTATTCCACGAAAAGAGAAACAATGAAGAATAATTAGCAGACGTACCTGAATTCTTCTTATGCTATAAAAATGACAAAGCTAATTGCATTGCACCTATTTTTACTTGAGAAAAGGTTAAAATAACACATGCGCATGGGCAAAGAAAACATAATTCATGAATCTGCCTGCATTACCAAGCTTCACTAGGGAATTTATCAATAAGAACAACCATTTCGTCCTTTTGACAATTTGATCACATTAAATGAGAGACCTTTAATCAAAAAGGACTTTCCACTCATTCTCAATGAAATGCTTTTGACTCAACCTTTGATGCGGGTATAAGAATCACTCAAACTCTCTTCATCGTGCTTGATAAGGGTTCGGATATTCTCAAAATCAGTATGACTTGGCCAATCTGAGAGGTCTTTATAAGGACTAAAACTCAGGCTTGATCAAAGGTTTCACAATGGGGGCTCATGAGAGTCATAGCTTTTGAAAGAATTGATATCACCAGCTGCTCCGGATTTACAAGTCAGGAATGCTGCAAAAATGAGATAGAAAAATCTGGCTCGCACTTTTTCGAGCAACATTTATAAGCATTTGAAACTCTACGTTAACTCAAGTGCCATATTTTGAAGAGACTTCGGTAAGGATTGTAACGTAGATTCGGGTACGCTTGAAATGAATGGCCTATTTCCGTAAAGGGGGTATTATGAACATGAAAATTGGTGATCATCCAATCATGCTACTGGTACTATTGATCTAGCTCTAGCAATTGCTCCACCAATAAACCTTCAAATGGTCTTTTTCTTGAAGAATGATTTTGCATATCGACTCAGTTCTTGCTGAAGCTTTTCTTTCTTTCTTTCTTTCTTTTTTAAAGAGCTTTTTCCAAGAGAGAGAGAACTTCGATTTAATGGAGTCCTTTTGTGTCCTTTCTGATGAATTTTCTTTCGAGCTCCCATTCGCCTCAAGTCACCTTACTTCGAGATGATTTCATTTGTTTATCACAAGAGTGATCACAAATCGGGTTGAAATGAATTCACCGCTCAAATTGGGTATGTAAAGGGTATAATGTGTAAGGATATAGAAAGAAATGCTCTTCGTCATATCTAAGGCATTCGAGCTAACACAGAATTTGCATGCAGTAAATATACTTGAAGATTGATACAAGTAAAAGCAAGAAAATTTCAAACATTTTGAACTTTCGAAGAAATTACCCCAGTATAGAGTTGTTCATGACAGGGGTAAGAAATGAAGCTCCGTTCAAAGGGTTAAGCAAATGATAACATGTAGTGTTTAGATAGAGAAAATGAATGCCTCTTATCATTTTAGTTATCATACTTTTCGTGAGATAATCATTTACCTTGTCAGCACGGAATTTTCACTCAACTCACATTAGGTATTATTCAAGATGTGTATGAAAATGTCTTGCTTTTCATCGTCTTGAAGTCTCTCGTGCAATATGATCGCTTCATTAGAACAGAAATAGATTGCCAAATCAAAAGCCTTCCTCAAACGAAGCTTAGTAACATCAATTGATTCATAAAGTTTAACTTGATACTTGATAGAAACAAAGTCATAATGAGTACAAATCAAGTGTAATACTTCTTTACAGAATCAGAATTAACTAGACTGGAAAAAAACACAACCATCTATCTCGGCCAAAATCAAAGCACCTCCTGGAAGGATTTTCTTCACAATGTACGGGCCACCATAGTTTGGGGCGAATTTTCGTTCTGCAAGAGGAATTATTGGCAATAACTTCCGCAGGACAAGATCGTCTACCTGGAAATATCGAGGCTTGACTTTCTTATTGAAAGATTTAGCAACTCGTCGTTGGTAGCATTGGCCATGACATAGAGCTCTAAGCCTTATCTTATCAATCATGTTCAACTGATCCAACCTCTGCTGGATCTAATCTACTTCTGACAATTGTACCCGTGAAAGAATACGTAACGAAGGAATTTCAATCTCAACAGGTAAAACTGCTTCCATACCATACACAAGAGAATATGGAGTTGCCCATGTAGATGTCTGGATAGAAGTCCGATATGTCATAAGTGCAAAAGGTAATCTCTCATGCCAATTACGATAGTTCTCAGCTATTTTAGCCAAAATTTTCTTGATATTCTTGTTGGCTGCTTCGATCGCTCCATTCATCTGCAGACAATATGGAGAGGAATTCAGATGCTTGATCTTGAACAGATCATCCACCAATTTATTATTTAGATTCGACCCATTATTAGTAATTATAGTCTCAGGTGTATCATATTGAGCAATGATGTCTCAACGGATGAACTTTACTACAATCCGGGCCGTCACTGTTGTATAGGATATAGCTTCGATTCACTTTGAAAAGTAATCGATAGCGACCGGGATAAACAGACGCCTATTTGACACTTTAGGATTAATTGGGCCAATCATATCAATGCCCCACATAGAAAATGGCCATGGTTCAGACATTTGATGCAATTCATTCGGAGGAGTTTTAATTTTGTCACCATGGATCTGACATTTGTGACAACTTGGGACATGCTGAATGCAATCACTCTCTAAAGTGAGCCAGTAATAACTCATTCTCATTATCTTCCTTGCCAGCATATGACCATTCATATGCGAACCACATACTCTCTCATGTACTTCTAACATCAAACGAACAGCCTCGGTTGAATCAGCACACCTTAACAAAATCGAATTATAGGATCGCTTGTATAGGCTTTCTCCGCTCAAGAAAAACTTCGACGCCATTTTCCTGATATACTTTTGGTCAGATGCGGTACTTTTATCAGGAAACTCATGTGTTTGAAGATATGCCTTAATATCATGATACCACGGCTTGCCGTCAGGCTCTTCTGTCGTGGCCATGCAATAAGCCGATTTTTGTAAGACCTCTATCTTCAAAGGTTCAACTTCTAAACCACTTGTCACTCGTACCATTACCGATAACGTAGCTAGAGCATTGGCAAAGCTGTTTTGAGTCCCTGGCAAGTATTCAAACGAAATGTCTTCAAATTCTTCCACCAACTCCTCTAAATAGACGTGATAGGGCTGCAACTTAGTATCTCTAGTTTGCCACTTACCCACGGTTTGAAGAATAATGAGGGTTGAATCCCCGAACACCTTAAGTCAAGCTACTCTCATTTCGATTATAGCTTGTAACTCGAGGATGTATGCTTCATATTCATCGATATTGTTCGTGCAAGGAAATATCAGTTTCGCTGCAACCGGATAATGTTATTCGCCTGGGGATATTAAAACTGTCCCGATACCTGATCCTGACAAGTTTACGGCCCCATCAAAATACATGGTTCATACATACTCATCAATTGGCATGACTTTATCCGCTAGCGGATCCAGATCGTCATTTTTCCCAGGATTTTCGGCCAAGGCATCAGCAATTACTCGTCCTTTGACTAATTTCTGAAACATGGATTGAACATTAAATTCTGAGATGAGAATCTACCATTTTGCCAGTTTTTCAACCAAAGCGAGTTGATTGAGCAAGTATTTGATGGGATCACATTCTGTTACAAGCAATATCTGATAGTGCAAGATGTACTGTCTCAATCTGTGTAGCACCCAAACCAGTGCTGCGCACATTCTTTCTGCTTCGAAATAGTTCATCTCAGAGGCGGTGAATTTCTTACTCAAATAATAAATTGCACGCTCTTTTCCATCCTCTTCACTTTTCTGAGCAAGCATGGCACCTAAAGACTCATTGTGAATTGTAAGGTACAGGATCAGAGGTTGCCCCGGCGTTGGCGGAACAAGCACCGGTGGATTCATCAAGTAGTGCTTAATATTGTCGAACACCAGTTCACACTCTTCATCCCATTTAACCAGCATATTCTTCTTGAGAAGTTTAAAGAAAGGCTTCGCTGTTTCGGATAGTTGAGAAATAAATTTGGCTATATAGTTCAGTCTACCCATTAAGTTACGAACTTCCTTCACCAAAGAGGGAGATTTTATTTCACAATGGCCTTCACTTTTGACGGATCAATCTCAATCCCTTTGTTACTAACAATGAAGTCAAGTAGTTTGCCAGAGGCTGCCCCAAACACGTATTTTGCCGGATTGAGGCGTAATTTGAACTTGCGAAGCCTGTCAAATAATTTCGTCAAGGTTTCTATGTGATTTTCTCCACGCCGAGTTTTTGCAATCATGTCGTCAACATAGACCTCAATCTCATTATACATCATGTCATGGAACAACGTGACCATTGCCCGCTGGTAAGTTGCCCCAGTATTTTTGAGACCGAAGGGCATCGCCTTGTAATGAAATGTCCCCCATGGAGTAGTAAATGTCGTTTTCAACTTATCATCCTCGTTCATCAAAATCTAGTTATAACCTGAGAAACCATCTATAAAGGAGAATAGTTCGAACCCAGCTGTACTGTCCACAAGCACATCAATATGTGGGAGTGGAAAATCATTTTTAGGAGTAGCTTTGTTCAGATCTTGGTAGTCAACATACACTCAAACCCGACCGTCTTTCTTCAACACTGGGACTATATTAGCGACCTATTCTGAGTATTGGGTAGTCTTAATAAATCCCACGTCAAAAAACTTCATGACCTCTTCCTTGATCTTCTTTGCCAATTCTGGCTTAACTCTTCGCGGCCTTTGCTTCACATGCTCAACTGAAGGATCAGTCGGTAGACAATGTTCGACGATTGATCGATCAAGACCCGGCATGTCAGCATAAGACAAGGCAAAGATGTCTTGATAATCCTTCAACAATTGGGTCAAACGTTTGGCCACATCTTCGGGGAGACATGTCCCAATCTTCACCTCGCTAGGATTCTCCATGTCGCCAAGATTGATAACTATGGTTTCTTCAACAGTCAGAGGCTTAGCTTTCTCATGGATTTTCAAGTTTCGTCGTATCTCTTCATCATTCCGATTAGAATCATCTGAGTCATCGGATTGACTTGCATCACATATATGAGGATCCACGATTCTCGTCCCTTCGCATGCCTCGAGATTAGTACTGAAACATGAAAGAAAGGGATCAAAAAGACAAGACATGGCTTAACTACATGCAATTTTCAAAAATTGTTCTTTGCTTTTTGAAATTCATTTTGCTTTCGAAGATCTCGAAACGAGAATTCTTGAGAAGTCCAACCATCAGTTCTTACCGTAAATGACAAATTTTTCAATCATTGGTTATCGTCATCGGGTTGATTTGAGGCACTTCAATAAGATTCAAGATAAAAATCGATGTAATTTTATTGATATTGAATTAATGAATTATATCTTATTGGATTGAAAAACTAAGTGCAACATGAATTGGAATGAAAATCTAAAAAAACAATAAAGATTCCCACGCAGGGGAGATATGAAAACTAGAAATGATTACTCTTGAGGGCTAGCGCCCATCCTTTCAAGTAGTCCTTTAGTGATTGCACTAATGGAGGTTTCAGCAAACCAACCGATGAGGTAAGGTATACCATCATTAAAATCAAAGTACACCACCCTCGACTCCGACTTCTTGAAAATACAGGGTGGCTGGTCATCCTCAGAATCGTCAAACAAACTGACCAAAATCGCTTTACCGTGCTTCTTAGGTGATTCGGTTAGGGCTTGTGGCGACTCAGGAAAGATAAGCCCAAGATTATCCTCAGTCGGGTTCGGCTTTAAATGCTCATATCCCCCCACTACTTCAGCCGAGTGAAAGGTGTGGTTAATGGGAGGTGGTAAGGGACTTTGACCTGCTCCTGTTCAGTTTCGGCAACAATCGTTGCTTTGTTCGCGGTTTCCCGGCCCATGATATCCCAAACCAGCCTTGTGAGATTGTCCCTTTGTCTCAATCAAGGCATGAATACCTTGGCCTTCCTTCTCAAGACCCTAACCTAGCTCAAAACCATTACCGACCATGACCTTGGCCACCATGATAGCTGCATTAGAAACATCAGGAATGGGCAACGGCATATCAGAGGAAGCTTGAACAACTTGAACTATCTCAAATGAATGATAGCTATCCTCCTCAACATGATCGGGCTCTATGTATAAGACCGATGTCGCATTGAAGATTCGATGATCTTCTTCTCCATGAATTGTAACCAACTTTGCTTCAGCCACAAACTTGATCTTCTGATGCAAACTGAAAGGCACTGCGCCTGCATTGTGGATCCATGGCCGTCCCGACAAGAAATTAAAAGCAGAAGGGATATCCAGCACTTGAAAAAGAATATCGAACACTGAAGGTCCGATCTGCAGCTCTAAGTTAATCTAGCCCATCACATCCTTCTTTACTCCACCAAAGGCTTAAACAGAAGTCTTGGCTGCTTGCATGGTAGATGGAGGAATGCCCAACCTTTTCAAAGTAGCCAACGGGCATAAATTCAAAACTGACCCGTTATCAACAAGCACCCTAACCATGTGAGTCTCTTTGTACTTTACTGATATGTGAAGCGCCTTATTATGACCACGTCCTTCAACTGGGATTTCCTCATAAAAAATGCTACTTGTTCTTTGAGGAGGATCGCCCCAACAAACCCTTCTAGCTTATCTTCTTCAATAGTCTCGGGCACATAAATCTCACTCAAAACCTTCATTAGAGTACTTCGATGCTTATCTGTTGTATGGAGAAGTTCCAACAACGAAACTTGTGCAGGTAACTTTCTCAGCTGATCAACCACGCTATTTTCGCTAGCCTTAATCACAGCTAGGAATTCCTTCGCTTCTTTCTCAGCCATTAGCTTGGTCGGTTAATTATCAGCATAAGTTCGCCCTGACCTTGTTATCATATCAACGTCATACGACCATAGAACCATCTTGTCACTCTCATAAGCGTAGAGCTGAGGTGATGCTAGGACCAATACTTCTGAAGCATCAGGTATAATGATCCCGAGGTCATCATCAGAGGCGTCCTCGAGAGAGGGCATGTCAGGATCCAACTTAACTTGTTCATTGGTCATCCTTGCGAGTTCTTCATTCCAGTCAATGATGACTTAAGATATAGCGGCCACTACCCCGAATTCATCCATTGTCCCAATCATTCCCTCTCTCACCAACTCATCTACTTTCTTTTGTATTTCACTGAATGATACCACTTCACCAGTCTAAACATAACCAGCTTGGACTAAAGCATCGAACATATCCTTGAGAGGGACCCTGAACCCTTGAACCTGCTTGACTCCTGGGCCAAGGACAACATTTGCACTGCTCGAATGATCAAGGAGTGGATTATTCTGCACATTGGGCTTACCAACTGGCTGTAGTGTAAACGCTCCAGTCTCGAGTAGATTCTACATTCAATGTTTGAGCACTTGGCAATCATCTGTCGAATGCCCTACCTCACCTTTATGGTAATCGCATTTTTTTGACGGATCATACCTTACAAAGCTAGCAACGTTAGATCTTTGTGGCTCTGAATTCAGCAGGTTCTTCTTCCTTAGCGCCGCCAGTACCTGAGATAACGTCCTAGAAAGTGGAGTAAACTTGCGAGGTTTGCGCTGCTAGCGGGGGTCCTGTTGGCCTTGCCACCCATAAGAGGTTGTCTGCTGAGTGTTAAATTGTAGCTTTGGGGCCTGAGCTGGCGTCTTCTGTACATAAGTTATGTTGACTTCTGGGATATGCTCTTTGTCCTTCTTACTAGTAAATCTCTTGCCCGATGAACCTGACTCACTGTACCATCCTTTCTTGAGCCCAGACTCAATCTCCTCACCCATGGCTATCAGTTGGCTAAAAGATTGGACGGCCGTAACTAACATTCGTAAACGAACCGGCTGCGGTAGAGTGAACACGAACAACTTCATTAAGTCACGTTCTGAGGGTTCAGGCATGATCTTTCCAGCCATGTTCCTCTAGCGAGTGGCATACTTCTTTATAGTCTCACCCTTTTTCTGCTCAGCTCTCTCCAGATCTTCCCTCGTAATAGTGACATTGAGATTGAGCTTGAAGTGCTTGACGAAAAGGTTTGCCACCTCTTCCCACGAGTCTTTCCGGTTGATCTGGTGGTTGGTATACCATCTCATTACAGCATCCTTCAAGCTTGCTTGGAAGGTTTGGATCATTAGAGGTCCGTTAGAAACATATCTATTCATGAACCCCTAGTACATCACGATGTGTTGAATTGGATTTGAGGTGCCGTCATACTTCTTGAAGGCTGTCATCTTGAATTTATCGGGCACTTGGACCCAGGCAAAAATAGACAGATCAACAGGCGGAACACTTTGAGTTCCCTCCACTTCACTTAACCTCTGGTCGAGCTTAGCCAGCAACTTGGCATTCTCATCGTTATGGGGTGAATGAAGAATAGGGGCCGCCGGAGATGCACTAATGTCAATCAAAATGGGATCATCCAGTTGAAAGGTTGGATTAGTGTTTACTGCAGGAGATTTGTCAAGGCGGAGGCCTTGACAGGTTGGAGGTGGAATCTCAGATTGAGAGGCAACATTGATCTGCTGTTGCTTGGCCATGAGATCACTCATCATTTTGGACATAGCAGCCGCGATCTGCTCATTGATTGTATTCATGTGTTCTTTCAGCTTTTCGTCAATCATGGCTGCAATCTCGACTTAATTGGCCATTCTTCTTTTGGTCACTGATCGAGTATTATGAGGATGAGGGGGATCCGTTGCAAATTACCTGCGAAAGGTAATACTCGAATAAATACAACAAGGAAGAATATCTAGTCGGTCCATGACATCCTCCAGACCCTCAAGATGAAATTTCTTTCGAAAGACCGATTCGTCCAGTAAATCTCGAAGTTCCAAATTGCTTTATTCAATAAAAACCTGAACTAATTCCAAAATTTACAAATTATAGCTTAACCTTTTTCATTGAATTGCTCAAAATGGAATATGTCTCAAAAGAATTCTTAGAAAAATCATCCAGCAACATCTATTACCAGAAAACATCAATAGCATGAAATACAAATGTAAGCTAACATTCCATCATAAAAAGAAAGAAAAACTCCTTAAACCAAACAAGAAATTAGACAGTCTTCCTCTTTTTAGAGGACATGTGATATATAGACGAATGGGCCTTCAAAGCACGCCGTAATCGTGCATTCTCTTCAGCCAGAGCATCTGCCTTATCCTGGACCTTCATCGCCTTTTCTTCACTGATTTTGATTTGGGTCTAAAGGGTACGCTGTACTGTCACGATCGGGATCTTCAGGAGTATCTCAACAAGGATGGTATGATACTGAATATATCGGGCCGTGGCAAAGTGACTCTTCATCCTTCCGGTGGGCTTATCCGCTGGCCAAATCAGCTTTTGAGTGGAACATTTCTACCAAGCCTCAGAATGACGCCTAAGCTCGACTCTGTAGGACTCGCCCTTCTCGAACTGGACTTGAAATTCATTGGGCCTGAGTGGAGGTGGGACATTCTGCAGAACTCGGAATTGACGTGCAACTCGAAGGGGCTGATAGCAGGTTGCCCCATAAATGCCCATTAAAGGTACGGGCTTCGGATCGCCATGGTATAGTCGAGCCTCAACCTCCCGAAACCACACAGCTTGCCAAAGAAAAATCTTAGAGCTTGGGTCTTTGAACAGATGGACCCATTATGTATAGTGCAAATTCTTGGTTTGATCTTGTATTTGTTTGAACCTTAAAATAGGGTTATCAGTCATGCCCATTTCAAATATAGTCATATCTTCCCCAAATTGAGAAAGGTGTAAGAAAAGCCAGATTTGTAAAAGCTCAATCGGGGTTCGAAAAGTTCTATCTTTTCCTTTCTTGAATTGTGTCAGAGATATGAAAGTTTCTGCCAGAATTGTGTTTATAAAACTAACTCCACCACATATTAGTTTTACTATCCAAGCTATGACAGGATTAATAGCATTTTGATAGAATGGAAAAATGATGAGTCCAAAAAAGCTAAGATAAAAATCTTAGATTTCATGAGGACGGAGTTATTTTCGAAACATTCAATAATAAAAGATAATGGGCATGCCTGACAATTACCCTTTAGCACTTTTTCAATTTCCTTTTTAGTCAAATTCAAAAATTCAACAAGCGCTACCACAGGATCTACCTTGATGGGTGGTTCAACTATATCCAACTCAATCGATTTTCCAATGGCAATACTGTATTCTTCCAGAGTTGGTATGAGCTTAAATTTATCTTCCAACACAAATGTGATCATCTCGGGGCACCAAAAATGAACAAGTGCCTGTATAATCCCGCTCCGAATATCTATGTTTAGGATTGGCAATATGAATCCAATGCGCTTGATAACGTACTGCTGACCATCTGGCTTCAACTGGCTCCATAACTTCTTGAGCTCTAGCTTCGGAGTAGGCACGAAACGGATATCGAGGCGACCCATTCTTATATAGACCACGTGCCAAAGAACTCAACCTAAATCAAGGACCGACTCAAAATAAGATGAAGAAAACCAAAGATAAAGCTCGAGAAATTACCGTCTTTGGGGAGAAGGTGTCAATCACAGAGACACGCACATGAATCGTGAGTTTAAATCTTAATCTATCTACTGTAAAGGCTTTGGCAAAATGAAATGATGAACGGAATGACATGTTGCAGCTTCGCGCACAATCATCATGACTAGTCGCAGCCTCGCATACAATAGTCATGACTAGTCGAGTCCAATCACTTCAGCTCGGTTCGGTCAACAAGGACAACCTCCATGCGTTGTAGCCTCACGTGCATGAGGACGACCCTTGAGCCATTTTTTTGTAAAAATTTTCAGGATCCAAATGGGATAACCTTTAGCGAAGCCTTACCGCCAAGATTAAAGAACCATCCAAATACCATCTTAGAACTATGGGTTTGACCCAGGTCCGGTCACAGGTTGTGTGTGGTGTAGTGCAAATACTGTAAATCATGTACAACAATTATATGCAAACACCACTTCAATAGTACGAAAATTAAACCAAATTCCAATCCACCAAACCTGCAAAACAAAGGGTTAGCCAATCACTACTCCCCTTATAACTCCTATCCTGCAAAATCATTTAACACTTAAGAATGAGAATTCAATCAAATTTTGTCAAATCGAGTGATTTTTCGATGAAAATTTTTTGGCCTAAGTCCTCCTTAAATTTTCAAAAAAATTCAAGTTGTCCCCAGTGGAGTCGCCAAGCTGTCGCGACCTAAAAAAATCAAGTTTTTCGATCTTAGGCTAATGGATTACTAAATCAATTAAATTAACTAACCTAGCTCGAGTTCTCCCAAACTCTACCAATTCGCAACTTAGGTCCAATTATGAGCATGCAAATATTTTCAATGGGAGTTGCTACTAATCATTTAATGTAGGTTGATTAGAAACCTAAATAAAATAGCAGGAGTATTATTTTATTTCTGCGAACCAAAGATTATAAATCCGGAGACTTGGTTACGCTAGATTACCTAATGCCCTTTCGGTACCAATCTAAAAAAAAATACTCAATTTGACAATTTTGATAAATCCTGACTAGAGTTCAAAGGTGCAGAAATTTTTTTTTTTTATGAAATTTTTTTGTATTTTCGAATTTAAATTCAAATTGCAAATTTCTAAATAAAAAAAATATAACCGTTAAATTTTTCGAATTAAGTTTCGATCTAAAGCTTGACAAATCGATCTTAAAATTCGAAATACCCACTATGGAAATAACTCTATCTAAAGCCTGATAGATAGATTTATTTCCATGTATGCGGTTGCTGATTAGGAAATTTCCCTAATCAATTACATCTTGAAAAAATGTTGATATCTCAAATATCTTGGATATATTCAAAAGATTTTGAAAATTTTAAATTCTATCCAGATTTAACGAGTAATAGATATCCAAGATTTCAAAAAAAGGAAGTAAATCCTAATTGAAATAATGCCTATTATTCAAATATGCAATGTTAGATATCAATATGCACAAATTAAGCAACAAAATATTCAAATCAAATCAAGATAAGATAATTACCTGATTTGCAGATTTCTTTCCAAATTTGAGTTTGCAGTGGATCGAGATTGCCAATCGGGATGGTGACCGGCGATGCGTCGGGAGCGGCGGCACGGCGTTGGGAGCGGCAGCGTCGGGACAGTGGCGATGCAGCGGCGTAGGCAGTACAGCGATAGTGCATCGGCCGTGTCATGGCGGCGGGTGTGCAGCGGCTTGCGGCGGCGACGCAGTGGAGACAGCAGCGGTGGTGCAGGCGGGGCAGCGGCGCACAAGCAGGGCAGCGGCATGGCGCGGGCGGTAGCGTGGCACAGCGGTGTCGGGTGTGCAGCAAGGGTGTCCGGCGTGCGGCAAGGACGTCCGATGCAGCAGTGCTGCTTCGGGGCAACAGCGGTGCAGGCGGGAATGGCGGCGCGGCACTCCGGGCAGCAGCGTCGGGCAGTGCGAGAGGCTCTCCGGGCAGCGGTGTGCAGCCACACGACACAGTGCAGGCGGTTCTCCGGGCAGCGGCGGTGTGGCACGAATGGCGGTGCAGCACGGCTCCGGGGCAGTGGTGTACGATGGTCTCTGGGCGGCATGCGGCGGTCTTCGGACGGCAGTATGGGGAGCGCTGCGGCGGAGGGCGAACGACGATTCTCTCTCTCGTTCTCTTCACGTGTGCCTCTTGTGTGTCTATGATAATTCTGATTTTCAGATTATCAGACCCCCCTGATTATGAAGCATGATCATGTATTTATATCGCAACCCTAGGTTAATTAGCCGGGCTTTCTAGTCCTAATGGGCTTAGGTTTAGGCTTTACCCTTTAATTTAATTCCAAGTGGGCTGAATTAATGTGAGCTTTTCTTTAATTAAGCTTGATGAGCTAATTTAAGCTCAAATTAAGACAACCAAACCCTTTTCACGTGTGATTTTCGGCCTTTGCCTTTCAAATGAGCCGAGTTTCGTTCAGTGCCCGAGCTCGATTTACACAACGGATTTTCAATTTTCTCGTCACTGACGATCCAATGTGGAATGCAATGATCCTAAACTATATGCTACACAATTTTAATATTTTTGTTTAGGAGTTAAAATTTAATTCCTAATTTTCTATGCAATTAACCACTAAATGATGTGCCAAAATTTAGGTGTCAACAAACATTAGTCGGAAGGCAGACTTCTCCCACCAATGCATGTTCGACAACCTTCTCTGGTATTCATTTGCCGGAAAAAGCTTACTTCTTCATATGGCACATTAACCAAATTTGCTGAGTGATAAAGCTGGCCCCGCGCCCGCATCATATTCTCCTCCCTCAGGCGTGCTTGAGCCTGTAGTTCGGCATTGGAAGAGGGGCCATGAGGAGGCAGCTGCAGTCAAAGAGAAATGCTCAGAGAGGATTCAAACGTCTAAAAAAGCTCGTAGTGGTTTAGTGGACATGTCTTCTTATGTCAATTCCCTAGAACGGGATTAAAAAAGGGCAGGTTGGTAAAGGTGGCATGAATAAGAAAATCACAGAGGATGCTAGCCAAGCGGCATTTGCAAATTGTAGAGGATCCCGAAAGGGCCAACTGAGGATAGGAGAAGGGTTAATTTCGAAGTGACCAATCAGATCAATAGTTGGGGAAACAATCTCTTACATAAACACGAAGGATGTTGACAGATAAAGCAAAGAAGAAAATTTTAAAGAAGCTTCATGAGTGGAGTAGTGAGAAAGAACTTACAGATGGACTAAAGTCTTTGGAAGGAAAGGTCAAGCAGAAGTACAGCGAAGAGGAGAAAGCTCCTGCAAACGGTGCAAAGATTGCTGCAGTTAAGCATAAGAAGTCTGTGGACGGTAAAGACACAGTTCTCATCAAAAAGACTTTCCATGTCATTTCTAACCTTGAATTTGAAGCGGAGAACTCTGTCTTCAAGCAAATGCTTGTGGCAGACCCATCTTTTCATGATTTCGACAACAATCGAACAGAGGTTTCATTGAAGATTGCAACAAGGTTCGTGGTGTAACCGTTGCTCCACTCACCAAAGTTTGTGGCTTGAAGGCTGTGTTTCAAAAGCATCCAGATCCAATTAAATTATATACAATTCCAAGAGACAAATTGCTTATATTCTCTCATCAGGTCCCAGCACACTTGCTTACACGTCAAGGTGTTGCAAATGCTCCTATTTGATGCTGGGAACTTGATCCTACATCCACAACTTTGGATCTTCTTCAAGTGGTAACCCAAGTTCTGGAAGGAGAAAAGGAGGGCACTGTTGATAAAATCAAGGATTGTTTGCCAGGAAAAAGAACTTTCAGAAATTGGCAAAAGAATGGATGAAAAAGAAATGGATGCCAAGATGGACGTGGAGGCCAATGTTGCGGTAAAGGGGATGAAAGAGTAGCTTTTATACAGATGCAGGCTTAAGGGAAAACAGTGATGAAGAATTTAGCCATCCTTTTGAATGCTTCCGACATGTAGTTTTCAAATTGAGGAGACGAGAAGGAGAAGGAAAGCACTGAGACACTACCATTCGGACCGAGTAAGTCTTCTTTCCAGCGGTTGTTCATATAGCCGTCCGATATCCATAGTTAGTAGTAAAGCTGCAGATTCGATCGGCAATTATGGATAGATAAACATTCTTCATTTAGGTCAAGGTCAAAGATCTTCAAAAGACTAATCTCAGCATTGTAGGTAACTCTGCGGATAATCTGATTTTTTTTACTAGGATTAGCTCACGGTCGCTTTTCTGGCGGATATGTCCGAATCTCCTCATTAAAGCTATCTTAGTGATACAAGCATTACAAAGTTGGCCAAATCTGTATGATCCGGCTTAAAATTTTCCGTACATTTTTCTATCATATGTCTAAGATCTTTATTATGAGCATGATTGATTTCTCCATTACTTTGTCAAGTGATGAATGGTGGATTGGATTTCATTACATTCATAAATATTAATAATTTTCGTAGCCCTCTACACTCGATGTATGATGCATTGGCGTGTACGGGATGGCTGATGAAAATTCGGTGCTTTTGCTGAAATCCTACTCACAATTTCATCAAATTTTGGAGTTCTTCGCGATAAAAATCAAAAACCCCGTATTTCATGTTTTAGCTTGAGTAGCCTCGAGGTAAAGATTTTGGAGTTCTACTAAATGTAAAGCATACTATCGATAGAATCTTATGCCGATTTCCAAATTTCAAAACGAATTCAAAACGTTTATTTAGTTTGCAACATTAGAGAATATTTGGATAATGTGTTGTGTGAACGAAATGATAAGAGCGTCATGGGAAAGACATTCGAGTGTTCTCTTGTTTTGTGAACCGTTATGATCAATCCACTGGCAAAAGTAGACCAAATCACAAGACGAATGAACCACACATGAAAAAAGCATAGAAGGAAAAAGCTACAGCCGTACGGGAGATATTGGAAATTGTGCTCTATGGACCAGAAGACCAGAACAACAACAAAATATCCGACCAAAACCAGCATGGCTTTATTCACATTTCGGCATAAGACCATGATCATGCTTTCTTGCGTTTTTTGTGTGAAATGTGCGAGGAGCGTGCGTGGAATCGATTCTTGTCTCTTTGTCTCGAGCTGGGTTATATAAAAATCAAGAAAAGCCATGCGCCGCTGCATTCGCAGCTAATCCTATCTGCGCCCTCCATTTCCGATCCATCCATTTCGCGACCCTTCCTTCCTACCTTCTTCATCTTCTTCATCTCCCAGAACTCGCGCATTCTCCGGCCAAGGAGCCGCCTTTGCGAGTCTTTCCTCGGACCCATCAAGGGATTCGCGGGAAAGTCGAGGACTTTGGTCGCCGGATGGACCCGAGCCAGCAGCCCCAGCAGCAGCCGCCGTACCTCCCCCAGCCGGGGCCGCCGTTCAACCACCTGATGCAGCAGCAGCAGCAGCAGCTCCAGATGTTCTGGTCGTACCAGCGGCAGGAGATCGAGCAGGTGAACGACTTCAAGAACCACCAGCTCCCCCTGGCCCGCATCAAGAAGATTATGAAAGCCGACGAGGACGTCCGCATGATCTCCGCCGAGGCCCCCATCCTCTTCGCCAAGGCCTGCGAGCTCTTCATCCTCGAGCTCACCATCCGATCTTGGCTCCACGCCGAGGAGAACAAGCGCCGGACCCTCCAGAAGAACGACATTGCCGCCGCCATCACCAGGACCGACATCTTCGACTTCTTGGTCGATATCGTGCCCCGCGACGAGATCAAGGAGGAAGCCATGGGCGGCGCCCTCGGCGCCCCCGTGGTGGGTCCCCCTGCCAGTGGCGTGCCCTACTACTATCCGCCTATGGGCCAGCCGGCTGCGCCGGGAGCGGTTTATATGCAGCAGCCTCCGCCTCCGCCTTCTCAGGCGTGGCAGAGCGTCTGGCAGAATGCGGCCGCCGATGATGGCTCCTATGGCCAGGGCAATCCTGATGGACAAGGGTAATGTTGCTCACCCGCGCAATTGGACTATAGTTTTATATGTCATTTTGAAACTGACCTCAACTGTGTATGCTTCCAATGGGTTTTTGTTTTTCTGTTGTTTCTACTGGATTTACGGACTATATCTTCGCATGCATTTTCATTAGATACGTCTTTACTGTAAGAATGCATTTTGAGGGAATGTTTCCTCTTCGTGGATGCTGATTAAGTACGGTAGCTTTTTACGGATTTTTCAGAGCTGAACTTGGTGACTGTTTCCCCATAAAGAGTTTGCAGCTTGGTAGGTTTGCTTGCAATTTGTGTTCCTTACTCTGGGAAGGCATTCTTTTCCTTTTAGTGTGCTAAATTGCCAGAGCCTGGTCTATACTCACAGCATGATGTGCATAAATTGTTGGACTCGCGTGTAACTTCTTGTCAGACTAGGTTTGGTTAAGCTCTAGCCATTGGTGCATCAATTGCTGGCCGTGGTAGTTGCATAATGTCTGCTAGAATGACCTGTTACGTTTCGTTTGCTAATGTGAGCACATATAACCAAGCCAAGGAAAGCGACAAAAAATATTTTCGAAGTTTTCTGTTTAACAGACATAACATGTTGACCTTTATCTTCCCTCCAATCTGACCTTGTATTATTGTCGGCTCTATGAGGAGATGGTTAGTTTTTCTTTTTACTAGTTTCAAGGACTCTTAGAAAGCAGAATATCTTGAAGCTGCTGCAGAATAAGTTGTCGTCAGCATGAAGGAAAACAACACAATTCGAATAAAAGTAGGAAGATGACTTTAAATGTTTAAGGGGCAGATTCATTCCTGATTTAGCGTAAATGAAAAACAGATTCTATTACTGGCTCATGCACCAAGCTGGGTTTCTTAGTGAGAATTTTCTGTAGGCCTTTTCGATTCTTTATCCTGTTCTGTCATGTTTGTTCGTTAACAGTTTCCAATATTGGAGGCTAAGAAAAAGGTTTCTGCAGTCTTTGTAATAGGCACTTTTGGAGTTCATGACTTATTTTAAGATCAATGTCATTGTCTATTGTAGTAGACTGCAGCTTTGCAACCTTTTAGTATGCCTGTCAAGACTCTCGGCTCCCTTGACTATAATTAGCTTGCAGTGACACAGTATCTCTTGCCGGATATTATTGTAGTTTAATGCAAGAAAATGGTGTCTGGGATAAATGTAACTAGTAACGGAGACAAGTGGACATCTCTGTAGGGACTAGAGAGCAGAGAGAATATCGGGTGGTGTGATGTCTATTGCTTTCACTGTTCGTCTTTGATTTAAAATCTAGTTAGTGTTTTTCAAGTGGCAAAGAAGGAACTTCTCACAACTTTTTGCAACATCGCTGGTTGTATAGTCGCCTATTTTTTTGGATTCTCACTTGCAACTTTTACACTGGCATGGTGCCCAACAAATATTGGCATTCCAGTCTGTACTTAGTAGTAGAGGCTTCTGAATTTAGTTATCTTTTCAGCATAGACAATCTATCTTGTAATGATATTTTCCTTGCAGAGCATGTGGTGGCTTTTTGTTCGAGACTTTCTAGTCCATATGTTTTAGTCGTTATCCTTGCCTTGCAACTCAAAACATAAAATTGTGAAAAGTTTTCCAAGATTAATCACTAAAAGAAAGTCAGCGTCAGTTTTGGGCAGATAGTCTGGCTCTTTTTCTCTTTTGGATTTCTTGATGACATTGTGGTGTCAAATGCGTGGAGGCTTTTCGGTGGAGACTTGTAGCTTGTACTTTTATTTTCTAACTTGCTTTGCAAACTTAAAGCTGAAAAAGTGGGAACATTTTCCTTGGTTTTGTGTGGTCAACTGGACAAATAATGTGTGGAGGCTGAGTGTACACATTGTCTTTTCCTATTCTCTCCATGTACTTTCATTTCGTTGAACTAGCATCTGCAAAAGATTGCCCTTTTTTCGTATGTCGTTATATTCGATGCAATAGTACATCTCTCCTTATTTGGTTGACTCAAGACCCAACAAATCTTAGGTTCGAGTCTTTCCTGCGATCTACCCACAGTTATCTCCAAAAAAACATAGCTCTTGTGCCATTGCATTACATGCCTCAAGTTGGCCATACTTTCCAATCTCTTGATGTTACCAGTATAGGGGTTTTCCCCAAATCCAAGAGAACCAAAAAACTGAATGAAACCTATTGAAATGGACCAGTTTGCGTGCACCAATGTATCTAACACCACCATGGCCTAGTGGTGGTTCAACCACACCATGTCTCAAGTGGTCCTGAAGTATGATTTCCACCTTTTCCTGTCCCTTACCTATCTATCATATAGATTACTTGTATGCTAATCTATCATTCCATAAGTTGGTTGTACCATTCTCCAATCTCTAGATGATGCCACTAGGTGGGTTCCAAAAAAATTCGAGGAAAACCAAAGCCTAAATCAAACCGACCGAACCAAAATTTAGGTGGAATCTGGTCGAATCAAAGATCATCTGGGTTTGATTTTCGTATATTGGCATCAGATAGGTTCTTCCCAAGGTCAATAAGAAACAATAGATGAACTGAACTGAACTGAACTGAACTGTAGAGGTTTTCATTTTGCTCTGATATACATGATATGTTGTAAATATATATATCTCTAGTTTTATAAGTTTTGCTTAGGTGTATGACTATCCGGGCTTTGGCCAGTTCAGTGAGGTAACAAAAAACTCAGTTTGTGTTAGCCTGGTTTCTTGTGAGACAGACCGGCCTAGTCTTATCCCTAATTTCAGAAATAATTCTATAATGATGTTCATACTATGCTTGCTTGTAATTCTTCTTTTATGTAGTGGTCGTTCTGCATTCGGCCTATGGAAGGGCTGCTCACTTGATGAATCCATAGGATTAACTGCTGCTTGTATCTTCTTTGAGAACATTTGTTTCTAGGTAGGAAGTAGGAAGTATAACATATTCTCAAGAGTGCCACTCAAAGCTACTCGTAAAATTATTGTGATAGAGCATTGTAAGTGATTCGGATCCTTGGTGGGGAAACCTGAAATATTTGTCGTATTTTTCGTCTTAGCCAGGACTCTCCGGAGTAATAATACAGTAGATGACTCACCCATAGAGAACCTTTTGAAAAGAAAAGTATGAGCTGATTAGCCTGATCCTGCTTTGTAATTTCCTACGCTCCCATCCCCTGTTTGGCCCCAACCCGCACATGCAGAACAAGAGTTTGCCACGCAGTAATATCAACAGCAGGAAGGGTAAATGTTTCGTTATATTAACTCATTGTGCACTATGAGACCTTTTGAAGTTTTAGGCTGGATTCTTTTTCTGTTAATGCACATCCAGATTCTTTGCACCCAAAAACTTTTTCAAGTGTACCTTCGAATATATGCTGTAACAGGTACGTTCCCTTGATGCAATCAAAGTTGTGAGGTAATTGACGTCTTTCATGTTTGTGGTGCAGTTGACGAACCTACTGGAAGATTTTAATATGCTCCGCAGCTCACTGGAAGGTGGACGAGCCTTGCTGGTATCTCTTAGGATTACTTGTTGAACTGTGTACTGATGCTCATGACTAGTGGATTTAAGCGTGATTCTGTCGACGAGACGAAATATGTGGATGACTGACTCAGTGCAGTGACAATATTGATGCTCTGACATGCCTAATTGTTCTGCACTTCTTTTCTGCTTAAGCTTAGGTTGTTACCAGCCTTGACTAGGAACAAATTCACTAAAAAACTTGCACTTATGCACTCGCTGCCTTTGAGCTAACTCTTGCTTGGTGTTACAACCCAAGTATCAAAAACTGGGTTTTGATTGTTGGTACGGTAGCTTTTGGTGGTGAGATAGTGGAGTGATCTGTTGTAGTTTTGGTCCCTGTATGTGTTTCACAAATGACATTTTAACCTCATGCGGTAGTGTACGCAGAATACTCGATAGGTTTAAAGCGCATGAATTGAACCTCTCGCACTGAAGCTATGATTTCGATCATCGCCGAGTTTTGGTTTTCACGACATTTGAAGAACTCTTTATTTCGCTTCAATTGAAATTTTGATTGAAGAAGTAAAATGAAGTTCACTTGGTCCACAAGACTACTCCGTATACCCCGAATGACAACTCTTTGTTACGGATCATTCTCTCTATGCGTATTGGTATTTGACAGGTGTACAGAAATATTGTTCATGCTTTTCTTAAGAAAGAGAAGAACGTAGGTTTCGGAAGATGACATGACTTAGGGTACATTTCATGATCGAGTGTGTCAAAGATGTTGACACTGCTCTCTAGAATTGATTTATTAGTAATTTCGGAAACGTGTAAGGACGTGAACTCATCATTGACAATCGGATGTTTTTGGGATCCATTACCGGTGTAAGAAATGAGGCATGCATTTGCGGATCGGACCGTTGACACATGCAAGAGGTCCTTACAAAAACTAATCCTAGATACACATGTAAGTACGTTGTCATACTGATAGTAGATATGATCTTTGAAATATTTACACTGACTTTTTAGATTAAAATGGTACATAGAATAGTTACTTTCTTCTTTCAAGAGAAAATATTAGTATCTTTTTCGATTCTTACAAGATTTTGTGATAGCTTAACTCGTTACACTTGAATCCCACTGTTAAAATGAGTACTCGGAATGATCGGGCAGTAGTCATCTGGGGGTGAGCATTACTTATGAATCGCTTGGTAGCATCTTTATCGTTTCACGTGGAATATTGAACTTCACAAAATAATATCATATTTATCGACTTGACTCGTCGGATCCTCAAAAGGAGTATTCATGACGAGCTATAGTACCTCTATTTTTTATAACTATTCTCGTGCTTACGATATCTCAAGACCAAAAATCATCGACATACCCCATTTTACATGAGCTGAGCTTCCAGAGCATAAATACTCCGGATGAGGACATGAAGTGACGGTTGTGGCGTTACTCATGAATCACTTGGTGCCATTAGATGTGTTTGATTTGGAGCATCACATTGAACTAATGGCTAACCTCTTACCTCTTAATCAAGTGCTCTAATTGGATCCTTGGTGTCTCATCAAAGAGAGGGAGCAGTTCCGAGAGAGGCCTTCGCGGCCTGTTCGTTTGCAATGCAGTGATACGTTTATTATTTTGAAGTGCTACTATTCGTACGCTCTATTCCCAAGTTTTTTTCATGGAAAAAGGGAATAGATTCTCTTTGCTTTACATCCCCCGAATCTCGAGGTTCAGACGAGACTTATGATGAAATCTTATAAGATCTTGCTTAGATCCCAACTTATGGGCTCTAACGTGTACCATGAGCTCTTGCCTGGATTTGGATCCATCATGGATCGGGTCTCACACCGGACCCGAAAATATATCCACCCGACCCATATGGGGTGGTGGAGGAGTCCGTGTACAATCAAGCAGTACAGCATTGGACCACATCCACGCACGACATCATTCGAGAAAGTCCAACATTGGAAGTCGTCTATCAAACGCTTCTCCCCCATCTCTCTCTCTCTCTCTCTCTCTCTCTCTCTCGCCGGGAACGGAAGAATGGATGCCTTAGATTCGGTCGTCGATCCTCTCAGGGAGTTCGCCAAGGACAGCGTCCGTCTCGTCAAGCGCTGCCACAAGCCCGACCGCAAAGGTGATCCACCCTCATCACGTCCCTTCCTTTCGTGCATGCGAATCCATTGCCCATCATCTTCTTCCTGATTTTCTTGATCGATTTGGTTCGGTTCCCGTCTTTCCCCTTGCAGAGTTCACCAAGGTCGCTTTCCGTACCGCCATTGGGTTTGTGGTCATGGGTTTTGTTGGGTTTTTTGTGAAGCTCATCTTCATCCCCATCAACAACATCATCGTTGGGTCCAGTTAGGAGGTATTAATTGCCTACCCGCCTTTATCTCTTTTTGGGTTTCTTGCTTTCGTAGATCTCCCAATGTCCAACCATGGCTCTTTATTATCTGGTTGTCTCCTGTCTAGATTCTTAATCTCGGAGGTAGATCTTGTGCCTTTTTTTTTTTAATGAAAGAAAGGTGCTTCCTTTGGCTACCGCCGAGTCTCTTTGTAAAAGCTGCGTATAGTTCTTGACGGGTACGGATTCTTCACTTGGAAGTGCTGTAGAAGTTTATGCTGTCAGTTTTGAAGTCTCTATATTGTTTGATGTGGCACGACTCTATTGCTGGTTCGGAGTGAGCCTTTGAGATGGGAGACACGAAATGGACCCGATTGATTGGACATGCATTCGTTATTGAGAGCATCATGATGATTCAGTTGCGGATTGTAAATAGATTGATTCGGTTTTGAGGGACCTCTTTCGGCTGCCTTTTTTCGGCTTTGCAAAACCATTGTGATAATTGGGGTTCTTATTTTAAAGCAGACTTATTAGTTATTACCGTTCTTCTGTTGTTCTTAACCTCCTTGAAACTACTGACCTTTATCGATCCGTGAGGTTACAGATCACATGCTTTTCATTTGTGGCAGAATTTTTCTACTGGTGAAGTTCTCACTTCTAATGTGTCGTAATACAGCAAACATGCTATTCGTAGTCCTAGTTTTTCACAAATAAATGTTACCTCTGCCCTATAGAATGCACGATGGCCCTTTATGTACCTTTTCTCATGATGCTGGAAAATATTTAGCCTTATGGAATACTGGAGTCATTGATGCTCATCCTTTTCCGCGTTATTGTGAGTTTTTCTTCACTGAATCCATGACAGGGTCCCAATTAGATATCAACTTAAGTTTCCCTTCTGAGGTTTCGTGTGGGTTGCGCATGTATCTAATTATAATTGAATTCAATGTGAAACTCGAAAGCCTTTCTTCTCCTAGTAAGATCAATAACAAGTAAATCTATCAACCTACCTATTCAATGCATCTTCAGAAATGTCCACATTGTAGTAGCATGCTCTGAGAAGGGAGATGGTTTTATCCAGTTGCAAATGTATCAGCTCTTTTCTTTTCTGTTTTTCTTTTTATTTTTTTGGCATGTTGAGAGCAAAATGATTTCAGTTCTTATCTGTGCTTTAGGCATCAAAAACTATGCAATTAGTTGTGAATCTGGTGTTTACATATGCCCCTGGAATTAGTGACAAGCAAGATTGTTCAATATGCCATTATCATACACACACTGTAAAGAATAGGTGGTAACAAAGGTTATCTCTCTTTGTTGTGCCTCTCAGAACTTATCATCTTGGCAAAGTAATCTGGAGTTTTCTCATTTCCCGTGCAAATGGTAAAGGTAGTCATTTTTAGAAAAGAATAATTTGAAATCACTTTCTGCGTACTAAATTGATCAAAACGAACATTGTTGCGTCATTGCTTAGAAGTCTTGTTTTTGTTTTGTGCCTTGAGTTTGGCTTACTTCTTGTGATGGGTTGAAGGACAAAAAGCTATGTCTTTTTTGTTTTTTATTTTTTCCCTGCATGACATGTTTGTTGTCATCCACCACATTTATATGATTTCATTGTTTTTACAAATTTAATTGCATCCTTTGTATTTTAGTAGTTGCATGTGAGTTATGATAGGATCAAGGCTATCTATATTATGATGACAATGAGTCCTTATATGACTTGCATTTCATGTTTTGAAGCTGTTGAGATGATGTCATTTTACACATTTAAAGCGGATCGTGTTTTGAATTTCTGTAGCCATTGAGAAGCTTTCTGGTGCATTGATGTAACGTTGGTTCGAAAGGCTCCCTAAAGAATTGACTGATAATGTGGTTTTGTTAGAGATCACTATTGATGGTTAATTTGATTTCAAGTTTGAGATTCTTTAAGATGAAAATATGAGTTTTCTTCGAAATTGAAACGATCAGCTCTCTTTGCTTCCCCATTGTTGGATGCGGCAATTAGGAGGATACTATATCCGTTGAGTATATAATCAGTATTTGATTGATAGTCACAATCAGTTCTGTGATTTCTTGGTGGTTACTTGAGAGAATGTGATGATGTGAACATCCTATCTCATTTTCTGGCAACATAAATCTGTTATTACTTTTAACCGTGGAAGCCTTTAAGTGGATTATTAAATGGCTTTTGTCCCTATTCAACCGATACCTTATATTCCATTCGGTGTTGGACATGTTGAGTATGTGCACTGCTCATATGGGACAGATGCTTTATGACCGTGTTTTCTTTCGGCAATAGACTCACATTGCTTGCATGTTCTCTGGTTTCTCATACCGAAAGCATGGGCGGTCAGGTGACCGGCATGGGAATTGTCTTTATTCTGTCTTTTGATCGGAAAAACTTCATATGATTGGCTGCAGGCCGAGCTCGCAAGAAAGAAAGATGGGGGATATCTTCGGAAGTACGAGTGGGGAGCAATCTTTGTTTCTTTTTGGAGAGTAGCATGTTAGCAAAGGATGGTGTAATGGTTTAAAGTTCTAGGAACCGCGTCACCTACATGTTGAGGAAAAACGAAGTGTTTCGGATGCTGCCTCCATTTCTTTCAAATCGCCCGGTACTTTTTAACGGCGGTACGTTTTATATTTTTATCCACGATTGGGTCCCATTCGACGGGGGGACACCGCAGAGCATTCTAATTGGGCCGACATGGATGAGTGAATGCACGCATTCTGGCTCTGGTAAGTAGTGGGGACTGTAGTAGATGTTGAAAAAGCCATCTCAGCTCTCCGTCCACCTTGGAAGAAGCTAGCTTGAACTTTGATTCCCTCAGACGAGTTTTGAGCGCGACACTCTTTGACGGTCAAAACCCCCATCTTTGGACTCTGGTCGGGCGGCGTTGCGAAGAGACGCGATTCCACACTGAACTTGCGTTTCTCGCATCATTTCTTGACGATTTTTTTTTTCGAATTATCAAATGAAACCCTGCTGCCTGGAGCGCAGCAAACGTCCGTCCAATCCGGGCCCTGAACATTTAAAACGAAGTCGAAACTTTAAATCGGAATTCGGTGAATCTGGGGTGGCCCTCTCGCAAAGCTCGCTTGCGGGTCGAATGATGGAACAAGAACCAAAACGAGGGAGGGAGGGAGGGAGCGGGACCCCGATGGACAGAGACAAGACGAGGAGGAAGGCAAAGACATTTCCATCTCCTGGTCCGGCCGAGCGAAAGGCGAACTTGGCTTCTTTAGCTATTTTGATCAAATATATGGAGAACGCCCCACCCACGTGCCTTCACCATTCTTCTCCTTTCCCCTGAATCTGTCTCTCTCACTCTCTCACTCTCTCTCTCTCTCTGTTCCGTGCTCTTCTTTTCTTAATTCAGAGCAAAGGGTACAGAGAAAGATCTCTCCAGCCCCCCATTTCGCAGATGATGCTGCGTTTCGCACGCACGCGTTCTCGTGTGGAATGCGAGATTTTTCCATGCATCTCCTGGTCCAAACCAAGCAAAAGACGAAATTGGCTTCTTTGCTGTGGAGAACCCCACGCGCCTTCACCATTCTTCTCCCTTCCATGAAGCTCTCTCTCTCTCTCTCTCTCTCTCGCTCTCTGTTCTCTTTTTCAGAGCAAAGGGTACAGAAAGATGTCTCCAGCCATTTCGCAGATGATGCGTTCGAACGCGTTCTCTTTTGGAATGCTGTGCGGTTTTGTTTCGTTATATAATGCATCGAGATCACGAGCTAAGTCTCGCTTTTCGGAGCATCTTGCATGTCGAGCTGAACATTCGTAGACTGATAGAAGACATTGGGCCAGACCAAACCAAAGACGGTAAAAAAAAATCTAAGTTAAAAGTGGGAACTTTCGAGGAAACCATTCGCCTTTGACAAATCTTTCATGGCGACCAACGAAGGAAGAAACACAGAGGGAGAGGGAGACTGGGAGAGAGAGACGCACGCACAGAAAGCCAGTGGGCGGGGGCAATTGGGTAATTTCAATGAATAGCGACGGTACGCATGGACAGGGGCACGAAATTTAAAGGGGACCGAGTGGTCACCATTCGCCGCCTCCTCTCTGTTGCTCTTCCTCCTCCGGAACCACCACCAGCTCCACGAGAACAATGGCGGCCGCCGCAGCCGGCAGCTTCTCCGCCGTCTCCGCCAGCCCGGCACCACCTCCTCCTCCTCCCTCCTCCTCCTCCTCCTCCGTCTCCTCCAAATCTCTCTCCCTCCTCCTCCTCCCCCACAAGTCCTTCCCTTTCCCCTCCAGACCCGCCCGGCCCTCCTTCTCTTCCCCTCCCCTCCGCATCTCCAGCTCCCTCCCCAACCCCGTCCCCAAGGCCTCCTCCGCCGCCGCCAACGTCACCGCCCCTCCCCCGCCCTCCCCCGAGGCCTTCGCTTCCCGATTCGCCCCCGACGAGCCCCGCAAAGGGTCCGATGTCCTCGTGGAGGCCCTGGAGCGGCATGGCGTCACCAACGTCTTCGCCTACCCCGGCGGCGCCTCCATGGAGATCCACCAGGCCCTCACCCGCTCCAGCGTCATCAAGAACGTCCTCCCCCGCCACGAGCAGGGCGGCATTTTCGCCGCCGAGGGCTACGCCCGCGCCTCCGGCCTCCCCGGCGTCTGCATCGCCACCTCCGGCCCCGGTGCCACCAACCTCGTCAGCGGCCTCGCCGACGCCATGCTCGACAGCATCCCCATTGTCGCCATCACCGGCCAGGTTCCACCCATGACCCGTGCTTTTGTTTTGCTGCCGTTCTAGTCGCGCGCGTCTTCACTGTTTCATTTGATAGCTCGCGAGCTATGCCTGTTTAGTCCATTAGCTCGTATCTTTTGAGATCTGGACTTATGGGATGTAAGTTTTGAAGCTGCGGCTTTTCATTTCGTTCGTTTCCCACCCTTTTTGACGAGAGAACGATTTTTATTCGATTTTTAGGTGCCCCGAAGAATGATTGGTACGGATGCGTTTCAAGAGACCCCCATCGTCGAGGTCTCCCGGTCTATAACGAAGCACAACTATCTGGTTCTTGACGTGGAAGATATACCGAGGGTAGTCAGCGAGGCATTCTATTTAGCGACTTCAGGGAGGCCGGGTCCGGTTCTCATCGATATACCTAAGGATATACAACAGCAGCTCGCGGTTCCAAACTGGAACATGTCTGTGAGGTTGTCGGGATACACGTCGAGGTTGCCTAAGCCGCCTCACGAGGCGCACCTGGAACAGATTGTGAGGTTGATAGCCGAATCAAAGAAGCCAGTCTTGTATGTGGGCGGTGGGTGTTTGAATTCGAGCGAGGAGTTGATTAGGTTTGTAGAACTTACGGGGATCCCTGTGGCGAGTACTTTGATGGGTCTAGGTTCGTTCCCTTGCACGGATGATTTGTCGCTTCATATGCTTGGGATGCATGGGACTGTATGCGCAAACTATGCAGTGGACAAAAGTGATCTGTTGCTCGCCTTTGGAGTTCGGTTTGACGATCGCGTGACGGGCAAGCTGGAAGCTTTTGCTAGCCGAGCTAAGATCGTTCACATTGATATTGACTCGGCTGAGATTGGAAAGAACAAGCAGCCTCATGTTTCCGTTTGTGGGGATGTGAAATTGGCCTTGCAAGGGATGAACCGGTTGTTGGAAGGGAAAGGATCAAAGCTTAAACTTGACTTTTCCGCTTGGCGGGCGGAGCTTGATGAGCAGAAACAGAAGTACCCATTAAGTTTTAAGACGTTCGGGGATGCCATACCTCCTCAGTACGCAATTCAGGTTCTTGATGAGTTGACCGATGGAAACGCAATCATTAGTACGGGTGTCGGGCAGCATCAGATGTGGGCTGCACAGTTTTACAAGTATAGGAGACCTCGGCAGTGGTTGACATCCGGAGGATTAGGGGCTATGGGTTTTGGGTTGCCGGCTGCTATTGGAGCTGCTGTTGCAAAGCCTGATGCCGTTGTTGTGGACATTGATGGAGATGGAAGCTTTATCATGAATATCCAGGAGTTGGCTACTATCAGAGTGGAGAACCTTCCGGTCAAAATTCTTCTGTTGAACAATCAGCACCTGGGCATGGTTGTCCAATGGGAGGATCGGTTCTACAAGGCCAATAGGGCGCACACGTACCTAGGAGATCCGTCGAGAGAGTCTGAGATATTCCCAGATATGTTGAAGTTTGCTGAAGCTTGTGGAATACCTGCTGCTCGTGTGACCAAGAAAGCAGATGTTAGAGCTGCAATTCAGAAAATGCTGGAAACTCCTGGGCCATACTTGCTAGACGTGATTGTTCCCCATCAAGAGCACGTCTTGCCCATGATTCCTAGTGGTGGGGCTTTTAAAGATGTGATAGTCGAGGGTGATGGACGATCAGCGTATTGATATGAAGTTTGATTTAGTTATATCACGTGTTTGCTGAGTAGAACAGATAAATTGCGGTTTAGTGATAGTGTTCCGACTTTAATCGTGAAGATCTTGTAATGGTATCTCTTGCTTATGTGTAATTTGTTCTGGTTTAAATCTAGTTGTCCCATTCTGGTACGGTAATGTTGAAGTGAAGATTTCGTACCAAGATGAATGCCTTGTTAGTTGCAATTGTAGTCGGGTTACTTGTATATAGATGTTTTATGTGCAGCATGAGCGTACTGCAGCTTCTATTGTCGCCTTTTGAAAGTCGAGTAACTGCTTGCATTTGTTCCATCCGTGCTTTGCGGTCCACGGCACTTCTATTGCCCATGGTGGAAAATTGGGACAGAACTCCAAGGGTGATTAGTTTGCCCATTGGGAATGGACATCTTTACTTTGGTGTGTGAAATATCTTCGTTTGTGACCACTGAACGTGCTAGACCTTAAACGGGTTGTTGTGGTGACGATTTACCTACTCCCGCTCTCTGCTACAGATGTTTGGAAAGTACACCGTGTGCTATTCACTTTTTCTGGTTTGGTGATGTATGCTTTGTTCAATATCCAAAGCAAAGTCTCTGTCTATGAGTTGTCCGGTCGATAACCATTGGGACACAAGCTCCTCGGGTGTCCTCGCACTAGCCGCGGTCGCACGAGTGGGGTTGTCCTTCACAGCTGGTGTGAATGCAGGGTTTAATCAATTCGAAGCAGGTTTGCATCCAGATTTTGAGTTGAGGTTTCAGGGGTCTGTCATTTTCTTTTAAATTCTAGGATGGAGAAGAGGCATGTACAGTGCAGTCCATGCCAACCGAGTCCCACGTTCGAGAACGAGATGGCCAGCTGGTCGCTCAAAAGACGACAACGCGGAGGATGCATATTTAAACACAAAACAGAAATCTTTACAAAAAAAGACGAGACCCACGAATGATCATGTATGATTGATCGATTGAGGATCAGAAAAGATGATTGCTTTTTCTGCTGCAGACAGCAAAAGGGAAAGAAAAAGGCAGAGAGTTGTGTGTGTGGAGAGTGGGATTTGAACCCACGCCCTTTCGGACCAGAACCTTAATCTGGCGCCTTAGACCAACTCGGCCATCTCCACAAGTTTTGTTGAGTGGGGCAAAAACAAATGATACTTAACGGTTTTCTCCCCAGTTCTCTCCTCTCCATCTTCTTTGTTGTTCCTCTGGTTTCCCGCTACTTTTCCCCATTCCCCCAATCTCCATCTCCATCTCGCAGTCACAGTCGCAGATTCTTCCGTCTCGAATCGATGAACAGTCGGGAGGTAAGCCTGGTGACCTCAGCCACTCTCTTCGGGGCTCTTGCCTCCGCCGTCGCTCTTGGCTTTCTCTCCAACTTCAATCCCCTGAAGAAGAAGACGAAGACGAAGAAGCAGCACCAGCAGCAGCAGCATAACAATCAACACGAACGCTCCTCCTCTCCCCTCAACGGGGCCGTCCCCGGCAAGCCCTCTCCTTTCGACCCCTCTAAACGCCAAGGGTACCGTTTTCTCCTGGTTCCTTCTTTGCCGCTTGCCCAGCTTCTTCAATTTGTCACCGTCTTCTCCTTCATTTTCGTTTTTTCATAGCTGTTTAGGGTTTCTAAGAGTGCCCTTCTCTCTCTTTCTCTTCAATTTGTTGCTTTTTCCCTTCCTTCAGGTACCTATCTTGGGATGACTATTTCATGGCCATTGCCTTCTTGTCGGCCGAAAGATCCAAGGACCCCAACAGGCAGGTCATAATTCCGCATTTTCTCAGGCTTTATGCTGACTGCGCCTGTCCCTTCTCTGCTTACGGCATTTCCTTCTCCTTGCCGGAACTTGGTTTTTGCTAATTTCCATAGCTAGTGTTGAATTCTTCTTTGGTGCGTGTATCCGAGCCGCAGGTTGGCGCGTGCTTGGTGAGCCAGAATGGGATTATACTCGGTTAGTCCCATCTACGATGCCATAAGCTTCATGTCTGTTTGGTAGATTCATGTGTGATTTACTTGTTAGAGCTGATCAATTTAGTATTCCATTTGTTTCTGGAACAAGTCATTGAGTGATTTACATGGTTGAGAGAAATGCACGACCTTCCTTCTTCGCTATCTAGTGTAAATTATGAAGAAGGAATGTAACACTAGATGCGAGTGGCATTTAAAGTTATTCAACTCCATTCTATTCGATTTCCCCTTGCTTTTCTACTTCATACCATGGTACTGTATATAGTTTTGGATTCTTGGGAACTCTGTTCTGGCTTTGTGCATAACCAACAACTCTGATAGGATAGCACCAGAAAACTGTTGCCACGGGTTCCTCACGACTGTCCTCCGACAGGCATTGGCTACAATGGATTTCCCAGAGGTTGTTCCGATGACAAGCTTCCTTGGGCCAAGGTATCTGCATGAAACAAAGAATATCTGTACATTTATAATGTATAAAGCAGTATCAATTTGTCCCCTCTTTTATTATGCTCTCTTTTTCCTCGCAGAAATCCAAATCTGGGGATCCTTTGGAGACGAAATACCCGTAAGTGTCTGGCAGTTTTCCTCCTACCTTTCAGTCATCTACATATATTCATAGCAGGAATCCGAACTGGGGCTCAAATGCCAAATATAGTTTTTTGCCCAAATGTTGAATGGATGAAAACTGTAATCCAGCTCAAAACCTCTGCTTGATCAGATGTTTGACCAGTAGTCATCCATCACCCCTCTGATGACTTTATAGACTTGTCTTGGTTTTCATTACGACCCCCTTTTGTCTTCTCTTATAGATATGTGTGTCATGCTGAGGTCAATGCTATCCTCAACACGAACCACGCTTCTGCTGCTGGACAGGTTATCACATTTTCTGAATTATTGTAATGTTAGGTGTGGACAATTATTCTCAGGAAGATTGATCAACTATAACTTCCTTATTCTTCTTTAACAATCCTTGGAACCATGTCTGAAATTTTTTGTGCTGAAAATGGCTAAGGTGGTTTTTGACTGTTGACTTGTAGAAACTTTATGTGACGATGTTTCCTTGCAATGAATGTGCGAAGATTATCATTCAGGTAATTACCATATTCAAGCTAGTATGACTCACGGTAATGTTCCTCGACTTTTTATCTTACCTCGGAAGAAAGTTTACTAGTGCCAAATTAGTGTTCTACTGTAGCCATATTTCGTGCTCTTCACATGCAGCTTTGATGTCAGAAGCTGCAGTAGAATGTCCAATGATAATCTCTTTTAGGGTGACAAATCAAATAAGATTTTGCTTGGATTCGATTTACTTTCTGGGAGCTAAACACTTCTCTTTTAGGCTAAATGATTTTTCAAAGGTTTTCGAAGGAGCCCGGACTATGTAATCAACGTTCCTTGTAATGAGAGCAGACTTGTTGCGTATGAATCTACTATTGGCAATTCCCCTCCCTGGCCTCCTAGGAGATTTTGGGATATCTAAAAATAAAGTTTTATGGATCTCTTCCAATGTTGCAGTCAGGAGTTTCTGAAGTTATATATTTTGTGGAGAAGAGGCTCAACAATTCAGAGGTCGAATATATTGCATCTCACAAACTTCTGTCAATGGCTGGTGTGAGAGTAAGCCTTCTTGGAAACCCTGTGTATTTTCCTTTCCTCCTCTTGTAGTTTTCTGTCTCTGTGATTTAACTGATACTCAACCTCGTGGAGGGGCACTAGTGGTGTTAGGGGCTTGTGGGGCAAACTGCTAGGCTGTCACATTAAAGTATCCAATTCACCACAGCCATACATATCCACACCTCTGAAGGGTTCAATAATGCAGATGCTTATTTTTTACTTCGTCTTCTTCGAGTCTCAAGCAATGACTTTTGCTATTTCAATATATCATGTTGACCAAATATATTTTCCCATCTTCTCTTTACTGCAGGTCAGAAAACATAGGCCACAAAAGGAACAAATTTTCATCAATTTTGAGGAGGCCATCATGTAGCCTTATCCTACTTCTGCTAATTAATATTCGTCATTTGTTTGGCGTGCCATTATTTTGGTAATTGTACTGTTTCATTGCAATACATATGGCTTATGCGTGCAGTTTGGTCAAATCATCGGCCCTTTTATCATCTTCATTCTGGATCCTGATTTATAATGAGATGGAGTTAAAAGGGTTTTCTTTCCTTCTATCGAGAGTATGGTAGAAATGAAGTGTTTAAGTTAAAAGGCTTCGCCTGTATCCTATAAAAGTGTGGCAGGTCATTTCCTATTATCCAAATATGGAATTGGGCCGTGACAGGTGCATGCAAGTATATTCATCTATATAAACTTGGAAGAAGTCTAACATCGAAAATACAAACGGTTTTTTTATCCCTTGATGCAATGTAAGAAGGACAAGTTTGTTTGTTTGTTCTGAAAATACCTCTTCAATGTGTTTCAAGAACGAAATTTGATAGCTTTGTTTGTACTAAAGGCAACTGGTTCCGAGGGAATGTGATTCTGCTGCTGCAAGCAATGCAAAAGCGCCCGCAATGTGTTTCAGGTAAATGATGTGACAGCCTTCTTTGTTCTAAAGCCAACTGCTTCTAGCCTGTAAGGGAGTATGATCGTTTTCCATCACTCTCTGATGACGCGCTGCCCAACAACAGAAAAGCGCAGATGGCAAGAATCCGCAATCAAAGTTCGTTAGATACAACCAGGGCGAATGCAATTGAGTAAAGTAGATGCATTGTACAAGATTGAACGGTAGATCCGCGTGACTAGTGATTCTTTTTAGCTATCACTACGAGTGAGCTCTCCTCTGAGAAAAGTTCATCAGCACACTTTGTTGCGAAAAGAATGTCTTCCTATGAGCAAAGTGCGAACGATGTTAGCTTTTCTACACAGGCAAGGACTCGTGACAAAGAATGGGGAAAGGAGAATTGAAGTTATTCGTTTAAAGCAAAGCGCTATTGTATGTTGAATGGAAGAGAGATATTGAGGTCACTCTGCTACAAGCAATGTAAAGCAAGACACTACCCGATGCCAGTGCGTTGGCTTTCATTATATGTTTCGGTGGCTTGACTTTAGAAACGAGATTGAAGGAAATGGAACGATAGGATATAGTAATTTCCCTCCCTTATTTAAATGGACATTGAAGAGATTCTATCGGAGTTGAATTGACAATCTTAAATCTCGCCTTGTCTTATTATTCATTTTATCCATTCGTCATGAAGGGCATTTTACAAATCGACAGAAGGATGAGGACGATCACCATCGACAGCATTGTCGTCCAAATGTCGATTGTTCTGACCAAACCAGGAAAGACGCCGCGCATCTATCACATCATTCTACGAATCATATATCCAGTGGCTTTTCACTATATTTATTGACTCGTGCCCCATTTATAACAGTTTAGAAGTAACTTAAATGATGATAAGAGTGGGCATGAGAAAGTGGCAAGTTGTTTTCCTTCACCATAATGCCAAGTGGAGGCAAACACAAGTAAGATTTGACCATTATCCAACTTTCATCGAATACTTTAGGTTTATTGACTGTCCTCATTCTTATATTTTCCACATCATTCTCAAACTCCCTGCATCAGAGGGCTTCAATTTGATCTTCATATATTAACACAAGTTCAGAGATCCATTAGGACTTTCGTGACATTACCCAATTATCAAGTCACTTGAAACTCAAACTCGACTACTGAGAATGAGTACCTCAAAACCATTAATGTATAATTTGAGAAGGTAAGTGACAGGAACCTAGAATCGAATATAAACTCGATTGATATATTTTTTTGTTGAATATAAACACGACCAATATATGAGTAATTAAAACGAGAAAATTGTCCAATCAGTCCTATACTTATTGTACTGATATCAGTTCAATCCTAAATATGTTCACATTATGCTAATTTAGTCTTAGATTTGTGCGGGAAATTATGATGCATTTCCTCGAAAAAATCGCTGATCATCGTATGTGGTACATTGTCACGTCCGCGATTCCCAATGAAAGTTAGCCAAAAGGATCGCGTTGAAATTTTATGAAAATATTTATGATTAAATTGATAAAATACAAAAATGTTGAAGGCTGAATTGACCATTATAAAATAGACAAGAACCGCACACTTTAGTCACTTTAGGTAAATATTTTTGGGGATCAAAGGGGGGGCGTTTCGGTCGCGTCTTTTGCTTCTTCATTGACTCGCTTCGCCCCTCTCTCTCTCTCTCTCTCTCTCTCCTCCTCCTCTCTCGCACGCATCCCTCGGCCGGGGCGGGGCGCGGCGGCCGGCCTCCCTCCCTCCGACGCGATGGAAGGCACCTCCAGCCACCCGCCGCCGCCGCCGAGTGCGGCGGCGTCCAAGCTCCTCTCCAACCTCCCCTCTCGTGGCCTCTTCTCCTCCACCGTCCTCTCCCCCAATCCGGTGATCTCTCTCTCTCTCTCTCTCTCTCTCTCTCTCTCTCTCTCTTCTCTTCACTGGCCGTCTTTTTTATCCGCCCCTCGGAACCCTAGCCTCTGTCAGTCCAACCGTCGTGCTTTTCCCGCATTATTACCTCCATTCGCGGTCTAGTTGAATCTTGCCTATTGCTTTTCTGGGTCATCGGCATTTGTAGCTTCCTGGGATTTTACTCTATACACACACTCACTTGTCCAATTCGGTGTTGGTTCAGACTCGGGGGCAGGAATTGGTACTGAGCAGTGCTCGAGTGGGCGCTCCAATTTGTTCCCTGCCGTGACTTGCGTTCTTTGTAAACTGCGTGCTTTTGGTGATTTTTTTGGGGGTGGAATGGGAATTCCGATTCCAATGCATGTCTCTGATTTCCTTCTCCCGTTAATGAGAATTTCTGTTTCCCCCCCACCCTTGCTTTTGATTACGCCCACTTTGCTAGAAAAAAAAAACCAGTGCTTTTGTGGAGTTCTCTCGAGGTCTAACTGGTTCATTTGCCTCCCCGAGCATCCAGTGAATAATGGCCAGTTTTATTTCTAAACTGAAAAATCGCGAATTTTTTGCAGGGCGGAACGCGAGTTTACGTTTGTGAGCATGACACATCACCGCCAGGTTCTCACCCCTTGACTTCTGGATCTTCTTAGATTTCTCCTAGCATTCATTGGGTAGCTGATCATTTGGAATAGGGAAAAGAAAAGGCTGTCTCCTTCAAATTTTAAAAGAAGATGTTTAGGTTAATCAATTAAAAGCTCTTGGCCATTTGACAAGATCGTGTCTATAATGCCTATACCTAGTTTAATAACAAAAGCTCAACTAAAAACTTGGTGGGCTGTACATTATCCATTACCAACACTTATAGTTAGATATAGATCATCACGGTCCCTACGACTACTAATGCTTGTGTTTGATGCTCATACATAACAGTGGAATTCAAAGCGGTTATTTCCTTCTGCAGTTTTGGTGGGCTGTACTCTGCCCACTTCCAACACTTGTTTCATGATCCTAGTAATCGTGCGGTGTAGTCTCTGCCGCTCTCGTATCATGCATACTAATGTTTACTTATAGAGAAATGGAGAAGAGGGGAAAACGTAGGTGAATTTGCTAATGGCCTTGTTTCCTATATAATGACATCTGTTTGCGTTCACTCATGTTTACTAGCATATGTAGCCCATCCCGGTGTTGTCAAAGCGCATGACTAGCTCTGGAATGTTAGGAACTGACCTCCCTTTCATATGCAGAGGGGCAAGTGATAAGGACAAACCAACAAAATATACTGATAAGAGCACTCACAATCAGGAAACAGAGGGGAGATCCTAGCTCGAGGAATACAAAGGGTGTGACTATAGCTGAAGGTTCTAGGAAGAGGTATTCAATATTCAATTGTGAGATATGTGGCTTTGCTTGCATTTGTAGCAACTGTAAACAGTCTTGCTTAGTGATGGGTTTCGTATTTACTGTAAAGCAACTATAGGGACCAGATTTTTTCCAGTCATCTTTCTTCCTGTTTCATGATTACGAGGGCAATCATTTTGCTTTTGCAGAGCATCCGAGAGACTTTTGGATAGTGGGACATCATCTAAGAGACCTGCTGGTCAGGCTGCTTCTCGACAAGGTAAGACATTGCTTCTTTCACCTTTTATGGTTGTAGTACAAGTTACACACCATATTCTTCACAGCTAAAAATATGAGAGAGAAATTTCTTCACTGACTGGATGAAGGGGCATCCATTTGATCTTACGACTGCAGCGATTTCCTTTTTGTTGTTTGAATAGAGATAAATCTTTCATGGTTTTCCTTTGGTGCTTTATGTCATATAATTTGGATTGAAAGGAACAATGCCATCGTTAGAAACAAGAATGTTTACGTTCCGGGTATGTGCAATCACCTTGTCAAGGTAGTGAAGGATAAAGCCATATCCATGGGAATAATTGCGGATACTCCTTCAAACCGGAAGATACAAAGGAATTGGGGACTCTCTCCTTCAATCTTTGAAGTGATTAGAGCAGCATCTTAATTCGGTGGTCTAGTCTCTTTGGTGTGGGTGGTTTTCTTTGCTTGTTGTATAGCTTTTGCTAAGCCATCCTTGACCCCATTCGGTCATTTTCATGTCCTTGTTGGGTCGTCGATTGCCTCCAGCGATAGTTTGTATATGGTGTCTTGAAAAGTTATACATATTCTTACCTTTACAAAAAAAAAAAAATCTTTCATGGTTTGATTTTTTTGCATGATAATGGCAAAACTTTTCATTGATCATATCAATGTATGGTCACTGAAGGATTTTCTTTTAAGCCATGTTGTTGGTGTTGGGTATATTTTATGGTCTCATTTGCGGTTATTGAAGAAGCGACCTTTTCTGGCAATTGTAGGGCTTAACTGGCATATCCAATATCCTTCTTATATTGACCATATGATCACTGTAAACAACTATCTATGGACGTCTACAACCGGTTATTTTATGGATATTCTATCTTGTCTTGCAAAAGTAGCTTCTATTTTTTTCCCCCTTGTTTTTTCTTGGAATGGGGGGAAGGGAAAGGGTGGTTGGTGGCGGGGGATGAGAAAGCTAGCATGTTGATTCTGGAGAGAGAGAGAGAGGACTTGGATGAAGAACTGATAAAGGAGGAAATTTGTTTTCGTGTAATTTTCATTATACATCTTGTCCCTTTTAAAAAGTATTGAGGTTTGGCTGTTTCATAGTTTTAATGGGATCTGAATTTCAGAGGGTTCAAGCATTCATTTAACGGACAAGGAATTGCACAGTTTGACCGTGGAGAGGCTTCGTGCACTTCTCAAGGAAAGAAGTCTTTCTCTTAAAGGCAAGAAGGTGAGCATCTTCTTTTTAATGCATCTTTGAGTTGGTTTTTGGTTTTAAAAAAATAAAAAACTCTACGTTGGTAATGCAGAGTTGGCAGCTTGAATGGATGAATCTGCTTGTTGATTGGACTGATTGTCTCGTCTTATTTATTGGACTGACGACTATCCTGGTATCACGAATTCATCTGCATATACTGATCAGTTTCTTCACATGTCCAGGATGAGTTGATCGCGCGCTTAAAGGGTACAAGTGGCTAAGGATCCCAAGGAGAAAGGTTGAGTAAAGTGCTCATATTGTACTGAACGCCTAAAGAAAGGATGAGAAGGTTAAGTGCTGGTTGTGATAGAGGTTTGGAAAATATTGTAGGGGGCCGAACACTGGGGAACCGAACTCACTCTAACTTGAAGGGACAGTGACTAGTCCAGATGTTGGTGTGTCAAACTGTACAGTTTGGTCGGTTATGTTCTTGACGGGTCTATGCTGAACGTTGTAATTTTTTCCTTTGGGGAATGTGGGTTTTCTTTAAACTTGGCATCATGAGCCCGATCATCATGGCAAATGATACTCAGGATATATGGAGACAAGCATGGGCCTTGAAAGCCCGATTGCCTGATGGGGTCGGGCCGATTGCGTCACCGATATTGGCGAAATCACGTCTGAGTCGATCACATCAGGGGAGGTTGGGAGCCACTACTTAATCGCAGCTCCAATGGAGACAGATTTGTTGTTTGCGATGGGGGCGGTGAGGCGATAGGGACCAGACCTCTTCTTTTCAAAGTTGATCATTGGAATAGGGACGGGGCAGCAGCAACCACGCCACGAGTGGAGTGGTTGTGATTGAATTGGATGGGGACGGGACGGGGCCTCGGCGGTGGGCACAAAACTTCAGCAAGTCTTCTACTTTTGTAGGCTAAGGTGGTCTGATCGTGATGATTTGTGGGGATTTGGAAGAGCGACACGTTTCTTTCTTTTTGGCAGCGGTTGTGCGTTCGTCCTTCCCTAGACCTCTTAGCACGCGACCCATATGGTAAGAGAACCCAAATAAAAGAAGAAAAGAACAACAAGCGCGATGGTGACAGATGACATGGCCATCCCCATTGACTTGACCATCAGAATCATCGAGAATAGGAATACACCAAAGAATGCTGGAACAGAGAGAGAGAGATTCTTGTTAAAAAGAAGTCTCTGACGCGATCCGTGGGCGAACAATGTAAAGATTCGGACCTTAGAATATATGAAAGAGCAAGTTAAGGCGGACACATGTTTATCCTAAACGTGGGAATTCCTCGTACTACTACGTTCGAGTCTAGTTTATTGAATAAGCTTTTGGGTGGTAACTGGCTCTCTCTCTCTCTCTCTCTCTCTCTCTCTCTCTCTCTCTCTCTCTCTAGCCTTTTTCCATGGAAAGGACGCACTTCTCATTCACGACCGACCCATTAAACGGTGGGACGACAGTGCTGATAAAGTCACAAGAAAGTTGATCCGCCACCGTCGTACCAAACATTCCACAAAAGATGGTGAGGAGAAGGTCCCACGTTCGGATGCAAGGAGGAAGAGAAACGTGATTCCAATGACTTCACGTGCTGTGATTGACCTAAACGCCCCAACAGCACGGCAATGTAGCCCTAGCTCTTGAGAGATTTTACCTGTCTCTTTTTAAGAACTAGTTTCCTTGTGGAATGAGACGTCCATGGCGTGTCCTTTGGTGTTCGTCCTTCGATTACTTTCTGCCTAACCCGAACTTTTCTTCTGAGTCACTTCGTTTTCGCTAATGCCGCAACGCGCTGAAATATTAGTTCGTTTGGACACGCAAACACAAGACACGCTCGCTTACCTTAGTTACTTTGTCATATCGCATTCGAATCAAATGCAACATATGCTGACCATGGTCCCGTGGACGTATCATTTCGGTACATCAAAATAGCTACACGTAAAGGAGTTCCTTCTTCTTCTTCTTCTTCTAATCAAGCTGAGATTGTATCCCACTTATCAATTGTCGGGTCTAGTTTTTGCCCAAACTGATGAGTCCGCCTTTCGGTCACGTGAATCGATCTATAAGACGGCCAATGCAAACATTTTTCCTTCATTGGAAAGCAGAAGGATAATTTCTTTTCTTTTATTTTGGAAAACCTTTTGAAATGAAAGGGGCAGCCACATGTCGCGTAATTAACAAAAGAAGAAGCCTAGTTAAGATTACTAAAAGTAGCAAAAAAGACTCGTGAAGACACTGCGAACATCTTAAATGGAACGTGTTTCGAAAAGTGACCCGTTCCTGTTGAGAATTTGTGCATTTCCGCATCATAACGGATGAGCCTGAATAAAGTATGTTCTTATGGCACCTCGCAATAGAACTTTTACCATTGTTAGAGATAATTAGAAAATTCGTCATATCTTTGATTGATGGTAATTGATATTGTAATAGTGATATGAGAGCTCGAAGATCTCATTATTTAGACGGTCATCTTTTACAACTTACAAGTAACTCCATTATTAAGGAATAATAAAAAAAATTGCTAGAAACTAGGGAATAATAAATTGAAATGCATTCAATTTCATCTCACGTATTCCATAGCATGGAAATAAATTACTCCTTCCAAATAAAAGGGATTGCGTTTCACATGCTCCTTTTCTCTTCCTCTATGTTCTCCTAATGCCCTGGTCCCCATCACATGCCAATACACGCACTAATCTCAATTAAAGAATCACCAAATCCCACTTGACAAGAATCACCATGAATAGATCTGGAGTTGGGCAATAGGGAAAACCAAGCTCATTGACTTTCCACATGCATTCATCAAAATCAAAAGTGACTTTGTCCAGCTTCCATCGTGTCCTAGTTGGGGAAAAAGAAGAATATAACTCGATGACGCCTCCATTCCCAGCAGCATATCCTTTTGACTAATTTCTCGAAGGGAAATAGGCATGAGAATGCGCTATGAAACGGGTGGGGATGGTCGTAAAAAGAGTGTGGTGGCGCAGACAAGAGAGAGAGTCTTACCCCCCCGGCGTCTGAGCAAGTGGATGCCGCCTTCAACGAGGGAACCCTCTTGAATGCCACCGCCACCCAATCGTCGCTCAGTCGACGTTTCATTCGTTCTCAACCACGTGCACGTTGGAGAGTCCCTCGTGGGTCTTACGCTACACCGTCGACATCAGCTCGGCTCCTTCCAGTTCATACCTGCCGACAGGTGACGCTGATATCAAAATCATCATGTGGGGCTCTCGATCGCAGACGCATCGGATCGTGCGCATCTCCACAAATCTCCTCCTCCTCCTCTATCTCTCTCTATCTCTTTCTCCAAATCAAGCAACGTATCTAGGTAGGGATTTTCATATGGTGCTCTTCCAAGTCCACAAAACAACAGTCCACATTAGTACTTGATCTGAGATTTGTCTTGTCACTCGTGTACAAAAGTGCTAATAACATATAGTAGGGATAGTAAAATTGATTGGATACCTCACATCGGAATTGGCTTGTCGTTGATTTTAAAGAAAACATGAAAAAGGGAGATACTTCAGTGCATTAGTTGATTTAAATATCTTATTGTAAATCTCACCAAAGTGACCATAAGTGAATGCTTACTTTGGTAGGGAGCCATTTCATTTAGGGTAGCTCAATTGGAGGGAAAATTAGGGCTCGGAAGGAAAAATTTGGGTTCTTGGTGCAACATAGTGCTAGAGGAGGAATCGTGCAACAATGAAGTTGTCATTGTGTGGTCCTCAATTGCTTGATCAATTGGGTGCTAGCTTTGTTGCTTTCGGTCCACTGAATAACAATCGTTGAATCATTATTTAATCAATTAGGTGCGATTATGAGGACCTGCATGTGAAGTTGTCGTCCTTTTTGCGTTATGGTCCCAAAAGCTAATTATTTATTTTTTCTTGGGTGTAGCTTTGGCATAGGGAACACTTTTGCAGCTATCACTATTTGCTATGGTGGGAATTTGTTATTAGCAGCAATGAGCGGATATGGTGGAAATGAAGGTATTGTCATTGTCGATGTAAAGAGGCCATCATATATTGACTTAGTGAGCGATAAAATGTAACAGTTTGATGCAAAATAGAAAAATTGCACTATTGTGCTCCTAGGAAGAGCTTGAAGAATGGTTTGAGATACTCCCATGATGATAATGATATTAAGGATATTGTTTACCATTATCTTCATGGCAAGAAAGTTAATGTGTATGTTGAGTATTACGATGATGATGAAGATTATGAGAGCACTTGAGTAGGAGAAGTAGGAGACAGCATTGAACCGAGTACTCGGGTTTGGATAAATCTATTTTCAACAAAGGAGAACAGGAGAGGCAAGCAAGGCAATAGCGAGTGTTAGAGAGAGTTCAACAAACAGGGATATGTCCCAGAATCTCTGGTGAAAACATAAGTGATGAAGAATTGATTAGCTTAGATTGGAAAGTTGCTCTATCCAATGAATCAGATGATGAAACTTTGGCAAATGTAAATTATCCAAGTGATGATGATGATGATGATGATGAGGAACTTGCATAGTCAAGGCAAAAGTAGAGGAAATTTCTAAAAAAAAAAGTTGCAGCATTTGGAGAATCGCATGAATCTCAACACTACAAAAAAATAAGGATTTAGCCATGGATTTTTGCCACGAATTATTTTTCGTCGCAACTTGCGACGCAATTTGCGACGAATATATTTTTCGTGGCAAATTTGCCACAAAAAAAGAATTCGTGGCAAATTTCCGACGAATTTAGCCACGAAAAAAAATTCGTGGCTATTTGCGACGGAATTTGCAACGGAAAAAAATTCGTGGATAATTTGCGACGGAATTTGCCACGAAAAAAAATTCGTGGCTAATTTCCGACGGAATTTGCCACGAAAAACAATTCACGGCTAATTTGCAACGGAATTCACCACGAAATAAAATTCGTGGCTAATTTGCGACGAAATTTGCCACGAATTTTTTTTCGTTGCTAATTTGCGACGGAATTTGTGACGAAAAAATTTTCGTGGTTAATTTGCGACGGAATTAGCGACGAATTTTTTTCCGTTGTTAATTTGCATTTTTTGCAACGGAATTTGCGACGAAAAATTATTTGTAGCAAATTTGCGACGGAATTACCGAGGGAATTTTTTCGTCGCTAATTGTCCGCCTCACTTTGTCCGTCTCTCTTCTTATAGTCCCAATTTCTCTATCTCTCAGCTAATTCCTTTTATCCCTATTCACCGTTCTCCCTTCCTCTCCCTCTCTTCGTATGTAATTTTTTTCGATAAATCTCTCAACACACGCAAAAATCTATCTCAGTAAACCTTTTCTACCGATAAGTAGCTTGACTAATTTATGTGATTTTGTTGTGTTTTTTTGAGTTTTTTTTTTTACTTAGTCTAGTCGCCGGTCGCCGGCAACCGGCGACTGGCGAGATCGCAGGCCAGGGCGGGGCCGCAGGGCCTCGCCTAGATCTGGGCGAGGCCGAGCGGCCTCGCCTTGGCCACTGCCGCTGGACCTCACCGCAGAGGTCCAACGGCGGCGAGAGCTGGGCAGCGGCGGCGGCTCGACCTCGCCGCAGAGTTGCAGATCTGGCCGGCGAGGTCGAGCAGCCATGGCCGCCGCTCGACCTCGCGGCGGGGAGGCCAAGCGCCTGGGCGACGACTTCGAGCGCCCAGATCTGGGCGGCGAGGTCGAGGTTCGGCCTCGCCATGGCCGCTCGACCTCGCCGCCCAGATCTGGGCGCCGAGGTCGAGCGGCCATGGCCGCCGCCCAAGCTCGACCTCGCCGCCTAGATCTAGGCGGCGAGGTCAAGCGGCCATGGCCGGCGAGGTGCAACTCGCCTGCCGTCGCCGGACCGGCGACCAGAGAAAAAAAGTGCAGAAAAAAAAATTTCGGAAAAAAAAATTAGAAAAAAATTAATGGACTTTTGTAGCCCATTAAGTACCTTCTGAAGCTTCTTTTCCCTTTGAATTTTGTATCAGCGGTTATTTATTATTCATGAGAGTCATGTGGTCTTTTTTGTCCAATTTGTAGTATATATTTTTTTTAATGATCTGTAGGTAGGCATGTGGTAAACTATAATAAGTATAGTCTGCAGAATTTCATGCTTAGTTATTCTAATAGTTCCTGATGAGCTCCGATGCTTCCGTTTTGGCTAAAATTTTTGTTTTTGTTCGTCATGTCCATTCTCTCAGGTTTTATTTGTTAAATATTGCCGTCTTGGCTTGCAACTTAAAATTATGCAAAGAAGACGGAGACTGACATTTGATGAGTCGTGACTTGCAGGTCTTAACAAGATATTTACTTCAAAAGTTATTTGGCCCTGCAGTTGCTGGAGTGACACGTGATATAACTATATTATACCTTGATCTTCCTTCAACATGGTCGCATCTCTCTCTCTGTCTCTCTCTCTCTCAGTAGCCTGCCCACACAGATGAACAGAAAACCATATGCATATACTTCATGAATGTGATGAGATCATGCACATGGCATACAGAGTTTTTGTGCTTAAGTTCACACGGGATCAGAAGCATGCTTATTGGGACATGTTCATGAGCTGCATGCTAGGATAGGATAGGATTACTTGGATGACTTATTTTGTGCTCTTTGAATTAGTATTTCGGCAAGATGTTGGAGCTATGTCATTGGAACTGAAATAATTGATCCCTTGATTTCACATGGTAATTGATCTGTTGATTGTACTTATCTTTCCTTCGACTTAATACTTCATTTCAGGTTGGTTCTTTTCTGATGGGGTGGTTTGGTTTGGTGTTGTATTCAAGCAAGATATATCTGAAGTCTCTGATTTTCTAGCAATTCGATTGTCAACTGGTTATTTGGGAAGCCTTACGACGTTCACTTGATCATACTTGCGGATGAAAAAAAAAATTTATTATAAAAAAATAAAATCTGAAGTCAATTTTTTTTTGTAGGTACGTATTCGTTTGAAATTCTCGCGGATGAAGTGAGCACTTTCTACTACAAAGATTTCAGTCAAATACTTGGGTAAGTCAATTGTTTTAATTTTTTAATTTAAAAATAATTGTTTCGGCAAAAACAAAATTTTAATTTTTAGAATTTTATGGTTTTAATATCGCAAATTTTTTGGTTTTAATATTTTACGAGATTTTATTATTTTTATATAGATACAATGCAAAGAGACAGGGCTTGGATGTATAATAAGAACTTACCTGGACGTCAAGGATTGACCGATGAGTTTTGTACTAGGTTGGAACTATTTTTGGACTTTGCTAGTAGTAAATATGAGTTGATGGATGGAAATAAGTTAAGATGTCCGTGTAGAAAGTGAAGTAATGGTAAATTTCATGTATGTGATACAGTTAGAGAACATCTTTGTAGATTTGGGTTTACTCCGAACTACTATAATTGGACTTGTCATGGTGAACCATTTATATCTGATGAAGGATATCGAATAAGTGACCAATTTTCAGTTAGGGAAGAATGTAGCTATTATGATCAATTAAACCCATACCAGAGGATGGTGATTGATGCAGTTGGTCAAAATTCAAATCCGAACCATGCAAGTACGAGTTTTACTCCAACACTTGAACAACTGGAAGAGATAGGAGTAACAGGATTTGATGAGAATGTGTGTAATGAAACGTTTCCATCTAATCAGTTCTTAGAAGTATTGAAAGCAGCAGATGAACCTTTATGGGCAGATTGTGACAATCATACTCAGTTATCAGTGACATCAAGATTGTTAAATATCAAGGCAGAGCATAATGTGTCTGAGAATTGCTTTAACTCTTTTGTTGAAGTTATGCGAGAAACATTGCCTCGTGATAACATCATGCCAAGTGATTTTTACTATATGAAGAAGTTAGTGGATAACTTAGGTCTTCCAGTTGAAAGGATTGATGTATGTAGTAGGGGTTGTATGTTATATTGGAGAGATGATGAAAATGCAGTATCTTGCAAATTCTGTAGCCAACCTATGTATAAGATTAAGAGGAGGCAGGGTCGTAATCAGAAGCGTAGACCATGCAAGCAAATGTTTTATTTGCCCTTAATCCCCAGATTACAAAGGCTTTATGCGTCTCAAGCCACTGCTGAATACATGACTTGGCATGCAAATCATGAAACAGAAAAGGGTCTAATGTGTCATCCTTCGGATGCAGAGGCATGGAAACATTTTGATAGAGCATACCCTGAGTTTGCGATAGAGCCTCGAAATATCAGGTTAGGTCTCTGTGCCGATGGATTTGCCCCATTTGGAAAATCAGGGAAAAGTTATTCATGTTGGCCAGTTATCTGTACTCCGTACAATCTTCCACCCAGTATATGCATGAAGACACCTTATATGTTTTTGACATTGATCGTGCCCGGCCCGCAAAATCCGAAAAAGTTGATAGATGTTTATATACAACCATTAATTGAAGAATTGCAACGGCTATGGAATGAAGGTGTCGTTACGTATGATGTTTCTACTAATCAAACATTTGTAATGAAGGTTGCTCTTCTTTGGACGATAAATGACTTTCCAGCATATAGAATGTTATCTGGATGGAGTACAGCTGGGATCTTAGGATGTCAGATATATTTGGAGAGATCGAAGTCATTCAGATTAAGGCATGGTAAGAAGCCTTGCTATTTTGACTGTCACAGACAATTTTTGCCGATGAATCATACATTCAGAAGGAATAAGAAAGAGTTCATCACGAATAGGATTGAAAGAACTCCTCCACCATTGAGGTTGACCGGTGATCAAATATGGGAGCGAGTGCAGGACTTTCCAACTGTTGTTGAAAACCCTTATGGCACAACTATTGCGTACGGAAGTGCACATAAGTGGACTAAACGCAGTATATTTTGGAATCTACTATATTGGAATGCCCATCTTATTCATCATAATCTTGACGTCATGCACATTGAAAAGAATGTTTTCGACAATGTCATAAATACTGTGATGGATGTCACGGGAAAAACAAAGGACAACTTGAATGCAAGAAAAGATATGAGAGATATTTGTGATCGGCCAACATTAGATGTAGATGCAAGCAGCAGGGGACCAAAACCAAAAGCAGTTTATACATTGGATAAGAAGCAGCGACGAGTTGTTTGTCAATGGTTGAAATCTGTGCGGTTTCCTGATGGATATGCTTCGAACATCGGCAGATGTGTTGATTTGAACGAATGCAAGTTGACAGGATTAAAGAGTCATGATTGTCACATATTTATGGAAAGACTAATTCCAATAGCTTTGAAGGAACTTCTACCAAACTTTGTATGGGGCGCCATTACAGAGTTAAGTAATTTCCTCCATGATATTTGCTCAACAGTGTTAAAAGCATCACGCATGGAGAAACTGAAGAGAGACATTCCAATTATTTTTTACAATTTAGAAAGGATATTTCCTCCATCGTTTTTTGATTCAATGGTGCATCTCTTAGTTCACTTGCCTTATGAGGCTAAAGTTGAAGGTCCCGTCCAATTTCGATGGATGTATCCATTTGAGAGGTAAAACTTTTTTCAAAATAAATTTCAAAATACTTTATTATATATTATGTTCTGATAAACTTGTTTCTATTGCAACAAGGTTCTTATATCATTTGAAGAAAAAAGTGAAGAATAAGGCATGTGTTGAAGCTTCAATTTGTAATGCATATATTGTGAAAGAAGTGACAACATTTGCATCATACTATTTTGAGCCACACGTGCAATGCAAGAGGCGGAGAGCAGGAAGAAATGATGAGGGTCCCATAGATCCCAATTGCAAATCATTCTCAATTTTCAATTATCTCGGTCGACCAAGCGGCGCATGTCAGTTTCGTTACTTAACAGGCGAAGAACGCCATGCAGCCCATACCTATATTTTACTCAACTGTCCAGAAGTGGAGCCATACTTCCAGTAAGTGTATATTTGCAACTATATGTATTGTGTGTCAAATATTTACTAATATATAAATGTAAATTGTTAATAGGATTTTTCAAAATTCAATGTATGGACTACCACCAAATGAGTTCGACCGTTTGTGCGATGAACAATTTGCAGTATGGTTCAAAACATATGTAAGTTGCCTATAGACCAAAACCAAGTTATTAATATTTTATACATCATTTAAATATATATTATTGACTTTGCGGGTGTAATCTTAGGTTCATAGTAATCATGATCAAGTTGAAGAGCAAGGATTGCTATATTATCTGTCATGGGGTCCACAGTCAAGCATACGAACATGGCCAGCATATTTCATAAACAGGTCTAATTTTCACACTCAAGAATATGGAATGGGAAAAGTCACAATGAATAATGGTGTGTGTGTTCGGTCATCCAATTGTGGCAGTTCAAAAGATAATTTTTATGGCTTGTTGGATGAAATCATCGAGATAGAGTACCTCGGACCATTAATGCGGGTTGTGTTATTTAAGTGCACGTGGTTCGACCCCGTCAAAGGAATGAAGTTGCATACGAAGTTTAATTTGGTTGAAATAAATCACAAGAAAAGGTATAAGAAATATGAACCATTTGTGTTGGCACAACAAGCAATTCAAGTATGTTATGCATCATATCCTAGTTTGAAACGTGACAAAGCTGATTGGTGGGTTGTATGTAAAATCAAAGCACGAAGAAAAATCGAGGAACACTGGAAGGATATAGCATATCAACAAGAAGAAGTTTGTAATGTGGTTCAAACTGAGGAATATAACATTCCTACTTGATGATGAGGATGATGATGATGATAAGTTTGTAATGTGGTTCAAAAATCGAGGAACACTGGAATGATAGATGTAGATCTAACTGAAATTCGTGAATCAAATTTAGAAGATGTTGCAGAATCTGATTTTCAGACAGATGATGATGAGGATGACGATGACGATGACGATGACGATGACGATGATGATGATGCTGAAGAAGAAGATCAAGATTAAGACGAAGGTGAAGACGAAGATTTAGATTTTTGAGACTTTTTACTAATTATGTCGTAATTATTATTATTATTATTATTATTATTATTATTATTAGTATGACAAAGGTTTATTGTTGTTGTCATATTTATTATTGCTGTTGTTGTCGTAATTATTAGTATTGTTGTTGTTGTTGTAGTAGTAGTAGTTATTATTATTATTATTGTAATTGTTGTTGAATATTATTATTGCTCTTATTATTAATGAAACGTTATTGGTCGGAAAAAAATATGAATTACGCGGGTGTTGGATAGTAGAAATGAAATTCGTGGCAAATTTGCATGGAAAATTTGCCACGGATTTTATCCACGAATTTCATGAGAAATTACATAGTCATCTTAACCGAAATTCATGTTAAATTTGCCACGGAATTCATAAAAATCCAACAAACATGAATAATTAATTTGTTCATGAAAGCCGTGGCTAAAATCCGTAGCCAATTTGCCACGAATTTCGTAAAATTAATTTTTGGCTTTGCCACGGATTTAATTTAATGAAAAAATCCCACTCACACGGATTTTTCACGAAATTAATTTTTCAAGAAATCCGTGGGACATTTGGCACGGATTTTTACCATGAAATTCATGAAAAAAATCCCACTCACACTCACACGTTCGAGTAATTTTCTGGAAATCCGTGGCTAAAATCCATGGCTTCTTCTGCGATTTTTTTTTATGAAATTCATGTCAAATTTGCCACGGATTTTAGCCACGAATTTCACCGAAATGATGAACAAATTAATTTTCGGTGGAAATTCGTGGCAAAAATCAGTGGCAAATTTGCCACGAATTTCCACACAAAGCCTACACAAATGGATGTGTTCTTGTGCGATATTTTTTTTAAAAATTCGTGGCTAAAATCCGTGGCAAATTTGCCACGGATTTTTGCCACGAATTTCACCGAAATGACGAACAAATTAAATTTCGGTGGAAATTCGTGGCTAAAATCCGTGGCAAATTTGCCACGAATTTCCACACAAAGCCTACACAAACGTATGTGTTCTTGTGCGATATTTTTTTAAAAAATTCTTGGTAAATTTGCCACGGATTTTTGCCACGAATTTCATCGAAATGACGAACAAATTAATTTTCGGTGGAAATTCGTGGCAAAAATCAGTGGCAAATTTGCCACGAATTTCCACACAAAGCCTACACAAATGGATGTGTTCTTGTGCGATATTTTTTTTTAAAATTCGTGGCTAAAATCCGTGGCAAATTTGCCACGAATTTCACCGAAATGACGAACAAATTAATTTTCGGTGGAAATTCGTGGCTAAAATCCGTGGCAAATTTGCCACGGATTTTAGCCACGAATTTCCACACAAAGCCTACACAAACGTATGTGTTCTTGTGCGATATTTTTTTAAAAATTCGTGGCAAATTTGCCACGGATTTTTGCCACGAATTTCATCGAAATGACGAACAAATTAATTTTCGGTGGAAATTCGTGGCAAAAATCAGTGGCAAATTTGCCACGAATTTCCACACAAAGCCTACACAAATGGATGTGTTCTTGTGCGATATTTTTTTAAAAATTCGTGGCTAAAATCCGTGGCAAATTTGCCACGGATTTTAGCCACGAATTTTTTTAAAAAATATGCTTTGTGTGGAAATTCGTGGCTAAAATGCGTGGCAAATTTGCCACGGATTTTAGCCACGAATTTCCACACAAAGCCTACACAAACGTATGTGTTCTTGTGCGATATTTTTTTAAAAAATTCGTGGCTAAAATCCGTGGCAAATTTGCCACGCATTTTAGCCACGAATTTCCACACAAAGCATATTTTTTAAAAAAATTCGTGGCTAAAATCCGTGGCAAATTTGCCACGGATTTTTGCCACGAATTTCCACCGACATGACGAACAAATTAATTTTCGGTGGAAATTCGTGGCTAAAATCCGTGGCAAATTTGCCACGGATTTTAGCCACGAATTTCACCGAAATGACGAACAAATTAATTTTCGGTGGAAATTCGTGGCAAAAATCCGTGGCAAATTTGCCACGGATTTTTGCCACGAATTTTATAAAAAACCTACCCAAATATATGTCTGCTTCTGCGATTTTTGCTTTAAATCTGTGGCAAAAATCCGTGGCAAATTTTCCATGGATTTTTGCCACGGAATTCGAAGAAATTACAAACAAATTAATTTTTCGTGGACATCCGTGGCTAAAATCCGTGGCAAATTTGCCACGGATTTTAGCCACGAATTTTATAAAACCCCAAAATTACCGCGATAATTTTATATGTCGATTCGAATTTGCCGCGAGAAAATAACAATTCGTGGCAAATATCGTGGCAAATTAGCCACGGATTGAATATCATGGCTAAAATCGTGGCAAATTAGCCACGCAATTAAGTTCGTGGCTAATTTGCCACGATTTTAGCCACGAACTTTATTTCGTGGCAAATTAGCCACGGTTTTAGCCACGAACTTTAATCCGTGGCTAATTTCAGCCGAAATTCACAAAAACGGCGTCGTCTTCATGAGCGGGTACAAATTAGGGTTCTCTTTTCTCACGATCGAACCATTCTTCTCCAACCAACGTCTGCCTCTTCTCTGTCTCTATTGCAACTCTCGGTCGACCGATTCTCGGCAACCTTTGCCGTTCTTCAGCGTTCTTTGGCATTCTTCGGCGCCATTGTCGGCATTCTTCGGCGCCATTGTCGGCGTTCTTCGGCGGCGGACGCTGGGAAGAGGTACATATGCTTATGTTCAATGTATGTGTTGGGTCTAGGGTCTGCTTCTGCTTCTGTGCTTCTGCTTATGCTAAGCTTCTGTGCTTCTGTTTTTGTGTTGGCTGGCTTCGGCTTCTGCTTCTGCTTCGTTCTGTTTGTGGGCGAATCGTTCTGTGTTAGGTCTGCTTCTGCTTCGTTCTGCTTCACCTCATTATGTGTTGGGTCTGCTTCTGCTTCCGTGCTTCTGTGTTGGCTGGCTTCTGCTTCTGTGTTGGCTGGCTTCTGCTTCGTTCGTTCTGTTCGTGGGCGAAACAGATTGGGTCTGTTTCGCCCACGAATTTGGTTATATTCTATGCTTCGCCCTTCGGCTTCTGCTTCTGTGTTGGCTTCTGTGTTGTGTTGGGTCTGCTTCTGCTTCTATGCTTCTGTGTTGGCTGGCTTCGGCTTCTGCTTCTGTGTTGGCTGGCTTCTACTTCGTTCTGTTCGTGGGCGAAACAGATTGGGTCTGTTTCGCCCACGAATTTGGTTCTATTCTGTGCTTCGCCCTTCGGCTCTGTGCTTCTGTGTTGGCTTTTGTGTTGTGTTGGGTCTGCTTCTGCTTCTGTGCTTCTGTGTTGGCTGGCTTCTGCTTCGTTATGTTTCGTCGGCAAAACAGATTGGGTCTGTTTCGCCCACGAATTTGATTCTGTTCGTGGGCGAAACAGACCCAATCTGTTTCGCCCACGAAACAGATTCAAATTCGTCATATTTAGGTTGAAATTTGATTGGATTTAGGTTGAAATTTTACCGGATTTAGGTTGAAATTTAGTTGAAATTCGTTTGAAATTTGGTCGGAATGAGGTGAAATGTAGTCGGAATGAGCTGAAATTTGGTTGGTCACGTGGAAACGGCCCGCTAATTCAAAATCACTGCCTTAGGCTGTGATGCAAGTCGTTTTTTGGCATTTCGGAGTCGTTTAGATGGGTTTTTTGGCAAAAAATGATTATGGTGAATAGTGTTTTTCGTGAAATTTGCGTGTTTTTTTTTTCGTTTTGTTTCGGAGTCGTTTTATTATTATTTTATTTACATCTAGGTTTGAAAACTATATATTTCCAAACCTTAGGTTGAAGTTTTGGCCATTGGGGTAAAACTACTTCCGTGACATTTGGGTTTTCTGGAGTGGGTCCCTTCGAGGCTTTTTTCAAGGTAAAGCCTTATAATTACTTTTTCTAAACTTGTTGGGTTTTCTTGTTGAGTTTGTTGTTCAAAACTTGCATCATAAAACATGCCATCAAAACTTATTAAAATTTGTTTGAACAGAACTTATTGATTTCCTTCCATCGTAAAATTTGTTGTGAAAGTGTAACTTATTGGCTAGATGAAATTTGTTCTAAGGCTTTCAAAACATGCAATTACATTTTAAAACAAATCGAATTACAGCAATTAACTGAAAAATTGATGACCCTGACCAGCTAGATGAGTTCTTCCTTTTTTACCGTTGTAGGACCAGAAATTTAGCTCGTAGACATTTCTGGACAGCTTCCTTTTTTCAGGGTCCAAGTTTCTCTCTTGCTCTCTATAACAAAATGGTAAGCTTCACGACGTACGTCATTATGTGTCCTTAATATATGTTCATAATTTTTTTAAGTATATTTTTGTCTAACTTTGCAACTTTTAGTATAAACGTGGAAGTCACATGCGTCGTGGTAACGCTTCACAAAGAAGACCTGTCCTTTCCTCTTCCTCATCCTCGTCCCCGTCCCTTTCCTCTTCCCCTGCCCCTGCCCTTTCATCTAACCCTCAACTAGTACATGGACACATTGGCCTTTCCTCCGACCCTCAAATGCGAACTGAATTTCCTTCAGTTCCATCGCCTTCGGTTCCACCTTCTTCTTCAACGCAACACTCGAATTATGAAGAAGATACCCGATTCATGATAGCCTCATTTGGAGATTCGTAAGTATTTCATTTTTTTTAAGTATATGTGAATTATTATGGATGTCAACTGAATTTCCCATGAATTTACGGATGCTATGTATGTTGAAATAAGTTATAACTCGTTTGTAGATTTACGGATTCTACGCAAGTTGTGAGGAGGCTTAATAAAATAATCGATAACTATTGGATGGGGCCGTTTAGTAGTTGGACCACCGCTCCAAAAGAAGTAAAGGAATTGTGGTGGAATGAGTTCAAGGTAAGTTTTGTCCTTTTATTTCCTCACAAAATAAGTTCGATTTAGCATACTAAGCGTACAATTATTTTTCTATTGATTGCTTGCAGCGAAAGTTCAGGTGGGATGAAGCGGAAGAGAAAGAAGTTAAAGAATTTTTAAGAAGAAAGCCGGTGATCACATGCGAAATGTGATGAATAGAGCAAGGAGAAGACAAGAAAAGCCGGATTTTATTACAGCTGACAATTAGGCGGAAATTAAGAGAACTTGGGATACCGAAAAGTATAAGCAAATCAGTGAAATTAATAAGAAGAATCGAGCTTCTAGTTCTAGTGAAGGATCTGCCACATATGCTGGGGGTTCTATTAATATCGGGGAGCATAGAAAAAGAATGATAAGTTTTTTAAACATGTTGTAAGTTAAATCAATAATTACTCATTTATGTTTATATTTTATAGGCAAATGAATTGGGGACGGAACCAACATTTATGGCTACATTTGAGCGCACCTTTCAGAAAAAAGATAAGACATGGACTGGCAATCGAGCGGCGACTATTAAGGTATGTAAGGTTAGTAAGGTTATATTTTGTATTTATATATATGAAGTTTTTTTATTTTTATCTATATTGTTAATGTAGGATAAATATGATCAACTTGTAATGAGCACGGCTGCTGCTAGTGGTGATGGTGATGGTGATGGTGTTGCTGTGTCCGAGCCATCGGTTGACAGTATGACATTATGGATTGAGGCATCGGGTGGAATGAGAAGAGGTCAAATATTTGGGATGGGATCAGTGTTAAGGATGTACAGAACGCCGGCTGCTGCAACGCCATCTTCCAGTGCGGCTTTTTTAAGGGCACAACACGAGGAGCAACAGGACCAAGAATTGAACCACCTGAGACAATTACTTGTACAGAAGGATGAAGAAATGTTAGGAGTGAAACAACGTTTGCAATTGATCATGCGACACCTCAACCTCGAAGCTGATGACGTTCCTCCTGTACCTCCTACTAATCCAGTAGGTGATGGCCCAGTAGGTGATGGCCACAATGATGATGATGATGATCATAATGAGATTCCTGATGATGATGCTGATGATCCTTGCTAGTTTCAATTTCCAAGAGGTACTTATGCTTCTGCTGTTGAATAGACGAAGACAAGATCAACAAGGTTTAGGAGTTTGATATTGTTATGTTTGCACTGCTGATGGACAGGACTTCGATTATTGCAGAACTGGCTAATTTAGAACTTCGTTTCATTTGTTTCATTTGTTTCATTTCGTTCTGTTTTGGGTTTGTTCTTGTCTTGACTGTGATTATCTATCAATGTTAATTAGATTTTAAATCGCATATGTACCTAAACAACATTTGTCGCTAAAGTATTCATTAAAATTCTTCGCTAAATTCGCTTTCGAATAATGTCCGTCGCAAAAGTCAACATTTTTCGTGGAAAATACGGACCAAAAAATTTTTTTTGTGGGCAAATTATCCACGACTTTTGCAAATAATAAGTTCGTCGCAAAATTTCGTAAAAATAAATTAGCCACGAACAAAGTCGTCACAAAAAAAAAATTTGGCGAAATTAGCCACGAATTTTGGCCACGAACAAAGTCATCGCAAAAAAAAATGTCGGAAAAAATTTTACCAAGAATTTTGCCACGAAATTTGAAAAACTTTGCCACGGCTAATTAGCGACGAATTTTTTCCACAATTTAAGTTCGTGGCAAATTAGCGACGGATATTTGCAACGAAAATTATTCGTGGCTAATTTGCCACAAAATTTTTCCCACGAATATAATTCGCGGCTAATAGCCATGAATTTATCCACGAAATATATTCGTGGCAAATTAGCCACGAATTTTGCCACGAATAATAAGCGACGAATTTTTTTCCGTTGCAAATTAGCCACGAATTTTGCTACGAATAATTAGCGACGAATTGTTTTCGTTGCAAATTAGCCACGAATTTTGCGACGAATTTTTTTCGTCGCAAATTAGCCATGAAAATTGGAATTTTCCGTGGCAAAATTTTGCGACGGCCTATTAGCGACGAATTTTTTTCCGTCGCTAATTTCGTCGCAAATTCATTTTGCCACGAATTTTTTCCGAATTTTTCATGGAAAAATTCGTGGCAAAACCGGGCTTTTTTTGTAGTGCAACCTGTATATAGGGATGAAGGATCTCTAGCTGTCGGTAATGAAACTTAATACAAAGAAAGTGGTGGTGATGATGAGATTGATAGTTCAGAGAATGAGAATGAAGATGATGAAGTAGTTGTGCATAGAAGGAAGAGTAAATATCCTTATTATGATTCGAATATTACATGTCGTGTTTTTTCTGGCAGTATGAAATTTGATGTGAAATTTCTTCTCATCACTTATTTTATATTTAAACATAAAATATGCCAAACAACTGAAAAACAGCACAACCAACACTTAATAACACTTTCTTTCACTTTTCATTCTTGAAACTTTATTTTTCAAGTGGTTGGCCAAAGATGCTAGAGCCTTTATTCCTGCTTGCATTGAGTTGACATCTTCTAACTCATTTGTTAATGTAGGTGGAGGATGATGTCGTCTTTCAAGTAGCTCCAAGATCACCTCCATCGCTTGACCTAAGAATTTCATATCGACCCATTTGAAATATTTGTACTTCGAGCTTTCTCTATACCTAGTACATCCATGGAATCTTCTCTCGCAATTCAACCGAGTTTAAGATGTTCTTGGCCTCAGTAGCACACAATAACAGTAATATCTAGCTTCTTTTTCGCTTCGTTGAAATGAATTTGAGTCGCTTGTGAAGCTCCTGCTCTCCATTTGCAAAATTGAGTTGTCAATTTTTTGAGCAAACTGAATTAGGATATCGATTTTTGATTGAATAGTTATTAGGGTTTCACATTTGAGAATTTGCTTCAATTTGGCGATTTAGGGTTTTTATTTAGGCAAACCTTCTAGACAATGTAGTTTAAGCGTTATATACTGACTGAACACTCCACTGAGCCACGTCAATCTAAGAAATTAGGAAAAAAATGGCAATGCTGGATTGTCAACAACCCAAATCGAAGTTAGCACTTAAGTGACCTTTTAAAAAAAAAAAATGGCGCTCAAGTGATCCGAAAAAAACTTTTGGTACTAAAGTGAGCGCCGTACCAAACTTTTGGCACTTCTAGTATCCTTTTGCCATATTGAAAGTATTATTTTACAATAAATAAAACATGAGTCGTTGATTTATCAAATAAGAAACAGAGAAAATGACATCAGGAAGTTAGTAAGGATGAGAGAGAGAGAGAGAGAGATCTTTCTTGAAGCTCTAATTTTTGTTGAAGTTCTTTGATGTTTCGTGACGTGGAACTACGAGAAACTTAGCTAATGAAAGTGTTTTCTCTTCTTTAAAATAAGAAACCTTTTTCTCAATAAAGACAAGATAAGGCCGGATAAGAGAGAGATATAACTTGGATTGAAAAATCTTTTGCGGAGATGAGATAAAAGTGGATAGGATTTCTCTTTTCTATGGTATACAACAACTACTGCGAGGACCACCACTGCAATAGTTGATTGTCATCGCCTTTGACTACCGCGTGCTTGTTGTTGCCCCCAACCACCACTAATCGTTTTTGTCAGCCAACCGATCGTGTTCCCCAACCGAACTTTCCCAATTGACATGGCCAGTTCACCCAAATATTGTGTGATGACATAACCAAACCTTCCCAATTTACATGGCTATTCCACCCAAATATTGTGTGATGACAAGTTTTCGTTCTTCTTCTCTTCTCATTCACTACTTATGTGTCCTATGCATATCGCCTATAAGAAAAAATTTCTATCTTTTTTGCAGTCTCTCGCTCAATCATGCATTGTCAACGTGGGAATTGAAGAAATCAAGCGATGCATTTTGTCTTTTGCTTCGCTTCATCAGTGAAAGTATTACATGTTCATGAGCTTTGGAGGTGAGGACATAAGGAAGACCGTCGTGGCCCACCACTTCTACGCAGTGGGATCTACTATTTCAAGGGCGATGATAAAGTGGAGATTAGGATTTTAATCGAACCCAAGCTGCTCAACGTGATTCGCCACTCTAGGGTTTTCCTCGTCATGTTTACAACTGACGTTGGCTTGAACAGGTTAGTGGAGATCTTGGAGCGCAACAGAAGGTTCGGAGAACATCTAGTGTCACCCGAGGCTGAGGATGCCATTTGAGGCGATAGTGAGGCTACACGGGTTGCAGTATCAAGTATTGAAATGCAATGATCGACGATGATGGCATGACAAGGTGAGGCGATGTGAATGAAGACTTGACAAGTGGTCGCATAAGGCAACGGTGACGCCGGCCTGATGACAGCGGCGCAAAGATGGAGGGGGAGAGAGAACAAAATTTGTGTTATATCCATGTTACGTCCGAACATTTATCAAACACCGTATAAGATTTCGCAAATTTCGTTACTATCTTGTCCAACAAAAGATCCAAACATTGAAAAGTCTAGAAAATGTTCTCCCATAAATTCTTTCCAATGAAACAAACTCACCCTAATTAAAATTTGACATTGGCACTTATCACATGGTGTTGTTTTCTATTAGACCATACGGACAATGCTATTTGTTTATGTATGTTGGCTAGGCGTGCGGCTAATTGATTTTGTTGCTATTTGTTGGGACAACTCAATTCCCGATCAACACATTTGAAGCGTATTCGAAACGAATTCGATCAATGCGGAAAACATACCCGAGGACTATCAACTTGTATCACCGATCATATAAGCATATCACACAACGAACATACCCGGTATTATCACAGATTAAGTGCCACTTTGCACTTGAGAGTTTTTCGATAGTCTTTCGTACTCGTTTGCATTCCGAAGGAAAAACAGAGAAAACGCTATGTTCGAAGGAGTGTATTCTTTTGCATATGGAAAAAACACGTTAGTTTTTCCAATTGGTGCCTACTATTTATAATGATAGGCAAATAACTACCTTGTGGGCTCTTGTAGTTCACAGGTCAGGTTTGGTCCATCTTGGACGGTCCACCCATTATGTCTTTTATCTCCCACTCGCCCACGATGGCTTAAACACAACTCTCTTCTTTGCAAAGTTCATATTAGAAAATAATCCGTACGACCAGCATACTACAAGAGCTTATTGTTATACATCTGTTAGGAATATATAACATTTCAAATTAGGCATTATCCAAAGTAGAATTAGTATGCTATTCCCTAGATCAATTAGTCACATTTTTTATCTCTCTTGATCTCTTTTAGTATCTCGTATATTATATTCACAACTATAATTTACTCAAAATCATAATTGATTAACCTGTGAATACAAATATAGAATGCGACATCATAAATTAAATTGATCTTCCTTTTTCCTTAGACCTCTCCATTTCAGTCCAACTCGCTTTTCTAGAATTGCCCCGTTAGACTGAATTATCATAATCATCGGCAACATCTTAATATAGCAAATACCGAATAAAAATTTTGAGAATAAGTAAGAGTTGTGAGGCCACTTTAATTGAGAAAAACTATTTTCCTTAAGAGTCTCACACGTCTTAAAAATTGAGATCATAATTTTTGCCAACTCTTATCGGTCGTCCCATGCATACGTAATATGAAATACGTATTACGGTATTCTCTCATTTTCCCATAGAGTGTATGTCTTTACTCTCAATACCGTACAGATGATAGTTTAAACATACTCAATGCCTAACTTGAATTCACAAATCTACTCCATTCATAAGCGTCTATCAAAACTTACATCTGGCATTAAAGATAAGTAAAGTGAAATATGTGGATCATTTCACTTTCGGACATAATAATCTATATGTCCTCATCTTAACATTCTGTTAAGGCGACGTCCATGCTTCAAGCTTGAGCTCTCAATTATCACCTAGATAACAAGATTAAAACTATCCCATCTCTATTCATTACACAGTGAGTAGAGGCGATTACCCGTGTGAGTGAGTTAAACTCTCATCTGTCTGACATACATTTTCAATATAATGCACTCAACATCGACATTCATAAACGTCATACAAAATTATAGGCATTAATAATAACAAACTTCATTAATAATGAACTTTCAGGGAAAATTACAATATTCAGTACATCATATTCAACACAGTCTTAGAGATCTCACATGACCATGGAAAACTTCCCTAGGAATTGGCTTTGTCATAGGATCTGCTATAATCTTTTGTGTAGATATGTAATTCACGTTCACTTCCTTTCGTGTAACCATGTCCTTAACATAGTTATATTTGATATCTATATGTTTGGTCTTTCCATGGTACTTGGGATCCTTAGTGTACGCTATTGCTGCTTGGCTGTTACAATAGACCAATACTGGGTTTGCAGCATTCTCAGTAATACCTAAGTGATCCAAAAATCTTCCAAGCCAAACAGCTTCTTGTGCCGCTGTTGATAGAGCCACAAACTCGGCTTCCATTGTAGATAAGGCTACACACTGTTGTTTCTTACTGCTCCAAGATATGGCGTCATTATTTAGTAAGAACACGTATCCGGAAGTAGATTTTCTTTCTTTTAAATCTCTTCCCCAGTTAGCATCAGTATAGTCTTCAAGATGTAGATCACTTCCTTGATAAGTCAACGCATAGTCGGCACTTCCCTTTAAATATCTCAAGATTCTTTTGATGTCGATCCAATGCGCTTGACCTGGATTGGATTGGTATTTACTTACCATTCCAACTGCATAACAAATATCAGGTTTTGTACACATCATAACGTACATCAAGCTTCCGACAGCACTAGCATATGGAATTTGTTCTATTTGCTCCTTTTCTTGTGAAGTCTTAGGACACATTCTGTCGCTTAATGTTTCGCCCTTTGCAATAAGAGTATCTATTGGTTTATAGTCTTGCATACGAAATCGTTCAAGAATTTTATTCGCATACGTCTCTTGTGAAAGGGATAGGGATTTATTGGTTTACAGTCTTGGATTGGTATGCAGCTTCACCTATATCTTTCGTCTCAAAATTGAAAGATAACCAATTCTTGACTGTATTAACAAACTCTATACTGCTTATGGCAATTAGTATATCATCAACATATAATGATAAGATTACAAATTGATCTTTGGATCTTTTGATATATACACAATTGTCTTCACTAATCATTACAAAATCATATACCATTATGGTATTGTGAAAACGTATATACCATTGTCTTGAAGACTGCTTAAGGCCATATATTGACCTCAATAGTTGACACACTTTATGCTCTTGGCCTTTTGTAATGAAACCAACAGATTGTTCCATATAATTTCTTCCTCTAATTCTCTATTAAGGAATGCAATATTTACATCCATTTGATGTAATTCAAGATCCATACTAACTACTATTGCCAAAATAAGGTGAATAGAGGTAAATCTAACCACAAGAGAAAAAGTTTCTTCAAAGTCAACTCCTTCATGTTAATTATATCCTTTCGCCACAAGGCGAGCCTTATATCTCTTTGTTGAGCTATCAGTCTTACTCTTTATTTTGAGAACCCACTTATTCCCAATGGCTTTACGTCCTTTTGGAAGGTCAACCAATTTCCAAACTTAATTTGATCTTAATAACTCCATTTTTTCTTTTATTGCATGTATCCATTTTTCCTTATCATGGCACTTTAGAGCATTGTTCACATTCTTCGGCTCATCTTCATATTGTGGGGAAATCATAAAAGCTTTTCCTTCAATGTCAAAACGTCGATGGGGAATCCTATTACGACTTGACTGTCGTATGGAATGTTGTACTCCTGATGATTCACCACGTTCTATTTCGCTCCCACTAGAATTAGATAATGGTGGTGTCGTCTCTTTAAGTGGTTGCAATTGAGACTGGGTTACATTCAACTCTCCATTTGTCACAATACTCCCACTAACTTCACTATCACGATCCACAAATTCGTATAGTGAGTAATCTCCACCTATTTCACCCTTTTTAGGAAATTCATTCTCTAAGAATGTGACATCTCGTGATTCGAATTTAGTTATACTTCTGCTTTCTTGCTCACCTATGATTACATATCCTTTTGAGTACTCTGAGTATCTTATAAAAATACTCTTTTTGCCTTTTGGGCCTAATTTTCCATACTTGTGAGAAGACTCGCGAGTATAGATAGCACAACCCCAAGATTTTAGAAAGCTTAAATAAGGCTTTCTGCCTATCCATAACTCATATAGAGTAGAAACAACTGATTTAGAAGGCACACAGTTAAGTATGTAGGCAGCAGTCAACAAAGCATCACCCCTAAAGGTGATGGGCAAGTTAGCTTGTGCCATCATTGACCTAACCATTTCCATTAAGGTTCTGTTTCTTCTTTCCGCAATACCATTTTGTTGAGGAGTATGTGGAATAGTCGGTTGTTTTTGTATTCCCTTTTCATCACATAAATTTCCGAACTGATCAGACAAATATTCTCGACATCGATCGGATCTTAATTCTTTTATTTTCTTGTCTAATTGATTTTCCACTAAGCTCATAAATCTTTTAAAGTAATTTAAAGGCTCAGACTTATGAGAAATCAAATCGACATGTCCAAATCGAGTATGATCATCAATAAATGTAATGAAATAAACAAACTCGTGCCTTGCTTTTACATTCATTGGGCCACAGATGTTAGTATGGATTAATTGCAAAGGAAATTCAGCTCTTGTTCTTTTTCCAAATGGTTTTCGCGTTGTTTTTCCTTCTAGGCAATGCTCACATATGGGCAAATCAACCTTTTTAATATTGCCTAATAAGCCATCTTTAGCCAATCTATTCATTCTTTGTTGGTCAATATGACCAAGTCTAGCATGCCACACATTCACATCATTCTCATAAGAATCAGATGATGTAAATAAGGAATAACTAACATTAACTTCACAATAGTCAACATCTAATGCAATGAAACCATCTAAAAAATATCTGGAACTATAATAACTTGTATCTAAAGACGAGTCTACACTATTATTATGGAAGTTTACATTAAAACCAAGTCTAACTAAAACCAACACCGAAACTAAGTTCCGACGAATCTCTGGAGCAAATAGCACATCATGTACGAACAATGTGTGTCCACCACACATAAGTAGTTGACAGGTGCCAATGCCTCTGACCTTTACTCTTAAATTGTTTCCCATGTATATCCACTTTGTTCCTTGTGGAACTCGTCGGAACTCCATGAAAGCTTCTCTGTCCTTCGCTACATGGTCTATGGCCCTCGAGTCTACAGTCCACAAAGGAATAGATTTAATTAGAAATACTGAACTAGACACATAAGTAGCATTTTCATTAATGCTAAGGGTTTTTACCTTCTTTGGCTCGCCACAACCCGCTAGCAAAGTGACCCTTTTTGCTACAGTTGTAACATTTCACTCTTGAAATGTTCTTCTTGAAAGAACGCTTTATTTTCTCCCGTTGGTTGTGCATCGGCTTCTTCCCTGAAAGACTTGCTTCCTTGCCTTTCCACTTCTTTGACCCAGTAGGGTGCTTCCTTTTGGAACTCGAAACTTCATGCGAGCTAGAACCAGTAAAGTAAATATCAGTTTCTAGCTTAGCTGCCATGAGGCGATCCTCTTCCAGTTCAAGATGCCGCATAACATCCTCGAAGGTCTTAATACCCTCATTGTGGGTCAAATGGATCTTCATGTGTTCCTAGCTTTGAGGCAAGGAGCGGATTACTGCCTGCACCTGCTGTTCATCAATAAGTATGTGGCCGGCATCTTTCAGCTTACTAATCATATTCGACATCTGCCTCAAATATTGTTTCATGGTCTTTCCATGAGACATTTTGTATGAGTCGAAACGGATAGTGAGTTGTCTCGGTTTGATTACAGAAGTTCGACCAAATCTTGATGCCAGTGCAACCCACATATCTTTGGCGTTCTGAAATCGTCCGAACTCTCGCATGATGTCATTATCCATGCTGCTTAGCAATGCAATGTGAGCAAGAGAGTTCTTTTCCAAACAGCAAAGGCATCTTTGTCCCTTTTGTGATGGGCAGTTGTCCCATCCTCAGGTTATTTTATAATCTAGTTAAGAGCTTCAAGTGCCTCTTGCTCTTCTAGCACATATTGAATCTTGAGACTCCAAATCTCATAATTGTCGCCATTCAATTTTTCTTCTTTATTAAGTTCAGCCACTATGTTCTTAGTTACTGAAGCCATCGTATCTGAACATTTCAGATACATACGCACGAATTATTAAAGCCTATCTAATGTTTCATCAGCATCATGATTACATAAACTAATCATATTAATAAATAGTTTCACAAAAGGTCTTAAAGTCGAAAGTTCACTATGTTCCCACTCATCGTCTAAAAAACCTAATTTGAAATTATTATTAACATAATCATTTATATAAAGAAATTGGTTCTTCAAAAGTTATACAAACTTTTAAGAACTTCCCACATATAACATAACATATAATATGGCAATATAAAATGAAAAATCACAAAAAAAATTCATAGCCATGTATATATTTCATAACACATTCACAAATGTTTAAGAACATGTAATATCAACTTGAAACATGTACAGAATTGATTCCAAATCGTAAAAGAACAATATCAAATGTATCAATCCAACACATAAACAGGAAAGGACTCATAAAATTCTTTAGAAAATTCTATTCTCTTTAGAACAAAAATGGAGGCTCCCGGAAAACCCCTAGATCCAAGCCATGGTTTGCCCCGAGACCCATTCAATAAAAGGGTTGATGTTCTCCTTGTCCCAACTCTTATGTATTCTTGTAGAAAATTCTCCACAAGCATTTTATAACTTGGACCCTTTAAGATTTCTTTAACGTTATCAAGAATTCTTCCCAACTCCTCGGGAATAGTGCATTTTAGGGCTCCGACCATTACATATTCCGGCATTACAAAGTCGTTCCAAATGATATCCTGTATCATTTTGTTGACATTGATGATGTGTGTCATCATTTCATCTCCAACGTCCCATTGATAAAGAGCTAGCTTGATTCTTAATTTGTTAAACCTCTCCTTTTGAGCTATCATTCTTGGGATTATCGGAATGCTTCTTCAATATACCATTGTTCCTACAACGAATGCAAAACAAAGGGATTACTTATAATCCATGATACATTATGATAAAGAATGCTTATTCATATACATATGATCTAGCACTTGTATTTCAAAAAAGTATAGAGAAATACTAGAGAAAATGCCAAACAATATACCCCTAAGTACGTGTACATATGGTTTATCATCCATTTTCACATTTATAAGTGTAGCAAACATGTAATATGAATATACCATAATGTAGAGCTTTTCGATACGAGCACGTTGATATCAAGAATGCCTAAATTAGAGTTCAAATGAGCTCGAACGGGCCGAAAGAACACAATGGGGTCATTCTGCCCGATCCGAACCGGTCTGATTCGACCGGTTCGACCGTTGATCGGTCAACGGTCAACCGGGTTGGGTCAACGATCAACGGTTCGGGTCTCGGGTCCACGCTCCGATGACATCACGCTGACGTCATCATCTGCGGCTGGCGGCGACCGATGCGCCGTTTCGCCACCGCCGCGCGCGGGCCTCACGAGCCGTCGCGCCCACGGCCCTTGTCGGCATGTGAGGGCACGTGTGGCCTCCTCCGGTGACACGTCGCCCCTCATTTTGCTTGTCTCGATGAGCACTTTCTGTCTATGCAATAAAATTCAAGTTTTGACGAAAAACAAAAATCAAACCTTGCATGAACAGTTCGGCAACACGAAGAAAACGAACAAAAACGATGCCGAAACGAAAAAAAAATAAGCAGTATACACTTCAATGTTAGAGACAATACACATGCATGATCGAGAAACAAGTAAACGTGCTTTGATACCAATGTTGGGAAAACTCAATCCTCGATCGACACGTTCGAAACGTATTCGAAACGAATTCAATCAATGCGGAAAACGTGCCCGAGGACCATCAACTTGTATCACCGATCGTACTAACATATCACACAACGAACATACCTGGAATTGTCACAGATTAAGTGTCACTTTGCACTTGAGAGTCCTTCGATTTTCTTCCGTACTCGTTTGCGTTCCGAAGGAAAAACAGAGAAAACGCTATGTTCGAAAGAGTGTGTTCTTTTGCAAATAGAAAAAACAAGTTAGTTTTTTCAATGGGTGCCTACTATTTATAATGATAGATAAATAACTATCTTATGGGCCCTTGTAGCTCACAGGCCGGGTTTGGTCCATCTTGAGCGGTTCACCCATTATGCCTTTCACTATTAAACATAGGCATCTCGGTGCAACCACATGCGTGTGATGGTATAAATGTGCTCACATTTCCCACGAAATGATTGTTTTAATTCCATGGATGCACGTGAACGTGGATACCAGCATGACTACCCGGTTCAGCTTTCTTATTGTTTTGTACAATTGCAGAAGATCCTTTTGGCCCCATCTTTTCCCATCCTTTTCTTCTTTTTGGGGGGCTGGCGCTGTGTGATTTAGGACACGTACTAGCCCGCCGCAAAACATGTCTCGCAATCAGTTCATCTTTCTTGCAATTCCGCATGCTGTCCCCCTCCCTTTCGAAGCTCGAGAACCATGTGAACTCTTTTAATTCTGCTTTTCTTTTTTTCGTCTTGGGTTATCTCCCACGTTTTCTAATTGATTTTCGTCTTCCGAAGGTGGGCATGTGCTTGTGGTGATCAAAAAGTCATTGGCAGCGTGCCCCGCTCTGTCCGCGGACGCCTGTCCATGTCCGTCCAAACATCGCCGTCGAATCGAACCCCGACGCCACGGTTTGACCCCCATAATATCTCTCATCTATTACACGTTGTAGAAATTTTGGATGATGACTTCAACCCTTCTTTTACTTAGTCCTCTCTCACTCTCTCTCTTCTGCCATTCAACTCTCTCTCTCTCTAGAAGATATACATGCCTCTCCGTCTCATTGCATCCCTTAACCTCTACAGGATGTACGTACCTATATATAGATCAGCTCTTAGGTTCTTCCTCTCCCGACCTCACACTATATCAACCATAATCCCTCAACATCCCGCGCTGCAAACTCATCATGTCTGTTTTCCTGTTTGTAGGGTTTTCTGTGATCTTGTATGTCTTCCTCTCCCTCATTCACCAAAACATCAGCAAGAAAACACCATCTTGCCATGGCCCTCCTTCTCATCCCATCATAGGATGTCTCCTCTCTTTCTACCGGAACCGTTTCCGCCTCCTCGACTGGTACACCGACCTCCTGTCCCGAGCCCCCACCCAGACCATCGTAATTCAACGGCTCGGCGCGTGCCGAACCGTCGTCACCGCCAACCCTAGCAACGTCGAGCATGTCCTCAAGGCCAACTTCCATAACTACCCCAAGGGCGTCCCCTTCACCAGCATCCTCGGCGACTTTCTCGGCTGCGGCATCTTCAACGTCGACGGTCCTCTCTGGACCACCCAGCGCAAGCTCGCCAGCCATGAGTTCAGCACCAATTCATTGAGGGACTTCGTCGTGCGGACGCTCAAAGCTGAAGTCGAGAACCGGCTCTTGCCGCTTCTCCAAGACTATGCCGATACTGATCGAACCCTGGACCTTCAAGACTTGCTTGGGAGGTTCGCTTTCGACACCGTGTGCCAAGTTTCTCTAGGCACCGACCCTGATTGCCTCGACCTCTCGCGCCCGCTGCCACCTCTGGTGATTGCCTTCGAAAATGCGTCGAGGATATGCGCAATGAGGGCTACCTCCCCAGTCTATCTGGTTTGGAAGATCAAGAGGGCGTTGAACATCGGGTCTGAAAAGAAGCTTGCTGAAGCTGTCAAGCACGTGCATGGTGATATACTTGATATAATCCGGAACAGGAAGAAGAAACTGCTCCAAGAGAATGATGATCAGCAGATAAACTATGACGGGGACCTCTTGTCACGGTTTCTTGCGGCCGGTCACAGTGAGGAGATGGTGCGGGACATGGTGATAAGCTTTGTGATGGCCGGAAGAGACACCACATCGGCAGCCATGACGTGGCTCTTTTGGCTGCTCGCTCAGAACTTGACTGCCGAGCAAGCGATCATGAGCGAAGTTGACTCGATTCTTGACCGGAGCAATAACAAGTGCTTGGACTTCGAAGCCTTGAAGGAGATGAGGTTCCTGAAGGCATGCCTTTGTGAATCGATGCGGCTTTACCCTCCGGTTGCATGGGACTCAAAGCATGCCATGGTCGATGACGTGTTGCCGGACGGTACCCCGGTGAGGAAGGGGGATAGAGTGACGTACTTCCCCTATGGAATGGGGAGGATGGAGGAGCTGTGGGGGAAGGATCGGTACGAGTTTAAACCGGACCGTTGGCTGGTCGGACCGGGAATGGAAGGCAGTGCCGAGGGGGAGTTGAGAATGGTGAGCCCGTACAAGTTCCCGGTTTTTCAGGCCGGTCCAAGGGTGTGCCTCGGGAAGGAGATGGCCTTCATCCAGATGAGGTATGTCGTGGCGTCGATATTGAGGAGGTTCGAGATCAGACCAGTTCTTGAGAACCGGCCCGTTTTTGTGCCTCTGTTGACTGCCCATATGGCAGGAGGGCTGAAGGTTGTGATAAAAAATAGGAGCTAATCTTAAGCTACCAAGTTGTTGCAAGGAAAGGTGTTGGAGAGTATAGAAGATAGGGTTGGCGGCGGAGTGAATGCTTGTCGGTTTTGTAGTTTTACAGCCTCAATTGATTCATTTAAAAGATTATAAATGCCTTCTCATATCATTCCCTCATATGTATATCTACACAATAACATACCTAGTCAGGACAGACATAAGGTAATGGAGAATAACGATTATTAGATCCCAGTGACCTCTAGGAATCCAGAGCCATTTCGATCGACGGTTGAAACGTACGTTGTGAGGGAGACATGATATTGATCAGATTGGGCAAAAGGCAAGAATTGAAATAGAAGACACCGATACAACACATAGTTTATGTTCTCCAGTCCTGTTGATTGAGCAATATTAGCTTCAGGATGTAGATTTCCTAATGTACTTGGAGGACATGTGAACGAACGAGTAAAAGGGGCATGATTTGATATGCCAAACGCATGTGCACAATACGCCGAAATTTCTACAGGTCTTGACTCCTCGTGTTCTTCGCTATTGCATATCTTCATAGGTTACTGATGCCAAGTAATGTTCACTGATGAATCCGTCACTTCTTAAAGAGTTCAACCAGCAAGAACAAGACACTCACGTTTCCCCTCGATGAAGTGTTGACAGTTGTTGGAAGTCTCTTAGCAGTTCTTGGAACTCCAAATAGCCAGTTCATGAAAACTCCAGATTTCTGCTGCGGTTTCACCTCAACCATTCCATGCCCACATTCGTGCATCTTCCAAAATAGATCAGAAAAGTCTTGCCAACCACTCGATCTTCTCTTCCTCAGTATTCTTTCAGGATAGGGTTATACCAGTCTCCTAAGTAACACCAATGATGATTCTTCCCACGGACGTTTGCTGAAATCTGTATCTTCAAACGACTATGACTAGCATCTACCATTGAAATATAATTTGGGTGTGTATCCACCTTTGTAAATTACCATTACTGATATCCCGCTCTTCCCCAAGGGGGATCGAAATCATGACTAGACGATGACGCCTTGAGACATTTCAATGCCTATTATTGCACAAGCCATAATGCCACACTGCTTTTGCTGTGGTTTAGAGTATAGACATGCTTGATTGGAGTACGACATGGTTGAATGCCTAATTGCAGTAATGTATCATTTAATAGATCTCAGATACTGGCAATATAAAGCATGAGATTCAGGAGCATTGTTACTCTATTAGTAACTGTCTCCTAGCATTCTAATTGTCACAATTTCAATCCACAATAATACACGTGAAAGCGGTCCAGCTTAGACAATTAGTTTACGTTGCAAGAAAGAATTACCAGTGCATCAATATAGACATTGCCAATCAATATAACCAATAGAAATTATGTCAAAGAAACCACATACAGTAAGGCATGCCTGTAACTTATCCAACCACCATAATACTGTGATTTCAATCACACATAACCTAGACATCCCGGAACAGGAATCGCGTTTGCCATTTACAATACAAATGTGCCATCTTCCGACATAGTTCACTATTCTCAACGACAATTGCAGGCAAGCCATCCATGTCCATAATTTTAAGTTTTGTAATCTAAGTCTACTGCAGAAACGATCCAAGTCTTGAGGACAGAACCAGTCCTCTTTCATCTGCAGTTCAAAACAAAAGCACAGTGAAAAATTACAGTAATAAGTAATGGGCCACATAATAAAGAAAAGAAGGGTAGCTGTCATCTGCACTTGTTGATATTTTGACTGGTGCATACGTATGATTTTGATATCGATGATAGTTTTTGTTTTAATGAGCAAGTGTGCATGCATGTATGACATATTTTGGTAGATGATGGAGAAGGGACGATATAGGATAGTTCAAGGATCGTTTCATTAGTTGAACAAAATAGTTTTATGGGGCGGAGGAGCTAAGGATGTGGATTTATGAGCTCACTCCCCACACAATTTTACATGAATGATCCCTCGCCTGTTCATAGGCCATCTCAACCGACTTTTAGTCACTGCCTTTTGCAAAGATAGCCTCAATGTTTGACAAAGCTAGTCTTTCCCTTCTTCATTCACGCGGATTTATCTTGCATCGACTCGGACAGACATTTTGATTGCTAGCTGTGCGTGTGCTCGTCTTCTAGTTTCATGATTAAGCAGCCTTAGTATTTGACTTTTAAGTCTTGCTCTTTGCTTGCTGCTCACGTCCATGTTCTTCTTCAGCAACCGCCATTCTCAACAAATTCTAGGCAACTTGCTCAAGCTGTCCACCGCTTAAGGCTTTCTTCAAGATTAAGCTAGCCACCATTCTTGACATAGTTGAGAAGAGATCTAGAGACTTTGGAAATTGTGATCCAATTTCCCAAGACTCCCCTTTGATCCATTTTCGTGATATATCTAACATGTCTTGTAATGTCTCGGAGGACGTACCGTAAAATTCTTCAAGTAGTTTGTCTCGTGCCTTTTTACAGTCTACGTCCCACGATCCCTTGCATCCTTTTGCCAGAGCACCTGCACTCACCTTCGAATTAGCATACCTTTTTTATGGCAGTGTCTCATCTGTTTTGGGCCATCAGAATGTTGAAAGTAGAGATGGGTAGTCTTTGTGAGGCAAGTCTACCATAGTTTTGATAATAGCAATACAGTTTGGTGTTTCTTAATAGAGATTGCTGGACAAATGTCCAATATTAACCCAACGACACCCTTGATGTTTTTAGAAAGGTCGGTTAGGATTAACACCCAATACCAACCCATTGTCACTCTCTGTCTCTGGCTCTAGCTCCGGCTCCGGCTCTGTTGGCTCTCGCTCAGGTTCAGGCTCTGGCTTTGATTTAGCTGAGGATGGTGAGGACAGATGGCCAAAACCATCCGAACGTGTCTAGCTCTGATACCACTGCTGGATTTTTGGAGCTTTTATGCTTCTGTTGGAAATTGCGGAAGCGTATGTGCAAAAATAGGGGGAAGAACAGCAATGGTGCCAAAACTTGTGTACGGAGGCCACTTTGGTGCCAAAACTTTCATTTGGATCACTTAAGTGCTAAAAGTTTACACCGGCAATCACTTAAGTGCCAAATCGGAGAAAAAACGATCACTTAAGTGCCAACGGCGAGAAATTCCGACCAAATTTAATACGTGGCATTTATATTTAAAATCTAATGACACGTGGCATTTCCACGTGTATAATTCAATTTTTTAAATATTTTTTTCTGATTTTTTTCTTTCTTTTCTTTTTTCTTTTTTTTTCTTTTCTTTTTTCTTTTATTTTTTTCTTATGTCCGGTGGCCGGAGGAAGGCGAGGCCCGCCGAGGCCGCCGTGGCCTCGGCGGGGTCCGGCCTCGCCTGATCTGGCGAGGCGAGCCCTCGCCGGGGCTCGCCGTGCCCAGGCGACGGTCGAGGTCGCCTGGGCAGGGCGAGCCCCGGCGAGGGCTCGCCTCGCCCCACCGAGGCCACGGCGGCCTCGCCGGGCCTCGCCTTCCTCCGGGCGAGGCCGCCGTGGCCTCGGCGGGGGCCGGCCTCGCCGGATCTGGCGAGGCGAGCCCTCGCCGGGGCTCGCCGTGCCCAGGCGACCTCGACCGTCGCCTGGGCACGGCGAGCCCCGGCGAGGGCTCGCCTCGCCAGATCCGGCGAGGCCGGCCCCCGCCGAGGCCACGGCGGCCTCGCCGGGCCTCGCCTTCCTCCGGGCGAGGCCGCCGTGGCCTCGGCGGGGGCCGGCCTCGCCGGATCTGGCGAGGCGAGCCCTCGCCGGGGCTCGCCGTGCCCAGGCGACCTCGACCGTCGCCTGGGCACGGCGAGCCCCGGCGAGGCCGGCCCCCGCCGAGGCCACGGCGGCCTCGCCTTCCTCCGGGTGAGGCCCGGCGAGGCCGCCGTGGCCTCGGCGGGGGCTGGCCATGGCCGGTGGCCGGACGCCGGCCACCGGACATAAGAAAAAAATAAAAGAAAAAAAAAGAAAAGAAAGGAAAAAAAAAAGAAATGCCACGTCAGTCTCCGGCGAGCCACATCAGCCTCCGGCGAGCCACATCAGCTTGAAAAATTAATAAAAAAACGCCACGTCGGATTTCCGGCGAAGTAGCACTTAAATGATCGTTTTTCACAACTTTTGGCACTTAAGTGATCCAAATGGAAGTTTTGGCACCAAAGTGGCCTCCGTACATAAGTTTTGGCACCATTGCTGTTCTTCTCCCTGCAAAAATATGTTAAATATATGTGTATCACGGCAAGGAAATGAGATATAGCAAGGGTTAGACAAAGTGAACGAGAAAGGGAATTTTATTGGAAGTACTAAAATTCTCGGGAGCATTCTCAACAAATAGGCTAGTAAAGTAAAGAACAAAACGACCGCACTCCTCCCCATTTCTCCGTTGCGGTACCTACCTCATAGTTTACCATTCAATTACGAGAGAATAAATGGAAGAAAATGGATTAACCGTGCAACCTAAGAGGCAAATGTCACCTTAGGCACCAAGAGCGTAACCTGCGAAGTTGCCGGTTTCTTTTCTGGTCTCTTCTTGGCTTCAGCTTTAAGAATGTCCACGACAAACCTGCGTGGAAACCCAGGAATTTAACGCTGGCTTAAATCACGTGCAGAAGAAGATTTTATAGCAAAAGATGCTGAACTGTAAAGGGCACATGGAGCGTACTTTCTTATCTCAGGTTTCAAGTCTCTTAGGGTTTGCCATGTGTATTGAATCGAGCAATATCATGCATGGTGTTCTGTGTCTTCGATACCGTTTTACCAAAATGACATGGGATCAAGGGGAGAAAACATGAGAAGCTTTGGTACACAGAGAAAAAATCACTTCACACTTAGGAAGCTCAGAAACGAAAAGGTGCCAACCAGCAAACAATGGGAAGGACAACATATTTCTTGGAGAAGATGCACTCCTGCTTCATCCGTTTCAGCACATTTTTCCCTCGATGATTCTTTCATGTACAGGGAAAACCACGGGCTGTCCAAAAAAGTGAATGATGCCATCTTGATCTTCTGAAAGATCCTGACAAATATTCCTCAACAAAGAAAGTTCGGGTCAAAAACTTATCAAGGTGAAGCTAAGCCGTTCCCCATGATGGTGGTGGATATAGAACTCACCGGAAACAACGCTCAAATTTGTCCGTGTCTCACTTATTCGGGTGCTTGGAAATGCTAGCATCATCGTTCCGTCTCCCGTGCGTCCCTTAACACGAGAAAAAGAAAGAAAAAGTACCAAAATAATCATAAACCTACCGAACTTGTGTCGATGTAATCCTAAATCTTTTTGACTAATTTAATCTTAAACCTTTTGACGACATATCAATTTAATTCTAAACTTTTTCAATTATGTCAATTTAATTTTTAATCCTTTGACGATGTGTGAATTTATTTCTAAACCTTTTGACGATTTTGCCAATTCAATCATTTTGGCCAATTTTAGCGAGAAAACGTTAATGTGGCAGTTTAGTCAGCGTCAGCCGTCCTACGTGGTACGGCCGGTCCTAATGCGAATAATTTTCACAATTTTTTTTATTTTTTAATTACTTTTTTCTTTTTTCGAGACGGAGTAATGCAGCATCGGCGATCGAGGGTACGGCCCAATTGAGGACCAACCTTCTTTCTCGTCCTTTTCGAGCGCGGATGCCACGATGGCAAGGCTCTTGGAGGAAAAGCCGCCAATGAGGCTCTATGGGCGGAGGCAAGCGTTGGAGCAGCAAAATCTGAGAGCGAAAGGCTAGAGAAGGCGCTCGGCAACAACACTTGAGAAGACCCAAAATGTAAATTAACAAGAGAGGAGAGAGAAGGCGAGTGCTGGAGCAGGAACGAGCGCCGGAGCAGCAAAAATTTGACAGCAAAATCTAAGAGCGAAGGCTAGAGAAGGCGAGCGCCAGAGTAGCAAAATCTAAGAGCCAAGGCAGGGAAGGCGATCAACAGCAAAATTTGAGAAGACCCAAAATTTGAATTAACGGGAGGGAGAGGGAGGCGAACGCTGGAGCAGGCCAAAATCTAAGAGCCCAGGCCAAGGAAGGCGAGCGTCAGGGCAGCAAAATCTGAGAGCGAAAGGCAGAGAAGGCCATCGACAGCAAAATCTTGTTTTGCACGCGACCCCGTTTGGTAAAAAACCCAAAGGAAAAAGGAAAAGAACAGAAGAAAAAAGCGCGATGCTGACAGACGAAGAGACCATCCCCGTCCCCTATTGACTTAGACCCATCGGAATCATCGGGAATCGGGTTGAAAATGGTGGCGAATCCCCACCCCTTTGGACAGACAAACGCGACGTTCAAACGTTAGAATTTGAAAGGAAAGAGCAATTAAAGTGGACCTATGTTATCAAAACGTGGAAAGTCAGGTCTAGTTTATTGAATTCCCCCATCTTTTTAAACTAAAAATATAAGCTTTGGATGGCTGGCTCCTGCCCTTCCGGTGGAAGAGAACACGCGCAGTCTTCGTTCATGACAGACCCAGCAAACGGGAGGGCGACAGCTGATTGCCAAAAGTCCCAAGGTCCCCTTGAGCAAGGGAAAGGTGACGAAGTTTTCCCACGTTCGGATGCAAAGAGAGAAACGTGATTGCAGTTCTTCACGCGCTGTAAATGAACAGCGGCACCGGCACCGGCACCAGATTTTACCTCTTCGTCTCTTTTGAGAATAGTTTTTCCTTGTGGAATGAGACGTCCGTGTCGTGTGTCTGTCCAATGGACTTCGTCCCTCGATTACTTTCCGCCTAACCCAAACTTTTCCACGAGCCACTCCGTTTTCGCTGCCACCCATCACGACCTACTTTGGTTTTCTTGGTCGCGCAAACCGTGTTTCGCTCGTATACTAACCGCGTGTTCCATAGACATGCACGGCTACGCATACCCTTGCATAAGCACGTAAAAGAGTCTATTCTTCTTCTTCTGATCAAGCTGAGATTGTATCTACTTATGAATTGCTCAGTCTGGTTTTGCACAAACTGATGATATCACCCTTCCCATCTGATGAATCGACCTACAAGATGGTACATGCAAAGCATTTTTCCTTTATCTCTTCTTTTGGAAAACCTTACGAGATGAAAGAGGCAGGCCACATGTTGCGTAATTGACAATAGAAGAAACCCAATTAAGATTTACTAAAAGTAGTAAAAAGGGCGCATCAACACACTGTGAAATTTTTTAAAAAGAACGCGTTTCGGAAAGTGACCCATTCCCCGTCGCCAACAGTCGCAATTCTGAATTAGAATCGACAAGCGCGGACAGAGTATTCTAATAGCACTCTTTAGCATATTCTTAAACACTGGGTTAGAGATAGTTAGGAAATAAGACATTTTCCAATCAATTATGTATGTATTTGATATATAGTAATTGATATTGTAAATCGTGATACAATAGTTCGAATATCTTGTTACCTGAATAGTCATTTTGTACGGGCTATAGATTTTTTCACGCGCTCTTCATCGTTGAAAATACAAAATTGCACATATTCTCTTTGCAATGTGATTATTTTTATCTAACATTAACTCGTTGAAAAAAATTACTCTGTCCAGATAAAAAGCAATGCATTTCACATGCTCCTTCATCCTTTCTCACAACCTTTAAGAAAGTGTGGTCAATACTGCCTAAACATTTCCACTTTTCCCCAATGAATTGAAGAGAGAGAGAGAGAGAGGAAATTTTCCCCAATGAATTGAAGAGAGAGAGAGAGAGGAAAGATAATGCACTCTCAAATGTGAAGGCTGCACTCTCCATGCATTTCCTTTTTGGTTTCTTCCTGCGTGTTCTCCTAATGCCCTAGTCCCCATCACATACAAATTCACACACTATTCTCAATTAAAGAATCACCAAACCCCACTTGAATCAAGCCCCTTAACTAAGAACACCACGAATAGATCTGGAGTTGGGCAATAGGGAAAACCAAGCTAATTTACTTTTTTCACATGCACTGATCGAATCAAACGTTTGACTTTGTCTAGCTTCCATTGTGTCCTAGTTGGGGAAACAATAGTACATAACTTGATCATTCTTGTGAGAGCTGTGAACCCACACACAGAGTAAGCAAATTACGTCCATGCTTAGATCATTCGTATACCCTAGCTCTAAATCCGTAAATATTCTAGAATCTTCGGGATAGAGGGAGAGAATCAATAAAGATTACATCTTAACTCAATTGGCTTGACATTTAATTCATTAGAATGAAGGGTATTTATACGCGAGCAATATGTATAAGGAAGGAAATAATCTAATTAGAAATTTAGTTATATTAGAAAATAATGAAATGCCAAATGACATCCCCAACATCTAATAGGGTTAACTTCACGAAAAACCCTAAAATAGAATACATGTAATAAATTTACTCCAAACTAATTTTTTGATCACAAAAAATCCAAAACTGGTACATCTGTGGTAATTTTACCTTCTGTTAATTTTCGCTAAATTTTACCGTCAAATTTTTGAGTTAAATGACACGTGATAGTTGAAGAGTGTACAAATTTTGGGTTTTACCCCTCTCCTTTATTTACAAGTTTATCAATTTGTGCTTTTTTTTGTATTAATCCAATTTAACGGAAGGTAAATTTGTCACAAGTATATCAGTTTTGAGTTTTTGATGGTCAAAATATTAATTTGAAGTAAATTTGTCATAAATGTACCAATTTAGAATTTTTCGTGATATTAATCATATCTTATATTATCTCTAGTAACATTCTCTGATAGAGAAATCTCTAATATCCATAAATATACTTAGTGAAATTCCCGCGCAAGAGGCTTTTATCTTATATGCACGATGGGAATGATTCCATAGAAATCATGGAGGATGAAAATGAATGGAGCTCTGAAACGGGAGGTCGTCAAAGAGGCGGAGGCATTTACCAAGTGGACGCCGCCTTCAACGACGAAAACTTTTCCAAAGCCGTACACCAAGTCAAGACTTGTCTTGATCGACGCACCTGCTCCTCCATAGGAATCGACATTTTTGGTTGTATCTGTTTGTACTTTTTGGCAACTATCTTAGTCCTTTCTGCTGGGGGGGAATCGGCATGGTAATTATTCTCGTCAATATTTGATTAATGAAAGTGTTATGTGACCGTTGATACCAAACACTCTTGATTGTTTATCAACAAGTGATAAATCTGTCGATAAGACCTGAGTTTAGCAAATACAGGTATTGCTAATGAATTGAGTAGAACAGTTGACAACTCGAAAAGAACTAACAACACGTCAGTAAAATCATTAATAATGGATATCACCGGTAATTAATAAAAGTTATCACCATTTGACGAGGTTATTGAGCCAAGTAGCGGAGTCAATATTTTTGGATCCTTAACTTCATGTAGATAAGCGTCGCTGAATAATAGGAGAGTGCGGAGTAACTTCTTGTAACTACGTATAGGATTAGGAAGTTGCTTATTTACTTACCCACATTGTATTCTTTGTGAAAGACCCCAAATCAACTATAGAACTCAATACTCTTGTGCAGATTTATCTTATCTTTACTTTCTTGCAATTTACATCGCTCTCAGTATTGTCCCTTGTGCTCATACTTTTAAATCCCTTGTCATTTATTTCCTCATCCAAAATTAGTAAAAAAGATCCATCTTAAGGTTCGTTGATTCATATCAATCATCCATACTCTTAAAGGAATTTCATCTTTTCGCTGAAACTATGACCAACTAAGATTTGACATCTGGACTTGTCGTTTGTGTTCATCCAGCTCATCTCACCGAACACATAAATTGATACCACATGCATGTGATGGTATATATGTCCTCACATTTCACACAATCTCAATGTTTTAAACCTCTTGTATTGTGTTGTTATAATCCTCCTTTCATGTCAATGCATGTAAAAAATGAGAACAAACGGGGAGTATGATTGCATGCCTCGTCTTTTCTTGTTTGTCCAATTGCAAAGTTGTTTTTGGCCCCCATGTTTTCCTCTTTTTCTCGGGGCAAGCGCTGTGGCTTAGGACTTGCTCACCCGCCGCAAAACATGTCTCGAAATCAAATTCATCTTTCTTGCAATTCCGCATGCTGTCCCCGTCCTTTTTGAAGCTCAAGAACCATGTGAACTCTTTTCATTCTCCCTTTCTTCCTTTTGTTTGGGTATATCCCACATTTCTAATTTGATTTCGTCTTCTGAAAATCAATATCATGGGTGATCGATTTTCGGGCGGTCCAATTCCCATTCAGGAACTAAGAACCGAAGCAGAGGGGTCGGTTCTCAGTTTCTGGAATCGAAAATTGGACCGGTTCTCGGGTAGGCAACTACTATTATGTTTTGATTTATACTTGTCATCTTACTCAAGTGCATAAGTAAATATAATCGCTTCAGTTTTGAAGAGCTTTTCTTTGTGAAACAGGAGAGCAATGGTCCGATTCGGGCGATTTGGATAGGCAGTTCCACACTTGAAATCGGAAACTTGATCGAAATTTACAAATTCCAATTTTATGAAATTGGGAATCGAATCGATACCCTGAAAATTGCCCAGAACCTTTCGATCCGGTCTGGTCGATTCCTTTTTCTCACCTCTAGACGAGATATGTTGATCAAAGTCCTTTGATAGCGTGCCCCGCTTTCTCTACCGACCCCCGGTCCATGTCCACCCAAACATCGCCGTCGAATCATACCCTTCACCACGGTTTGACCCGCCAATAATCTCACCCCAATAATAACTACACGTTGTCTGAATTTAGTACGACGATTTCAACTCTTCTGTGTTTAGTCTAAGTCTCTCTCTCTCTCTCTTCTCCATTCAACTCTCTCTAAAAGACGGCCCTTCCTATATATACGTAAGCTCTTAGGTTCTTCCTCCCCCGAAGCTCACGCTACATATCAAACCATCATCCCTCGACATCCCGCACTGCAAACTCATCATGTCTGTTTTCCTGTTTGTAGGGTTTTCTGTTATCTTGTATGTCTTCCTCTCCCTCATCCACCAAAACATTAGCAAGAAAACACCATCTTGCCATGGCCCTCCTTCTCATCCCATCATAGGATGTCTCCTCTCTTTCTACCGGAACCGTTTCCGCCTCCTTGACTGGTACACAGACCTCCTGTCCCGATCCCCCACCCAGACCATCGTCATTAACCGGCTCGGCGCGTGCCGAACCGTCGTCACCGCCAACCCTAGCAACGTCGAGCACGTCCTCAAGGCCAACTTCCACAACTACCCAAAGGGCGTCCCCTTCACCAGCATCCTTGGCGACTTACTCGGCTGCGGCATCTTCAACGTCGATGGTCCTCTCTGGACCACCCAGCGCAAGCTCGCCAGCCATGAGTTCAGCACCAATTCGTTGAGGGACTTCGTCGTGCAGAAGCTTGAAGCCGAAGTCGAGAACCGGCTCTTGCCACTTCTCCAAGGCTATGCCGATACTGATCGAACCCTTGATCTTCAAGACTTGCTCAGAAGGTTCGCTTTCGACACCGTGTGCCAAGTGTCTTTAGGCACTGACCCAGATTGTCTCGACCTCTCGTGCCCACTGCCTCCTCTGGTGACTGCCTTCGATGACGCGTCAAGGATATGCGCAATGAGGGCTGCCTCTCCAGTGTATCTGGTCTGGAAGATCAAGAGGGCGTTGAGCATCGGGTCCGAAAAGAAGCTTGCCGAAGCCGTCAAGCTTGTGCATGGGGATATACTCGATATAATCCGGAACAGGAAGAAGAAGCTGCTCCAAGATAACGATGATCAGCAGATAAAATATGACGGTGACCTCTTGTCGCGGTTTATTACGGCCGGGCACAGTGAGGAGATGGTGCGGGACATGGTGATAAGCTTCGTGATGGCTGGAAGAGACACCACATCGGCGGCCATGACGTGGCTCTTCTGGTTGCTCGCCCAGAACTCGAATGCCGAGCAAGCGATCATGAGCGAAGTTGGCTCGATTCTTGACCGGAGCCATAACAAGTGCTTGGACTTCGAAGCCTTGAAGGAGATGAGGTTCCTGAAGGCATGCCTTTGTGAATCGATGCGGCTTTACCCGCCGGTCGCGTGGGACTCAAAGCATGCCATGGTCGATGACGTGTTGCCGGACGGGACTCCGGTGAGGAAGGGGGATAGAGTGACGTACTTACCCTACGGGATGGGGAGAATGGAGGAGCTGTGGGGGAAGGATCGGTACGAGTTCAAACCGGACCGGTGGCTGGTCGGACCGGGAATGGAAGGTAGTCCCGAGGGGGAGTTGAGGGCGGTGAGTCCCTACAAGTACCCGGTTTTTCAGGCCGGTCCAAGGGTGTGCCTCGGGAAGGAGATGGCCTTCATCCAGATGAAGTACGTGGTGGCATCGATCTTGAGGAGGTTCGAGATCACACCGGTTCCGGAGAACCGGCCCGTCTTCGTTCCCCTGTTGACTGCCCATATGGCGGGGGGGCTGAAGGTTGCGGTCAAGAAGAGGAACTAATCGGAAGCTGCCAAGCTGTTGCAACGAAAGGAGCTGGAGAGTACATAAGATAGGGTCGGCGGCAGGGGTCGTTTTTGTAGCTTTAAAGCCTCAATCGATTCAGTAGATTGATGAAGTAGTGTTCATGTGGACAGAATGCCGTCTCCTATCATTGCCTCGGTACATGAATATCTACATAACAACACAGCCTGGTGGAGAATGGACGAAATGCACAGATACATAAGTTAGTGGAGAATTAAAAAGGGTTATTAGGTCCCGATGACCTCCAGGAATCCAAAGCCATTCTCACATGTATCATTGTGTGAATACGATGATTTACTTGAGTGATTGATGTCAAATTGGGCAGAAAGTAAGAATCGAATAGAAAACACCGACACGTCACCCCTAACGTCACGTTGTTGTTTGATCTCCGGTCCCATGGATTGGGCAAATTTCATCTCTAGGATATCGTTTTCCTGTAGTTCGGCGTGTGAACGATGGAAGCCATGAACAAAAAGGTTAAAGAGGGGAAATGATTTAATATGCAAAGTGCATGTGAAAATTATGCCCGAGTGTTACCAAAACGCGGCTGGCACATTTGTCACTACCCCGGTCTCCACTCCACGAGTTCTTCGCTATTGCATATCTTCATAGGTTACTGATGCCAAGTAATATTCCCCATCCTTCAATCAAATTGTATTTGTCCAAATCAACCAGAAAATACAGGAGAGCTCATTTAAAACGATCTTCACCCAAGTGATTCCCAGTACTCAAAATCGCAAGAACTATTTCATGAAGCTCCGTAGTTGCAGCAAATGTCGACGGATACTGATGCGGGATCATTAGAACTTAAATCTCCCAATGATTACATTGCCATCACAACTTAAGCTGTCGAATATCTGAATTCGATCCTATCAACGATGCGACAAAGTAATGGAAATTCGCACAACACAAGAATTTACGTGATTCAACAGGGGAGATGTTCCGCCTACTTATGTTCACGGGGAGAAGAGATCCGTTTCACTAATAACGTAAAAAAGTGTACATCCACTCCTTTTTACCCCCTGCCTCTATTCTAGAGACCCGTTTCGCCTTAAATATATATAGCGAAACCTTACATAGCACAAATTACAAAATTGCCCATATAACCTAAAATATTTAGCTTTTCCATATAAATCCATCTATGACTGAACATAAAAAGCCTCTGGCGGCTCGGGGGCGCTGCCCCCGCAACCCTTGCCGGGATGGCTCCCCGGACTCCTGCCCGCTCACCGGGGAGCGAGACCCCCGTACTGTCCAATTGTCAAGGGGCCTTTCGAAACCGCCTCATAATATCTTGAATAACAAAATACAAGACATCAACCTCAACATGAGCTTCATCAATCAATCGAAAATTGTCAACCAGAAAAGCACAAAGCAAATTCATTCTCAACATGGTCCAATAGGACCAAAGCACTCAATATAACATTTGTTGATTGTGAGCAACTTAAATGTATGGTTGAAAAACTACCCGCCTGAGTGGCGCTGCTGGAACGCGCACTCTTCCTCTTGCAAAAGATTGAGTGTTCGAATCCCGGGCGCCGCAGGGTGACTTAATTGGTGGCACGTGTGTGGTGGCTAGCACGTGTCACCCCCAGGGTTTACTCCCCGGCTGTCGGCCGTGCGGGGGTTCCCTGGATTATTAACAAAAAAAAATGTATGGTTGAAAAGGCAATTAATGTGTTTCCAATGTTTAGCGTACTCAGTTTGTCTTTTTGTGTTATTAATCCTTTAGTATGCTTAATTTGTCTTCCTACATTAATCAAAGAGTCTTTGATGCAAGGTAAAAATGTCAAGAGTCTTTATTGCAAGTTTGAAAGAGTATGAAGTCTTTGATGCAAGGTTGAAATGTCAAGAGTTTTTATTGCAGGTTTGAAAGAGTGTGAGCTAGTTTTCATTCCTAGGTTGAAAAGTCTAAATGTAGAGTGTGCTAACATTTACTATGAGAGTCTTAGTACAATGACTTAGTTTGGCTATTAATAAAAGATGGAGTCTCATATTTAGTGGAGACTTGATTTGTCATACATGAGATTTCTCTTGAAGTGAGCAATTTCCTTCAAATTTCGGTTCTGTATCCATTTGTACGGTGACGAGCCTTAAATTCTTTATCCTTGGCCGGTAACTTGTTCCTTTAGGCATTGGTGGTGAGCTTCATCTATCCTAACTTCATTTTCATTCATAATACACTACATTTAGCCCCAATTTCGCAATTCCAGCAAGTTCCCTTTTTAATAGAAAACAATAACACATTCCATCATATACATCCCAGCAAACATTTATCCATACACTATATCCTTTAGACACTAGGCCAGCAAGTTCCCATATAACCTTCAGAACTCTGGCTACTGAACCCAAAATCTCCTACTGGAAAAATCTACAGTCTAATAGCATGATGAAGTTAAGAGACAGACAGCAGTACAACATAGGAAACTATATAGAAATCGAATGTACCTGAGAGTTTGTTTCAACATCAACAGTACTCAGTTCATGTCTACATTAGTGGTCCATATTCCCCATTAAAATGACAATAATACACAGCAGAGATGATTAACAGGAGACGAAACAATGGCACTCTGAAAGCGGCATACAACGGTCTCCACAAATTAGAAGAGGAAATGTAAAGCACAGAAGGAATTTATACCAAATTACAGTGTGTAGGGAAATGAACCTCCAGAGATGCCGAGATTTAGTATGTAACTCAATATCTCGAATCAATCCCCTGTTCACCGATGAATCCATCACTTCTTAAAGAGTTGAACTAGCAAGAACAAGACACTCATTTTTCTCTTTGATGAAGTGGTTGACAGGAGTTGGAAGTCTCTAGGCAACTCTTGAAACTTCAACTATTCAGTTTATGAAAAGTCGAGATTCAAGTAAAAATGGTTTCAAGTCCTCGTCCCTTTCTGCTGCAATTTCTCCTTAATCATTCCATGCCCACATCCGTGCATCTTCAAACATAGAACAGATAAGTCTTGCCCACAACTTGATCTTCTCTTCCTCAGTTTCTTTCAGGATAGGGATATCCCAGTCTCCTAAGTAACACCAATGATGATTCTTCCCATGGACGTCTGCCAACATCTGCATCTTCAAACTCTGACTTGCATCTAACTTTGAAATATAATTTGGGTGTATATCACCCTTGTAATTCATCATCACGGATATACTGCTCTTCCCCGAGAAGGAAGTTCTTCAAATCATAATTAGACAATGGCACCTTAGGATGTTTCAATGCCTATTATTGCATAAGGCATAATGCCGCACTGCTTTTGCTGTGGTTTAGAGCATAGACAGGCTTGATGGGACTACGTAATATATTTCCTCCTTATAAGTTACTATGTAAGAGGAGCTAATGTCAACAATGTATCATATAATGAATCTCAGATACAGGCAACATAAAGCATGAGATTCCGGAGCATTATTATTAAGTGTCCACTAGCATTCTAGTTGTCACAATTTCAATCCACAATAATACACACGCAGGTGGTCCTGCATAGACAATAAATTTGACGTTGCAACAAAGAATTATCGGTCCGTCAAATCACGGTATTGCCAATCACTATCGTCCATAGAAATAAAGTCAGAGAGAACACATCCAGTAAGGCATGCCTGTAACTCATCCAACCACTATAATACTGTCAATTCAATCAAACAAAATCTAGACATTCTAGAAAAGAAATTGCCTATTACAAAAGTGCTACCTTCTTACATGATTCACTATTTCAACCAATGTGGGCAAGTCTTCCGCATCCACAATATTCAGTTTTCTAATCTAAGTCTACTGCAAAAACTATCCAAGTCCTGAGGACAGAACCAGTCCTCTTTCATCTGCAGTTTAAAACAAAAACACAGTGAAAAAGTGGGTTTCTTACAGTACTTAATAATGGCCACAAAATTAAGAGAACCTACAAAGTAAGGGTAGCCATCATCTGTACTGAAATTCTTGGGAGCATTCTCAACAAATAGACTGGTGAAGTAAAGAACAAAACGGCCACAGTCCTCCCCATTTCTCTGTTGTGGTACCTAACTCATAGTTTACCAATCGATTAAAAGAGAAGAAATGGAAGAAAATGGATTAACCAAGCAACCTAAGAGCCAAATGTCACCTTAGGCACCAAGAGCGGAATCTGAGAAGTTGCTGGTTTCTTTTCTGGTCTCTCCTTGGCTTCGGCATTATAAATGTCCACTACAAACCTGAGTGAAATCCAGAAATTTAAGGTTGGCTTAAATCACATGCAGGAGCAGATCTTATACTAGAAGATGCTGAACTGTCACGGGGTTATACAAGGGAATGGCAAATAGAACATACTTTCTTATCTCAGGTTCCAGTCTGTTAGGGTTTGCCATGTGCAGTGAATCAAGCAATATCATGCATGGTGTTCTGGTCTTTGATTTTGTTTCACCAAAATGACATAAGATCAAGAGACTCCAATGACTCCTGGCAAGTAGACACAGACAGATTCGAAGCTTTGGTACACAGAGAAAATAAAATTCAGACATACAAAGCTCAGAAAAGAAAAATTACCAACCAACGAACAATAGGTACGACGACATATTTCTTAGAGAAGATGCACTCCTTCTTAATCCAGTTCAGCACTTTTTCCCTCAATGATTCTTTCATGTACAGGGCAAACCACAGGCTATCCAGAAAAGTGAACGAGGCCTTCTTATCTTCTGAAAGGTCCCGCCATATATTCCTTGACAATGAAAATCCGGGTCATAAACTTATAAAGGAGAAGCTAAGCCATTCCCCATGATAGTAGTGGACAGAGAACTCACCTGAAACAACGTTCAAATTTATTTGTGTCTAACGTATTCGGGTGCTTGGAAAAGGTAGCATTATTGTTTCGTCTCCTATTTGTCCCTTAGCATGAGAAAGAGAAAAGGAAACCAAAAAAGCAGTTAACAGAATTTAAATGTGGTAGAGTTTCTGGGTAACTTACTCCCTCTGTTTATACACATTAGGACACCATCTTTAAAAATAACCCTATAAAGCTACTGTGACTTTCGGAGCGTTCTAGCAAACAAGTCTGTCTCGAAATCGCTCTGCTCCATCTTCGAATTGTTCGCCTTTTCTTGATTCTCAAATTTTAAGAAACACATGTAAGACCCATTACAATGTAATCACCTCTTTGGTTCATTAAGAATGGACAATTGCTTTTGTCTGTCTTGAAATTTGAATAATCTATGCCAAACTAGGAGCCTTGGCATATGGTATACCAATAAGGCGTGAAGTCATAGAGACGACTTTCATTAAAATGCTCCAAAGAAAGTTCATCTAAAATGCATGATCATTGTGATCAGACTATAATCATGCATTTGACTACCCAAAAGTCTCACGCTAAAGCCTGGGTGTCCTCAAATATACTATACTAGAGCTATTTATGCACCATGAAAACAAATGTTAGTAGTTACTATTCTTGCTTCTGGTTGAGCTTTTCCATGGTGCTGCGACTAAAATCTTCCAGATTTAACTTCCAGCATGAACTGGAAAATCTATCAAGTCTTACCATCATACTCTCTCGTACTGAGGAACTACTCAAATTTGCGCGGCAACCTTCCTAAGTTTGTGCAGTAAGGCCCACGACATAAAAAAGAAACTACTGTCAAACAATTTGCTAGAAAAGCTTTGAGATCTCTGATGAACAATTTCCATCTTCACTAGCAAGACATCAGTAGAGAGCAAGAACCCATTCCGCTATAAGTGATCATTCATTCACCAAAACATCTAAAGCAAGCACACAAAACTCGGGTCTTCTTTCATAGCATTCACCGCGCAATCAGCAAACAGAAGTCTCGAGCCACAACAACAAGATACCGTACATCTTTTCGAGATCAACTAGTCCTTCCCGATATCCTTTTGGCCAAAAAAGAAATGATCATTCACGTCTAATTCGCAAAAGGGTCAGCAACAGAGGCGACAAAATTCTAGCTTTTCGAGTCATCACCCTAGACAGGTCAAGACAGCATCTTTCTCGCAGGTTGCGCGAGAATTCCTTCCCCACGTTTCGTCGAACACAGTTCGTTTTGTTTTCCTTGGCTCCCAAGGAGAAGCACGATCACAAAAAGACCCAGATGGAAAATAAGCTGGAAACCGCCGCCGTTCATCGTCACCAGAGAGTTTGGAAACAATTTACCTGCCGCGGCAGCACAGAAATCCTCCACATTCAGGATTTCACGCTGCTTTCGCTTCGGCATCCGCAGAGACAGCAACGACGCAGCTTGTTCGCACTTCAAGCAAATCGGTTGGGCGACGAAGATGCGGAGAACTACTACTCCCTCGAAGAACGGAGCATAGAAGTCGGGGCAAAATCACAAAGACGATTCTGAATTTTAATTTAATACGGAGCGTGATTTCTGAATTTTTAATTTATTTAATATATTTTTTTAATTTTAATTTAATAGGTTAATTTTCAGTATATACTCAATTTATTTTTCGAATTATATAAAAAAGTTTAATGTAATCATTTCATTAATTCAACTTCATGGGTCATATTAAACATTATGCTAAATTCAAGAATTATATCGTGCAATTTAAAAATTTGTGAATCACATTGCACGTTATGTCAAAATCGAGGGCCGTTTGTGTCGATGTCCTTAAGAACGTGGGCCATGTTTGTGGGCTCAAAGGAAACAAGCTCGGCCTAAATAGAGTGGGCTGGGCTCAAACCGGCCCAACATCATCCTAAGCGGCGTCGTTTCTGTGGTCGTCGTCGTCCTCCTCCTCCTCCTTCCTCAGGCTTCGGTTGCATTTACAGTGTCGCAGATTCTCGAAGTTTTGCCAGCACTTGCTCCTCCCGCACGTCATCGCCGAATCCGAACGGTCGAGGGACCCGGCAACCGCCGATGGTAGAGTCCAACCCGTCGCCGCCGCCGGCACCGCCGAGATCCGCCGCGGATCTGTTCTCCGACCCGCTCGACTCCCACCCGCTCTGGTTCCGGCCCTCCGCCTTCCTCTCCCGGGACTTCGACTCCGAGTCCTACATCGCCGAGCTCCGGACCTTCGTCCCCTTCGACACCCTCAGGTCCGAGCTCCAGAGCCACCTGTCGTCCCTCAACCACGAGCTCGTCGACCTCATCAACCGCGACTACAACGATTTCGTCAACCTCAGCACCAAGCTCGTCGACGTGGATGCCGCCATTGTGCGGATGCGGGCTCCGCTGCTGGAGCTGAGGGACAAGATCGAAGGGTTCAGGGGCAGCGTGGAGGGATCGCTCGTGGCGCTGCGCAATGGCCTGAAGCAGCGGTCAGAGGCCGCATCCGCGAGGGAGGTCTTGGAGCTGTTGCTCGACACGTTCCACGTGGTGTCCAAGGTCGAGAAACTGATCAAGGAACTCCCGAGCGTGCCTGCAGATTGGTCGAATGGGGATGTGAATTCGGCTGAAAATGGCTCCACCATCAGCAACGGACTGTCCTTGAGTCATGCTGCTGAGAATGGAACGAATCTAAGAGAGACTCAGAGCATGCTTCTGGAAAGGATTGCCAGTGAGATGAATCGCCTTAAGTTCTACATAGCTCATGCACAGGTCTGTCTCTCTAGCTCTCTCTGGGCAAGGTGAAGTCTTGAGAGGATTGGTCTCATTGCTTTAGAGTTATGGAAAGATGTGGCATTTTGGTTCAGATATCCGATGAATTTGGAATATTTGACTTCAATTTGGGGCTGCTGCACCCAATAAACCGTCCATCACATCTGCATGATGAAAGTATTGAGTCCCGAGGGAAAAAAAACTTTGACAACTGAATCAGGAAATAGCATAATTTTGCAAAAATTCAAGATACATCTAGCTGCATTGATACCTTGCTGCTGTGAGCTTGTGACTGCGATGCTATTAACAACGGGTACTAGCTCGCAGGACCTTGATCAGAGTTAGCTGCTGATCTAGTTTTTCAGGAATTGCTTTCTTCTGCAAGTTTATGCCTGCCTTCTTTCGAACATTGTTGCAGATCTCTAGCCTATTGAATCTCCTCTTAGTTCTGGAGTTAAGAAGAGGATGAAGCTGAATTGGCTGATTCCGCATGATGGAACTCTTTTAGTATGATTTACTCACTTTGTCATTACATGTGTGACACATGTATTTAGAAGACTGCTAACTCTGGCACTTGTGTTGATTGAACTTCTGGTTCTTATTATATTTGCATGTGGAAGTAAAATGAATAGAAGTGTGCATAGTGCACAAGGAATGTCTTTCTAGTCTTGTTCTCCCCAAATCTAGGAATGCAATTAGGTTTGAAGAGGTTGCCACCGCGCAATACCTGTTTCAGATTTACTACAAAAATAGAAGCTTCAACTATGACATAAATGCTGTCCAATTCAACTGCTTTGGCAGCTCTGCTGTACGCTGGTTATTATCTTAATGTTGCAGTCTAAATTTCTTGCATTGAGATCAGGTCCATTTGTCCGTGCTCCATTTCTTAAAAGAAAAAAAGGTAGAATTAATAATTCAGCACTAAGCACTTAAAAATTGTGGCTAAGTTATATGCACATCACGTATTTATATCACCACGGCATCGAAAGCTGATGCTTTAATTTTTCTTTCGCCTGCTTCTGTTGGGCCTGTTATTTCATTTCTAGATGTTATGCTTCCACTTATTCCCGTGTGCTAATGTTATAGCAAGAAAGCAGAATTGCTTCACAATTGCACTTTAAGGGCAATTTTGCCCCTTTCTGACCAGAAAAAAGATAAACAGAACGGCTTTGAATTTCAATCGCAATAAGTATGTCTTCTGAGAGCTAAGTTGTGCATAGTGTGGAAACCCCTTGCCTTAATCACTTCTTGAAAAGAAGTCAAATGCTTCTCACTCAACCCAGAAATTTTAAAAATTCTGCTCAAGCCACCACAAATTTAGCAATTATTGCTATCTAGTTTAATAACTTTAACACATTTAATATCCTGCACTGTAGAGCTTGCCTGCTCCTTACCTCCAGGTTTCCACAGTTCGATCAGACCAAAATTTAATGGAGAGTGAGCTAAGTATGCCTTTTTTTTTTTCACAATTGTTTCACTGTTATTTTCTAAACGCAGCCCTTGTTGTTGTACCTTTCTGACTCCAGTAGATACCTCCAAAAAGGAAAGCCCAGCACTATAGCTGCCTCCTATCTTTAAGTTTATATCCATAGTATGCATCAGTTCTTGTCCTTCTCTTTTAAGATTGCTTGTCACTGTAACAATACGGTGCGGCTTCCATGCAGAGATATGATTTGTATGATGGAGTCACCACTCCAAATTCTGTACATTTATTGCTTATCATTTTTCAACGACTGCTCTATGCTTTCTACTTGCTCCTTTTTCTTATGTAGGTATGCTTTCTACTCATTCTTGTTTCTTTAATGCCAGTACAGGACCTACCTTTTGTTGGTAACATGGAGAAGAGGATTCAGAATGCCAGCCGGCTGCTTGATGCAAGCTTGGCTCATTGTTTTGTAGATGGGTTGGAGCATCAAGATGCTAATGCAATTTACAATTGCCTACGTGCATATGCTGCTATTGATAACACAACTAGCACTGAAGAAATTTTCCGGACCACTGTGGTGGCTCCTATGATACAGAAAATTATTCCATATGGACAGTCCGGAATGGCGGCACCAGGAGATGCGCTTGAAAGTGATTACCAATCAATTAAGCAAAGTATAAGAGAAGATTGTAAATTTTTACTTGATATTGCTTCCACAGGTAGTCTGCCTTTGGTTTTTTATTGCTTGTTCTTCTCCTATCCAATCGTTTGTCTGATAACAGTTTTTTTCCTTGCTGGACCCATTGTCTCCTTGGTTTTACTTGGTCTTCTCCTATCCGATCTTCTGTCTGATAACAGTTTGTTTTCTTGCTGGACCCATTGTCTCCTCGGTTTTCCTTTGGGTACCAAACCATATATTCTGTCTTTATGGCTGCTGCACCTAATTGTTTTATTAGATCACTCCAATTGAATGTAGATTTTGTGTATGCTTGTTGGAGTGGAGTGTATCTGCTTGTCAAAGGTCTCAAACATGGAGATAACCATTCTTCTAACACCATTAATCCACTTGTCCTGTGACCTCAATCCATTACACAACACTAGCATTCTTTCTGTGTGAATTCAACCTTCCTTCTCAACTTATTTTGTATCTATTCATCTGGATCCTATACAGTAAGTAGGTTCTGATGGGTATTCTGTCGTTGCCATTTGCAGAAAATTCTGGTTTACATGTATTTGATTTCATGGCTAATTCAATCCTTAAAGAGGTTCTGGTTGCTATTCAAAAGGCAAAGCCCGGTGCCTTTTCTCCAGGAAGACCCACAGAATTCTTAAAAAACTATAAATCGAGTCTCGAGTTTTTAGCTCATTTGGAAGGTAGGGCTTCCCTATTCCTTTCTTTTTAATTCATATTAGATGTTAGACTTTAAAATACTTATTAAATCTTGAATTGATCTACTAAGCATCTTAATTACTCTGAGTAGACAGCAACTAGATTGCTCATTATTGTTGTGACATCCAATTGTCATGCAAGGCTACTGTCCATCCAGATCTGCTGTTGCTAAATTTCGTGGAGAAGCAGTCTATCTAGAGTTCATGAAGCAATGGAATATTGGGGTTTATTTTTCGTTAAGGTACTTTGCACAAGCTTCACATCTTTCTTCCTTTACCAATGTTTGGAGAACGACTTTTGACATTTCTAAAATTGGATGTTATCGCTAATACTATTACCCCAGATTTCAGGAGATAGCAGGGGCATTAGATTCAGCACTTACGACGACTAGTCTTGTCCCACTTCAGAATTTAAGTCCTGATGAAGGAATTTTGACGTTGAAGCAAAGTGTTACACTTTTGGATAGCCTAAAAGCCTGCTGGAGAGATGATGTTCTCATTCTTTCCTGCTCTGACAAGTTTCTGCGTTTGTCTTTGCAGCTTATTTCCAGGTCAGAAGTTAACTCTTTGATTCTAGTACCATGTCAACCCATGTAAACTAAAGATCTATATATATTATAGAGTCAAGCCCTTTTGGAAAATATTAAGTTTATGGTGAATTATTTTTTCATCTGATCAAGGAGAATTGTACTTGCGCATTGCGTGAGTTGATTAGTTTGTTCAATGCATCTCTTTATTCACTGCATAGATTTGCCTAACAGGTATTCTAATTGGTTGTCGTCTGGACTCGCCGCTCGCAAGATGGGTGCCACGGGGCCCCATCCCGGATGTGAGTGGGCTATCACTGCTTTGCCAGATGACTTAATCTATGTATGCTTCTTTTCTTCATCCATTAAAACTTGTCATTCAGTCAAGTCAGATTTACTCTGTGAGTTGATAATCAAGGAGTAAATGTCCATTATTTCAAAGAACCTTCAATGTCATAGCTTATTTGGTGCAGTTCTACTTTCTTTTAAGGTTTATTTTATTTTTAAATTTTCAGGTTATTCATGATGTACGTCTTCTTGCAAGAGAAGTCTGTGGTGATTACCTGGGGCTTGTGCTTCGGCTTCTCTCTTCATGCTCTGCCGAAGTTCATGATTCTGTGAAAGACAGCATTTTGCAGGGAGGAAAATCGTTGAATGACATTGTACCTTCAATCATCAATGCAATTGTGGAAGCTCTGGTTGAGAAGTCTGTTGAGGTGCCTTGTCTTATTTTCGTTATTAGGAGTACTTGAATCTGCTTTTTCTTTCTTTCATGTTGAAGTCATCCTGTCCTGACACACTAGATGATACATGGTGATTTGACTTGTAGCAATTTGTCATGTAGTGTTGTCTAATCAAATGCGATTAGTGGATCTTCAACTGGTTTATAGAAATTTATGAAAATGTATAGGACTTAAGGCAGCTGAAGGGAATAACGGCGACTTACCGGATGACAAATAAACCTCTTCCTGTCAGGCATTCACCATATGTAGCAGGTGTGTTGCGTCCCCTGAAGGTATGCGCTCCCTTACTATGTCTCTTCTACTCTGTTCATCTTTTTCCAGCATTTGATGTCCCTGATGTATCTGTCTTGCCTCAAGTGTAGTGGAACTTTCTAGCTGTTTTGATAACAAATCCAGGACAATAAATCATTAGATCTTACAGGTATAGACTGATGAACAACCCACGATTTAAGTCATGTTTAGATGAAAGAGTTCGGTGTCCTCTTCTTGGACCTCTTATTTGGACTCAAGTGATGTCTAGGACCAAATAGTCTCCACTATGGAATCAATTTTCGCGACATTCACATTATGTTATTTGATGCTGTTCACATCAGCAAAGTATACTTGCTTTCCTGTGCTAAATGTGCCAAATACAGGGTTTAGACATGAAAAGTAATCTATGTCGGGAAAGAAAAAATCATGTATGTGTGAGGAGTGGGGGATCAAGTTTAAGATTCATACATGCTCTTTTTTCTCTTTAATTTTGTGAAGCCATGCCTAAAATTGAAAAGGGATGGAGAAAAGGAGAAAAATAAAGAACAAAGACCCAGATCCATTGCATATCTAAGCTAATGGTTTCTCAACAAGCAGCAATTTTTTGCATGCTTGTTGAACGGCTGATGTCATATGTATTTTTTGGAATATGAGTAGTTCCAGAGTAATTTCCATCGTCCATTAATTATAATGAAGCATAGAAGATGCACACTAGCATGGGTTAACGATTTCCTCATGGGAGAATAATAGTTTTTGTTTTTTCATTTCTATTTTGATGTTTGGCTCTATGCACAAACAAGACAATTTTCTTCTGATGTTTTGTGGTGAACCACTTATCTTGCAGACTTTTCTGGACGGAGAGCGGGCAAATGTATACTTGACTACAGATGTTAGGAATGAACTGCTACTGAGTGCTGCCACTGAGGTTACTGGCCGCTACAATGAATTGGCCTCTGACCTTGTTAATGTGGTAAGTATTTTGAGCTGATTTTTTCCCCTGAAATGTCCAATTTCACATGCTTGTTTTTCGAAGTAGAGATCAATCTTCTGTTTGTAAATATAGGCTAGGAAAACAGAATCTTCGCTTCAAAGAATACGACAGGGTGCACAGAGACGAGCTGGAGCAAGCTCGGATGTGTCGGAACAAAATGTGTCCGACACGGATAAGATCTGTATGCAATTATTCCTTGACATTCAGGTTTGTCTCTTTCTATCTAAAGTTGATGTTTGTGAGTTACTTATAGCAAATTATGATTACTGCCAAGTTTTTCTTGAGCAGGAGTATGGGCGCAACCTTTCCATGCTTGGTGTTGAAGCAGCTGATATTCCGGCATATCGTTCCTTATGGCAATGTGTTGCTCCTCCTGACAGGCAAAATGATATCAAATTCTAAATTATGGAGGCATTTGATTTTTGGGTGCAAGGTTGGATTATATTGTGTAAAATAAGTTGCCTTTTTCACTTAATTGAGAGCCGGTTTTCGAGCATCTTTACTCGAGGGACTAAATACTTTCACGAGGGGAACAGTTTTGCACACTGGATGTTTCATTCCTTTGTATGCAATGAAGATCATTTAAAATCTTGTAGTAGAAACCGTCGGCATTTGTGTTCGAGAATAGATGAAAATGGCATCTCTTGCGGTGGAATCCATCGGAACGCCTTTCTTTGTCTCGGAAACCCTTAAAGAAAAACTTCTCATATGATTTACGGACCCGTCTGGTTTTTGTATGACCTAGCACTTTTGGACGTGTACAAATGCAAGTTTTACGTATTGAGGATTGCCAGTATTCCCTTCAGTCAACTCAAAAGGCTTATAAATTTACAAAGAAAGATTCCGCTCCACTCACAAAAAGCTGTTGTAGGAGGACGACACTCTGTCCACAAATTAGAGGAGATCAAGCAGGACATACTAAACAAACTCGTTTTCGATCTCTCATCAATTCAAAAGAGTCCGAACTCCCAATAATGATGCAGGATGCGTCAAATGTGGGAGCCCGTGACTCGTACAAGATCATCAAAACTCGCACATCTTCTGATGGCCCGCGGGGGAACACCTGAGCTCTCTCCTCCAACTCCAAGCATTATCGACTTTCAGCTCTCAAGGCCATGTCACTCCTATTTGCCAATGCCGTGTCGCCTAAGACGGGTTAAAATTTGGTATCTGTCAGCCCTTGGAGTTTGCATTTAAGTACCTTTTGGCTTTGGCATTGACTCGGCGTGGGTTATGCGTTGATTGTGAGGGTGGCTGTCATGATCAAGTAGTCCAGCCTGACTGGTCCAAAATCTGTCTTGAAAGAACTGAACCAACTGTATCTCCTTCTTGTGCTTGGGGTTGGGGAGGACATTGCCGTGATCGAGGGGCTCTTTCTTCTCCGTAAACGACGGAGATTCATGCTTGAAAAGGCTGCTTCTGCTCACAGACAGTGTTCTGGTCGCAGGTGGGAAACCAGAGAAGCTTCTCCGATGAATCGGACTGCTCGCACCAGATGGAACGAAATCTGTAGGTGAAAAGTGTTCCTTTTTCATGCTGATAATAAAACCACGCAGGGACCACACATGGACGGTATGGAAGGCTTAGCCAACGAATCAAGATGCCTCGTATGACATAAAATTTTTGCTGGAGCAATCTCCAACATTCAAAGACAGCAACTAAATCAATCTCATGATCATACTAAAATAGAAAATTCGGCAGTACCTCCGCTGACACTGAAGAAGTCATCCTCGGAGCTGCTTTCCTGCCACGGCTGCGCGTCGAAAAACATCTCCTCTTTACTACCTGCAGCAATTGGAAAGCAGCATGCCTTGAATGGACCCAGTGCAAGTCTGACGGTACATTTATTTATGGAATCGTCTTAGTATCTCGTAAAACAGAAGGCATATATCTGTCCTAGCATGCATCGCGACATGATTCATGGCAGCAAAACTATTTTCGAAGCTGGCAGCATCTGGCATGCCTGTCCAAGGGGGCTACTTCTGTAAGAATCGCTAATTCGATTGATATAAATAGCTAGTAATTCCCAACTACTTCGTATGAGCCGAACCTGTAGTCGTCCATGACGATGTGATGGAATACTGAGAACCCAATTTGCTTTGGGCAACAAAAGCCCCATCCAGCTGAGAAGGAGACTGAATCAGGCGTCTCGCCGCCACTCTCCCATCAGCATCGTCATCCATTGAAACACAGGCACCCATGCCTCAAGCCCTCTCGCTCGATCTGCCTCGATCACAAGAAATAAAGAGACGGGAACACACGACAGAGTGGAGCTGGAATCAGGTGGGCAGAAAGCTTGGAAAACTGGCTCAAAATCTGGGTGCTCCATTGACATACCTGCACATCTCCATCACGGTCCTACCTAGGCTGGCATCTTATTATATAATTCCTGCCACTTCTTCTTCTTCTTCTTCTTCTTCTTCTTCTTCTTCTTCTTAAAAAAACAGGGAATTGTCCTCATCATCTTTGTCGTTTAATCGGCGACTCTGTGGGTGAAAGGACAAGCGGTCACATGGTTAAACACGAAAGCCAGAGCATAATCAAGAATTAAAATATGCTGGCTTGCGGGCTAAAAACAAGCTGGTCGGTTGCTTACACAAGAAAACATAGATCAGAACGTGTGTACTTGGGACTAACATAAGACACGGATAGAATGTCACATTACTCAGTCATCCATTTAAGGAGATGGTTCCTGTTCCGTGGCTGCACAAAAAACCTATTAAACCTTCTCGGAGGGATTAACCCCATTAATAAATATGCAAGTTCATGTTCCACCAACTCAACCTATCCTCCCTCTTATCAGCAGTTGAGCAGACAACGTCACTGCACGGATGTAACGGAAGATAACCGTGGCTTGCACGTTTTGAGACCGAGACAGTCTCCACGGCTTAGAAAAAATCTGTCATATAGACTCGTTCCTCTTTGACCGAGCCGATCATATATCAAGAAACATCACGATTCATGCAAAAACTGGGATCCTCACGCTATGTCGGACATAGGGAACACTGAGTTCTCGCGCGGATACATATCCTACTTTGTTATTGGTTTTGTTTGTCCACCGCATTATTCATAGAATTGAGTACAAGACAGAACATATTCTTGTTTCCAAAAGTAGAGAGCATCAAATTTGAGTTCGCGTCAAAAAGGACCATTCTATGCATTTTCAAATGTTGGCAGCTTGAACACATTAGTAAGCTTCACAAAGATATGTCGGTAAATTATGACACAATTTGCTAGTTTTGAAATAATCAAATAAAAGTTGACAAGTGACTCCAATAACAGGAAAAATGTTGATAAATCACTAAAAATAAAGTTGATCATTTTGTATAGAATTTAGTATTTTTTATCATGCAGGTAAGGTACAAAAATAAATGTCGGTAGCTTATTAAACCAATTCGTAAGTTGTTGAAGTACAAATAAGGGTTTACATTTCTCAAAAAATGTTAATAACTTAGTTGCAGATTGGACTAAACAAGACATCGCTCTAGATATGATTGCTAGAGATGATTTGTAACTGCTCCCAATACCATAGCGACGGTTATCCCTTAGCCGGTGAATCCTCTTTGACTCGATACGTAATTTATGTGCATGCTGCAAGTCAACCGATCATCGCCACATATTGTGTATTTCAGTTAAATTCTACCTTTTGGAAACTCTTGATAGATAAGTTTATCAGGCATTTCATGGATGGGTTATGTATTGTCAAGGCCTAGTTTCGGCTACTCAGTTTTTTCACGTTTGGGTCCAAACTTCGAGCCCGATGCCACTAATAGGTCATTAGAATTTGTGAATGTTTCCAACTTTGTCCTACATTTCAAATGATATTTAAAAGCAAAGTCCACGAGACAATCCAAGATGGGAATCCAGTCCTTTAACCTGATAAAAACAGTTTTCTGCCGAGTTCTCAAATTAGTTGTACAGATTGTGGGCAGTCGGCAAATAGTCTGAACTGAAGTGTTGGAGAAACTCATTCAAGTGAATTAACAAGAACATCTGACTAAGAACGAATAGTCCATATGATATCAAACAGTATTTCCATCTTATGTACAATGAAATCTACATCATCATAACCTTAAATTCATCAAAGCTGATCATGCCATCTCCATCGAGATCGAAGTGACCTATCATGGCCTCGCACTCATCCGCGGTCTTGGATTGCCCAAGCCTTGAGAGCATCCTCTTCAGGCTCCTCGGCGTGATGAACTCGCACCTATCGGTCACGTACATCCCGAATGCCTCTCTCAAGTCTCCCATCTTCTGTTCCTCGCCACCACCTTCCATGAACCCGACGAAGTCCTCCAAGCACAGGAGGCCATCGCCGTCTGAGTCCAGCGACTCGACCACGACCTCCGCCTCCTTCAGGAGCAGCTCTCCGCCAGTCAAGCCCACGCGCTGCCTCAGCTCCGAAGGCGAAAGCTTGCCGTCTCCATCCTCGTCAAACCATCGGAACACAAGCTCGTATCGTTCCAAGAGTCTCGCCATGTTGTTATGCGCACCGAAAAGCAAGAGTACTTACTTAGCTGTAGCTACGAAAGACAGAAATTACAGAAGAGAGGTGGGAAGGAAGAGATGGGTTTTGCATGATCAAAGTATGGAGTTTATATACGTAGTGTGAGTACCGCGTGAGGCAAGTAGGAGGGAGGAACCAAGACAGAGCGTAGAAGTTACCCTGAGTTTTCCTTTGAACAAGACTTCCTGGTCAACTGACTAGACTTACCCAAAGCCCAAGGTGATTGTGCCCGTTTCTGTTGGTTTTACGCGTGGATCACTTCGCGTCTGACGTCTTTATATAAAGGAGAAAAAAAAGAGAAAGGTTCAATATAATTAAGTGAATATCTTTAGTTGGATGGGGAAGTTGATGAATCAATTTCTAGTTGTTTATCCTTTATTTTTTTTTACGTTTTCGATGTCGAAAGTTGGAAATTTCAATCGTGTATGTAAATCTACAAAGATATTATTGCTATAGAGCACTCGTGATGATAGTCTCTTATGCTTCCGTATCATCTAATAAATAGAGAAGGAGAGGGTGCATTTATCTCCACTTTATTTAAGTGGCAGAACGTGGGGGTTTAATGTGAGTTTACTTTTATACTTGGTCAAATAGTATATATGGATTGTGTTATATATGGATTGTGTTAATTCTATCTCGAGGAGAAAAATAAACATTTGCAATCACTTTCAACTTTACTTTGTACAAAATAAAATGCAGTGACTACATATTGCGAACTATAACATAGTTAGTTATGAAAAATACATATTTCACATCGGATAAGTAATATTGTGTGAAGCAGTTAATATATCCTAGTTGACTCATAACTCATTGTCTTAAACTTTTGAGTGAAGGTGGATCCAACTGGATATATTGACGGGCTCGGCCTTATGCTCCCTCTTGGCGATCTCAACAAATGATATCAGAGCTGATCAACCTCACACGTGAGAGGGAGATTGTTGCATGTGTGAGATATGTTAGAAAAATCTCTCATCGGATAAGAATGTGGTGTGGACTAGTTAATATATCATAGTTGGCCCATAATTCATTAGAGGTGGGTCTAATTGGATATATTAACGGGTTCAGACTTAAGCTCACTCTTTGCGATCCCTCCCCAAATGAAGATATTGGACTTTTGATACGTGCTCCCAATACAGTCTAACATAAATTCGATGTGTGCAGAATCTCAGTTAAATAGGAACTAAGGCGTATCTTTGCTGCTTGTTGGTATTTACACCTCGATCATCTGTTCAAATATTTTCATCCCTTCAAATCCTTTCATATCTATTTCTTTACTAATCCTACGGTGGATTTATTTTCAAAAGATCTAGCACTTCTGTCCACTTGTGAAGCTTCCTCTCCAGAATTGTTTTCTCATAATCTTGATGCACGTTCTTCTGGCAATACCACTACGGCAACTTCTAACATGTCTACCCCATCCGTGGGTTCTCCATATCAAACATTCCATAATCCTCTCTCTGTCATTCCATCAAAGCAAGTCAACCTACTCTTACACTTGCTGGTTACCATTGTTACCCTACCATTGCTTCTGTTCAAGAACCTTCCACATATAGAAATAGCTAACACCAATCATCTTTGGCAGCAAACAATGGCAGATGAGTTGTAGGCTTTAGATAAATTTCATATATGGGATTTCATTGATTTACCTCCTAGTTAGTTTGCTGTAAGTTGTTAATGGGTATATAAAATTAAAACAAGGGAAAATGGTTCTATGGACTGCCATAAAGCTTAGCTAGTAGCGAAAGACTTCGACTTGAAATACAAAATTGACTTTGAAGAGACTTTTGCTTATGTTACATATCTTACTTCTGTTTGCAGTTTTCATGTTATTGTCATTATTAAGTGCTAGTTTTGTTCCAAATGGATGTTAAAAATGCATTCCTAATGGCAATCTCACTAAGGATGTTTATATGGTGCCTTCTCTTCAATACATTATCCTTCTAACAAAGTGTATCGATTATGTTGAGCATTACATGCGCTCAAACAAGTTCCTCGTGCATGGTATTCCAAGTTTAGCTTAACAATGGCATCCCTTGGTTAAACCAGTCCCTATGACCGTGCTCTTTTTATTCGACCGACATCTTGTGGGTCTATTGTGCTCCTCTAATATGTGGGCGATAAGGCTATTATTGGCGATGATCGTAGTGGCATTTCAAAACCTCAGCACTATCTCAATCAACATTTTGAAATGAAAAATCTTTGGCGACTCAGCTACTTTCTAGGCTTAAAGGTAACTTTAGATTTTTCTGATTATTATCTTTCTCGAGCCAAATGTACCACTAATCATCTTCTCAAGAAGGACTCACTCACAACATGGTCCCTATAACTTCAATTGAGAACAATGTAAAATTTGATGCCAATGATGGGACTCCTTTTTCAAATCCAATACACTATCAACAACTAGCCAGCAGTCTTGTTTATCTCACTGCTACTCGACTTGACATTACTTATGATGTTCATATTGAGTCAGTACATGACCATGCCGTGATCTCATTTTGCTACAATCCTTCGAAGTTTTTCATTACATCAAGGGAACATTTTTTTCATGGCCTTCACTTTTTTGTTCATTTTACCTTGGAGTTGCTAACATATCCTAATGCTGATCAAGATGGTGACCCTCAAGATCGTCGCTCCACTACAAACTCTTTTTTTTTTTTTATAATTCACTTATCTCATGGCTTAGCAAGAAAAACACCACCATGGCTCGTTGTAGTACAGAAATAGAATATTGAGCTCTTGTCGGTACGATATCAGAGTTCTTAAGTTGCGATGGCTGCTGGATAACATGGGAGTGCGTCATAATAGCGGAACAATCATTCATAGGGACAGCTAAATTTTTATCTAGATAGTACATGATGATGTTTTTTATTAATACACATACACATTAAAATCGACTGTCATTTTATCTAATATCACATTTTTCGTGGCACTACTCGACTTGTATCCACTACATCCATTGATCATACCGCCAATATCTTCACCAAAACGCATTCACTCGTGGGTTTTGTGGATCTTTTCTACAAACTATAGTTTGCTTCCTTTAAGTCACCTTAAGTTTGAGGGGGTGCTAGAGATATATTAGGATTACTATTGTAATTAAGTAGAATTGCAATCTCTCCATATATACGGGGGCCTTGTACTCTTCATTTTTCTCTCTTTCATCATCTCAACTTGGAATCAGAGCTCAAGTTTTGCCTAGTTCACGTGTGCGTCCATCCCTTAAGTCAAATTTCACGTGCCACTCCTAACTCAGTTTGCACGTGAGATGGACTGTCGAAATATCTCGTATTGTTAGACAATGGGGTTTATATGCTCTTTATACATATGGTCTCTCTTTAGCTATTAGTTTAGACTTATGGGTTGGATTTTATAACTCAAGTTATCCCAAACTTCAAATGTTAATTTAAAACAAAATCCTGCTCGACGAGTACATTTTGCACCGGTAATTGACTAACGGTCGGACAAGACAATCCAAGGTGGGAACCCACTCCCTAAACCTGATAAAACAGCTCTTGACGAGATGTCAAATTAGTTGTTCAGATAATGGGCAGGTGGCAAATTGTCTGAACTGAACTGTAGGAGAAACTCATTGAAATGAAGCAAGAAGAAAAACTCTGTAAGAACGAATGGTCCATATGAGATCAAACACTAATTCAATCTTATGTACAAATCTGACCAAAAAAATCTTATGTACAATGAAATCTCTACATCATCATGACCTTAAATTCATCGAAGCTGATCACACCATCTCCATCGAGATCGAAATGACCTATCATGGCCTCGCACTCATCCACGCTCTTGGATTGCCCCAGCCTAGAGAGCATCCTCTTGAGACTCTTCGGCGTGATGACCCCGCACCCGTCCGTCACGTACATTCCGAAAGCCTCTCGCAAGTCGCCCATCTTGTCTTCCTCACCCCCGCCTTCCATGAACCCGACGAAGTCCTCCAAGCACAGGAGGCCGTCACCATCCGAGTCCAGCGACTCGACCGCGACCTCCGCTTCTTTCAGGAGAAGCTCTCCGCCTGTCAACCCCACGCGTTTTCTCAGCTCCGAAGGCGAAAGCTTACCATCTCCATCCTCGTCGAAGAATCGGTACACATGCTCGTATTGTTCAGCTAGCCTCACCATGTTATGACGTACACCGAAAAGCGAGAGTACGTAGCTAAAACTCAGAAAGACAGAAATTACAGAAAAGAGATACGAAGGAAGAGATGGGTTTGCATGATCGAGTATGGAGTATATACGCAAAGTATGTGTACCACGTGAGGCATGGAAGAGAGAGCAACGGGGATAGATCGTAGAAGTTGCTCTGAGATTTCCCTTAAAAACAAGTCAAGAGAGAGAAGAAGAAGAAGGAAAGACTAGGTTACTGCGCGGACGCAAGTTTGACAAGGCGACAGGTATTCATTTGGCAGCAAAACAAGTACAAGGCTTGGAATTTCAACCCTCGACGTGTGGATTGTTTGTTTGTTTCCACTTTGATTTAAGCGAAACTTCCTCGCGGGGTCCGCACAACACGTGTGGGTGGGAACAGTCAGATGAGACCAACTTGCTTTGTATTCTTCCCTCTGTACCATTAAAGTTGTTTATTCCTTCTTTTTTTGATGTCGAAAATGGGAAATTTCTATCCCCTTTGGAAGTCCATATAAATACATCATTACGGAGTAATCATACCGACAAACTCTTCTTCTTCTTTTTGTTATTGCTGTTTTCACTTATAGTATGGTTATACAGAACTTTAAAATCCCGTAATATGCTCCTTAAAAATCGAGATTTATATAGTAATCATTATGAATTAAGACATCAATCAAATTTTATATCTAATTGTTCTCTTACGTTTGTCCTCTAACATATCTACTTCGTCTTTGAGGTACCAAAACCTGTCGACTATACTATAGGAAAGTACATATAGTAATATGATAACTCTTGCGTTTGATAAGACCAGATTTTGCTTGGATTGTGTTAATTCTATCTTAAGGGGAGAAAACAATTGCAACCACTTTCAACTTGCGCCATCCAAAATAAAACGCATCAAATAGATATTGTGGACTGAAATATGATAAACGACTATGAAAAACATATTTCACCCTAGCTAACATCTGCAAAATGCGCGGGTGAAGACACCTAATATATCTTGAATTTGATTATGTACAAAATCTTAATAATTGGATAGGAAGTAAGGCCTGCCTTTGCTTCTTGTTAGTGTTTACACCTCGGTGTAACTTAATCCCATATCGTCTTCAATTACCTTAAGAATGCATTATCATCTGATGTCTTCTCCACAAAGATTCCATGAATCCCAAGTCTTAGATATTATAATATAAGTTAAGAGTTGGTCCCCACCCTTTTGCATGCAAAAGTAGGGAAAGAACGAAAACGAGAGATGGAGATTGAACAAGTGGATTCTCTTTATATATATATATAATGTGATCGATATATAGAGCAGCCAGCTGTAATCCTCTTTAGCAACAAGTAATAACATATAAGTTTTAAGTTTAGACAAATCCCATCCCATGTATGGGGTTTGATTGATTTGACTCAAGATAAGTTTGTCTTCAGTTGTAAATGGGTAAATATAATTAAAATAAAGAGAGATGGTACTACGGACCGCTATAAAACTCGGCTAGTTGCAAAAGGCTTCACCTAGGAATTCAGCATCGACTATAAAGAGACTTTTGCTTTAGTGGCACATCTTATTTAGGGAAAATTTCAATTTAGTACGCAAAGTGGGGTCATTTTTTCAAAAAGGGATCCAAAGTGAATAAAGTGTCAAATAAGGGTTTGAAATGTCTAATCAGTCTTAAATAGGGGCTTGAAGTGCGCAATTAGTCTCAAGTAAGGGCCTAGGTTCGCCGGCCAGTCAAATGCTTGCCGGTTGGCAAGCACGTCACTGTTCCGGCGATCGAAACAAGGGCAATTTCGTCTTTTATTTTTTTTCTCTTTCCCTTTTTTCTTTTCTTCTTCTTCTTTTTTTTTCTATTTTCCTTTCGCCAGCCGTAGTCGGGGCCGGCGGAGGTGGTCAACCTCAGGCGGAGGTCGCCCTCACCGGCGTCGGGCGAGGGTCGCCCTCACCTAGGCTGGGCGCACGAGGGTCGACCCTTGCCCGCCCAACCCAGGTGAGGGCCAACGCTGGGTTTCCCTCGTCGGAGTCAGGCGATGGCCGCCCTCGCCTGGGCTGGGCTGGGCGGGCGAGGGTCAACCCTCGCTAGATCCGGCGAGGGTCGACCCTCGCGTGCCCAGCCCAGGCGAGGGCGACCCTCATCGGCATCGGGCGATGCTCGGCCAACCCTCACCAGCGTCGGGCAACCCTCGCCTAACGCCGGAGAGGGCGGCCTCCGCCTGAGGTCGACCCCAGCTATGGCCGACGGAGGGAAAAGAGAAAAAAAGAAAAAGAAGAAGAAGAAGAAGAAGAAAAGGAAAAGAGAAAAAAACAAAAGCGAAAGACGAAATTGCCCTCGTTCCGATCGCCGAAACAGTGACGTGCTTGCCGACTGGTGAGCATTTCACCGACCGGCAAACCTAGGCCTTTACTTGAGATTAATTGCGCACTTCAGACTTCTATTTAAGACTGATTGGGCACTTCAAGTCCTTATTTGACACTTTGTCTACTTTGGACCCTTTTTTAAAAAAATGACCCCACTTTGGGTATCAAATTGAAATTTTCCCTCTTATTTAAGTTCACAATCTTCAAGATCTTACTATTGTCAAAGATTGGTTCTATTCCAAATGGAGGTTAAAATGCATTCCTAAATGGCGATCTCACTGGGGAAGTCTCTATGGTGCTTCCTTCTATGTACACTTATCCTTCTAAAGTAGTGTGTTGATTACGTTGAGCAATATAGGATCGAAACAAGCCCTCGTGCATGGTATTCCAACTTTAGCTTTGCAATAGAATCCCCTTGTTTAGAATTAATCCCTATGACTATAATCTTTTTATCTAAGCGTTGACAAGTTATTATAATGCTGAACAAGCCGATAACCCTCAAGATCGTCTCACCACTATGGGCTACTATTTCTTTTGGCCTAGTAAGAAACAAATCATTGTTGCTCACTCGATGTTCAACTTCTTGAGTACAAAAGAACATTGAGGTGTTGCTAATACAATAACTAAGTTATTATGGATGCAATGGCTGCTGAAACATATGAGAGTCCATCGTATTGTGACAACTGAAGTGATATCCCATAGCACAGAATAATGTTTTCATGAACACATCAAACATATTGAAATAGACTATGATTTTATCTGATACCATGTTCTTTGTAGCATTGTTCAACTTGTATGCCATGCATCCACTGACCAAACTACTTATATCTTCACCAAAACACTTCCAGTTAGGGGGGAGCATAATGGATTGCCCGGACCGGACTGGACCGGACTGGCCGGTTTGGTCCGATTCTCGAGAGTATCAATCCGGTTCCCGATTCCTAAAAATGGAACCGGTGTCTGGGCGGTCCGGTTCCTGATTCTAGGGTGGGAACCGGACCGGACCGAACCGATAAATATATTTATTTATTTTGCTTGGAAAATATATATTCATTTACTTTTTTAAAATTTATGAAAAAAATAGAAAGCATTTTACCAGTTTACCTCTGCGGCAAATGTCCCTACTGTTTCCCATAAATAAAGACAGTCCAACACTTTGAGATTAAAAAATAGAAACCCTAATTACTAAGGCTCTCCCCAATTCACTCTTGCCCTCACCTCTAAGGCTCTGCCTAAAACGTTCTATTAAAAAATAAGCTTGGATTTTGCCGCAGCACTATAATTAACACTTTTTTCATATTGCAGTAGGTTATTATTTCATGTCCTAGGTTAATAAATGAGTAAGCGATTGGTTCCATTAGAACCGAACCAAACCGGACCTGACCGATGGTCCGGTCCGGTCCACGGTCCCAAGACTAGCCAATCCGATTCTCGGTCCTACAAATTGGGAACCGGTCCTTCCGATCCGGTTTCCGATTCTTGGGTGGGATCGGACCGAACCAGGAACTGCTCATCCGTACTTCCAGTTGGCATTTTTTAGATCTTTTCTCCAAAACTCCAATTGACTTCATCTAAGTCACATTGAGTCTAAGGGAGTGTTAGAGATATATTTAGAATTATAACTGTAATTAAGTTGCATTGCATTCACTCTCTATATATGAGTCTTGTTCTTTTCATTTGGTAATGCTGAGAACATAATATTTTTCTCTCTTTTATCATAACTCTCAACTTGATAATAGGTTCTACCTCTTTCGCGTGTGCGTCTAGCCCTCCATTAGTCAAATTTCATGTGTCCCTCCTAACCTCGTTTGCACAAGAAAGCAAGTGTTGAAATATTCACATCTCGTGATAATAAAGTTTATATGCTCTTTATGTGCATGTGTTTTCCTCCACTTATCAATTTAAGCTTTTTTTGGTTGACTTTTACACTCAACTTCTCCTAAATTTCAAATGGTAGTTTCAAACGAAATCCTGGCCGACGGTATATTTTGCACCAGTAACGGACTAACGATAGGACGAGACAATCCAAGATGGGAATCCAGTCCCCAAACCTGAGATGACAGTTTTTGACGAGATCAGTTGTTCAGATGGTGGGAAGTCAGCGAGTTGTCAGGTACAGGGGAAACTCATTCAAATGAAGCAAGGAGAACAATTAACTAAGAACGAATGGTCCATATGAAATCAAACAATAATTCAATTTTATGTACAATGAAATATCTACATCATCATGACCTTAAATTCATCGAAGCTGATGACACCGTCTCCATCGAGATCGAAGTGACCTATCATGGCCCTGCACTCATCCACGCTCTTGGATTGCCCCAGCCTAGAGAGCATCCTCTTGAGGCTTTTCGGCGTGATGAACCCGCACCCGTCCATCACGTACATCCCGAACGCCTCTCGCAAGTCGCCCATCTTCTCTTCCTCGCCGCCACCTTCCATGAACCCGATGAAGTCCTCCAAGCACAGAAGGCCGTCACCATCCGAGTCCAGCGACTCGACCGCGACCTCCGCTTCTTTCAGGAGCAGCTCTCCACCCATCAAGCCCACGCGCTGCCTCAGCTCCGAAGGCGAAAGCTTGCCGTCTCCGTCCTCGTCGAAGCACCGGAACACACGCTCATATTGATCCGCCAGTCTCGCCATGTTGTTACGCACACACTGAAAAGCGAGAGTCCTTACTCGGCAGTAGCTAAAGAAGACCGAGAAATCGCAGAAGAGAGATACGAAGGAAGAGATGGGTTTTGCATAACCAAAGTATGGAGTTTATATAAGTAGTATGTGTACCGCGTGAGGCATGGAAGAGATGGTACGCAGGACAGAGCGTAGAAGCTGCTGAGTTTTCCCTTAAAAACAAGTCGAGAGAGATCCAGATAGATAGAGAGAGAGAGAATTACTGCTGCGCGGGAGTAGGCAAAGTTTGACAAAGGCGACGACGATATTGAACGAGGCAGCAAAACATAGGCTTCAGTTTTTTCAACCGTCTAGAACAACAAAAGGCTTTCCAAATGTCGTTTTGCGTGTGGACTGTTGTTTGTCGGTTCCGACTTTTGATCATGTGAAACTTCGTCGCGGGTTCCACAAAAACGCATGGGATTGCGTATTTCTTCGGATCGAACATTCCACGAAAATCAATTCCTTTGCAATCTCCCCTTTATCCCAAAAGTTGTTTTTTCTTTTCTTTTGTCGTGTCCAAAAATTGAAAATTTCTGTCGCGCTTGGGAAATCTACATAAATATATCGTTAAAGGGTAATCATAATGGCAAAAAATTCGATTATGTACAAAATCTCAGTTGGGATAGGAACCGAGGCCAGCCTTTGCTTCTTGTTGGTATTTGCAACTCGGGGTAACTTGATTTCCACTATTGTCTTCAATTACCTTAAAGAAGGCATTTTCATCATCAGATGCTTTTCTCCACAAAGCTCCCCAAAGCTTTCACGAATCCCTGTCCCAGATACCATTTATAAGGTAAAGATTTCTACACCACCCTTTTACATAAGCAAAGGGGAAGAACGAAGGAGAGATGGAGATTGAACAAGTGAATTCACTTGTAAATATATCACCGTCCAATTCATTAAGGGCCTATAATAGATAACAAAACCACGGATGTCCTCTATCTGATCCCAACAAAATTACTCAAAACCTCCTGCACCTGATGGCAGGAGCATGAAATCATGATATGTGCACCAAACCATAGCTTAGGTCATCTCCATTGGTAATCTCTTTGCCCAAGCGTGTGCACCAAAATCTCACCACCGAGGGGCTTTTCTCGGTGCTTGTAGTTTCTCATCTCGAAAAAGCAACAGGGAAAACAATCATTTTGATGCTGTTGCCTCGACATCAGATAAAATTTCATCCATCTCCTCAAAGTATGGCCAACTTTTTCTGCTTCTATCCCCACTTTTGCTTTCCTGTTTGAGAAAAAAGAGCATTGCACAAGCGTAAGAACTGGAAAGCAGAGTCGTCAACAGATTTCATGTCAAGAGTGCAGAAAATAACCCAGCCATAAATTTGGTATAAGGTCAAACAAAGATGAAGGAGCAAGTCCGTGCAAATCGTGATTAGCGAACCCAACCAAATTCCAATGAGCATGCAACCAACACAAATCAGTTCAATCCACTTTTCTCCAGTCCTGGGTCCATCTGTCCATGTCAGACAGGAGTTGATTTTCAAATGGACGATAAAAATACCATTCTTCTAATCATAATCTCGTTTGGATTGGGTAGATAATATATCAGACAGAAAGTGTTTTAGCTAAAAGGCTTAATTTGACACAACTTACAGGATCCTGAAACTAATAACCTATAGATAATACCAAATGCATCATCAAAAGGAAAAACAAAGCCAAGGTGATACAACCTTGCATTAAAAACTGCCAGAAACAAGGAGAAGAAAAAAACATATAGGAACTTAAAGTGTGTGCAGAAATACTTTTAAGTTCAAATTATGCTGCAATTTGTAGAACGACTCGAATGTTTTGGCCAAGAATTTTAACTACACAGAAAGACAAGATGCAAAATAGAACCAACCTCGTATTTCTGAACTAAAGAGGCCCATAGAGATTTGCACTGTGCTGGACTACGGGTAATCCCATCTCCTAATAAGTTAGTCGATATCTCCTTCCAGAGGGCCATTCTGCCCTTCACAACTTGAAATTTGCTGTGCAACTGTCCACGCGATTTAATCAACTTCTTAATCTCCTCAGGTTTCCATTTGTTCCTTTTCAGAGGCTTGGGAGGTTTTGCCTGAGTAGTCGACATTTCCAAGGAGTCCTCACCGTTACTCTCAGTTCCATCTTCTGTGGGCTCCAACTCAGCGTCATCTATTTGGGAGGAACCGTTGACATCTCTTGCCAATTTATCCACAGGAGATGAAGTAAGACACGATTTCCAAAAACCATCTAAGTCATCAGTACTGGAAGACACAGTTTGTGTTTCTGATAAGTCTGAACTTGTAGCAGGAGTGTTTTCCTCAGGCAAAAACCTTTTGTCTTCAATTTCCTCACCTGGATCAAGAATTGTTTTGAAGTAAAGTCAAATTTAACAGATAGGACATACATGTTCGCCATGGCAATAAATTCAGATGCATGATTGCAAATACACCATGCCAAAAAGAGAATCTATAAAACATATCTAAAGCATACGATCACAAAAAAAAAAAAAGTATCAATCCAGCACAGCGAGAATCTATACAGCTGTTGATTATAGCAATAGGTTGATATGCAAAGCACAGATTGCAAAATTTAATTAGCTCAGCATACAAACATGCATATACCCAGTTTGGAATGAGCACACCCTTTTGTAAGGACAATATTTTAGTAAACTTTTTAACTTTCTTTTTACTATTTGTTTATATTTGTTCAATTTTTACGTCAGTTTACTTTATTTATTTGTCACTTCAAATTATTAGTGAGGGGTTTGAAACCCTCCACCTTTGCCCCAGCACCAACCTCCCAAGCGACTAGCGAATCTCTACTCCAGATTAAACTTTTTAACTTTCTTTTTACTATTTGTTCATTTTTGTTCAATTTTTACGTCAGTTTACTTTCCTTTATTTATTTACCACTTCAAATTATTAGTTAGGGGACCCTCCACCTTTGCCCCAGCTCCAACCTCCCAAGCAACTAGCCAATCTCTACTCCAGATCACTCTTGAAGCTGTCATGAACAAGATAAAATGAACAGAAGTAAAATAACCCAAAAAAAAGAAAAGGAAAATTAAGCAGAGGGAATTAATATCTTTCGTTTCAAAGTCGATTATTAATTTCATCTGATTTCTAAAAGCTTCCACAGAGAATGATCCATAGATTATATAGTCACATACATGACATATAGCACAAAAGAGGGAGAGACAAACCTTGAGAAGTCCGCTCTGAATATTTCTCTGAATAATAGTCGCCATTGCCATTTTCCACTCGCCTCTTGCTTGATTTTGTTTTATTCGGACTGCCGCCAACCATTTTCTTAAGTGCAGATATCCCAAAGGTGACATGTGACTTTCCAGATAACCTATCATCAATCTCCTGAGAGAGGACTGCATCTGGATTTTCTACAGCAATGGCAATCACTTCGGGCCTTTTACTACTGTATTTTCGTACCATCTTCCTCAGAACTTCAGATACAGTTCTTTCCATGTGGGCCAGGGGACAGTTAACAGGACAGCTAGAAAGCGCAGCATGGGCAGCTTTATGAAGCGCATCCAATAGCTTCCCCTTGTCAAGCCACAAGCAACGAGTAGTAATTCGTATCTTTCCTTTTAAACTGCCTTCCACAACACCATCTACATTCTGAGGCCTCAGAATTTCCATGCTGCAAGAAAAGGACCATCAGGAACCAAGTGCATCAAAAGAACAAAATTGCTTGACATTAAAAAAGTACTTGCCAGCCTACCTGACCACAACAATGCCATCAGAAGCAATCCTTAGTCTCTCATCTACGCAAAGCTCAGTTGATGTACCAAATGCTTTATCACCATCACTGTACATCAACTAAAATATAGACCACAGATTAATTAGATGAACTCTATTGATTTCTTTCAGACGTTCAAGCATTTTAGAGACACCAACCTGTAAATTCTCCTTCCCAAGGGAGATAAAACCATTAGACAGGACTCTTCTGTTCCTCAAATGAGAAACCCCCAGCATCTCTCCATTTTTTATGACCTGATAACAGTCAGAGTATTTTAACACCACATAATAATCCAAATATAGAGAAAATCTAATGAAGTACTTCCAGAAGAAGTCATAGTCATACAAAAGGATAACATGACCTACAAATTAATCTCAAACCGACACATGGAAGTAAAGGCACGGGATAAACCATTCCCAGTGGGGGCACACTATCATTCTCTTTAGCATGTATGAAGTGATATCTCGCCAAGCACTCTCAACGCAATCGAGTTAAATTTCCTACAAGATTGACAAGACACACATGCTCCCATGCACCTCTGACTCTGTCTCAAGCAAACAGACGACTTTTTTTTATAGTTGAAAAATGATTTTACTAAAATATGAAATTCAAGCACATCAGAAATGTACAAGGAAAGAAATAAGGAAAGGAAAAGCAAAAAACAAAGGAAAGCATCAAGAGCTATTTTCACTAAGTAGCGGGAGTAATTTTCACTAAGTAGCAGCCAAGATGAAAAACAACTGACTCTGACATGAGATCCAGACTCGCTTATTAATGCTGCTGCAGTAAAAAAATGCCAGGAATAATTAATATACTCGCGACAGATGATGTGAACCAAGTAGACAGTTTATGACTTCTAAGTCCTGAACTACCTGATAGAATGGTGGAAAAGGGAGCCAGAAAACAGCCCCCTGCATGATCACATTATCTTATCACTAACTAAATGATAGACAAGATGGACCTATCTATTTCTTCTAGGACCAAATTAAATCAGTTGAACATAATGTGAAATCAAGGAAAGTGATATAATATGATATTTTCCTGGCAATAGTAAAAGCGAATTCCATGGTAGACACAAAGGCAGTGATAAAGGTTAGAAACAAAATGCATTTGTTCAGTTGTAGCCTCTCTATATATCCTAATCACCAGAGTATCAACGATAGTGTCCAACCATCTATCCCACATGTGAGATAAATTCAAGCAAGAAAAGGCAACAGTTTACATTCAGAACTCAACTTACTTGTGTGGCACAAGTTATTATTCTAAAGCTACCAGCTAGGACAAGAAAGAGCATCAAGAACCATCAGACCTACATTTAGCAGAAATAGGTGTCTTAACCATTTTTTATACATAAAAAAGGATTTAATTAAGAGAAAAAACCTCCAATATAGCAGAAATTTACAATGACACAACCTACTATACCACAACCAATCATCTTGGGACTTACAGTTGTGTGCCGTATACCCGTTGATTTGCCAAGCAATTCATGTTCCTTCAAAAACAAGAGTTCTCCATGTATGGGAACAAAATGTTGGGGCTTCACAATCTTCAGCACTTCATCCTTCAAACATCAAGTTACATACCTTCAACATCAGTCTCCATAGTACAATAAAAATCATGAAAGAGATGCCAACATGAAAAATATAAAAGTTTTTTTTTTGGTAAATGAAAAATATAAAAGTTTGTCACATAAACAAATGAAAAATTAGAACGAATAATAAAAACTGGTTAGACAACATATGGTAGGTAATTATAACTTTGAAATAGTTTAGCCGATAAGATGAAGAAGAAACTCGAAGAAACATGAATCTCATGAGAAACAAGAAAACTCTTTACCAATTCTTCCCGATATCCATGACCAGATGTGTGCAGCCCCGCATTCCTACCCATTACTACAATTGATCCAATATCTGCTAAGCGGTTCATCATTTTCATCACTCGCGACTCATTACCAGGAATCACCTGAAGATATCAGATAATGAAATATTTTGAATATAAATTTTGGCAAGATATAGTAACACTACTACAAGTATTAATTCTTTAAGACGCTAATCAAGGAACTCTAAATGGAAAAGACAGTATAGTAACTAGCTGAAAAGCCAAAAGGTGGCTCGTCAGACCAAAAATATTAAAGTAAAATATCCTTATCAACAAAATAGGAAAATCAAGTACAAGCCAATGAAGAAGCATTCCAATCAAAATGTGGTTCTTCCTCTTTATTTAAAGAATTTTTGGAAAAAATTGGTGCACATATTCTTTTGCATGAAAGATTTAACAAACAAAGCAATCATTACGACAAATCAAGCATTTCTGTTAAACTTCATTGACTGATCCTAGGAAAAAGCACTTCAACTCATCATGGAGCATTTACCCACTAAGCATTCAGGAATTTATTTCATACGTAATTCAGAATATCACCTCCAAGACCCAATTACAATTTTGGCAAAAATTTGGTAAAAATATGCATTGTGATTCATGCAACTGATCCAAGAGAAGGCCAACAGAAGGTTTTAACAACAATGTATTTATCAGCTAATATTGATTATGGAAAGTTTGTCCACTAATAGAGGCATAAGGTTGCTTGGTATCTTAGATCACCATTCGGTGACTAAAGTGGAATCTGCATGTATCTTACTTCAAGAGATCCCCGTATATTTAGCAAGGATTCATGAATAATGAGATTGTATCATGCAAAATAAAGGAGGACAATGCAAAGTTCATTACCTTAGCAGAGTATAATATTATGTCTTCCTTATTCAATTTGAGGGAGTGACTGCTTCCATAAGAAGCAAGGTTCAGGGCAGCTCGTGGTTCTGCCTGACATAGCAATATGGACACCAACATGTAATTTCTACATTCTGGTTACTTAAAATTATAACAAGTAAAATCCTACAAAGTTCCTTACTTGGGAGCCTGTTGTGACAATTAGTAGATCCTTTGGAGCATATGCATCAATATCTTCCACTTTAATCTGTGCCAAAAGAAGGTATAAATTGACAGGAAAGTTCACAGGAGTAATTAAGATGACAAATACAATGCTTGATATAGCTTTTCACCATTTAACATTTCATATACCAGCTTAAGCTTTTGGTTTAGTTGGCAGTGATGAGTGAAATTCCACACTATGGAAATAACGTGCCAACAACTCACTTTATGAAGTTCACACCAACCAAAATCAATCACGAATTTTCAAAGCTAACAAACCTGAACGAGAGCTTATTAAGTCCCATTAATGACAACACAAAACATAATCTACCAAAAGGAAAAAAATATTATTTCAATTTATAATAAACAATGAAAAGTTTCGTGACTATTAAGGACTCTAAATATTTCCACACTGAAAGATTTGAGGTGTTCATTGTTAAGTAGCACCAAATCTCAATTATCAGAAGTAAAATTGTACATCAAAACCTAAAACCAAGAGTTATTACAAAAATGCAATCACTCTGCAAGAAATAGTATGTAAATTCCACAACCACAATATACTACCATTTGCAAAGTTTTGAGTTATCCACATAACTGTAGGTAGAAACAATTAAAGGAAAAGATGGAAAAGCATAGGCTGGTAATGCAAACACGACTTTGGCAAAGGATCCAACCATATCACTTACAGGGACAAACAGCTAGGAATATAGAAATACGAGAGATAAGAATAACGATGAAAGGCTTATTTCATGGAAAGGATATCATGTACATGTATTCTTATTTCCCTGTAATGCTTAGAGGCTAGATTGAGAGATTCAGACTAACTGTCATAGCCCATTACAAGAGTTACCTGGGAAAAAACTGAAAAAACCGAGATTCCAACTCAAAAGAAATTGGCAAGAGGATCGAGAAAGGATCTGAGAGCTTTACCAGTGTTGATGGATCAATTGATGCCTTCCCATCCTTCCAAGCTGCTTCCAGATATGTCCTCAGCGACATGCCAACAAGGACCTAACGTGATCACATGCTATATGTAAGATCCACGGTTAGGAAGTTAAAGTACAATGCACGTCAATATAGTAACCGGGAAAAGCATACCATCTTTCTACCCGTTAAATCTGCAGCGGCTTTCACACTTCCAAGCCTGTGTATGTTTGAGGCAAACTGAGTAGTAATAACCCTCCCTTTAGCAGAAGAAATATGTCTCAATAATGCATCTGCTACAGAAGTCTCACTTGTTGTCCTCCCAGGTGCAAGCACATTTGTAGAGTCACTCATCATCTGAAAGAGAAGGGACTGAACAAATTAATGAAATGTCCTTTCTTGAGCTTCTGTCCATAAACGATATTCAAAAAGAGAGACTGAACACTCAATCCCACTAAACTAAACAAGTATATAGCAAGCCTAGACAAGATCGGAACGCCAAATGTGAGATCATTAGCATTTGGGTTGGCAGTTGAGTCTGCGGTCTGTTAACAAAGATTAATTGTGCTCTCATAGCAACAGCATTCATCAATATCCATGCAATTTAAATATGCAACGATTCCCTCCCACACTATTCATATTCATTGGTATGGCACAACCAAAGAATGAAAGAGAACTTTGAAGGGAGCCAATCACAAAGTTTGTGTTTAACTGAAAACTTTCTCCACCAAAACTATGTGTTGCCAAACATTCCATGACAAACGAAATGACGAGACATGAGGATTCCTTCCTTTTTTACCAGTGTGACTCCTTCCTTTGCCAGCTGCTCCAGAGATTCACGGTCAAAAATGTTCCCATCCAATGGTGATTCGTCTATCTGTTGAACATAAAAGCTTTCATCTAGCTTAAGCTTATAAAAAAGAAATGCAGCAGGAAAGAACAAAAAGAAGAACGAATTCTTACTTTCCAGTCTCCAGTATGGAAAATTGTACCATCTGCACAGCGAAGTACTAAGCCACAACAATCAGGGATAGAATGAGTAACCGTTATGGGCTCTATCTCAAAAGGCCCTGCCGTGAATTTCTTCTTTGTTCTAAATACCTTCAACCTCGATGGAACAAAAATCCCATTCTCCTTCAAACGCTTCTTTATAAGCTGTATAACCATCAGAAAAGGATTAGATGAGATCTTTACAGAAGGTAAAGAAAAAACTCACTATCCAATTGAAGAGACTTATTTAATTAACAAACTGTACAATTGACTTTTTTTTCGAGGGATTTCATTGAACAAAAGCAAGGAAATCCAAGAAGCTCCAGCCAGGGTTAATATAATGAGAAAAATATGAACTGCATATAACCATAACTTACAACAACAGCACCATTAGTTCTTTAGTCTAACTTGCATATACCAGTGAGTTATAGTTAGCATCTAGAGAAAAACCATGAAAGGTTGAGAGTTAGTAACTCTGTGGCAGATTAGGATTTTCTTTCACGAGTTAAACTCTAAAAAATATAGCAGGAAATTGCTCAAGGAGTACCTCCATAGTAAAGGATGAAGCAAATATTGGTGTACGAGAGTCCAGCGCTGGGATCACCTGCAAAGAAATGAAATATAATTTTAGCAGCATAGCATAAAATAAATACTATTAGATTAACCATGCTCCAAGCCTATAATAAGGTGGAGACAAGGAAAGCGGATAAAAAGTAACGAGAAAAGGCATCTACTGAATACAGAAAAAGAGCTAAATCTTCTAAGTTTCCCAACTGCTTTACTGTTGGTCGGATAAAGCAGCTACCACCAAGCCATCAACAAAAAGAATAGTGAAATAGAAATAGTTGGAGAGCCTACTTCAGCCTCTCCTCTGCATAAGCTATCAGAGAATATCAACAGAGAGTTCATATGCTGAGGCTATCCTACATAATCCTATCCTTCCCATTTGCATATCCGAGACACAAATTTTTGCATTTACCAAAGTCTCCTGGAAAGTGTTTAGAACATAATAAGTCTAAGAAGGCAACTCCAAGATGAAGGAAGAAAAATTACCCAAGGCAACGCACCAATGTGATCTTCATGTCCATGAGTTATAACCACTGCTTCAATTTTGTGGCTCCATCTCCTAATAAATGTGGTGTCAGGGATGATTTTTTGCACTCCAAGTTCATCGTAGCTGAAACCAGAAAAGAAGTGTCATCAAGAGACTCCTCTGCAGGAGCTTAAACTTCAACATATAACGGTGCATATCTTACTTCGCAAACCTCTTTTTTGACAAGGCAACTTACTCTGGAAACATGACACCAGCATCAATCAAGATATAGCGATCAAAGTTCCCAACAAGCATACAATTCATCCCAATTTCACCCAACCCACCAATCGGAAGAACACGGAGTGGTGGGCCATTAGAACCTTCATAAAATTGTTCCATCTTGCGCTTAACAGAATCTTCCATACTTTTTCCGGCTCCTTCCATTCTTCCAGACTTCTTGCGTGGAATTTTAGATCCATGCGTACCTAAAAGGGATAAAACCACGCGTATGATTTTCACGCACACCGTGCGACCCTGAGCAGAATAAGCAACTTGAGATGTAATGGAGCTCAGTCCGCATTTAGGAGTGCAGAAACAAGTATGTGAAAACACGAAAAACCGGCTGTCGGAGAGCTCAAGACGCAATTTTGAATGGTGCTGTCTGACACATGCTATTAAGGTGAGAGGAACTCGAGTATCTCTCCAAGAACATATGAGGCTGACTAAAATCCACCAACATAAGATCTGGAAAGACCGTGCTCCGTCCGATGTTTTGCAATTCAAACAATCAATTACTGGCAAGAGGGTTTATCCCCCAAATCTGAGTCCTACCAGAACTACACCAAATTTTACTTTACAGAAGCTTATGGAAAAAGAAATCATCACAGTCCAGAGCTACTAAAACGATAGAAACTTTTGTCCTGAGTAGCTAACCAAGTCAATACCATCAAGAAGCTAAAAAAATCCACAGAAACCCGACGGTGCAAAGCTATCAAGACCCATTACATCTCAAGACTTCCACCTGGAATAACTTTCGACTCTGCTACTGCGCAACAGCCAAGAACCCTGCGAAGAGGCACTCACCAGAGACGGAGCAAGAAACGGAGGCCTTGCGCGGGTTCTTGTTCTTGGGGCAAGTGGGCACGTAGGGGCAGAGGGAGAGAGCGCCGAAAGCGGCCATCCTGTGGCGATGAGCCCCCCGCCGCGAGCGAGGCCGCGCGCACAGAAGCGGAGACGGCAGCACCCCGAGCTTCATGCGTCGAAACGCGACATGCCCATCTGCTCCAACACCGTCCAGAAGAAGAAGAAGAAGAAGAAGAAGATGAACCCCACAAATCGGAGGAAGCGACAGCGGATGCGGAGGAGGAGGAGGAGAGGAGGGTTTAAGGATGACCAGATTCGAGAGAGAGAGAGAGAGGGGAGGGGAAGGCGTCGGAGCGCAGCGGAGCGGGAAATGAAGCGAATCGCACACTCGCATGGCTACCTCTCCCTCCCCCCCCTCTCTTATCGTGTCTCCGTGCGCTCTCACGTGCAACGACGGCCTCTCCCCCTTCCCAATTCCAATTTGACCAAACTTGAATTTGAGGAAGAATGAAACAAATGGCTCGGAAACGCAGTTCCTGAACTTTTAATTTGTTCGATATGATATTTGAACTTTAGTTCAATATGCAATGTCGTCTCTCGACTTTTAATTTGCTCGATATTGTTATTGAATTTTTGTTAATTGTTCAAACTAGTCCCAAGATTATATGAAAATATCCAATATTATCATTTCACCAATTTCAATCCGAGAACAACTTTGGACGTCTACCGAAAGTTGAGGGACCAGATTGAACAAATTATAAGTTCATGGACGATATTGCACACTGGTCTAAAGTTTAAAAATCACGTTACATATTTTATCAAAATTCAAGGAATATTTACGTCATTTTCACTTCATTTTATTCAATGTGATAATTTAGATCTCTTTGTTCTAGTCAATTTATTCGCACCGACATCTAATATGGCAATCCAACTCATGTGCTGCGCAGGACTCTAATTTGTGCCGCTTCAGGTTTTCAGTCTCCTTTTCTCAACTCCGGCAAGTTATAGAGGTCTTCGTATAATTCAAGACCGAATCCAAAATGGATTGCAACAAAATGATATTTGAATTGGACGACCAAAACGACGTCTCCTGGATCATTTTGAACACTTATTACCAGTCGAATCTCGATGATGAAGTAACCGCCCACATGAATATTCTTAATTTCTTAGTAATCAATTAGGAAAATGCTTGCATAGATTGTAAAGCGGTCAAAATTCAGCCACAAATTTTGAAGAAGGAAAAGGGAAACCGCTCGGCCGGTTTCATATTTTTATTATATAAAAAAGCCAAAAGAAGAGAAAAATTTTCTTGTCTCATATAAAGGAGGAACAAATCAAAGTGATAATATTGAAACAGAAAGAAATGTATAAAATACTTGGTTGCAACTTTTAAAATAGTAGATATTATTCTCCGGCTAAAGAAAAAGATTAGGTAGATATTGTTCCCAAATAAAAAAAAACTTAGTGACTCAAAATATAGGAATTTTAAATATCTTGTATACTTTGAATTTCCAATTATTGTAGGATTTTGTAATTGATTAACCTAGAGAAAGGTTCGAGAGTCTCTATTTTTTTCTTTTATTGCAAGAAAGTAAGAGGTATTCATTGTCGTCGAATTTTAGTTTATATCTATATATTTTAGACATTAAATGCTTAATTTTTCTTCTAGTCTTGTTTGGACGAATGGAGTTTGTATTTACATATTTTCAATCGTTGCCGGTACTTATTACTAAATTGTTTAAAAATAAGGCCCGCGTTTATTATTATATTGTTAACAAAATTTTGCTCGACATTATACAATTGTTGATGTGACACACAAGAGTCCCAAATCAGATGAAAGATGCATTTTGATATGATCTTATTCATAAGTAAGACTCGCCCTAGGAAAGGTACATAACAAAAATTAGTAAATTATCGGGTTGAGAGTTGGAAAGTATCTTGTCTCCCAAGAAATCAACTTACCCAAGCAACTCTAGTGTTTGAACTTTTCTTGGCTAGTTTTCATTTATTTTCCACAGCTTGAACAATTTCCGTGGCCTTGCAGTTTATGCGCATGCCAACAAGACCGAGTGCGGATGGATCAAGATGAGAAGGTGAACTTCAAATTGAATCAATCCCAGAAGATGAGGTACAGATGCATACGAGCACCTTTTGTGACCATAAGGCCTTGTTAGTTCGTTAAGTACCACTGGTACAAAACAGGCATAGTCTAGGAATCGAGTGCATGCATTACATCAGTATAGCCTCAACCTCACGGATAAGATAGTTTCCAGCCTCACGTAGAGCTCCGGTTGGACCAATCAAGCCGCGCATTGTGAACGTCGTGGTAAAGAGAGTACAAAGAAACGGGAGACGGTTCACTTTGGTTTTGTCATTTCGTGCATTTCCATCTCAGATCCTTCTTCTCTACAGCAAACGGAGCATAGTTTCAATTCCATCATTATTACATGAAGATTTTTGCAGATGATGCATCCGCAAGAAATGTGCAAGCCATTATCTGTCGCAGTTTGCTGGGGATAACCAATACGGATCATGTAATGGATACAAGGGCTACCACGGTTGATGTAAACTCGAGTGCCGTGCCTCCCCATGCCTGATTAGTGTGCTGTATATGCTAACATGCACACAAATAGAGGTGGAAGCAAGGACCAATGGCATTGTCTTCGTGCATCGATGAGAGAAACTCGCTGGTTTTATACAGTTCCCTATTTCTGCACACCATCTGCTGTAGCCTGGGCTTGAGCTGCATACTGTAAATTCCAAAGGATGTCTTCGAACGACGGACGGCTCCCATCAAAAGACATGCACTTTTTTGCTATGGAGATGACGATTGATAATGATTCTCGTGAGCTAGTGGTTAGAATAAATGGATCCACTATCCGCTGCCAGCCATCCTGGCTGTTCAATAATGCCTGTAAAGAGCAACAGAAGAAAAAGGTCAATCCAGTCAATTGCAAACTCCGAAGCAAAACAGCAGGTTTGGCCTGGTCTTTTCTTTCCCTAAACAGCCGCCAGAATCATGAAGCATCCGAACTCTCGACTATATAGTACATACCCTCCGGTTTCCAGATTCGGTACAAGATAATCAAGTGAAGAACAGTGCCTGCACCCCTTGTTATGCTGGCAGGAGTTGTTTAATAGCTACTGATGAGTAGGAGAATTTTCTTTTCTTTTTTTCTGGACAAGGGGCACAGGTAGGTCTCATCAGCTGCTTTCTTTTTTCAAGGATTTCTACCTTTCACATCGTCGGGTTGTCTTGGGAAGAACAACCATGAAATGTTTTAAACAAGATCTTCAGAACATACCATTTCATTTAGTAGAAACTTCTCTCTTCTACTCGCTATTGAAGGTCCAATGAAAGACTCCAGTATTATGAGTCCAAAGCTGTAGGCATCATCCTCAAACATTCTCCTTTGCCTGAAATAGGAATTATCTGCTGTTAAAGACACAAAATGATCAAAGCAAAAACAATTTCCGGTAGGAAAAATGATGGAGCAAGATAGAAGCAAGCTTTATCTAATGGAATTCTTTGTCTACATAGATGATCTCCTTCTCCTGCAGGAACACAACTTCTGCATAGAGCATGCATGTTGGCCACTTTTCTGACTGATATCCATGACCTCAACAAGATGTTATAAAAGGAAAGAGTGTACCATACCACCATGAAGAGAGATTTTTACCTCGATCTAGGGTCTTCTCCTTCCGCCTGCCAAGTGGTAACTATATAAGTCACAATCAGTTCCGCCAAAAATTATTCCTTTCAATTAACAAAGATATTAATGAACCTCACCCCATCCTTGTCAATTTCTCCTGAGATTACAGATAGCCCATAGTCACTCAACTTCCCCATTCCATGCTCATTGAGCAACACATTATTCGTAATCAATCTGTTGTTGAAGAAACCAGGAATTATTCCAGTATGCAGAAAGTGCACGGCTCTGGCCACGCCAATCAACACTGACAACCTCTTCGTCCAGCTAAGAACCTTCGCAGGATTGTTCCCTGCAAGTATTAAACCAATTTGATTGCCCTTGCTGATTATTTTAATACGGTGAAAATACGTTTATGGCTGGTCATCAGGTAGCTGATACAGAATGCTCTTCATCATATTATCCATGACTCATGGCGTCGATAGATAATCAACCCCATATATCTCACACTAGAGGAGAATCAACACCTAACCTCAGTTGAAGGCTTTCAATTGTCATTACAATCACATAGTGAAGACTTCAGATTCTATTTCTTGATAGCTTATTTCCTTAAGATACCTTCTCAGTACATTCCTAACAGAAGGATGTGTTGAATTTTCATATTATAAAGGGCTAATACCACCAAAAATTCCAAACCGGTACACCCGTGCCACATTTACTCCAAAACTAATTTTTGTATAACAAAAGATCCCAAACTGATCCGTGGCACAGGTATACCGGTTTGGGGTTTTTGGTGGTATTATCCCTATTATAAATCAATTACTATTCATTTTCCATAAATAATCAGAATAGAGTGCTGCCGCGTCTTTACACTGCCTCTAGTTGAAAGGTTAGAGCTCTTTCTTTTCATAAGTTTCTGCTCCTAAGTAAGTTACGTTCATTCAAACCACATTTGTCAATCTGCACCCAAAGGTCTATTGCTGCTGACATTCAAGAAATGAATAGTAAAACTGAGGAAATGTGTGGAAACTTACTAAAAGAAATAGTAACACTGTATCAAAAGGTATTCAGCTTGCAAGCAATTTAGGGGCAGGACGCAGTTCCAACAAAAGTAAATAGTGATTACTCTTAACTCTTAAAATAAGAAAGCACAAAACTAAACAATCTCACACCAACATTCTATGCTTACCAGAGAGAAGAGCCTGGAAATTGCCATTGGGCACGTATTCATATATAAGAAAGACTTTGTTAATCCTTGGATCATCTCTTACACCTCCATCAATACAGTGGCCCAGTAGGCATACCAAATGTGGATGCCGAAGCTTTGCTAGCAAATCCAATCTAAGCCTTAGATTGCGGATTGAATATTTTCTTGAAGGTAAACATCTTATAGCAACTTGCATCCCATTATCTAGTCGTCCTCTGTAAAGCTAGAAATATGTAGGAATTCTATGTTATGACTATATAAAGTACCCAGTCAAAGTACAATCAAGAGATTCTGACCTATCTCCACATTATTGAGAGGCAGGAGGATAAACATTAAGGAATTTACCTTCCCATAAGAACCTACGCCCAAAAGAGAAGTTTCGTCGAAGTTGTTTGTAGCTACTTTCAGCTCCTCAAAAGAGAACGACCGACATGGTGGGAGACTTTGTGCATTGATCTTTGAGGCTTCAGATATGTAGCCTAAGCGGCAGAGCAAAAAGCGGCAGTTAGAGCTTTGCATATTCATATTTTTATATCTGTGGTGATCTCACTTCCAAACAAGGATATATCTTCCGTGATATTTGCAAGAAAACGATCACATCAGCACATCATTACTCTCTCAGTTGAACAGTGAACAACTTACTTGGGCTCGTCAAGATCTCAGACGAGAATCTAGCTTCTGAGTCATCCAGACCTTGTTTGTGTAGCAAATGTTGCTCTGACATTCCTCGAGAACAGTATCTTGTTAATAGAATGAGAAAGCCAGAAGCCAGAAGCACCAAAGCTAGCACACCTCCTCCGATCACACCCACCATTACTCCCATATTTTTCCCTCCAGAGCCAGATTTTTTCGCCTCACGAATTTCCAAGCAATAAGATTCTGCATGCTGATGCTGTGAGTCAGCAGATAAGCAATTCCCACCGGAACGAACAATTAGATCACCTGATTTGGAGCTTAGACAAGTAGGTAAACTGCCTCTCAATCTATTGTTGGATAAATCAACAAATCCCAGTTTACTACTGCAGTCCACACCGTGTGGAAGCCACCCACTCAACATATTCGATGCGAAACTCAGATAACTGATGTTCGGCAGAGAGAAGAGTGCACCTGGAGGCACTCCTCTTAAACTGTTGAAAGAAACATCAAGGTATTGAAGGTGATTCAGTTGGCTATATTCCTCTGGCACTTGGCCAGAAAAGGAGTTATTATTGAGGAAGGCCATGACCAGTCCTTTCGGCAATGCAGGCAAGCTAGAACTAAGCTTGTTTCCACTTAAATTCAGAACGTGTAGGTTTCTCAATCCGCTAAGGTCTGGCAATTTCCCATCTATTTCGTTCCCTGACAGAATAACTTCACTCAGAGCGTTTACACTCTTGACTGAAGATGGGAATTCACCTCTCAGCCGGTTGTTCCTCAAGCTCAAAACTGTCAAATTTTTCAATGCATCAAACCAATTGGGCGCAGTGCCGTTAAAGAAATTATCATCCAGCACCAGAGTTTGAAGCCTCGCCATAGCCGAAATCCTTGGAGGAACCGAACCGTAGAGGAAATTGGAGCTTAAATCCAGATGTTCAAGTGAAAACAAACGATGAATCTTGTCAGGAAGAGGACCCCACATGCCCAAAGACACCAAATGAAGAACTTTGAGGCTGGTCAACCTCGCCAAAGTGCTCACAAAAGAATCCATGGAGAAGTTCTGCGACAATGTCTTATACGGTACTGCAAACCCTTCGAAGGAACCACCTTTAAGCACCTTACCGCCGGCTAACTTGAGCTCGGTAATGAAGTTGTTCTCACACGTGAGGTTGACAGTTGCGGATGTAGGGAGCGAGCAAAAATCCACTCCATGAACGTTCCAAATCTCCAGTTGCGGTGGATACTCCAACTGCTTTCTAAGCTGAAGCAGGACTTGGGTCTGCGACGACTGGAGTTGGTGGGTGTGTACAATGAGCGAACTCCACGCGAGAGCGAAGCAGAACGAGGACAAGTAGTTACGAGACCCCATGAAAGATCTCTTCCTTTCTATGGGAAGTTATGTCCACAACCCACTTCGCTGAACAAGATTCCAAAGCTAAAGCAGTTTAACATACCAAAACATAAGCCACCAAAGCGACGAGTAGTGTTTGGTGCTTACCCATCGGCGCAAAACATGGACCAGCATGAACTTGGTGGGTTCATTTCAGGGAAAATGCGCAGACTATTTCTAGAAACGAAGAAACAAGAAGCAAGAAGTAGGGAAAGTCATAAAATCCTGGAACTCTCAGTCTGTTGCTCCGTGGTGGGGATACGGTGGAGTTAATGCATTCAGGAGCTACCACGTTGGACTGATATGATCTGTCTGTCTTGTGCAACGGGAAAAGGGGCACCGGCCATGGCTCGCTCGCTCATAATGACGACGAAAACGATGCACAAGGCACAGACGAAGACATCTAACCGGAGCAGCGAACCAGCAAGCAATGCGCGAATAGATTCCGGAAAAAGGGTGGACAACGTCAAAGAGATAAATCCTTCTTAAAACTCTCAAGCGTCAGCAGACAGACAGCTGCAGTTGGCTCGTAATATATAAGGAAGTGAAAAGAGCATAGATAACTGGGTTCAGTAAAGAAAACATGTAAAGATTTGCTTTCTTGTTTTGGCCCAATATGTCTGACACCGTAGCGAAACAAGCCATTTTTCTTCGAATTTCGAGCCTGACACAGGGAGTTGAAGCTTTCAACTAGAAGCTGGTGGTCCTATCACATGGTCTATCGACTCCTTGGGAGTAATGTTTAGTAAAGTTTAACCACTCGAAAGAATCGTCAGACATAAGTTTTGCTGAATGAATCTCTAACAGAGGAGCATTATATTCGATTGTACGTCGATATCAGTTGCATCAGCAGCCCCTTGGATTGGAGAGTGGGTTGTGAGTTTCATCACTGGTCCACATGCTCATTTACTTCTGACGGGCACTCGGTCCCATCCTCCCAGCCTGGCATCAACTAAAGTCCTTCTATAACCAAAAAGGCCCTCTCTTTCAATTCGGGTTTGCCACTTGGCCCGACGAGACAGGTTGTCCCTAACTCCAGATAATATACAAAAATGAGCCCCGACAGCAGATTCTTACAAGCACTTGCGCTTGGAATGTGTGTTGTAGCAGCTTGGATTCTCATTGCACGACTTTATGCACCTTTTCTCAGCACCTCTCGCTCCATCTTACACAACCAGGTATGGGCATTGCCGTGCTCTACTAGCGACGTTCTCAGATTAACTCGTTTAGGGTATTGTCCCTTTAGTATACTGACAAACACTTTTCTAAGATATTATCCATCCAGGTAGTGTTTTTAATCTAAGCATGCTTAACTTGGGAGTTAGAAAGTAAAGCTTGCCATTGTGTCAACAAATGCCTACGTGAGTTATTTTTAATTTTCACATACATATTCCAACACGCTTTCTTTCATTTCGATGTGTAATCCGATTCATTCCTGTCACGTTCGCCATCTTAGAAGCTTAACAAGAGTCGCTCTTTATTTGAGCCATCTGGCCTTCGGCGATCACTCCCCACCCTAGTTGAATAAGATTGTTACATCGTGACAACCACCAAAAAAGAGGAGGAAAGAAAATGCCGCCATCAGAATTTCAAGAAACGCAGATTCTCTCTCCCCTATTTTTTAGGCATGAGTGTGTGCTTAGGTTGAGGACAAGCTACTCTATCTTGCATCAGTAATGTGCAGAAGGAGGACGAGGCGCCTCTTTAGGGAATTAAATGTGGACAGTCTTGTCCAATCCTATCCTAGAATTGGGATTCTCCTAGCTACAAGAATTGATTGATAAATCAATACGACGAGCTATCAAATCCCCCATTATTCCAACAAGCGGGTAACATCTCAAACATTACACTAAAGTTCTATGAACTATTTTCGTAAATCAAACGCGTACACGACAGAATTTAAGGATAAATCTAATAGATGCCCCCAAGGAACACATTATGAATCTAACGAGATATATCATGAACTTCATCAAATTCGACCGGTATGATACACAAGATAGTAGGCACGCTGAAAACGATGAATCTTCTTCTGGCCAAAAGAAAATCCAAAAGTGGGGTGCCGTGGGAAAGAGGAAGTAGACTGGCGAGCAGTGTTTCGGCCACATATCGCTAGATCAGTTGAATGAATCATCACGCCCCACCCCCCTCACGTGCAATGTGCACTGACCTCTTCTTTTATCGCTTCGCTCTTTAGGGACATCTTTCTCTATGGAAAGTTGGAGGGGTCCTCTCCTCATCCTCCAAAGTTACCAACAGCTTCCCATCTTCCCTATCGGATCACAAAAAGTCAGGAAAAAAGAACCCCACAAAAAACTTGGCCGTGCAAATTGATGCAAACCTCTAAGCATCGCTCATCCAAAATCATAGCTAATGTTAGTGTCTTCTCGCTCAGTGTGCCCATTTTATAGAATCGTCCTCTAATTACTATCACGAGAATCGGATATTTCGCTCGTTCTGAGAAAAAATTAACCAATTGCGGGCTAAACTTGTGTCTCTGAAAGTATAAACTCGGCCTATAATCCTACTATATGCCTTTCATTTATCATTTTACGATATGTTAATGAAGATTGATTATTGATACCACCAATTGTGTAAATGGGTCCGAGTAAAAACACAGATTTCGTAAACCGAATCAAACCATTAAATTGTACAATTTTGAAAAAGGAGGCCGTCCTTCATTCGCTTTCCTCAAGATGGGCCCCGCGTATCATGAGTGCGTGTTTGGGCTTGCTTTTTGGCCCGTCATCCTTCAGCCGGGATCGGCCCGATCATCCAGGGAAGCCCGACCCGGTGTTTCTACACAAGCCCAGCCCAGCCCATACGTACAATGTGTTTCTACACAAATGGTCCATGAATTTTGATCAAATGTAAAATGCGATCCCTAAAATTTTAATCTGTTCAGTATAGTATATAAAATTTAGTCCACTGTGCAATGTAATTCCCGAACTTTTAATTTGTTCAATGTGATCCCTGAACTCTTGGTACATGTTCAATTTGATCTCTAAAGTACATGAAATTACTCAATGTCGTCTCTGAACCTGAATTAATGAAAGGATAAAATATGACATTTTCATATAATTTAAGAACTTGATTGAATATTTATCGGAAGTTGACAGATTATATCGAACAAATTAAAAATCCACACACGGTATTGTACATTAAGATAAAATTTAAGGGTCAATATGATCACAGCTCAAGGGCTATTTGCGTAATTATCCCCAAGAGAAAACAGGTGGAACACCAAAGGAAAAGGGTAGGCGGACAAGAACGTGGTATCCAAAGGGCAGCTTGGTTGGGTTTGGTGTAGGAGGGGGCAAAGTTGCGGTCCGGTGGGGGGGTTTTGGTTTTGAATTGAGATCGAAGCATCATCGTAAGGTCCGAAAACCCCCAACGAGGTTTGGTGAGTCTCCTTCGTCTTCTCCTTTTCTTCTTGTTCATCCTTCTTCGTGTGCTGACAGTGGAGAGCGCCATCGTCGTCCCCGTGCTTTCTCTCTCTCTGTCTCTCCCCCGCGTCGTCGCCTTCAGCGAGCTCCCGGTTCCGAATCAGGTAGAGAGAGAGAGAGAGAGAGAGAGAGAGGAGAGCGAGAGGGGGGGTCAAATGGCGAAGTTGGAAGACGTGCCGTCCCTCGATCTCATGACGGAGCTCCTCCGCCGCATGAAGTGCAGCTCCAAGCCCGACAAACGCCTCATCCTCATCGGTAACACTCCCTCCTCCTCCTTGTTTTCGCTCTCCGACGCCTCGCTGTGCTCTTCCTGCCTTCTCCTCCCTATTGTTCTGAATCTGGCTGGATCTGGATGGCCCGAGGCTTGTCCTGCCGCTTCCGCGTCGATTTTTGCGCCCGTCCCGCTTGGGGTTTCGCTTGGTTGCTTCTCTCCAACCTCCCCTTAGATTCGCGACTTGTAAAGGATCGAATTCCTAGACGAAAACGTTTGATGGGTAGCTGAAATTGACGAGCTTGTTGTTATCGGATAGCTCGGAGGTTGCCTGGTCTCTGTAGCTAACTCGATGGGAAAGAATGCGGGGCGGTACCGAATCAGGAAAACCGTGCAATTTGTGCTGTCGAAAGTGAAAGTATATTTGCAGTTGATTTGGAACTCGCACATTGTATTCTAATAGCTACCGAATGAAAGGGTTCATGGTGCTTTCTTGTCGGGATTTGATGACTGATTGCGTGGGTCTGCTCGTATGTGTTGCGTATGTCCAGCATTAGTTCTCTGTAAGCCCTTTTTTATTTCCTGCTTGTTGCTGTTTTTTTCCCCATCTTGGACGCTTATTAGGTGTCATGGCGCACAGGCTTATGCTATGAAGCATAGATAGATGCATATGGGACAAGTGCCATGGCAGCACGTAGATGCTTGAACTAGACAGAAGTTGTTAGAGGATTTGCATAGATTGCTATTGCGACTTTTTTCTTATCTAGATTAATTAGGTGCAACGGTTCTGTCCTTTATTTCTGAACTCCATGGGTTTTTGTTTTAGAAGGACTTTTGATGTTTGATGAGCTGTATTTGTGATCATTTTAATTTTTAAACATCCCAGGAGCTATGTAGGGCGACTAAGATTGATTTTGATAATCTTGACAATTGCAGGCCCACCTGGATCGGGAAAAGGTACTCAATCGCCCATTATTAAGGATGAATACTGCTTGTGTCACCTGGCCACTGGTGATATGTTAAGAGCCGCTGTTGCTGCAAAAACCCCTCTTGGAATTAAAGCTAAAGAAGCTATGGACAAGGTATAAATCTCCCTTTTTTGTCCTGTTATTTATCCACAGCTTAATTTGCTTATGCTTCCTTTACTCGTGAACGATTCTTGATGAGGTCTTCTGTAACTTCTTACTAGGGCGAGCTTGTTTCTGATGACTTGGTTGTTGGCATTATCGATGAAGCAATGAAAAAGCCTTCATGCCAGAAGGGCTTTATTCTTGATGGCTTCCCAAGGACTGTGGTCCAAGCTCAGAAGGTGCTTTAAACTTGTCTTTGCTTTATTTTCTGTTTCGTGTTTCACGTGCATGCACACAACAACACACTCAATGCAGTATAGATTTGAGAGATGAAATGCTGAGCCAATTCTTCTGACCCAACGTTCTATCTTTCTGGCAACAGCTTGATGAAATGCTAGAAAAGCAGGGTGCTAAAGTTGATAAGGTGCTCAACTTTGCTATCGATGATGCAATATTGGAGGAGAGGATTACTGGTCGCTGGATACACCATGCAAGTGGCAGAACCTACCACACAAAATTCGCACCTCCCAAAGTTCCTGGGATTGATGATGTAAGCTTCTTGACTCCAATGGTCTGTTAATTAGAGCATATACTTTGACCTCAGGACTATTGCTCAGACAATGTAGCTGAGTAAACATGGGCTCATTTTAGTACTTCTCCACTTTTGGGCAATACTAAGTGTCGCTGTTCTATTTTGTTGTAGGTCACTGGAGAACCTTTGATTCAGCGAAAGGATGATACGGCAGCTGTTCTGAAATCAAGACTGGAGGCATTCCACAAGCAAACTGAGCCGGTAATGTGCTGTCTCTGTTTCTTCAGTTCAATTAAGTTGAATGTCAAACTGTTTAGATAGGGAGCCAATGATTCATTTCCAGCTGTGTAGTTCTTCTTATAGATGCCTGCTGATATTTGTCCATATAGGTGTTTTGGATCTCAAAAGTTTTCTCGAAGTGTATTCTTGATCCCAGCATTTATTGTTGAAGTTTCTTATGCCCCAATTATGACATAATCACTATGCATTTGTAGGTGATTGATTATTACTCCAAAAAGGGAATGGTTGCAAATCTTCATGCTGAGAAACCTCCCAAGGAAGTCACAGCTGAGGTCCAGACTGCGCTTTCATCATGAGAAATGTTCCCTGCGGAATAATTTAACTCTAGGATTTTGCTTTATGAAATTCCAAAGTACCTTCGATTGAGCTGAATACCCCCCCTTTCGTCATGCTTCAAATTTGATTTCCGGCTGCTATCCATACTTTTTGAGGGTTAGTTTAGTTCAATGGCCAAGAATAAAGTTACAAACAGAAGAACTTTGACAATTCTACTGGCATGGGTTGTGGGCATGCTTGTTACACCATTTAATTGGTTGATTACATCAGTTGTTACTGAATGTTCGAGCACATTCTGGCACGTGTTGTGGACATGCTACTACCACATTCTTTTTGTTCATTTGGCAACTGATGTTTTAGCAGAAGCAAATCTGAAGCATTACTAATCGACGCGATCATCCTTAATAACACAGGCACCAAGGGAAAACATAGGAGATCCTGTACTGATAACTTATATAATTCATTGAATGGTGGATTTTCGCTGATGATAGCTGGTCTGTAGGTAGGCTGTAATTGGTCGCTTTGGTGTCCTTTTTCTTTGTTCTGTTAGTTGGGCATTTGGGTTTTATTCATAATAAGCTAATGCAGAAACAATCTGCTACAAGAATTAGATCACTTCAGTACATTGACTTAACAAATTGAGGGGGTTCGTTTTGTTTTATGGGCTTTTGGCCACCGTTTAGATCTCCCTTTTAGATCTTCCGGGGCGGCTGTCATTTTTCGGGGACCAGGAAAAAAGAATTGGCAAGAAATTGCACTGGTTATTAACGACTCAAAGGAGAACAAACAAGTGGCAGAAGCAACTCGACAAAGTTTAAAGCCATGAGCCTATGAGATGTCCTAGAGGCGAGAAAAGAGAAAAATGGAAACAAGGCTGAAGTGATTACGACTTTTGAAGCCAAATCATTCGCAGACTGAAATGACCAAGAATAAAGAACATTCCGATGGGGAGAATATGCAAATGGAGGAGAGCAAAGAAGAAGATGAATCTCAATCTGCATGCTGGAGGAAAGAGATACTGATGAAGCCTTTTGTAGTTGCGCCGTTAAGGCTGAAAGGTAGTGTGAATCAATGCCTTGCAGGAATGCAAGTTGGGCATGGACTCAGCGGTTTGTTCTTTACAGACTAAGTAGTTCCGTCCAAGCAAGCTGTTTCCACCGTAAATCCAGCATTCCAACTAAACTATTTCTCTTTATGTCTGGCCCGATCGCCGCAACCGTGCTTGGCAAAAGAACCAAAATGTCCTGTTTGATTTGGGCTTTCGAGCCAATCGTTTCTGTTGACGCCCGTCTATTTGAAATGAGCGGACAGAAATTGCGCAAACAACTGTGAATAAGTAGGACAATCAGAAGAGCAAATTTCAGCCGATTGCGAGCATTAGGGTCATCCTAGGTGATCAACAACCTCCCCTACTCTCATTTTTTCGAGACGAAAGTCACAAGATACCATGATCTCACAATATCCAAAGCGCGTTTATGATCTTCAAATAGTCCAAGAGAAGACGAGATAGCTGTTATTTGCAGCAGCATATGTGCTGAAAAATACCCATGATCTGTCGGAGGAGTTGAGAAAAGCGAACAACAAAGCACAGACCCTGATGGTTACATGTCGACAGCAATCTTAGCGTCCAGATAAGTGAACTCCTGGAAATAGGCCTTGAAATGCTCATACGAATGCTTAACATCATCGACCGCGCACATCTCTCTGATGCTGTGCATCGATAACTGCGGAGCACCGACATCAACAGTGCGAATCCCCACACCACTCGCCAAAATGGGTCCTATGGTTGACCCGCAAGGCATGTCATTGCGCACTACAAAATCCTGCACACCCAAAAAAAAAAAAGATCTAGTCTCGCCAATTAAATGAGAGGAACGAACAACTAATAGAGCAATTATTTTTTCCAGCTCAGTGAGACACTAGCCTGGATAGGAAGGTTGTACTTCTGTGCTATCTCCCGGAAAACAAACGATGTCACAGCATTGGTTGCATAGCGCTGATTGGCATTGTGCTTAATAACAAGTCCTCCATGCATCTTAGGCCGATGGTTTTCTTCATGTTTGTCCTGAGAATATAACTGTAAGTCAGGGAGCACAAGGGACGATAATACGAGTTATAGAGATCTGGGAATAGTATCAGCATTACCATATAATTTGGATGAAGAGCATGAGCCATGTCTGCAGATACAAGAAAACTCCTCTGGATTGCTTTCTGAATCAGCTGAGGAGAAACAGGAGAATTCACGCGGATCAATGATAATGTCACTAGTCAGCACAAAATATTCGTTTTAGCAACAAACTACAAAATAATGCAAGAAAACATCCATGCAACCAAAAAGACAACTTAAATAAATTGCCAAAAGTGGGATAGAAGAGGTGATACGTTGGAGTCCGAGCCAAAGCAGCTCGTGATTCGTGACAAAGCGTCGAACATGACAGGAGATCCAGCTCCCTGGGCTGAATTAGACCCAATCTCTTCGTGATCAAACAATGCCACCATCCTAACACCAGTCTCATCGTCTAGGCTGCTTTCAGAAGAAGTGGCATCTATCAGCGCCTATAAAAAAAAAACAAGCCGTGACGTTAGATGCTTATAGTTGACAAGTATGATAATGGAGCCTATCTATCACAATATCAAAGCAGTCACAATATACCGTTGGAAAAAAAGCCTAAGTTCGTAAAGTCAAGATCTGAAGTCATTCTTTTTAATTTTTAATTAACATCGTTCCCAACATCATGTAACTTTGATGTTACTTTACAAAGATCTGGGGTCACTCTTTTGAATTGTAGAAGGAACCATAGATGCTCAAAGCCAAAGATCTCCATTCGCCTGACTCTGATACTTGACAAGAGGACTGATCTAATCACCAACAAAATCATTGAGGTCAAACTAAGCAGAGAAATCTTTTTTTCCCTCTCATTTCTACTGGACAGAGTTCTAGTTTCGTGACAGAGGCTTTGCAACCAATACATGTCCTCCATTTGAATACCATAGATACAGAAATCTTCACCTGGTATTCAAAAGCGCAAGAAGAGAAATAGAAACATCCAACAAACCTTCAATTTTGCACATTGATAAAGCAACAATCCAGACTATTTACTTATGGCTGTCAGAGAAACGATGCAAATTCGATTAAGGAAATTTACTATTACCAATAGAATAAAGAAAAGAAGCTCTGCAGTTCTCTTCAGTTCTGCAATTATTATGATGATAACGCATGCATACCTTTAGAGAGCAAAATGACATGCACAGATTGTCAAGTCTTCCAGAAAAAAGAAACTCCTTAAGAGCACCAGCTACCACACTAGGTTGAGTGTCGCATGCTTGCAATTCAAAATCGCAAATTTCATCGGGGTCACAACCAATTTGGGTTGCCAGCATCTACAAGTAAAAGGAGGACAGTTAAGGATAGAACAATCCCAACATCCATACATATAAAGCCAAAACTCAAATTTAGCAGTCACCCTAAAAATTCTAAGTATAACTTGATTTGGTGCTCACCCCAAAAAATTGTGAAGTGATCTGAGCATCTACAAGAGCGATATATCCATTGTTCGGGGCATGGATACACTACAAACTCCGTATATTTATCAAGCAGATTTACAGTTTGACAGTTTACATGAAGTGCTGGATCCTAATACAGTTGTACTAAATAACAAGAGTCGATACAAAAAAATCAGTACAACCTAACCATTTTCAGCTAAACTTGAAAAATTGATGCAATATATTATTCAGCTAGCCTGCAAAACACACACTATCCCATCTAGACCTGGCAAAAATGAACCTGAATTCCCAACCTGAGATTCCTCTCCAAAAAATAGGGTAGTTAAAAGAGATCATGCAAATTGAATCTTAATCATTCAGCTTTAGATCTTTTTACCCAAGATATGACCAATATCTCATGGTAATCACATGATTTTATAGAAGGACCTGTGTTGAATTGTTGAATTAATAGAAGTATGTAATTTGGCAACACAATTAGACATAATCAGATTAGTTGGATTATAAAAAGAGTGCACATAACCAAAATATGAAATTAGTGATTTCGTTTAAAAATTTACTTAATGCCATGATGACGAAAATTCTTTTCAATCCTAAATTGATTAAAAGACAAATATAAAAAATTGATAAATTATCAAAATAATCTTAAATTCTTAATAAATCATACAAATTGGTCTGTAAGTCCCTCTCTCTCATATTTGTCTTAAATTGAAATTCACTGCCATTGGTAATATAATAAGAAGCCTAATGTCTGTGTTTTACTTAGTGCCTCAGAAGTCAACAAATTAAAAATTAATCTACAAAGGACATAACCCTTCTACCACATATCTCAAATTTCCAAATCAGTGGTTACGGTGTGTCAGGAATACTAGTTATAATTCTTCTGAAGTTATTTTGGGAACCATCGCAATTGATGCATGAAATTTCTATCTATTGTTCCTTATGAAGTATATTTACTCCATGGAATTTATGCATACATAAGAAAAGGCTCATTTGTTGAACACAAAAATGGATCAAAGGGGGTCAAACCAAACAAACTGTGACCAAACGACCCACTGTATGACCCTCATCGGAAGGGAGCAAACCAAACTGAACAGGAACCGACCCACCCCTTGACAGATTCTGACCTCCATTCAAAAAGATTTACAAACACTCAGATAAGCACAGAATATTGTGAGTCGGATACCTGAAGTAAAAGTGAGTGATGGTTTGGTTTATCAACGACGCTTACGTCTTCAGGACCATTTTCAGCAGCTGGTTTGTTCATCTCAGCCTGCAAAAAGAATTCACTTGATAATTGAAGCAAGATAAAAGTAAAACTTAAGCAAGACGCCCCCTACTCCTATTTGCAATCAAGCAAAACTTAGGAAGCAGCAGTTTATTGCCTTGTTGACAATAGGGTGCTTTATTTATACATGATCAAGTTTCTGAAGAAGTTTCCAGGTAAATGACTCGGTTAATGTAGTCAATGATTTATCTTGTATTCTGCTCCCTTTTGATTTTGAGAGCTGTTTTGTACATGGCTTTAGGTTTTTGGTTCTTTTGTATAATGGTTTGCCACCTCTTGGTGCACTATAGTTGAAACTTTTATCTATCTCCCCCCCCCCCCCCTCCAAAAAAAAAAAAAAGTAAGAAGTTTCATGCAAGAAATAAGTTGCCTGTATTTCTATTGTCAAGCTAAAGGATAGAGGATATTCAATCAAGCAATCAATTATATCCATGGGGACATGAGTTCATGCTGACCCTTCAAAACGTAGACCAAGGTAGTAGTTACGTGAGTTAGATTCTTTCATGAAAAGATATTATGATGAATCCATATAATGAATATGAAATCAAGGCTGTCAAGAAACTAATCTTAGTTGGAGCTAGGGAATATAGAAAAGCAAACTTAGCCATATAGCTACTGAATGTGGTTTATGGAAGCGGCTTAAAGGGAAAATAGTAAAAAGAGCATTTAGCAAGAAAGCAAGCTAAGATCATGTTCAGAAGTACAATTAAAGATATAGGATTGTTCCCACAAAAGAACTGTCTTGAGCTCGTAGTCATAAGGTTACAAACAGGTAGCAGTATGTCCAATTTTGTCAAAAGAATGAGAAGGAGAACCATCAAGGTAAACTATCAAGGAGAATCATCTCTGACCATGATTTACTAGACGATGGCATGGTAGAACCACTGGTAAAATGGAACGCTGACATAGATTCAAGTAGCAAGACAATGAAGCTAATCAGATGAATTTCATAGATTCAGCATCCATCTTGATGAAATGAGATTGCTAGGTACAGCAGCAGTTGTCTAAGCTGAATGCTTATTTTGATTGATTTTCATTTTATACATCTCTAAGCATCATACATTTGAAAACTTTTGGAATGCAAAAAACATTCACAATAAAAGAAAGCACAAGTGTTCCGAGATTACCATAATAGACGTTGCTAACACCGGAAGAAGATGAGTCTGAGTGTTCACCGTAAATCCATCATTTACACCTCTGTCCAAAAGATAAGTCAGATGCCAAGGCACTAGAAAATACACAATATAATATCAGAAACATGTTACCAAACAAAATAACATTAGAATAGATGACAAAATGAAGCAAAGACCTATCCAAGTGGATTGCTAAGGTCGGAATCCGCATTATTGGCTCCTCTAATCTAACAAGTCGATGTGAATATGAAGCAGAAGCATCCTTCTCTTCTCGTATCATGACACGTCCCGCAATAGTCAAGTCCCGATCAAACCATGTGTGCCACAGCCCACCTCCGTAAGTTTGCACGCCTACTTGCAGATATCCACCTTTGCTCACCTGAAGAAGCCGCCATTCTCCCAAATTAAATCTCAAGTCACCTTTTTTCATGGAATCACATGGGATTCATATTTTGAGGCATTGAACAAATGAAAACTCAGATAGCATCAATTCGATTACCTTGGTGACAGGCTTTAGTTTCAAACAAGGACTGTCGGTGTGAGCGCCGACTATATGAAATCCATTCCCAGCAACATATCTAGCCAATCATTCGAATAAGACCCGATAAGACATGGACTGAAAACAACTGAGAGCAGTCTAAGAAAATCAAGGAAAGGATATTACTGAAAGGCGAAGCATACTTTTTACCAACGGCGAAAGCCACAATGGTAGAGTGATTTCGGGTGAAGAAGTACTTCTTTCCCGCTTCCAAGTTCCAATCTTCTCTCTCCGAAACCTGTTCATAACCCGCGTCCCGCAGCAGCCTCTTCGACTCATCTACAGCAAAAGGGAGAGAGAGCATTAGACAGAAGCCCGAATGAGCTGCCGATCTACCCACGAATGGGTAGTCATCAAAATGGTTTCTCTCAATCGAAAGACGCGAACTTTTCCCCAACTTTCCACACGGGCCGCTTCTTTTTCACGTACCGGATTGGAGCGAATAGAGAAAAGCAGAGGGAGGAGAGTTACCAACAGCGTGAAAAGCAGTGGGGGAAGCGTTGAGGAAGGCGACGAAGTCGGAGACGACGTTGGTTTCCTTGCCCATTGTCTCTTTCTCTCGCGTCTGATCTGTCGATGAATATGATGATGAAGAAGAAGAAGATGGACCCAGCTTCTGCTATTATAGCATCGAGCTGCTCAAGCTGAACAGCGCTATTAAGGAAGATCGCGTAAGGTTTCCTCGGACAGAATCGAATACCTTTTTTTTCCGGGAAAGGTATCAATCGAATTGGGTTCGTGCCATCCTTTGTTTGCTTGCATATATGCTTGTTGCCGTCACCGTGCAGTCTTCATGCTTGGCTTTAGCCGGACCCTTCCCTCTCCCTCTTAAAATATTTTATGAGAACCCCCGGTCGAACCCACTCATTATTATCTTTCATAAAATTTTCAGTTCCAATTCTGTAGCGACCCAGTCGGGTTGAGGGCACAGAGTGATTGCCGGGACGAGACCCAGACAAGAAGCGGCTCCTGGCATATGGCGAGCCAAGTAGAATTGAATCGAGCGCACCAAACAGGTAAAGAGGGGCCCTGAATTATATGTGCGAAATCAAAGTGTCAAGCGTAAAACTAACGATAAAGAGCTAATCAGAGTGTCTCCATGAGCGAACCCCGTTCATTTAAAAGTAGCCTACTGAACCTATTATGTGTTCCGTAGTGCATGTGACTGTTAGCACTTCCGCCGATGTTCGCTGTTATTTAAATACGGAAAACACATTTCGTGATGAGTTCAGGAGAGCGGGATCGGTTCCCGAGAGCATGGGACAGCGCAAGCACAACAAAAGGTTGTGTATTCAAGTTGAAGTTCGACGATTGGCACGGTCCCTGTGAGAGTCTGACAGCGGAACTCGTCTTCTAACTACTCGTATAATATGCCACATTTCCTCTTTGACGATGCTAATGGTACATCGTCTGACAAATGCAACTCTTCTCAAAGGCGGTGCTTGCTAGCAAATAGCATTAGATCTGACGTACCAAGAAAACTTTTTTCGACAGGACCAGAAAAGACGTAAGTGCATACTTCGGTGATCGATCAACTAGAAGACTATGACATGTCCACTGTTTCTTCTTCGCCTCTAAGAAATACGGGGAGCCACTTTGCCGACAGTTTCGGTATGCGCTTGAAATTGTTCTTGTAGTCGACGTAGTACAGCCCGAATCTTGCTGTATAGCCATCTCCAAATTCAAAGTTGTCGAGCAGAGACCAGTAAATATATCCCTTCACATTTACTCCTTTCCTGCAAGACGCAGTAAACAAGTAAATAAGTCAGGTTCAGTGCTTTGCCTATCTGGTACGTTATGAAAATTCCTTTTGACTGTTCACTATTCAATTCAGAGTCTGAAGTTCTCTCTTTGCTTAAGTAAGCGAAAAGATCCCTTTTTTGTCAAGTATGGTTAAACCAAATCCTTGTTGCTATATGTGATGATGCTAAAATAAATGCTTTTGGCTCGAACCACTTACTTCATTGCTAGCTTGATCCGATGCAAATGCTGCAGGACAAACTTGATGCGGTGTTGATCCTTCAGTGCTTCCTTAATAGGCCTGGCATCGACTTTTGCTTCGGTGACTCCTGTCAATCAAAACTAGTCATTTAGGAAAGCTCATCTTCTTTTACAGGGACGAATAAAACCCTCTAGGATTTCAGACCATTCTCAGTGATGTAGATTTTGGGGCTTTTGTACTTCTGCTTTATGTGTTCCAGAAACTTTTGTATCCCTTTTGGATATATATAGATATAGCTGCTTCCTTCAGCCTGCAATGTTCAAATGTATAGGAGATTTTAGGAGCAATGCCTACAATGAGAATTTTCTTCCTACAAAAGCTTCTGCCTTTCCTTGCTTCATTGTTCTCATACCTTTTCACCAATCGGAATTCCGTCTTTATCAGCTGCAACAACGAAAAAAGAGCAAGTCTCAGATGTTGTTTTCAGCTTCTTCCCAGGTCATTTCGGGATAAGATATTATCAAATGTATACCTCGGATGTCTGTGTGCAAGTCAAGACCGAAGCTGGTTGGTGGTGCAGTTGGATCGACAGTTACAGCTTTGGCATATCTGGTTGTGTAGTAGTTGAAGCCAATAAAATCAAATGATCCCTTGACAAGCTCTTTCTCTACGTCAGTGAAAGTGGGTAATCTCTCTTTTACTATACTTCTCATGGAAGCTGGATACGATCCATAAACTAGTGGCTCCATGAACCTGTTGCGAGGCAATGTTTTTGAGTGGTTGAAAGATGCGGAGGGAGATGGGATGAACATTGAAGTGAAATGTGAAGATTTTGGTTACATGATGCGATCAAATGAAGAGAGTATCCAAGAGTGATACCATCTTAAAATACAGAAGCAGAATAAAGCAAACTTCGTCGAGTTATCGCTTTTCCTGACAGTCTAAAATCAAGCAGCATAAAATTCATTCATTTTAACTTGAGGGGACAATCTGTTAAAGATGGATAATAAGGAACAAAGTTGTAATTACATAATATCACAGTTTTATCATGCGAAGATATGTATCATTTTTCCTTTTTGTTCTTCATGTAGGATTCGAGCAATTTTACTTACCATCCTGAGGTGAAGTCCAAGGCCCTTTTGGCGGCCTCTTTATCTTTTGCTAAATCTGAATAGGGCTTAAAATACTGAGCTACAAGGGCTATACCAACTTCTCCACCTTGATTGGCCTAGGAACAAATTTTTGAAGATTTGAAGGTACAGTTATTTTGAAGATACCAGAAACTAGAGCTCACAAAATAGATGTTATAATTGGTATAACAATCAGAATAAGGGTGAAGTATATGGCTCACTTGGAACTTATTCTTGTAGAGCCTGGCAGCAGCAGCGTGAGCAAGTATTAGGTTGTGACTCGCAACATAAGGCTCAGTGGATGAATTACCAGCTGGGCATGCATGAGCTGGGGCAGAGCACCTCCCAGGCGGTGCAACTCCATAACCATAACCAAATTCTGCTATTATCAGTGGCTCGTTTACTGTGATCCACTTTTTAACCCTATCTCCGTAAGTTTTGAAACAAATTTCAGCATAATCCCTAAAATCATCCCTGGGAAAAATAGAGGAAGGAGTTGTTGAGTGATGACAATCATTTTGATATATCTAAAAAGAAGATATATCATATGACTTATCAATATAAAAAAAAGAGCTTGTGCTGCTGCTCACACAAATTTCCCACTCAAGGGCCCTCCATATTTATCTTCCAGCACTTGTGGTGGATCGAAGTGAAAAATTGTCACAAGAGGTTCAATGCCTACATTAGATCACAAGAAAAGGTCTGATCTTGATTAGCAGTCGGTGTATGGAATTTCACCTTCGAAGGTGAGTACTGAAGGAGGACATTACAACTATTTCACTATGTCATCGAACTCTAAAAGAAATGCTTACAACTGGAGAAACAGATAGCTAGCAAAGTACAATAGAACAGTATTAAGTTGGTGACTGGAATGTTGAACTTTCTTGGATGCTGCAAACAGCTAAGGGGAAAGCTCTGAGCAAGATATTTCTTATATGGGCATGGAATGAAGCGATCTATTAACTTTGGAGGGAGAGACACGATGCATGCCGTTAATTCTTCTGTTGATAGAGTACTCAGGGGTGCTATTTGCTATTTGTATTAAAATGACTATTCTCTTAATTGCCAAAAAGTTGGCTTTGACTGCACAAAATAAGGATCTTTGCTCTAGGTGGGAAGTATCTTGGCCTGCTTATCTCGAGAGGATTATTGAAGTTGCTCCCATGCCAAAGTACTCTGTAGCTATGGTCTTGGAGCAGTCTGGTTGGATCCTTTGAGACATTTGAGTCTTTGGGACATCATGTGAGGGTACTGGGGTTATTAGGTTTTGATGTGTGATTTGGGACATTATATTGCTTTGCGATCAGAAATTTTCTTTCAGGACAATTATAGGATTGATTTGGAAAATGTGAGCTTGTAGTGGACATTGTATCCACATAGGTTCTATGCTCAATATGATATCTCACATATCGATAAAAAAGAACAGTAACTGAGATCCTGTATCACTGTAGTACTCACCATTTTTTATTAATTCATCAATGAGATTGTTGTAATGATCGATGCCTTCTTGGTTCACTCCACCACTCAAGGATCCACCTACACGTTCCAAAGTAACAAAAGCTCTAAGTTTAAAAATTGTCAAAGAAAAGCTAGAAGGTCCAACAAACTGCAAATTTTATATCATATGCATGACTTTCAGGGAAGTAAGTTGGACGGTAAACTATAGGGAAAGTGGATTTTGTTACTGAATGATAGGGATGACGCTTACTAGGCAGAATCCTTGTCCAAGAAATAGAGAATCTGTAAGCATCCACGCCAAGTTCTTTTAGCAATTTCACATCTTCCTGCATTGGCATATAAACTAATATGTCACCCAGACCCTCTTAGACAATGTAGTATAAGTTCTGATATCAAAGGCCAGAAATGTGCTTGTGCGATGTAATGAAATTCCTTCCTTATAACGTCTATAAGAATCCACTGCAGTTTCTGGGGTACTCTTGTCTACAATCTTTCCTGATTAACAAAATGAGACCATCAAAAATATTAGATGTGAGACAATCTGCCGATGGCGCCAGCTTAAACTTATTTTCAGAAACAATTGAGTGTTGTTATATCACAGAAGACAAAACTATCGAACAGGGGTTATGCAGAGTAACCCACCAGGGAATCTCTCAGCGTAGGTGTCCCAGGTACTTAGTCCTTTCCCATATGTCCTGGCTGATCCTTCTACCTACACAAAAAGCAACACACGGAGTCATAGGTGATATCTTGTTGGGGATTAATTCAATCATGATGCATTGCTGCTCAAGCTGAAGGATGAAAGGGATTGTGACAGCCAGAGGATGGTGATGATGCCATGGCACTAGCGATTTCGAAATGAAAAGGTTGAGTATAATAAAAAGATATATGTACCTGCACAGCAGAAGTGGCAGCTCCGAACAAGAAGTCGGCAGGAAAGTCTGACCTCTTGACGTTTAATTCAGACAGTGATGAGTTGACATTCATACCTGCAAAAGGTTTGCGAATCATCACTATGTGGAGCTGCTCCTGCCGAGCTTTACAGAGAACTTCTAAGTAAACGGGTTGTTCAGGATGGCACTCTAGGACATTTTACATTCCATATTTTGAGTTATGATGCGATAAATTCAATTCCATGTACTTTAACCAACTAAATCAGGGCAATTAAGTTGGTGCATCATATTAGTCAACAGAAAGAAAATGCTTCTTTTTAACAATATGTTGAACAAAGTTTTCTTGGTTAATATTTCTCAGCTATTTTGATCAGAAAGAAATAACCCATCAGTGATTAAACCACTGCAAATCTTCAAAAGAAGATAACCAAGAGAAATAACATGACAGACCATGACCGAGACAGAGAAGCAAAGGGGCCCATAGGAATGGAACGAGAATCCGGGTGACAGTCATCCGCGACAATGACAGAGGTGACGCCATGGTCTCACGGCAGAAAGCAAGGTTAACCCCTTATGAATTACGACTCATTCTCTCAACAACACAAAAATCATGGGAGGATCGACAAAGTTTTTCTTGTCCTGTAGATTAACCGTCCCTGAAAACCGTGGAAAGAGGTGACAAAGCTATCAGGACTACTTGTTGAGAGTTTTCCCCTTAAATATAGCACGACTCAAGCAATCCATTTCCTCAGGCAACTTCGTATAAGAAAACCGCCATGATCATTTACTCAAAGCTTTCAGTTTAGGAATTTATATAACGTGTGTAAGAAGAAAGATAACCGAATGCAGTTTAATTTATTGATGGCATGCCATTGATGGTACGGTCTTGGCCGGTCGCTCCACCTAGCTTACAGGCCCCGCTTATCACCCAACCTTCGTTCTACGTTACAATCACTCACACTTTTGAGTGTTTTCCAGCCCTAAAGTACCACAAATCGCTAGAAACAAATATTTTTTTAGCAAAATGCAAGAATCGAATTGGGTTTGTGTAATCTTTTGTTGCTTGTAGTGCTTGTTGCCGTTACCAGTGTTCATGCTTGGAACTAGCCGGACGCTTCCCTCTCCCTTAAAGATTTCCAGTTCTGTGAGAACCCCGGTTTCATTTTCATTCTCTGATCAATCTGATTATCGAACGCTAGTGCTTTCTTCTTAGGGGGACAACAATTCAACAAGCGCTAAGTATGGCTACCAATTCAGGCCGCCAGCAGCACATTCATTTTGTGGTAGCCAACTGAATCTATTATGTGTCTCGTAGTGCATATGACTGTGAGCACTTCCGCTGTAAAATGATGTTCGCTGTTATTTGCACGTGGAAAACACATTTTGTGATGCAATCAGCAGGGCCTAAATAGCATTAGATCTGACGTACCAAAAAAACGTTTTACAACAGGACCAGAAAGAGGTAAGCGCACATTTTGGTGATCTATTAACCAGAAGACTATGACTGTTACAGAATTTGAAAGAAGAATGTTACAGAGTTTTTGAAGAAGGAAAACTACACACTATGCAAAGAACTACTTTGTTCTCATTGCATATATTTTTCTCTTAAAAAAAAACTTTACATCAGATACTCTTCTTAAAAAACTGACACACGACAGTTAACAACATAAAAAGGAAGTACTCCACTAACCCCTAAAAAACAGCAACATGCATAAACCACCTATTGACTTGGTAAAACACAAAGCCATGTTCTACACCACTACAAAACAGACTCCTAATAACTAGGACGCTAAACAATTTAAATAATCCACGTGACTCAACATTCCCTCCCTTAAACTGAAAGTTTGCTAACATTCAGTTTAATACGACTTCTTAACACCAAGCAGGTTTCTCAGCTTTTCAAATGCAGCCATCTTGAGGGACTTGGTAAAGATATCGGCAACTTGATCCTCACTTTTGCAATAGATGAGATCAATAACTCCTTCCTTCGTCAGATCCCTTAAGAAATGAAACTTGACATCTATATGCTTGCTTCTTCCATGTAAAACAGGATTTTTGGAGAGCTTTATTGCTGAACTATTGTCACAATAAATCACAGTAGGTCCTTGGCTCTCAACATGAAGTTCTTTGAGAATTTTCTTCAACCAAATAGCTTGACAAGCGCACGAAGTTGCTGCAACAAATTCAGCTTCAGTGGTTGATAAAGTGACAATCGGCTGCTTCTTTGATGACCATGAAATAGCTCCCGAACCCATCATAAATACATATCCGGAAGTGCTTCTTCTATCATCTTGATCTCCGGCATAATCACTATCAGTGAAACCCATCAAGTTTGAACTTTCTCCCTTCTTGTAGAGCAATCCAAAGTCAGCCGTACCTTGCAAGTATCGAAAAATTCTCTTGCCAGCAAAGAGATGCATCTCAGTAGGATTCTCCATGTACCTACTTATGAGACTCACAGAATACATTATATCTGGCCTAGTTGAAGTTAAATACATCAAGCTTCCCACAATTTGCTTGTACATGGTACTATCAACTCTCTTTCCTTCAGGATCTTTCACTAACTTCAAACTCACCTCTGTTGGTGTGCTAGAAGAATTGCAATTCTTCATTTGGAACCTCTCTAAAATGTCTTGCACATATTTTCTTTGGGAAATGAAGACTCCACCAGCAAATTGTACAACTTCTATCCCGAGGAAATAGTGCATCTTTCCAAGATCAGACATATCGAATTCAAGCATCATAAACTGCTTAAATTTTTCAAGCATAGCACTATTATTTCCAGTATAAATCAAATCATCAACATACAGGCAAATAATAAGCATCTTCCCTCCTTCTCCAGTTTTCACAAAAAGCGTATGCTCATATGGACATTTTCGGAGACCTTCCTTCAGAAAATAAGCCTCTATACGACCATACCAAGCTCTTGGAGCTTGTTTTAGTCCGTATAACGCCTTGTTTAGTTTGTACACCTTGTGCTCACTACCAAACTTTATATAACCAGGAGGTTGATCAATAAATACCTGTTCTTCCAAGTCGCCATGTAAAAATGCTGACTTCACGTCCAACTGGAAGATAGGCCATGAATTTTGTGCCGCAAGTGCAATCACCACTCTGATTGTGTCATGTCGGGCAACTGGAGCAAAAACTTCTGTATAGTCAATGCCGAACACTTGCTTGTAGCCTTTTGCGACTAAGCGGGCTTTGTACTTATCGACTTCACCGTTCTCCTTTAACTTCGTCTTGTACACCCATTTCACTCCAATGGTCTTTTGCCCTTTTGGAAGCTCTATCAACTCCCAAGTATTATTTCTTTCAATGGCTACAATTTCTGCATCCATCGCCTTCTGCCATTTTGGTTCTTTAACAGCATCTTCAAAAGCTACTGGATCACAATCTGAAAATAAGGCAAAATGAGTAAAAGGGTCTTCAGTTTGATCGATCCCAGTTACCTCATAATCAGTCATCCATGCGGGCCTTCTTCTAACTCGTCGAGGTTGCTGTTCATCTCCTGTTTCAGAGGCTGAAATACATTCATTGATTGCTGGTTGTTGCTCATTTTCTACAGGTTCTGCATTTTCCAAAGGCTTCTGCAATTTTTCTTCATTCTCTCCATCAAAATCAGCTTGTATTTGCTGTTCAACTTTGTTTTCATTCCATAACCAGAACCTCTCTTCATCAAAAATTACATCACGACTGATGATAATTTTCTTGGTGATAGGATTATACAATTTGTATGCTTTTGAATGTTCACTAACACCAAGAAAAATGCATTTTTCACCTTTGTCATCAAGCTTGGTCCTCTTCTGATCTGGTACGTGGGCAAACGCTATACAACCGAAAATTCTGAAATGCTCGACACATGGTTTGTGCCCACTCCAAGCTTGTTCAGGCGTCATATTTTGAACAGCTAGTGTGGGGCTCCTGTTCAATACATGAATGCTCCAATTGACAGCTTCAGGCCAAAAACTTCTTGGAACACTGCTTCTTGCCAAAATGGTTCGTATCATGTTTACGATGGTGCGATTCTTCCTCTCTGCAACGCCATTTTGCTGTGGCGTATAAGCTGTCGTAAGCTGTTTTCGAATTCCATGAGTCTCACAAAAATTTATGAATTCTTGCGAGTTATATTCTCCACCACGATCGCTGCGAAGAGTCTTTATAAGCATGCCTGCTTCTTTTTCGACCAGTACTTTGAAGTTCTTGAAAGCTAGAAAAACTTCAGACTTCTCCTGCAGAAAATAGACCCAAGTTTTCCGACTATAATCATCAATGAACGTTATAAAGTAACGTTTACCGCCATTTGATGTCGGATTAATGGGTCCGCATAAATCTGAATGTATCAGTTCCAGCACCTTCTTCGCTCTACATGTTTTTCCTTTTGGAAACGGATCTCGATGTTGTTTGCCAACAACACACTCTTCACAAACTTGAGAAGAACTTTGAATTTGTGGAAGACCAGTTACCATATTCTTTTGTTGCAGCGTTTTTAGACCACCAAAACTCAGATGTCCATAGCGAAAGTGCCACAACCAGGCTTCGTCCTTCAATCTCGCAGAGCAACACCATTGATTGGTGTCATCGAGATACAGTGGAAACATTCGGTTTGTTGTCATGTTGACTTGAGCAATTAAGCCCAAGTTTTCATCTTGAATTCGACAAACTCCATCTTTGATAGAGATCTCATATCCCTTCTCTTGTAATTGACCAATACTAAGCAAATTTATTTTCAAATCTGGAACAAAGTAAACGTTAGAGATCACCTTAGTAGAGTTTTCTTTGGTGTGAATCTTAACGTTGCCTTTGCCCATAACAGAAACAGAAGATTTGTCGCCAAACGTAACCGTGTTACGGAACGATTCATCCAAGTCTGAAAATACAGACTTATCTCCACACATGTGATTGCTGCAGCTAGTATCTAGATACCACAAATTTCGATGAACCTCTTCTTTTGTATGACAGACCATCAAAAGCGAAACTTCTTCTGCTTTCTCTGCAAAATTTGATTTTGCACCACGGTTTTTGTTAAGATTGGTTCTACATTCAGACTTGTAATGGCCATACCTGTGACATTTATAGCATTCGACATTTGACTTGTCGAAGAACTTCGATTTGTTGCTGTTTGGATAGTTGTTGTCACGGTTTTTCGCTTTCCATTTAGGATCGACAGCGTGATTCTCATTTGATTTATGATATGACTCTTTATCCTTCCATCTCCCTTTCCCACGATCAGGACCTTTTGAATGGGCTACTGCCTTTAACGCTTGTTCCTCTTTATCTTGCTGGACAAATTTTTGCTCATGAACCAGCAAAGAACTCTGCAACTCATCAATTGAAAGATCATCAATATCTTTAGATTCTTCGATAGAACAAACAACGAAATTAAATTTCGGTGTCATTGATCGAAGAATCTTCTCGATGATGGTGATGTCCTCCATCTTCTCGCCATGAATCCGCATCTTGTTAGCGATCGTCATTGTTCTCGACAAGTAATCGGTAACAGATTCACCGGTTTTCATGCGTAAATTCTCAAATTCTATCCGAAGCCCTTGAAGTTGCACGCGCTTTGCTCTCGCGTTCCCCTGATACTTTTTCTTCATTGCATCCCAAATATGCTTGGAGGTGTCTTTGCAAAGAATTGTCTCCAAGGTTGATCGATCGATAGCTTGAAAAAGGTAGTTCTTGGCTTTGAGATCCTTCAGCTTCAATGCATCCAAGTCAGCCTTTTGTGTATCTGTCAACACCACTCCAGCCGCTGGTTCTGCTACTCCAGAATCGACGACATGCCAGTACTCTTTCGACCGCAAGAAATTCTCCATCAGCATGCTCCAATGGTCATAATGACCATCAAAGCGAGGAATGGCAGGCTGAACAAAATTATCAGTGGCCATTGAAAAATTGTTGCTGTGACTTTTCACAAAGGTATCTCACGTTCAATCTCTCCTTTTTCAAACTCACTCTTCTCACAAACTGGCTTTGATACCAATTTTACAGAATTTGAAAGAAGAATGTTACAGAGTTTTTGAAGAAGGAAAACTACACATTATGCAAAGAACTACTTTGTTCTCATTGCATATATTTTTCTCTTAAAAAAAAACTTTACATTAGATACTCTTCTTAAAAAACTGACACACGATAGTTAACAACATAAAAAGGAAGTACTCCACTAACCCCTAAAAAACAGCAACATGCATAAACCACCTATTGACTTGGTAAAACACAAAGCCATGTTCTACACCACTACAAAACAGACTCCTAATAACTAGGACGCTAAACAATTTAAATAATCCACGTGACTCAACAATGACATGTCCACTGTTTCTTCTTTGCCTTTAAGAAATGTACGGAGCCACTTTGCCGACAGTTTCGATATGTGCTTGAATTGTTCTTGTAGTCGATGTAGTACAGCCCGAATCTTGTTGTATAGCCATCTCCAAACTCAAAGCTGTCGAACAGAGACCAGTAATATATCCCTTCACATTTACTCCTTTCCTGCAAGACGCAGTAAGCAAGTAAATAAGTCAAGTTCAGTGCTTTTCCTATCTGGCACGTGGTAAAAATTACTTTTGACTGTTCACTATTCAATTCAGAGTCTGAAGCTCTCTCTTTGCTTAAATAAGTGAAAAGACCACTTTTTTGTCAAGTATGGTTAAACCAAATCCTTGTTGCAATATGTGATGATGCTAAAATAAATGTTTTTGGCTCGAACCGCTTACTTCATTGCTAGCTTGATCTGATGCAAATGTTTCAGGACAAACTTGATGTAGTGTTGATCGTTCAGTGCTTCCCAAATAGGCCTGGCATCGACTTTTGCTTCCGTGACTCCTGTCAAGCAAGACTAGTCATTTAGGAAACAGGTGTCTTCTTTTACAGGGATGAATAAAATTATTTAGGATTTCATACCATTCTCAGTGACGTAGATTTTGGGGCTTTTGCAATTATGCTTTATGTGCTCCAAAATTTTTTGTATCCGCCTTGGGTATATATAGATATAGCTGCCTCCTTCAGCCTGCAATGTGCAAAACATGTATAGGAGTTTTTAGGAGCAACACCTGTGATGCCCTGGATTTAACTCACTTGAGGTATTGCCCGCTTTAATCCGTTCCTTACCGAGCCTTATTATAACATCCTCAATTTCAGTCCCTGGGAAATGACTATGGTTTAAGTTTGGTGGTTTTCCAATCAGAGCCAATTTTACTCTTGTTCTGGAAAATTTAGATTCGGATCCTTTGTACCCTTTTGTTTTGTTATTTTTGTGGAGGCTTTTGTGATCAGAATTTCCAAACACTTCCCACTTCAAAGTTTCTCCAAACATCTTGAAATTTTTTTTTTGGACTTGATGTGAGTAGTACGATAGCCTAAATTTCGGATCGTGTAAAACTGCCTTGAATGGGTATTTCAGTGATGTTCACACTTTCTCAGATTTCTACGAACTTTTCTGGGCCGATTTTGAAACAAACTTCCCAATCACAAAAATTGTTGAAAACTTCTTTTTCTATAACATATATAAATTTGGAAATTTTTGGAGATTATTTGGATTCTGAACAGAGCTTACTTTGAGAAGCAAGAATTCTGTTCCAACGAATTGTTTTTACTCTATCTTTGAGCTATTAAAAGTTGTGTTGACAGAAAGATTCAGATTTTGTATTCTACATGGAAAATGTTTATTAATGTCTTTTTTATGACATATTCAAATTTTAGAATTTTTGGAATTCATTTACTATGTTTTAAAGCCCGATTTCTAGAATAGTACAAAAACTGCCGATTTTGTCAGATTTCAAATATTCATCATTTTCTATATGAGAACGTTTGAATCTCAACATGATGTCCCCTGATGACTTAATGTACTCATTCTGAGTTTTCAAATGAGATATTATAAGCTTTGATTAGAAGTCACACGAAAGGAGAAACTGAGAGGGAGCCAAGAGACAAAAGGAGGGTTCTAGAAAATCAAAGCTTGGCGAACAAGTTGGCAAAGCTTGGGGAGCAACTGGTCAAAGCTTGGGGAGCAAGTTGGCTTGCTTATAAATAGGCTTGGTTTTCCTCCTTTAGTTACCACACTTCCTCTTCCTCTCTCATCTCTCATTCTCACGCCTCTCTCTCTCCCTCATCCTCACACCGATCACCTCTCTTTCTCTCTCTCGCTATTTGCTGCCGCCGACCACCGTAGACGTTTTATTGTGATTATAGGTGACTATAGGTGAGAGAATTCCCTAACACTTGGATAGGATAGTGTATTACGTGATTGGAACGCGGCATATAAGTGGATTCCCTAATCTCGGGATACGAAGTTATGATGCGTTGTTAGCTTGAGTTCTCACCTGAACCTTTGTTAAGATTTGCGTGTTGTTGTTTGTCTTGATGTTGCACGCATCGCTTGTTATCATGCTTGATGTCCTTATCCATGCTTGTTGATTTGTAAGAGGATAGGACGCGGTGTTACGAGTTTGGCTCAAGTAGTGACCATGTTTGTGATGTTTGATGTTTGCATAAATGATTCTTGTGTTGCTTTATAATTGTAAGTCAAGGCACGTACGAGTCATGAAACAGAATGTCGTATGGTTTCATACTCATGTTGTGGCGTTACGGGACGAGTTCGGCTTGGTGCGGGTTTACATTGGGATGTGTAGATCCAGGCCAAGTTTGGCTCCGATCCGGCGCTTGGCATGGTGGACCGAATCACGTGCCCTCAGCCGCGACCCGCATGTTAGGCGAATGTTCTAGAAATGATGATTGTACAAGCACGGCACGCCTTTGGGCTTGATTGCATGGACTAATGAAATCAAGATAATAAACCGGCTTGTATGACCCATGATGTGTGATCACTAAGTAAAAGAAGAAAACCGCCGTCACATAGCATTGGCGGCGATGCCTCGGTAAACTAGTGTCGGAATACCCTAGTTGAGCTCGAATGCCTGGGTTGAGCCAGGATGCCTCGGGTGAGCTAGCCCCAGGATGCCTCGGTTGAACCGGGATGCCTTGGTTGAGCCAGAATGCCTAGCATGAAGCTGGATGCCTCGGCTGAGCTGGGATGCCCTGGTTGAGCCAGGATGACAATACATGAATCTTAAATGTGTGCCGGTATGTGATAAATGAAGTATATATGTGTGCCGGTATGTGTGTTTATTAATAAGCTGAATTTATGTGACTGGATAAATGTGAGTTTTCACGTGAACATAGTAAGGGCAAGGTCAAAGTCTTTGCTATTGATTTGCCATTGACATAAGGTGGGGAAAGTATTTGTATGCGTTAGTCCGACGACAAGGCATCATTCTACACGAGTATTAGTGAATTTACTCATTGAGTCTTCCCAACTCACTCCCCGTTGTTTTTCCTCTGTTCTGGTCCGTAAGACGAAGGATGACGTAGAGGAGCTAGGATTAATCTCGGCCTTCACTTGTGATATGGTTTGTGTGTGGATGGCCCGTGGAAAAAAGGGCTTGTAAAATATGTTTAAGTAAAATGGCAATAATGTGTCTTGCCTGTTATGTTTTTCCTGATTTTCGGCTATTATTATGTTTGGGAATTGTTTATACACGTTTCTGCATGTGTTTAATAATCAGATGTTACATATTAATACAATGTTTGCTCATAATGCTTGTCATAACCCCTTTGCTTGTTTTGATTGTGATTGTCCCGAATTAATTGCTTCCGTTTGTGCTTAGTCAAAGATAATAATGAACGGGACGTTGCACTAATAACCCCGAGGAAAGGACCTTACCTCACGATTTTGTTCATTGGCGTACATGCAGGCACTTTCCCAAGAGGTTACCCATCCTAGTAGTGCTCTAGCCCCGGCTCGTTGAACTTTGGAGTTTCAAAGCAAAAATTTGCCATTACGTCAAAAGGCGCCTCTGTGAGTTAATTCAAATTTTCACATATATATTTCAGAATCACTCTCCCCCTGTTCGATGAACAGTTAAATTCATTTCCACCCCATTTTCCATCCTAGAAGTCTGCTAGGAGCCGTTACTAGTCTAGACCCTCTAGCCCCGATGAACACTCCCGCCCTTGTCGAACTGGGTCGTTATAGGCCCACTAGATTTCGTGTGGTTCGTCCCTGAACCACACACTTATTGGAGGGAGTCCCACTCTGATACCATATTATGATACCCTGGATTTAACTCAATCGGGGTATTGTCTGCTTTGGCCCGTCCCATACTGAGCCTCATAGTTTTGTCCATTGGCATACAGGCAAGCACTTTCCCAGGAGGTCATCCATTCTAGTAGTGCTCTGGCCTAAGCTCGCTTAACTTTGGAGTTCAAAGCAAAAGTTTGCCGTTACGTCAAAAGGCATCTTCGTGAGTTAATTCCAGTTTTCATATATATATTCTAGAATGGCTCTCCCCTTGTTTGGTGTATGGTTCAGTTCATTCCTACCTCTTCGCCATTCTAGAAGCCTGCCAGGAGCCATTCTTTGTCCAAACACTCTGACCCCGGCGACCACTCCCCGTCCTCATCAAACCGGGCCATTACAACACCTACCATGAGAAATTTCTTCCTACTAAAGCTTATGTCTTTTCTTGCTTCATTGTTCTCACACCTTTTCACCAATCGGAACTCCATCTTTATCAGCTGCAACAACCAAAAAAAGGCAAATCTCAAATGTTGTTTTCAGTTTCTTCCTAGATCATTTAGGGATAAGACAAAATCAAATGTACACTTCGGAGGCATGCATGCGAGTCAAGACTGAAGCTGGTTGGTGGTGCAGTTGGATCTACAGCAACCGCTTTGGCATGTCTGGTTATGTAGTAATTGAATCCAACAAAATTGAATGATCCCTTGACCAGCTCTTTATTTGCGTCGGTTAGGGATAAGCATGGTCCGGGTGGGCAATTTCCACCCTAGAATCGGGAATCGCCCACTAAGGACCGATTCCAAAAAATTGAAATCAGAAACCGCCCGTTGGTTCTATGGATCTAGCCGAGAACCGGACTGTTGGTCTGGTTTGGTTCCTAGGTTGGTCCATGGAACTGGTCACACAAGCCAAGGATGGAGACAGAAAGACGAAGATGAAGAGTCGAAGACGGTGAGGCGAGCATCGACCGAGAAGAGAGAGAGTGAGAGTGAGCATGAGGAGAAAGCAAAAGAAGGTATTTCTCGACTCAATGTGAAATTGTTAACGTCGAGTGAGTTAGGTTTAGTTTAGGAATTTAGGAATTTTCTGTTTTAAAAAAATTAAAAATTAAATAAATATATTATATTTATTATTATATTACCGGTCCGGTCCGGGTGGGCAGGCAGGCGATTCCATACTTGGAATATGCCTGGAACCGCGAACCGGACCGGTACCCATTGATTCTCAAAAATTGAAATCGGGAACCGAACTGGTTCTCTTAGGAACCACAGATTTTGATCCGGTTCCGAGTGGTTTCCGGTTCCTTTGCACACCCCTGACGTCAGTGAAAGTGGGTAATTTCTCTTTTACCAAACTTCTCACGGAAGTTGGATATGATCCATAAACTAGTGGCCCCATGAACCTGTTGTTACGAGGCAATGTTTTTGAGTGGTTGAAAATAGTGAGGTAGATGGGATGAACGTTGAAGTGAAATATGAAGATTGGGGTTACATGATATAATTAAAATAAGAGAAAATCCAATATGATACCATCTTAAATTACGGAAGCAAAATAAAGCTAACTTCATAGAGTTATTACTATTCCCGACTGTCTAAAATCAAGCAGCATAAAATTCATTCATTTTAAATTGGGGAGACAGTTTGTTGAAAATGAAAAATAAATAACAAAGTTATAATTACATCATATCACAGTTTTATCAGACGAACCTATGAATCTTCAATTTTTTTTTTTGTTCTGCATATAGGATCCGAGCAATTTTACTTACCATCCTGAGTGGAAAGTCCAAGGCTCTTTTGGCGGCTTTTTCATCTTCTGCTGATTCTGAATAGGGCTCAAAATACTGAGCTACAAGGGCCATACCAACTTCTCCACCTTGATTGGCCTGGGAACAAATTTTGAAAATTTGTTCCTATAGTTCTTTTGAAGATACCCGAAAGTAGAGCTAATAAATAGAAGTGACAATTGATAAAGCAATTAGAATAAGGATGAAGTATATGGCTTACTTGGAACTTTTCCTTTCAGCAGCGTGAGCAAGTATTAGGTCGTGGCTCACAACATAAGGCCAGTGGATGAATAACCAGCTGGGCATGCACGAGCTGGTACGGAGCGCCTCCCTGGCGGTGCAACACCATAGTCATAACCAAGTTGGGCTACCATCAGCGGCTCGTTCACTGTGATCCACTTTTTGACCCTATCTCTGTAAGTTTCGAAAAATAGAGAAGAATTGTTGAGTGATGACAATCATGTTCAATATGTCTAAAAAGAAGATACATCGTATGACTTCAATACAGGAAAAGAGCTTGCGATGCTGCTCACACAAATTTCCGACTCAAGGGCCCTCCATCTTTGTCTTGCAGTACTTGTGGTGGATCGAAGTGAAAAATTGTCACAAGAGGTTCAATGCCTACGTTAGATTATTAGAAAAGGTCAGATCTTGATTAGCCGTCAATGAGTGGAACTTCACCTTCGTAGGTGAGTACTGAAGGAGGAAATTACTATTATTTCACTTTGTTATCGAACTGTAATATAAATGCTAAGTATTGGAGAGACAGAAAGCTAACAAAGTACATTCAGAACAGTATTAATTTAGGGCAGAAGGACACTATTGGTGCCATAACTTGTGTACGGCGATCACTTTAGTGCCATAACTTTTTTTCGGATCACTTTGGTGTTAACTTTTTTGAAAAACGATCACTTTAGTGTTAATGCTGATGTGGCTCGCCGGAAATCCTACGTAGCGCTGACATGGCTCGCCGGAGAGGTCCATGGTTAGCCGGAGAGATCCAGTCAGCATTAAAAATAATAATAATAAAAAGAAAATACCACAAAAATTAATTTTTTTCTGTTTTTTTTATTTTTTTCTTCTCCAGCGAGGGCAACCCTCGCCGGCGTCCGACGAGACTGCCCTCGCCGGCGTCGGGCGAGGGCGGCCCAGACGAGGGAAGCCCTCACCGGATCTGGCGAGGGCGACCCTCGCCGGCGTCGGGCGAGGGCCGCCCTCGCCTGAGCTCGGGCGAGGGCCGCCCTCGCCGGATCAGGCGAGGGCGACCCTCGCCGGCGTCGGGCGAGGGAAGCCCTCGCCTGGGCCGGCGAGGGTCGCCCACGCCCGACTCAGGCGAGGGTGACCCTCGCCCACCCAGGCGAGGGCAGATCTCGCCTGGGCCGGTGAGGGCAGCCCTCGCCCGACGCCGGCGAGGGCCGCCCTTGCCGGCCCAGGCGAGGGCTTCCCTCGCCCGACGCCGGCGAGGGCAGTCTCGCCCGACGCCGGCAAGAGTTGCCCTCGCCGAAGAAGAAAGAAAAAAAAAAAGAAAAAAATTAAAAAATTTGAAAAAAAAAAGCCATGTCAGACTATTTTTTAAAAAATATAAATGTCACGTCAGCGTTTTGACCGGATTCACTAAAATGATCTATTTTTTCCGATTTTAGCACCAAAGTGATCCGAAAAAAAGTTATGGCACCAAAGTGATTGCCGTACACAAGTTATGGTACCATTAGTGTCCTTCTACCATTAATTTAGTGACTGGAATGTTGAATTTTCTTGGATGCTGCAAACTGCTAAAGGGAAAGCTCTGAGCAAGATATTTCTTAAACTGGTATGGAATGGAGCAATCTGTCACCTTTGGAGGGATTGTTCTTAAATTGGCATTAGTCCTTCTGTTAACAGAGTTCTCAGGAGTGTGCTATTTGTTGTTCGTATTACAATATCTATTTTCTTAATTGCAAAAAAAGTTGACGTAGACTGAAGAAGATAAGGTCTTGCTCTAGGTGGGGAGTATCTTTTTTTTTTTTGGGTCGGATGGTGGGGAGTATCTTTGCCTGCTTAACTTGGGAGGATTATTGAAGTTGCTCTCTTGTCGAAGTACTCTGTAGCTATGTTCTTGGAGCAATCTGTTTGGACTCTTTGAGACATTCGAGAGTCTTTGGGACATCTTGTGAGGGTTTCTGGGGTTTTAAGGTGGTGATGTATGATTTGGGACATTATGTTGCTTTGGGTTCACAAGGTTTCTTTTGGAACATTTGTAGGATTGGTATGGAAATTTGCGAGCTTGTGGTGGACATTGTTCATCCACATTGGTTCTGTGCTCAACACGATATCTTACATATAGATGGAAAAAAAAAAAGAAACAGTAACTGAGATCCTGTATCATTGTAGCAGTCACCATTTTTTATCAATTCATCAATGAGATTGTTGTAATGATCAATGCCTTCTTGGTTCACTCCACAACTTAAGGATCCACCTGCATGTTCCGAAGTAACAACAGTTCTATGTTTAAAAATTGTCAAAAAAAAGCTAAAAGGTCCGACAAACTGCAAATTTAACGACATAAGCATGACTTAAGGGCTGCAAGTTGGACAGTAAACTATAGGGACTATGGATTTTTGTTACTGAATGATAGGGACGACGACTTACCAGGCAGAATCCTCATCCAAGAAATAGAGAATCTGTAAGCATCCCCGCCAAGTTTTTTTAGCAACTACACATCTTCCTGCAATAGCATATAAACTAACACATTACCAAGAACGGTCGCTAGCCCTCCTAGAATAAATAGCATAAGTTCTCATATCAAATGCCAGACATGTGTTTATGTGATGTTATGAAGTTCCTACCCTATAACGTCTATAAGAATCCACTGCATTTTCTGGGGTACTCCTGTCTATAATCTTTCCTGATCAACAAAATGAGACCGTCAAATATATTAGACACAAGTCAATGTATGGTGGCGCCTGCTTAAAACTTGAGTCAGAAACGGCTCAGCGCTGTTAGTTCACAAAAGACAAAACATTTGAACAGGGGTTATGAAGTGTAATCCACCTCGGAATCTCTCGGCATAGGTGTCCCAGGTGCTGAGTCCTTTCCCATATTTTCTGGCTGATCCTTCAACCTGCATATATCAAAGTAACACTTGGATTCGCATCAATGATAGGTGATAGCTTGTTGGGGACAAATTCTCTCAAGCTGCATTGCCACTCAAGCTCAAGGATGAGTTAGCAGTAAGGGGTTGTGACTCCAGAGGATGGGGATGATACCATGGCATTGAGAAGGTTCGCAATGACACGGCTGAGATATCTTAGTATAATAAAAAGATGTATGTACCTGCACAGCAGAAGTAGCAGCTCCAAACAAGAAGTCAGCAGGAAAGTCTGACCTCTTGACGTTCAATTCAGACTGTGATGCGTTCACATTCGTACCTGCAAAAGATTCACACGAATCATCACTGCCTGGAGCTGCTGCTGCTGCTGCTGCCGAGCATTGACAGAGAACTCTCAAGTATATGGGTTGCTCAGGATGGCGCTCTAGGACATGTTACATTCCATATTTGAGTTATGATACGATCCATTTTAATTCCATGTACCTTAACCAACTCAAACAGGGCAAATATGTTGTCGCATCATATTAGTCAATGGAAAGCGAAAATGCTTCGTTTTTAGCAATATGTGGAACAGAATTTTCTTGGTTAACATTTCTCAGCCATTTTGATCAGAAAAAAAAAAACCCATCAGTGATTAAACCACTGCAAAATCTTGAAGAGAAGAAAAGCAAGAGAAAATAACCGGACGGACGATGACCGAGACAGGGAAGCAAAGCGTTGAATAGGAATGGAACGAGAATCCGGATGACCATCATCCGGGACGATGACAGAGGAGACGCCACGGTCTCACGGCAGGAATCAAGGTCAGCCCGTATGACCGTCCCTGAAAACAACGGATAGAGGTGACAAAGCAGCTGTTCTTGTTGATCCGGTTTCAGGCAGCTTTATAGAGGGAGACCACCACGACCAGTAATATTTTGGACAATTTTCTTGTAACTTGTTGGAAAGCATTCAAGTATATCCATTAATTTTGACCATAATGGAAAAAACCTGATGTAATAGTTTCGTTTTGTTTTCACTTATGCGATGGCATTTTTTTTTGTCTGTCCTATCTTTCACTCTTCTCATTTTCTGACTTTTGCCTCGCACCTGTGATACTAGCGTTTTCATCCTTCAATCTCTTTGCCAGCAGGACCGCATGCCTACTGGCTATGCGGTGACATTGATGCAGCACCAAAACGATGTATCATTATAAATGAGTATTAATGCTAGTAAGTTTTTCATCGTGCTTAGTACAATTTTTTAACCTTGATAGTGACATCTTATTGCTCGACAATCCATTCTTGAAAAGACACCACTTTAGTATCATTTTATTGCAGCATGCAGCGATTCTACCACCGTCTGAAAGATTGAACATAATTGGGCCCTAAACAATATGAATACCATTTGCCACACCTTTTCACCACTTGTCAACCATAAACCATCGTCACCCAGCCAACATAACCCAACCCCTTGACCCATTGACCATGGTTCTTGTGATGAAATCTCAACCTTCTTGTGATGTTCCTCTGCAAGTGTTGTGTTATTCTGGCTAAGTGCAACTTATGCTTGTGTTTCCTTCATGGATGTCTGCAATCTATGGATAGCTGCTCGAGCTTTTTCTCAAATCTTATGGTCAGATTTATGTTCACGTTTTAGGGAGATATAAGTTATATCAGTACTTGCCACCTTGTTCGTTCGACTCCAAGTGAATCCACGAAAAAATGCCAATTTCACAGTAGGTCAGCCTTTCTCTACATGCGTGGTTAATATTAGGGGTGAGAAAGGACTTTCAACTTAAGAACTAAATCAGACCGACCATTATATATAGGTTCCAAGCCAACGTATAAAATTTGAAAACCGTCCTTAATCGGTTCCCCTGGCCTTAAATTGATTGTTTCTACTCGTTAAACCAGCCTTGTGAGACCAGTTCCTGAGTAGAATAGTTTTGAACTGGTTTCAAAGCCGGGGGAGAATCCATTTTAAACTGGTTCAAAACCAAACTCTACAAGTCTCTTCATTAAGAAATTTTGCAAAAAAAAAAAAATATTGAGGTTGAGTATCTCAACATAAGCAAGCTGCCTCCTGAACCGACCGGTTCAGAACTCAATTCCAAAAACTTGGAACTAAATTTGATAGGGTCCTGAATCTACCCACCACGTGATGGATCACCCCTAATAAGTACTCTTCCTATACCCGTTGTTGCCAAAACCTTAGGATGTATTCTAAATTCCCTAATGTCTAATTTCTTTGCTGTAACAAAAACGGTTCATGTTATGGACACTTTATCTTGACAGATAATACCGACACCGAGATTAACACGATGGAGAGATATTCATCATAGGATCGGAATCTAAAATCCAAAGTCATCATTAGCCTATAGTGGTTGGATTAGGGAGGCCTATTTCAAAATTTTTCCCTATTTTGAAGGAGAACATTTTATAGTTAGGTATATTTCATCTTTGTAATAATGACGAAGGCCCCAAGTTGTTTAATCTCTCTGACAATGACCAAAGGAAGTTTAATTACATTTGGTTTGGCTGTGGGACATGCTCATCATCGCAGACAGTTCCACTCTTAGGTTTGCTTCTTCTATATGTTTAGTTATCATTTTCAGTGCAAGCGGCAGCAGCAGCGGCGGCAGAGGACGACGTTGTTATGTTTTTGTAACCGACGGGCATCTCAACGCGCGCCGTCGGTTATTGGCTTCCAACTGTAATAACCGAAGCATCGCCCGCTTCTCTTTCTCTCTTTCTCCTCCTGCTTCCGCTTCCCATTTCCATGGCGGGCCCGACTAGCCCCTCCCGCCGCTCCGCCGTCGACCCCGGCAGCGGCTACTGCTCCGCCACCAGGACCTTCCGCAGCCTCCGCCCCCACGTCCCCCTCCCTCCCCCGTCCCTCCCCCTCTCCGTCTCCCACTACGCCCTCTCCCTCCTCCCCCTCCACCTCCACCTCCACCTCCTCCACCGCCTTCCTCGTCCACGCCTCCTCCGGCCACCGCCTCTCCTACCCGGACTTCCTCCGCCGCGTCCGCTCCCTCGCCATCTCCCTCCAGTCCAGCTTCTCCCTCGCCAAGGGCGACGTGGCCTTCATCCTCGCCCCTCCCTCCCTGCACGTCCCCGTCGTCTACTTCGCCCTCCTCTCCATCGGCGTCGTCGTCTCCCCCGCCAATCCCCTCAGCTCCCCCTCCGAGATCGCCCACCAGGTCCGCCTCTGCCGGCCTGCCATCGCCTTCTCCACCTCCCAGATCGCTCCCAAGCTCCCCAGGGTCCCCCACGGCACCGTCCTCATCGACTCGCCCCAGTTCGATTCCATGCTGGCTCAGTACGGCTCGGTTCCTCTGGCGGAGGCGATGCCTCCGAACCAGGTAGAGCAGTCTGATTCGGCGGCCATCCTGTTCTCGTCGGGCACAACGGGCAGAGTCAAAGGAGTCCTGCTGACTCACCGCAATCTGATTGCGCTGCTCGCGGGGTTTTATCAATCGCGGCTACAGCGAGCCGAGCACGAGCCGCACCCAGTGTCCCTCTTCGTGCTGCCTCTGTTCCACGTGTTCGGGTTCTTCATGCTGATCAAAGCGTTCGCGCTTGGGGAGACGGCGGTTCTGATGGAGAGGTTCGATTTCGTGGAGATGTTAAGGGCGATCGAGAAGTACCGAGTGACGTACATGCCGGTCTCCCCGCCGTTGATCGTGGCATTCGTGAAGTCGGAGATCGCGGGGAAGTACGATCTGAGCTCGCTCCAGGTGCTCGGATCCGGCGGCGCTCCGCTCGGGAAGGAGGTCGCCGATGGGTTCAGAGAAAGATTCCCCCATGTGGAGATCGTTCAGGTAAATTTATAATTAATATTTGGTAGGGTCTAGATCAAACTCGATACGCTTTTGTCAATGCTTAATTGTTTATCCAGATAGATGGTGCGTCCTTGTTTATGATGATGGTTGTCCAAGTTAGGGAATACCGTCATTAACTACAAATTTTTTCACATTCTAACAAAATAATAGTTAGTCGAATGCTGATCTGTAACAAACCCTTGGAAGGATGCGTGATTAAACTATTGATTAATGTTCAATTTGATTGTGAACTATCATGATTCCTGGTTTTAAAGTGTTTAGACGATGACCTGGTATGTGATCAAATGAAGAAGAAGAAATCTCCTCTAGTTGCGAGCTTTTACTTTTTATGAAGACGGTAGGCCAGCATGAGCACCTTCCTCTTGCACTATGGTCCTCGGAGGAGCCTAGCGGCAAGTGGTGCATTGTTAGATCCGGATCCCATGGAGTGTAACTGAGATTAACACTCGAAATTTGTGCAACTTTCTAACTAAGTTGGCGAGTTTGGTTACTTGCTTATGAACTTAAGCCCCCGTTATCGGGTTTGGATCATCATAGTTATAACCAGGGTGTTCTTCAATAGTTAATAATCTGAAGGATTGATTAAAAGTTACATAATGTGTTGATTGAACTATGTGGGTTAAAACGATTGCTTTAAGCAATAACTAGTATAACAAGCTCGAACTTCTAATCGTCTGTCTCGTACTTTCTCGACTACTATGGCAATGGCTTCCTGCCCCTACTAATCTGGGAAACTATCCGACTTCTGTTTCAGCTCTGCTTATGTTTGAAATATCAAATTGTTCTTCTGATTTGTAAGTTTGTAATGTGAGAAAACCATGATGCTACTAATACTACATCAGATTTCTATCTCTTAAGTGTCAAATACTCTCATTGTGTAATAGGGATATGGTCTGACAGAGACTGGTGGAGTGGGAACCAGGACATTGGGGCCTGATGAGGCGAACCACCATGGTTCCGTCGGTCGCATAGCTCATCACATGGAAGCAAAGATTGTTGATCCAACCACTGGGGATGCCCTGCCTTCTGGTCAGAGAGGAGAGCTATGGTTGCGAGGCCCAACAATCATGAAATGTAAGGATTGGCCATAATTAGGAGCTTTATTCAACTGTGTAAACATAACACCTTCCTTTGACACTTCCGACTGGAAGTTATCCATCAGTTTATCGTGCTTGTTCCCTAGCATCAAATGTCTGGCTCTTTTTCTGGGTGGTGTTACGTTATTTGCTGCTGATTTCAGGACTCCATTCACATTTTGTTGACATGTTTCAATTGTTGCTCCTTTCGACACATCTTCCTTTAACAGTATATCTCTCAGTATCTTGCATTTCACCTTTTCATCATGACCAACAACATTTTGCACCTTTTTGTCATTGTGGATCCAAATTGTGAGGATTTGTAGTCATAACGGCAAATACTGGGCCAATTGGTTGCTTCACGATGGAAACAATAGAAAAAGAATCTATGTTGGCCAGATTCTAGGTTGCCCTTGTCAATAGGAAGTTCAAATTACTAGCTTGTAAGGTAGCTGCATTATACATGGTGACATGGTGCTACGCAAATAAAATTTGCTAGCGAGTACTAGTACTGCCTTTTTGAGTATTTTTTTTTTATCATTCACCATTAACAAATTCAGCACATATTCCATTGAATTAATATTCTCTGATTTCCCCACAATAGAATGGTGCTAAAAATAGGTGACTGGAGTGTCAGGTTATGTCGGGGATGACAAGGCAACTGCCGAAACAATTGACTCGGACTGTTGGTTGAGGACTGGTGACCTTTGTTATTTTGACTCCGAGGGGTTCTTGTTCATTGTGGACAGACTCAAGGAGTTGATTAAATACAAGGGATATCAGGTGACTAGTTAAAATGGCCTTTTTCTCCAGTTGTTTTTGGCTTGTCGGTTGCCTTCTCTCATCAAGTCATGACGGATCATCGTATGCATATTTCAGGTTGCTCCTGCTGAGTTGGAACATCTTCTTCACTCCAACCCTGATGTTGCGGATGCTGCTGTGATTCCGTATGCATCTTGACTTCCTTGAGTATTTCTTATCACTCAAATTACATTTTGCAGAATTCAGAACTCATATGTTCTTTTTAGTTTTAATATTTGGTATGATTCGTATGTATTGCTCAAATTACATCTTGCAGAAGTTAGAAGTCATATGTTTTTTTAGTTATAATAATTGATATGATTCATATGAATTGCCGGCTCCTATATCAAACTTTTCCCACACTTTTAAATTTGCATCTGTTAGTAGGATGTGCTCTGCATTTTTCCGGAGACTATTGCTCATTGAAGATGATACATCAGTTTACATATAGGCATTTCAGTCAAACTTCTGTTGTAAAACAAGTTCATCAGAATTTCCTAGACTGTTTGTCTTCTTGCCATTTCTTAACTCACAGTAGTCCTATGTTGCTTTAAGTGATCCACTTTTTCTGTCCTTTGTAATTATGTGGAGGCAGTTATCCTGATGAAGAAGTAGGGCAGATTCCCATGGCTTTCGTGGTTAGAAAACCTGGAAGCAACATTACTGAATCTCAGGTTATGGACTTCATCTCTAAACAGGTAATTTTTGGAATCCCCTGAGCGACTGTACTTGTCTCTCCCATATAGAATGGAGATAAATTGTTTCTAGACACATGTCAAGGGTGCCTGGAGGCTTTTAAGGTGCTGTACGTATCTGCATTTATTTGCACTGAGTTGTGCTATCTTATGTTTAATGCTGCAAAAGGATTACAACTTGGTCTTTGGGGTCTGTTTCCTGCTATATAACATGGTAGGAAACAGATCACATTTGATGCTGCTTATTATGAGAGAGATGTAAAATACGAGATTCAACAGCCCATTGACTTGCACCTTCTCCTCTCCTCTTAGAAGTTCTTGCAGTTATGTAGAACTCTCGGACTGAAAGCAAACACGGGATTTTCCACTCATTCAATCTCATGCATAAAAGGACATCCATACATAATCCGTGCATGCTATGGATATATATGTGCTAGCTTACCTTATAGGTCATGTAATCATTGTCTTCTCTTTGTTCAAGTGCTTTGACTCCTGGGAACAGTACTTTGGACAGTTTTCGGGAATATGCACGCAGGATAATAGGATTACCCTAGAATTACTATCACAATTCTCAATTAGAGTTGACAATTTATCTAGTGGTTCCAAATTATTACTTTGAGTACCACCGCAGGTTGCTCCATACAAGAAGATAAGACGGGTAGCTTTCATTGGTAGCATCCCAAAATCTCCAGCAGGGAAGATCTTGAGGAGAGAACTGGTCGATCTTGCCACATCTGTCAGATCAGCTAAACTCTAGACAGTATGCTCAGAAGAGGAAATTGGACTTCTCGGTGCATGTTGTTTCAAGTTCTTTTGACACTTTTTGGGGCATCTATATAATTTGGAAGACCACCAAGGCATTACTAGCGAGTAGCTAATCCATTGTAATTTGATTCCTACAAAAGCTAATTTAGAAAAAGCTGTTCCTTGGAGCGAAAGAGGACTACATTGGCACGCAATTTTGAAAGCCTCATTTCCGTCCTTCTGGCTTTCATTGGCAATCTGAATTGCAATAATGGGAATCCCCCCTCCTGCAAGCAGTAACATTTCCCGTATCTTTTCCTTGTAAGTAAATGATGGTAAGAATTACCACGGCCTGCTTCATACACGATTGGCTAGTTACATTGCTCATAGAAACACCGAACTAATCACTACATGGTTAAGAGGTTGTGTTTGGCTTCTGAACAAGCTAGAGAATGAGAAGAAACTGAAAGAATTCAGCTGGACAGTCATCTCTCCTTTTTTTTGGGCTGTGCAGTCATGTATGTGTATCCGGCATTGTTCATGAGGTTCGCCTGGACGGTGCTGCCGCACAACTACTTACTTCTTGCGTGCCGTGCCTCGAATTAGGCTGTACAATTGTATCAGCTCTCTCGATGGGCAAAGAACCAAGGGTAAGAAAAGGCCATTACACCGTTGAATATGAGCCTACTCGCATCCTCTCTCTTTTCATTTCCATTTGCAAGTGCAGTTGTGCCTCTTTCTCTGCCGAACTTGTATGGGATTACTTCCTTTTTTCGCCGCTTTGTTCCTATTCCTCAATCTGCTACGTAAGGAAATATTACTGTACTTGGCTTGTGGAATCTTTTAGAAGTGATTGTCTCCATGTGGAGTCATTCCACCCAGCATAAGCATTTCCTGTTAGGCCACTAGCAATGCCGCATACAAATGTATAAGCGTAAAGGAGCACATGTTTTTGGGAAATATTCATTATCTAACAATGCATACTGTTTGGTAATGTTCTACGGGTTCAACAGGATTGCAACTGAACCACAGTTGCATCTAAACCATTCATGCTGACAATATATACTTTGAAACATGTCCAGAGTTTCCACGGCAAGTTGCGTGGACATGATCTAAGAATGCTTAAAATAGGCGAATCAAATGGGAATCATCCATAGTTATTGATTCGAGGAACATGCTAGAGATGAAACCAAAGAGCATGGCTCCCTTATTACATTCTTACTACAGTTCCCTAAGTCTGGCAAGCGATTTGGGTTTGTGTAGGCATGTGCGTGCGTGCTTGTGCATTAGGTACATGAACCAGAACGAATCTTAGAGTCACACTTCGATTTTTTTTGTGATTGCATCTTGGTAAATATTGAGATGTACGTGTAAGTTGTGTTAGAAAAGTCTCACATTGAAATGAAGTGATTAATATATACAAATTGATCAATAACTCATTGTCTTAAATTTTTTAGTAAAGGTGGGTCCAACTGAATATGTTGACGGGCTTAGACTTAGCTCTCTCTTGGCGGTTTTCTCAGCCTTCTGCTGCGCACTCTCAACAGTGAGACTCATGGCCACCTATACATGTGGCTCACTTTGTAGTTCTGGTTTTTGGTATAATTGCTAGATAGCATTCTTGTATCCTTCACTCAGGTACTTGGAAAAAGCAAAAAGATGAAGCCTCCGCCCAGCAACTTTGATGTCCATTTCTTCCCCTGCCCTGCTGTTCCATAGCTTTTCACGAGGTTTTCTTACTGGTTCTTTGACTTCTTGTTCGGGACTCTTGGATAATTCGCTTTAAGCTCCAACGACTAAAGCCGTTCATGAATCTGAACCAGAATGATGCAAAGGATGTTGACCCCCGACATATATTCTATGTGCCCTCGCAGACATATCGGAATCTAACGTATCTCGTGCATGCTTTTTACCTTGTTCTGCCGCCTCCAGCCCACGAGAAAAATGCCAATTTCATGGTAGATCTGCCTTTTTCTGACGATGAGCAGTTAATACTCTTCCTCGACAATTTCGCGGGGAATTTCCCGAATTCCTCGACACTAAATTTCTTTGCGGTAACCCAAACGGTTTGTGTAACGGGCTTTATCTCCGCGCACACATTACTGGCATCAAGATTAACATGATGTAGAGATACTCGTTAAATGATGGGAATCTAGAATCCAAATTCATCATCAGCAACTTAATTTGGTTTGGATTAGGGTGGCCCGGTCGGTCTCGATTCGATTGCCACCTCTAGGCTCTCCATTGGAACACCTACACGGTCTCCCGGCGAGTAACGCATAAGGAAAACGGACTTTGGCCAAAGGGAACGCGAGAATGCGCAAAACAGACTCGGCTCGCGAGCCCGAACTTTGAATCCGGTCATTGTAACACTGCACATGTTCTTCCATTCATGGAATTGTCGACATCGGTTTTTTGTTTTTCCAAATCATGCACAGTGCATTCCCGTCCCGTTCCCATATCAAGTGGCCATCCTCATTAAGATGTGATGTGACTGCAAGTTCAGAAAAAGAACGGGGGGGTTGGATTTGACAGTTGACCAAAGCAGGCGAACCGCTCGGCCGTTGACCGAAGAAGCTTCTTTTAAATTGACTTTTGAGGGGAGGGCGGGGACATGTGCACTTGACAAGTTCCTCCTTCTCTCGTACCTTCGATGTCTCTTTTTATAAATTTGGAAATTAGGTCCCAGTGCCTCGACGGTCCACGTCATCGGAAAACGCACGAGCCGCAACATTTGTTTCGCTCCGCACCTAACAACAAGTGGGTGAAAATATCTCGATTTCGCACGTATTTCTGTCCGCACAAAACAATTTTAAAGGTCTAAAATTATACACTATATTGACTTGGCCCTCCCCCATTTACGAAGATGAAAGCTATCGACTTGGAATAATTTGGCCTAATCTTTAAAATTCGTATTGAAGGTTTCGTCCGATTTGTTGATATTGAATGAGTAGACTTTGCGTATCTTTAGCCTTGGTCATTGTTGTCTCTTTTGCTCGAGCATGCTTTAAGGCTTAAACAGACTTGAGGCTTGTCGAGCACAATTTTCCGTTACAAGGAATTTCTAAGTTTTGATCTTCTTGATCGGATTCAGTTTTTGATTCATACTTTTATGTTGAAGCCGCATTTCGTATGAAATCCTTTGGATGGCTTCTTTTCTCTTTCTTTTAGTAAATGCTCACATTTAGACACCTTTGTTGCCAATTGAGATAAATCGATAGAGTCTTGTCCTTCAAATCTTTATAGCCGAATCTGTATTTTTCGTTCGTTGAGAGTGAAGTGAGGCATCAATTTCTGACCTTCTTAAATCCATCAATTAATTGATCGATTGACTCGATATTGTATTAACAGAGTCTCGCTGGGTCAACAACCGATACCTTAGGTATCATTTTATAGAATTGAGAATGAAATTGTATTCTCATCTCCTCCCAATTACACACTGGCTTAGGAAATAAATTAGTGTACCAGGTAGAGGTAATTTTTGACAAAGACAAAGGATATAACCTAAGTCTTAACAATTCATTCGTTCTTTGTCTCACCAAATCAGGTTATGATTTGGCCAAAGCGTTCACAGTCACCCGATTTTCTTCACCAATGAAGATGGCAAAGTCAAAGAGTTTTAAAGCCTCTAAGAAAAGGCTAGGTGTCCACCCAGTTAGGATAGGGTTGTTGGAGTTAGCGAATACTTCGGGGACTATTGTTTCTCACACGGGGTACGCCCACGTGAGCTTAGGGAAACTAAAGTGTTATCCGACGACATGTGATCTCTGCGTGCGGAATGCGGGGGTTCGGAGGCAGCGCCCCCGACACGGGTGCCTCGCTGCCCGGTCAGCGGGCGGGAGTTCGGGGGCAGCGCCCCCCGACGGGGATTCCCCTGACTGGGTTTGGATTTTTATTTAAGCTGGCCCGTATGGTATAAGATTAATAGATTTCATATAGGTTTAGGTTTTGGGTCCGTTTAGGACACATATATATTTTGCTCATTTTTCTAATTATTGTAACGAGTTGAGTGGCTGTAAATCAAAAATCATAGTGAAATCTCTTTGCAGAACGTAGCCCTATTCGAGGGTCAACCTGAGTAAAATTCGTGCATCGCTTATTTTCTCTGTCTTCTACATGATCGCTCTGTTTCGATTCTCGATATATCTCTTCAAGGGTTTCCCCCAATACAGGTCTAACAACTCCTATATCTAAGCCTAATTGTTGCCAAACTCCTACGGCTTATTGCTCCGGGATCATTTGTGGAATAAGTAGTCCATCTTGTCGCCCCCTGGGCAATGATAGTCTAGCCGGATTATCCGTGTCACCATTCATCGGCACAATAGGCCTACACGGCATGTTTGCCACGTTATGTGGCACACTCCAGCCTGACATTCGGCTATTACTATTACTTTTTCCTTGATTAGATTTGGACCTTTGCATAATTCTTATTGGGGGGGGGGGGGGGGAAATCCAGCCTATATTATTAGAACTATTGATCTGACTAGAAGAAGTAGGAACCTACCCTTACACCATTGGGTTCCCCTAGAGTAGAAGTGGCTGGTTAGACGATCCTCATCTCGAGATGGTATCATTGATTGCATGAATGACCATAAACTTGATTACATCGGACATATGCCTCACTATGTGGTGGGTCATCCCGTTTTGCCGATCTTCAAGCAACCTCCTCATCGTTGACACCCTTTTAGGGTTTGGTGCCTCTTCCTTCACTTGTTCTTCAGTGAGTCTTGGAAGGTCAACATTTCCTCGAATCAATAAAAAGTGTCCCACTAGCCATGCCAAAAAGATGTTTTACCTAAAAAGAAAAATATCTTTTTTCCAAAACGATCGATTTTGGATTTTTTTTCCTTCTTTGGAAAACAATTTTAGGTAACAGTGGACATGAAAGTAAATGGCAAAGTTCGATTGTTCTCCCTTTCCTGGGTTCCCTTGATGTACTTATCCATTTTTTGGTTTTTGTATAGTCCCTGTTGAACCATTCTCACCCTATCTGGGTCTAGGGTGGTTTTGACTTTAGTTTGTATTTGGTGTATTGAAAAGTAATACAATTCTTGCATTTACCAAAAAAAAAAATAATAAATGGCAAAGAATTTAAGTGTATGAATACCAAAACAATCATTGTCTTTAACGCAGATGATATATGGAAGACGAAGGATCGCAAAAAAGTAAGGAACAATCAATCTTCTATGCTGTTTAATGAACCCTTACACAAAGCACAATGTGGATCAACAGTTACTTACAAACAGTTACTAAGGAGTTACCTATATAATTCGTGACTCTTATTATTTATCAACGGTTACCCACAAGAGGTTACAAATTTCGTAATTATCGGCTCCACCAATTAACGGTGACATTTTGGTGTCAACATGCCAACGGATCTTCTTTTCACTCACCGATCATTCTGGTCCAACACTTGGTCGCACTTTGCCTGCGCCCACTGTCGATAACTTTCTCAATGATTTCATCGATCAGCTCTCGGGGCTACCCATGACCGAAATCTATTCGTCAACTAAAACGACTTAATTACTGCTTCTTTTTTTTTTGTGTTAACGCTACCGTATCTACTACACCATCACCATGTTCTTTTGCCTCCACAAGAATCTGTGCAAATTTCATGGTAGGCTTGCCTTTCTCCAACGATTCGCGGTTGATAGTCTTCCGACACCCTTGTCGCCAAAACCTTAAAGCTGTACATTCCTCCACGCTAAATTTCTCTGCAATGACACAAACTGCTCGTGCCACAGGCTTTCTCTTGGTAGATATTACCGGCACCGAGATCAACATGATGTGAAGATATTCACCGTGCGATCGGAGGTCATCAAGCACTCATCTCATTTTGATACAAATGTGGTTCGTTGGGGGCAGTTAAACTTACATCTTGTAATGACGAGGAAGGGGTGTGAATGCGCTCCCCGAAAAGGGGGTTTAATAAACTTTTGGCGGGGGGTGGAGGGGGCCATGAACATGATCTAGTTTTATCAGTTGTCAATTCATATGAACCATCCTTAGCCGCAACCTGCTCCGACATGGTCCTTTCCCAGATTTTGCTTCCATGCCCCTTTCTGTCATTGGAAATTCACGACGAAGTACGGAGACACGCCATCCATGCGATTGCCCCACGGCTCCACGTGAACAGAAACGCAAAGCCGGTTTCGTCTTCAAAATTGATTCACTAATCTAACGAGTTCAAATAAAGCGGATATTTTCATTAAGGGGGAAACGACACGTATGATTGTTGAACTTTAGTCTAATATGTAATGTCATCTTTAAACTTTTTAATTTATTCAATGCAATCCCTCAAGTTTCGGTACATGTCCGATCTGGTCCCTATATAAAAATGTTCGATTTTGACTCGGAACTCGAATTAATGGACTAAGGATTCGATTGTACATTGAGTTAAAGTTCAAGAATCACATTAAACAAATTAAAAATCCAGAGATGACGAGAGATAATTATGATAGTTCCGTACGATATTTTCCCGTTTTAGAGATAATTAGAATATTACTTTCGATTTTCAGTATCTCTGAAGATCGCGCCTATATCTCTACTTTTTTTTGGGGGGTCAAAAACGATATCTTTACGTCGAGATATACAGCTCAAATTTATTTTTCCGCATTATTATTATTATTCTTAACCGATGAGGGATTTTTTTAATTTTAATTTAATTTAAACTTATGGTTACCGCCCAAAGAGGACGAGATGTTCTATATAAACAAGAGATTGTGGCGTTTCCAGCAGGAGCCCAACAGTCATAACAGAAGCATCCAAAGACCCCATCACCACCGCCTCCCTCCCTCCACCGTCCCCATGGCCGACCACCCTTCCAGCGCCGCCGTCGACCACGGCAGCGGCTACTGCTCCGCCACCAGGACCTTCCGCAGCCTCCGCCCCCACGTCCCCCTCCCTCCCCCGTCCCTCCCCCTCTCCGTCTCCCACTACGCCCTCTCCCTCCTCCCCTCCTCAACCTCCACCTCCTCCACCGCCTTCCTCGTCCACGCCTCCTCCGGCCACCGCCTCTCCTACCCGGACTTCCTCCGCCGCGTCCGCTCCCTCGCCGTCTCCCTCCAGTCCCGCTTCTCCCTCGCCAAGGGCGACGTGGCCTTCATCATCGCCCCTCCCTCCCTGCACGTCCCCGTCGTCTACTTCGCCCTCCTCTCCATCGGCGTCGTCGTCTCCCCCGCCAATCCCCTCAGCTCCCCCTCCGAGATCGCCCACCAGTTCCGCCTCTGCCGGCCGGCCATCGCCTTCTCCACCTCCCAGATCGCTCCCAAGCTCCCCGGGGTCCCCCGCGGCACCGTCCTCATCGACTCGCCCGAGTTCGATTCCATGCTGACTCGGTACGGCTCGAGCGTCGACGGCGCTGCGGCGGAGGCGATGCCTCCGAGCCGGGTCGAGCAGTCCGATTCGGCGGCCATCCTGTTCTCGTCGGGCACGACGGGCAGAGTCAAAGGAGTCCTGCTGACTCACCGCAATCTGATTGCGCTGCTCGCTGGGCTTTATGAGCTGCAGCCGGAGCGAGACGCGTCGGAGCCGCACCCCGTGGCCCTCTTCACGCTGCCCCTGTTCCACGTGTTCGGGTTCTTCATGCTGGTCAGAGCGTTCGCGTTCGGTGAGACGGCGGTTCTGATGGAGAAGTTCGATTTCGTGGCGATGTTAAGGGCTATCGAGAAGTACCGAGTGACGTACATGCCGGTCTCCCCGCCGCTGATCGTGGCGTTCGTGAAGTCGGAGATCACCGGGAAGTACGACCTGAGCTCGCTTCAGGGGCTCGGGTGCGGCGGCGCCCCGCTCGGGAAGGAGGTCGCCCACCGTTTCAGAGAGAAGTTCCCGCACGTGGAGATCCTCCAGGTAATTTTATACCATTATCATCTGCGAACACTAACTCCCACATGACATTGGGCGGGGCTCAAAATCGAAAATTGAGACGCTTTTTGGTCAATGCTTAAATTGTTTATCCAGACGGAGAGTGTGGCATTTGTTTACCTTTGAAATGATGGGCTTCTAGAGCTGGTTGACCGAGTTTGGGAGGACCCCATTATCTACTAACGTTCTGACTTTCTGATAGAACAATACCTGGTCGAATGTAAATCGGCAACAATCCCCGAGACGGGTGCGTGATTAACTATTGATAAATGTATAATTTGAATGTGAACTCTCGTGACGCTTGACCTGGTACTGGTGACCTTTCTTAATTCGAGCCACGACATCTGTCGGCTGAATAGTATGAAACGGCATTCTATATGGAGACGAAGAGGTCTCCCATAGTTGTCAGCTTTGACTGCTCTTTTTGGAGACGGTGGAGGCCAGCATGAGCTCCTTCCTCTTGCAGTGTGGTCCTACGAGTGGGCATAGCGGCAAGTGGTGCATTATTAGATCCTGAGTCCAGTGGAGCGCAATTGAGTTCGACACTCTGTCTAACCAAGTTGGCGAGTTTGGTTGCTTCCTTTGGAACTTATGCCCCCATGATCAGGTTTGGATTATTGTAGATATAACCGGGGTGTTCTTCAACTAATTTGTTAATAATTCGAAAAATTGGCTGAAAGTAACATAATGCATTGATTGGACTATGTGGGTTAAAATGATATCTTTAAGCAGTAACTAGTTTAGTGAGCTCTTTAACTTCTACTCATGTGTCAAACGAAGTAATCTCATTCGGTACTTTCTCGACTACTAGCAAATGGCTGCCCGTGCCTACTAATCTGGGAAACTATCAAACTTCTGTTTCAGCTCTGCTTATATTTGAGATATCAAATTGTTCTTCTGATTATTAGGTTTATAATGTGTGAAAACTATAACGCTACTAATACTTCCTCGGATTTCTAACTCAAAGGGTCAATACTCTCATTGTATAATAGGGATATGGTCTGACAGAGACTTGTGGAGGGGCAACTAGGATATTGGGGCCCGATGAGGCAAACCACCATGGTTCTGTCGGTCGGATAGCTGAAAATATGGAAGCAAAGATAGTTGATCCTACCACTGGGGATGCCCTGCCTCCTGGTCAGAGAGGAGAGCTATGGCTGCGAGGCCCAACTATCATGAAAGGTAAGAATGGGCCATAATTAGGAGCTTTATTAAACTGTGTGAAAATAACACCTTCCTTTGCTTTTATTTTGACACTTGTGATCAAAAGTTCTCAATCAGTTTATCGTGCGTCTTGCCTAGCATCAAATGACTGGCTCTTTTTCTGGGTGGATGTTACTTGATCTGCTGTTGATCACAGGACTCTATATATTTTCATGGTTGCTTCTTTGGACGCATCTTCCTTTGACAAAATATTTCTCAGTATGTAGCATTGCACCTCCACATTTTGCACCTTTTTGTCATTGTGGATTGAAATTCCAAGGATTGATAATTATAACAGCCGATACTGGGTCATTTGGTTGATTCATGATGGAAACAATAGAAAATGAATCTATGTCGGCCAGATTCTAGGTTCCATTGTGAACAGGAAGTTCAAACTGCTTGCTTGAAAGGCAGCTGCATTAGAAACGGTGCTATGCAAATAAAAATTGCTAGCGAGTATTATTACTACCGTCTGTCTGATGTTTATCACTTATCAATAACAAATTGAGTTCATTAAACCATTGAATAGAAACTATCTGAAGTCCCCACATTAGAATGGTGCTAACAATAGGTTACTGGAGTTGCAGGTTATGTAGGGGATGACAAAGCAACTGCTGAGACAATTGACTTGGATGGTTGGTTGAGGACTGGTGACCTTTGTTATATCGACTCCGAGGGGTTCTTGTTCATTGTGGACAGACTCAAGGAGTTGATTAAATACAAGGGATATCAGGTGACTAGCCCGATATGGCATTTTCACTGGATGGTTTTTGGCTTGTCTTCGGTTGTCTGTTCTCATCAACTGGTGATGGATCATCTCATGCATCTTTCAGGTTGCTCCTGCTGAGTTGGAACATCTTCTTCACTCCAACCCTGATATTGCGGATGCTGCTGTGATTCCGTATGCATCTTCACTTTCTTAATTGTTTTCTTATCGCTCAAATTACATTCTGCAGGAGTCAGAACTCATATATCCTTTCAGTTTTCAAATCCTTGGTATGATTCGTATGAATTGCCGGCTTCTATCTCAAACTTTTCCCACACCCTTAAAATTTTTTGCATCTCTTAGTAGGATGTGCTCTGCATTTTTCATGAGGCTATTGTTCATTGAGGATGATACATCAGTTTACATATCGGCATTTCAGTAAAATTTATGTTATTAAACAAGTTCATCAGAATTTCCTAGACTGTTTGTCTTCTTGCCTTTTCTTAACTGCACAGTAGTGATATGTTGCTTTTGTTGATCCACTTTTTCTGTGTTTTGTGATCATGTGGAAGCAGTTATCCTGATGAAGAAGCAGGGCAGATTCCCATGGCTTGTGTGGTTAGAAAACCTGGAAGCAACATTACTGAATCTCAGGTTATGGACTTCATTGCTAAACAGGTATTTTGTGGAATCCACTCAGTGAGTGTGCTTTTCTCGCCCATAAAGCGGGGAGATGATTGTTTCTAAACATATAGCATAGTCTTTAAGATGCTGTATATATATGCATTAACTTGCACCGAGTTGCTGCTATTTTATGCTCTGTGCTGCAAAAGAATCACAACTTGGTCTCTGGGGTCTGTTTCCTGCTACACAACATGATAGGAAGCAGATTCCACTTGATGCTGTTTATTACGTAGAGATGGTAAAATAAGAAAAGTAACAGCCCATTTTATTTTTTGGTCGCTAAAGTAACAGCCCATTGAGTAGTGCCTTTTCCTCTCCACTTAGATGTTCTTGGAGTTGTGCAGAACTATTGGACTGAAAGCAAACACAGGACCTTCCACACATTCCTTCTCATACATACAAGTTCGAATGTTCATGATCTGTGCATGCCATGCATATGTATGGGCTAGTATACCTTATGGGTCATCTAATCATGGTCTTATTTTTGTTTAAATGTTTTGACTCCTGGGAATAGGTCCGACAGTTTTTAGGAATATATACAAAGAAATATACGATTTTAGCCACAATTATCAATTAGAGTTAACAGCTTTTTTGGTGGATCCAAATTTTAACTTTGAGTATTTGCTGCAGGTTGCTCCATACAAGAAGATACGGCGGGTAGCTTTCATCAGCAGCATCCCAAAATCTCCTGCAGGGAAGATCTTGAGGAGAGAACTTGTCAATCTGGCCGCATCTGTCAGATCAGCTAAACTCTAGACAGTATACTCAGAAGAGGAAATGAGGCTTCTTGATGCATTGTGTTTCTGGGGCATCTATCTAATTTGGGAGGCCACCAAGGCATTACCAGCGAGTTGCAATCCATTTGAATTTGTTCGTACAAAAGCTAATTAAAAGAAGCTGTTCCTTGAAGCGAAAGAGGACTAAACTGGCACACCATTTTCAGGGCCTCGTTTCTGTCCTCTGAGTTTTCATTAGCAACCTTTAATTTAATATTAGGAAACCCCACTTTATAAACTGCAAGCAGAAGCATTTCCTGTATTCATTCTTTGTAACTAAACGTTGGTAAAAAATAAAACAGCCTGCTTTGTACATGATTCGCTTCACTTCTTCCTTGCATCACTCTAGTCTACTTATCTGAGCATAACATTGAGCTAGTTACATTGCTCATGCGAACAGCCAAACCAATCTATATATTATAAAAGTGATTGTGTTCGGCTTCTGAACAAGCTAGAGATGATAAATTAGCACTTTTCATGTAGTTTGTAAATGCGTTCATTATTTGACAATAGACATATACGACATGACATGCTAGAATATCACCTAATGCAAATTAATTTCCCGGGTCAATCGGTTTCGAAACTGAGTGTATGGACATATTGTATTAAGACTAACTGGAATATCCACAGAAGGTAGAAGAAAGTGTGTACACTATGACGTTGGAAAAGACTGACCATTTTAAGAGATGCCCGCAAGTCTTTGAGAAACGTGGATTGCGATCTTCGTTGCTATCAACAATGACCCCTCCATGGCAGAATCTGGGACTATGACCCCGTTCAGTGACCATCGGATACTATACAACCGTAAATACTTCTTCCCTTAGCTTGAAATCTGAACTTTAGTTGAAATACCGAACCATATGCCAATACTAACCTCAATTTTTACAATTCATTATGCCCAGTCTGGTGTAGCAAACCAGAAATGAAATGTCACATGCATGTGTGCATAATAAACGAGACCCTTGACATAAACCTATGTTTATGCTTCAGTTCCTTGTGCTGTGGTTGAAACTGTGTAGGTCCCTGTCTCTACCCCTAAAAAACAAACAGGAACAGAAACGCTTCCTTCTTTGTTCAAACTAGGTAAGCTAGGGATGAGGAAAGCTACATTATTGCATTAAAATATTGTCAAGAACACAGAATTAAGATGTGATCGATAACGTCACAATCTGACCTGAACGCATCACTAAATCTAGAAAAGCAATCTAGCGGATAATGGTGACATGTTGGAAAGCTCGACTTATCTAAAAACGGTAGGTAAACATGACATCCACCAAAAGATCCAAGTCAAGATAATATCAACCACAAGACCAGAATAATGCGATCCCTATAGAGGCTCAACGTTTGAAAATTTTCATTATTATACATTTATAGATCGTACACATTTATAAAGAGAAGAAAAAATACAATCTTTGACAGAGCAAAAATCAAGGAATGCTAACTCATCTATAGTTGCAAAAATCAAGGAATGCCAACTCATCTATAGTTGGTAAGATAATTTGAAATTCAAAAAGATATCAAGAAGATTTTATATCTTAACACGCCCCTGCAAGATGGACATTCCATCAGAAACGCCCATCTTGTCTCGTAATTTTATTATCTGCGGCCGTGATAACGGTTTTGTGAGAATGTCGGCAAGTTGATCATGGGTGGAAATATGGGAGACTCGCATCTTGACAGCTTTAACAAGTTCCCGAACGAAATGGTAATAGGTCTCAATGTGTTTCATTTGGGAATGGAAGACGGGATTTGCACAAACATAACCAATTAGAATACCTTTTGTGAGAGGATCCACGATGTTGGTTAGATCGGGAATAATTTTGATGACGATTGCTGCGATTGTTTGGCCAACGGGAATTGCTTCCTGTACCATGAGTTCCGTTGCTGTAGTGGGCCGTGACTGGTGCTGCTTCAAGTCTGATTTCTTCTAACTTCAGTTGGGTTTCATAGGCCACTAACTTGTTTTGCATTTCCTCAAAGCTGATTGTGTTTTCGCAAGCCCTAATCGCTGCCGCGATTTCTTTGTATTCGGTTCCAAGTCCCCGAAGTGCAAGAATGACTAAATCATCATCGGAGAGAGGAGTGTCAATGATTGCTAATTCATCCGCAAGGGTTTTAAGTTTCTACAAAAAATCTGAAACAGAACGTGAGTTTCGGCGAGCGGTAGAGAGCCGATCCTTCGTATGCATAACTCTTGAGCGGGATTTATTTGCATATAAATTCATGAGTTTTGTTCAGGCATCGTGTGAAGAATTGCAAGGTCAATGAGAGGAATCACGGCTTCGGATACAAATGCAAAAATTGCATGAAGCAAGAGCTGATCCTGGCGAATCCAGGTTGTTGCAGCTGGATTTGGCACCATTTGATTGTCAGCTAAAACGGTGAGAGGTGGACAGACGGAAGTCCTGTCAACGAATCCCATTAAATCATAACCAATGAGCAACGCCTGAAATTGAGCACGCCAAGAGGGATAATTTGCAGCGGAGAGCTTGAATGGCAATTGGATGGCCGCCGAGATAGAAGTCAAACCATTAAGTGTGGCTGTCCCAATGGAATTAGAATCAGAATTTGAGGTGGTGTGAGCTAATTTTGAAATGACTTCCATGGTTAGAGGATGCTTGTCCATTAAGGGATAAAATATAGACAGATGAACAGCAAAAAAGTACCCTTAATTAATGGAGAAACCTGAAGTTAAGTCAGTAGTTTTTTATTTCCTTTTTTGGCTTTACGTATGCTGCATCCCACAAGAGAAACGAGCACTAGTTAGCATCACCGTACGTAGATTTTATTCAAGTTATTTCCTGATAAAATGTCGGTCTTGGAAGCCTGGAACTTATAGTAGAAAGGAAGTTTGTGTTTGAATTGGAGTTTCTATCTCTCCTTCGGAAGCAGGAGAACGAGAAGAAACGGAAAGAATTCAGCTGGACATGACCACATATATTTAAATCCTTCTGCACATGGAGAGAATGTAAAAGAATCTGTAACTTTCGGTTGCGCACTCACTTATAGAGATTAGCTGTTCTATCGAACCATATTTTAAGGACTCTTCATTTAATTAACCGTGGTTATTCTATAATATAAGTCGATTCTTTTTTTTTCCTCTTTCCATGTTCATGCTCTCTCTCGAAACCGAAATCTCTGTCCATATTGGCTTCAAATGACTGATAATAATACCAGAATATGTACTGGACATGAAGCTGCATTTAGGGCTGAGCAGCATGCAACATGGAATAGCATTGCATGTGATGCCCAAGATCATTGTTGTTAGCTTAATAACAAACGCCTTAAAAATAATAACAATAACTTCCCACTTCTAAATTCATTTTTTGTTCACAATCTGATGGTATCGTAAATAATGTCTCTAAGTAATCTAAGTGCTTTTTCAGCCAGAAACAATAGGATTAAGTGATACTAAAATTAGATATGGAAACCCTACTCTTTGAGGTTTAAAGTGGCAATCCCTTCAGCCACCTGGTGTTATGAAAGGGTCAGCAACGTTAGGTATAAAATAAAGTAACAGACTGCTAGTGAATATTTAGACAAGGGGGATTATAATAAACACATAATAAGACTCCGTCACATCATTCCATAAACTAACAAAATCTACCTTTTACATATATACCAAGTACTTATTCCATCATTGATATTATGCGGTGATAAAGTAATGAAATTGTCAATCGTTTTGCATTATAAAGTTCCAATATCCTTCTAACCACTGCAATCTTCCTTCTTATTGTGTATTTGGCAGTGTTGTGTGCCAGCTTTCGCACATTATACAAATAGCCCATCGGTCCAGTCGAAAGTGAATCGTTCATGTCGCGACCAAGGCATTACAAACAAATATTTCTTTCGTGACTTCCCAGCCTCAAGTAATTGCACCGAGTAGAGACCAAACCCGAAATACTATACTTCTCAAAGTGCGGGAAGATTAGCCTGATCGTCTTACCACTCAATCAATTTTAGGATCAGTTTTAACCTTTAATAATGTATGTGATGAAAGAATGTTCTGGCAAAACAAAGGGAAGTTCCTTGAGTTGTGGGCAAAACCGAAAGAGGGACAAAGGTGACAGAAAATGTAAAGGAAGAAGAAATATTGAAAATGTTCTTGTTGTCTGTATTCTGTACATGTACATGCCAAAATTTATAGTACAAAGAGAAGATCAAATAAAGAATAAACGAGATACATTTTCCTAATTAATCCCGATTGACTGCATCAATTAATCCTCACTATTCGTGATTAGAATCAGAATCAAGGATCAAATCGGATCTTTCTCCAACACTCCCCCTCAAGCTGGTGGCTTATATATGTCAAAGACACCTAGCTTGCTTAGAAGATACGCATGACGTCTCTTGCACAAAGACTTAGTGAAGATGTCTGCAGGCTGCTCCGCAGTTCTGATTTCTCGAGTTGTAATAATCCCTTCTTGAATTTTTTCTCGAGTGAAATGACAGTCAACTTCTATATGTTTTGTTCTTTCATGAAAAACTGGATTTGCTGCTAATTTGAGTGCTGCATCATTGTCACAAAATAGTTTACTCGCTCCATCAATTTGTACCCCAAGATCCGACAGCAAACCTCGTATCCAAATAATCTCGCAAATAGTTTTTGCCATAGCTCGATATTCTGATTCAGCTGATGATAAAGAAACTGTTGATTGTTTCTTTGTCTTCCACGAGATTAAAGATCTTCCTAGTTTGATGCAAAAACCTGTAATAGATCTTCTGGTCATTGGGCATGTCGCATAATCTGTATCACAATAAGCTGTCATTTCCATGTTGCAATCACGAGATAATAAGATTCCAAGTCCTGGACATCCTTTCAAATATTTCACGACTTTTAGTGCTGCATTCATGTGTGATTGTTTTGGGTTATGCATAAATTGGCTGAGTATCTGCACTGCATAACATATGTCAGGCCTGGTCATGGTGAGATAAATCAATTTCCCCACAAGTCGCTGATATCCTGATGGATCTTCAAGTAATGGATCTTCATTGGGTGATGTTGAGCTCTTATCATATTCAAGTGTTGTGAGCTTGACATTCTGTTCAATGGGAATATTGGCTGGCTTACATCCCGATAATCCTGCTTCAGATATGATCTCCAAGACAAACTTCCGCTGACTAAGACATATTCCCTTGTCGGATCTGGCTATCTCAATACCAAGAAAATATTTGGGAGGTCCCAAATCTTTGATATGAAAGGTAGAGCACAAATAACCCTTAAATTTCTTAATAGCGGAATCATCATTTCCCATAATAAGTATATCATCAACGTATATCAATAAATAAATTGATGAAGTACCTTGGGTCCACGTGAATAGGGCATAGTCATGCTTGGAGTGCTTAAAACCTGCATTTGTGAGTGCGGTTGTGAACTTGGCGTACCACTGTCGAGAAGCCTGTTTGAGACCATACAGGGATTTACGGAGACGACAAACCCGAGACTCCCCCTGTCTGCGTAAACCCTGTGGGAGTTCCATGTATATTTCTTCGTCCAGATCGCCATGAAGAAAGGCATTATGGACATCCATCTGATGTAGTTCCCAATTACGAAACGCAGCAACTGATAGAAAAGAGCAGACAGTGACCTCTTTGGCAACGGGAGAGAAGGTTTCATGATAATCAAAACCTTCTCGTTGTGTGAATCCTTTAGCAACTAACCGAGCCTTGTAACGTTCAATGGAACCATCTGCCTTGTATTTGATTTTATATACCCATTTGCAGCCAATGGGTTTTCTGTTTGGAGGCAGAGGAATTATATCCCAAGTATGATTATCCATAAGGGCACCCAATTCGGCTTCCATAGCTTGTTGCCATCGCAGGTCACATGCTGCTTCTTCATAAGATGAAGGTTCCTGTTCCTCAGATATGCGACTAATGCAGCACATGTGTTCTGTTGACAGTCGATTAAAAGAGACATATGAAGATACAGGATATTGGGTACTTGGAGAATTCAGCATGGGGCATATGTAGTCCTTTGTCCATGTAGGGGGACGAATTTGACGTCCAGATCGCCGAGGTGGTGGCGCAGTTGGTTGTTCCAATAATGAAGGAGATGACTGACCAATATGCTGTTGTGGAGATGGAATCGATAAATCTTCCTCCTCGGTGGATGGCATAGGTGACTCTATCGTCTGGTTTGAGTATTCGGGAGCTTCTAGTGTTTGATCAGGAGAGACAAAAACATATGGTGAAGTCATAGATAAATCTTCTTCAGATAAGAATTGATGATGTTTTGACTTCGATACAATTGTTTGGGAAGAATATGTCGATTCCTGAAATGGGAATATTTCTTCATGGAAAACAACGTCTCTACTAACAAAGAACCTGCCTGTAGATATTTCCATAACCCTGTAACCTTTCTGGAGGAGAGGATATCCCATGAACACACATCGAATGGCACGAGGGTCCATTTTGTTTCGAGGACCCACATTTGTTGCATAACATAAGCAGCCAAAAACTCTCAGGTGTCCTATTTCCGGTTGTTTGTTGAAAAGCATTTCAAAAGGAGATCGTCCCTCAAGAATTCTAGTTGGCATGCGATTAATCAAATAAGCCGCCGTGACCACACAATCACCCCAAAAAATTTCAGGAATAGATGCTTGATACTTTAGAGCTCGAGCTACTTCTAAGAGATGACGATGTTTGCGCTCTACAACCCCATTTTGTTGAGGAGTGTAGGTGCAAGAGGTTTCATGAAGTATCCCATGAGAAGCAAGGAAAGAATTGCACTCTGTAGTAAAAAACTCGCGTCCATTGTCTGTTCGAATTTTATGGACAGACTTGTCGAATTGATTTTTAATTAAGGAAAAGAAATTCGACAATTTAGAGAATGTTTGACTCTTGGATTGCATGAGGAAAACCCAAGTGGCACGAGTGTGATCATCTACAATTGTTAAGAAAAAGCAAGACCCATCATGATTTGAAGTATGATAGGGACCCCAGATGTCTACATGAAGTAGAGAGAATGCATCAGTAGCTCGAGATGTGCTTATCGGAAATGGTGCTCGTGACTGTTTTGCCAAAGGACAAATTTGACAATTTGAATAAGGAAATCGAGCACTATGACCTAAACGTTGATGAAACAGAGAATTTTTATTGCTGGTGGTAGCATTACATGAAATGCTTTTATTGAATAATGAAATATCAAAGCCCTTTGGAAAGCTAATCCAAAAATACAATCCTTGTGCAACACTACCCAAGCCCATCATGTTCCCAGTCGAATGGTCCTGAAAGAAACAGTTTTCGGAATTGAATATCACATGACAAGAGTTGTCTTCACAAATCTTGGAAACTGATATAAGGTTGAATTCAAATTCAGGAATATAGAGGACATTTTTAAGGGTAATGTTTGGACTAAGATGAACTGTTCCAATTTTGGTGACATGAGTGACAGTACCATTTGGAAGACGAACAGATGTATTAGGATTTGTTTTGTGGTGATCAGAAAGCATTCGTTCATCACAGATTATGTGGTCACTAGCGCCAGAGTCGATTATCCATGCATCAACTGAAATGCTATCATTCTTGGGAAAAGAAGTACCTGAAAAACTTGCTGCCTTGTCTGTAATCTTTAATTGATTCAATGCCCTCATGATATGCTGGTATTGATCATTAGTAATGATCTCATTTGCCCTATCAGTCCCTTGTGTCAAAACCTGATAAGCAGAAAAATCTTTCTCCTTTTTCTCTTTATCATTCGGTTTTCCATGTAACTTCCAGCATGTGTCAATAGTGTGATGTGGACGTTTGCAATAATCACAATATTTACCTTTGTTTTTAAAATTTTGTCCATTTCCTCTAGTTGACGTGGCACTTCGTGGACCATATGATTTGAAATTCGGAGCTGTTGTGGCTTGATGGAGGCCACCCGATTCATTTGCATGGATGGTTGAATGAGAACCGTATGATCCCTTCTTGTAATCTGGACCATCCATCTTTGAAACCCTATTATTTGGGTCTTCTTCATCCCAGCGATTAGAATTTCTACTGTGTGTCCCAAAAGAGGCCTGAGCTCGTGGCGGCAGCGGCGATCCCAGGGCGTTCGATGGTCGCTGTGATGTCCTCGCCGGAGCAGCGAGCGTCACGCTCTCTCCTATCTTCACGTACTCCGTCGTGGCCAGCTGCTGGTTCTCTTCTTGCACGGCCAGCTGATAGATTCGACCGAGCGGAGGTACGGGATCCATGGCAAGGATTTGGGAACGAAATGGTGAGTAACTTTCGTTTAGAATCAACAAAAAACGGGTTACCTTCTCTCTTTCACGAATCTGTCTGTACTGTTCTAGTGTCGATTCGGGTCCTTGAAGTTCCTCCTCAGCCGCCTCGAGCTCATTCCACAGAGCCGAGAGTCGGTTGAAGCAAGCGGCAACCGAGAGGTTCCCTTGCTTCAACTCCGATATGGCCTGTGTGAGCGAGAAATGCTTCGCCCGATCCATTTTTCCATACATTTCTCGAATGTTATTCCACATTTTCTTTGAGTCTTCTGTCGGTGGGAGGCCGGCGGCGACGTCGGGGGCTATACAGTTCCCAATCCAAGTGCGAACAAGTTGGTTGCATTTGCGCCAATATCGCTGTATCCGGTCGTCGGTCGAAAAGGGCACGGTTCCGTCGATGAATCCGTCCTTGTCTTTGGTCACAAGGGCTCGCCGGAGATCCCGAGCCCATGTATTATAGTTATCGGGACCGGTGAGTTGTAAGTTAATAAGCCGAAGCTCCGGTCCGTCGGCCGGCGATGTGTAGAGTGCGTCACCAGGTTCTGGACGGCCGTTGGCGGCCGGAATGGCGTACGGGTAGAAACCGGGTTGTGGTCCCGGGTAGGGATTCATCCCTTGACCCGGTAAAGTCTGATCAGATCCAGTTGGCTGGGCTTCTTGGGTGACTCCAAGTCCAGTATTCGCATTTCCTACGAATGAGCTGTGTTGTCCCCATTGACCTTGCACTGGTATCCATTGTATTGGCGGCCACTGGACATGACTGGAAGGCTCGATTGAAGTTGGTGCTGGAGTCGACGAATGTTGTATTGGGTCATCTTGGTCTAATTTTTTATTCTGAGGTGAATTGTTGGATGAATCCTCCATCACAGGTAGGGCCTTTTTGCACTAGTAGGTGTTGTTTGAATTCTTCACCCGAAGTACTAACTCGTTTTGCTAGGTGAGATTTGCAACAACGAAATTAGAGACCTATCGGGGGCAATTCAAAAGAATTTGCGGAAGCTAGGTCAGAACCGAAAGCTCTGATACCATGACAGAAAATGTAAAGGAAGAAGAAATATTGAAAATGTTCTTGTTGTCTGTATTCTGTACATGTACATGCCAAAATTTATAGTACAAAGAGAAGATCAAATAAAGAATAAACGAGATACATTTTCCTAATTAATCCCGATTGACTGCATCAATTAATCCTCACTATTCGTGATTAGAATCAGAATCAAGGATCAAATCGGATCTTTCTCCAACAAAAGGTTCCATTTCAAACGTAAGTTTTACTCAAATGGAGCATCAAGATAAGAAGATACTCCCAAAAAGTGGTGGTTACAGTTCTCCCTTTTGTTGCCCTAAAGTCAATGCGATTCTAGTCATTTCTCTTGGTTTTACATTTCGTACCCCCAAAACCTAATCTCTCTCTCTCTCTCTCTCTCTCTCTCTCTCTCTCTCTCTCTCTACCTTCTTTAGCTCAATCTTGTAGATGCCCTACAAGTGTGGCTGGTACGCACTTCAGCACGTGGCATGATCACCACACTAGTTTCCAACATGACGGAAAAGGTCCAATAATTCAGGACACCGAGGAATGGGCTCCAAATCCCTTTCTTCTCGATTCCGAAGTTCTTAATGCCTCGACGTGCTCCAAACCCATTGGATGCAGATGCTCGAATCATTGAGAAGCCTAACTTTCCCCTCTAAATATAGAAAAAAAAAGGAAGATGTACAATTGTCTATGAGAACTGCCCTATTATATGTTATAAGGTGGTGATTCGGCAACATAATAATGTCTCTTTAGCTCATTCAGTCACATACTTTATGCAACTTTTAGACATAAACATGGCATTGGCCCTTGATGCAGACTAACAGTGACTTGCTATGTAGAGCTTTTTGATTCCTCGAACTTTGATAAATTACCTTAAAGAGGCATTGAGGTGAAAGGCATTGAGGATCCCTTTGTCATCATTGGCTCGATCATCTCTTGGGGTTAACCCGAACAGTGAAACGACACGCGTAAGATTCAAGAATCTTTCGGCAATAGAGCTGGCAATTTGTACTGTTTGTCTCGATGGAACGTCATTAGTTTCGACTGAACAGTTTTCACGACACATTATCAGGAATTCGTGAGGCGATCAATGACTAAAATGCTGCTTATGCACACAGGAATGATCCGTGCGTCTTCGATCACGCAAAAGTCATAGCGCAATGAAAGCAAAATGCTGCGAAGATCCCTCCTCCTAAGTGGAGACAGATGTGCCAAACATCGATAATCGTCCTATAATCTTTTTTTTATTAGGTCACGACAACGACAACCATCATTAAAGAACAAGCTGCAAATCTAGCAATATTTTCTTGGACCAACCCTCCCGAAAGTCGATGACAGTGCTTCTCTCTCGTTGGAGATAGAGCTGCCATGTGGATGATATCTACGTTCTGTTCACGGTAACAGGAGATCAGGAAGACTCCGACGTGACGTTCCATGTTCGTGCTCAATTATATATGCCTGTCTTGGAGATATTTTGCGAGACATGTCCACTGATATGCATCTGCAAAACAACGAGAGGGCGGAGATGGAAGAAGGCATCTATAGATTCACTGTCATAAAACAAATCAATCGCGTCCTACCAGGAGTGAGACAGTGGGAAAAAATAGATCTAGATCGTTCTAGCACGATTTCAAGGTTTCCTGATTTCGATAGGAGTTACCTAACTCTTGCATCATATTATACGACCCGTTATCTAAAATCAATGTGTCGCTTACTTAACAGTTCTAAATTATGCATGTTATCTATGCGCTCGTGCAAATTTGACTCAACAATATTTTATCAATCTAGATGACCACATATGAGTCAAGACCAAACATTATCCGGTTCTTTTTTTTTTTCTTGAATTTAGATTAGCATGTGATCACTAGAAAGGGGTATGTGCGACATTTTCTCTAATTAGGAGAAAGCGAGTTGAGGATAAAATTAAATTATTCTCTTCCTTGTGCAAGGAACTGTGAAGCCCTAGATACCCCTTTTGGCTGGACTATATAGTATTTCTAAGTTATTCTTCGAGACCTAACTCTCAATCGATTCGCACGCATTTTAGGACAATGACGCGAGGTCTTGTCTGCTTCGATCAACACTATACTAAAACAAGTCTTATTCACTTTGAAAAAGCTATGCCACCTTAACAAGAAGTAATGATCCTTGGATTCTGTTTCCGGATAGCCACCAGCTATATATGCCAGTGACGTTGGACTAACGTGTGTAATCTTTTCCATTCGATCTAATTCGGACATATATTACATGCATGTCCTTAGACTAACCTAGCTAGAGAGAGAGAGAGAGAGAGAGAGCTGCATCTGCATCGTTTTTCCAAAGACATGCTCCGCAAAATCAGAGAGTAGAACTCGCCTGCTAAGTAAATGGCATGTTGAGCAATCATGGGAAGATGACATAGAGTTTCTTGCTTGGTTGATTAATGCATATGAGGACTTGCCTAGTAGCTGGCTAGCGATCATGCAAACTTCAACTAACGCATGCAGTTATCAAGACAACAAGCATAGTCAATTGGATATGGACGCAAGGGAAAGCTACGTCTTTAGACAGTGAGACAACGTTGTGTAATTTTCTTTCCAACGGCTGCGAAAACCCAGAAACGAAATGGTCAAAAGTTCCCGTTAAGTCTCGTCACCCCCACCAACCATTTTCTGCCGAACTATTCTTTTCTAGCTGCGCCGATGGAGCTGCAATTGGCGAGAGGAAACAGTAATCTGTAGAGCTGCAGTTAAAGCTCCATGCACGAAAGCCTCCAGTTCAAACTTCGAAAGCACCCTCTTGCGTAAACGCATGGACACGCAGCATGCATCCGACGGTGAAATAAAAAGTTCGACAGGATATGCGTAGGGCGCATGGTAAAAGAACCCTGAGCGATGATAAAGCTCCATGTCCATGACTGCAACTCTGTACACATGAATGGGCCCTAACGAGAGGTGATGCTTGGGCATTGATTAAGAGAGAGTACCCGAATGGACCAGTGGTTGTTCAGGATATTGGACGAATAGATCTTCAAGATCTTAAGCTAAATAGTTTGGATGTCAATTCAATCCCTCTAAAAGTCGATACCCTGGCATCGTGTAAGAAACCGCAACGTAAGAGCCTGCTCGTGATTCCACGCGGATCAGCTGTCCGGCTGACCATTGGCGCAGGGATCAGAGATTTCTGGCCATCGCACTTGAGAGGTTTAGTGTCACAAACCTTCAATTATTGCTGCTACCCAATAAAGAGGTCCTCAATCCAATCAAAACCCACATGACCACAAGATTCGATCATAGCCCTCTCTTTGCACTGTGAAACCGCCAGGATCTCTCCACTTGTATCGCCAGTTTTCGGCAAGCGTTTGGCCCCACTCCTTTCCCCCAAGTCTTCGACAGTTCAGCCGTCTCTCTCTCTCTCTCTCTCTTCAAATATCCAAGGCGTGCCTACAAACTAGCATGCATAGGTTGCTTTCATCAAGTTTGAGTTTAATGGACTTAAGGACGATTTAGACATTGCCTATAAGTTCGTACCTTATCTTCTTTTGTCTGTTTCGTAACTTTGGAATCTCTGCATTTGACCGATACTTGTCAGATCAAGGCAGTCCCGATGACCTCAATATGACAGAATATTACTCTCTTAAAACGGCTTTTAACGGCGGTCCTAAGAAAGTTGTCATTTTCCAAAATTGTTCAAATCCATGAACAAAAGTGTAGTAAATAAGTAGAAACGAAGCTCTTTTGGAACTGCAATGGGTTTATGTGAGGTGTGAAACATATGTTGTCAAGATTGGATTTTTCTTGCTTGTCCAGTGGATGCAAACCGCTGCAGCATGTTCAATGTCTTTTATCTAGATCACGCATGTCTGTCAAAGATAGATTTCCAAAAATTCTGTATATGATAAGGATGATGGATGTGACCGGTCCATCCACTTTGGCCAAGCTTTGCAGTACAATGAAGGAATCCTACTTTTTGCTTGAAGTAGGTGATGAACCGGGGAAAACCAGGAATCCTCCTAGGGTCCCGATTGCCCGCGCACATGGCGAAACCAGGACTGCACATGAGAGCCCACCCGTTTATACGAAATGAATTATTAAATTTCTGACTTGTAAAGTAGGATTTACGGCATTTCATTGATGCCGTGAATTGAAACGAATTACAAGCATGTTGAAATAACTAACGTCGTCATCCCCACTTTAATCGCTTTTGCCTTCATACAGGATACTAAATGATGGCATGAATGCCATCTAGTAAATATGGAAAGTGATCACCGCCGAGAATTTCAAGTTTTGGATACCATGTTAACTTTTCATAGCATAAGAGTAACAAAGATCGATCCCTTTGTGCTATATATATATAGAGAGAGAGAGAGAGTTAAATTGGAAAGGATAAGGATTGCCGGATAAGCCTCAATACGTGATGTAGGTCGAGATAAATTGAGAGCACCAGAAATTAAGTTTAGTTGCTGATTGGGATTCGCACAACTTTTATTCAGACGTATCTTAGCATAAAACGACGAGAAATTGAATAGCAACACCAATCACATGCAGTCCAAAGAAAGCTCATTTTGCATGTGGATTAAGAAAGTTCAAAGAGCTAATAGGAGAGAGGTCAATTACTGAACAAAGAACTCAATTATTCTGATGAAGCCTGATAGTGGATGCAAAGTCGTGTCCTTTCATTCTCATTGCTGATAAATGAGCATAGAATTATAGTTTACAGTCTTGATTGCTATTGGGCGATGAAAAATTAGGAAAAGGAGATTCCCTAATTTGCCCCCATTTTTCGCCTCAAAGCAACAGAAGCTGAATAGTGCGCAATTTGACATACTATTCCTTCACTTGAAAGGATAAATAATTAAGGGATTGGAAAAAAACCTTAACTGAACCGAAAATCGAATTGAATCGAACCGACCCAACCGCTTTTAGGTGGTTCCCGATTCTTGAAATGTGGAATTGGTGAATATCAATCTGATTTCCAATTCTACATTTATACCTACTCACCCATGCCATTCGAATCGGATTAATTTTTTTATTAACCCTAATTAATGCCCATTCTTCGATTGCTCACGCTGAAAACCCTACTTGTCCCCACTCTGTCGCTAACACACGTCTCTCTCTCTCTCTCTCTCTCTCTCTCTACATAGGCCTACCTAGTACGTACGATAATGGATTAGGGCTATTGGTATGTCCTTGCTAATTGAGCTAAATTTATGAATTTTTGCTGAAATGAAAAGCTTGCCCAAAGCGATTGTGCACTCGCTTCATCTGCAGACTCGTCGATTTCATCACAAGCTCGTGTCATTCGATGAGTTGCGACTTTCCTCCGAAAGTCGATGATTAGGCATTTAGATGAAACTCCTTTCTTTCTTTCGCCATTTTTTTGTGTCGAAATATTTCCTAGGACATGGCCGGTCCTAGACTCTCATGGAACCGAACTTCGGTCTGGTTCCTAGATGGATCAATTCCTAGGTGGACCGGTTCTCAGTTCGAAAGTGGGAATCGAGCCACCCACCCTGAAATCAATCATCCCTAGTAGCTAAAGCCTTAAGTCCAACTAAATGCAAATTAAGGGTGCATTTTGGAGAGTTGGGGAAATACAAAATTATTTCCCAAAGATCTCTTACTTAAAATCCGTTTGTTCAAGGCTATTACGACAATCGTGCGACCTAGATGACCCAGACCCGCGTGAACCCATACTTTTGTCGACCAAGATGCATGAGCCCAAACGCTTGGTGACCGTCGGCTTGCCGAGCGTGACTATTGGGAGAGCCTCGGGCTTGCGGCCGAATCTAGATCGAGTAGTGAAATTTGGGTTCAGCGAGGCAGAATTTGAACTGCTAGGTCATTTGAAAATAAAAGTGGAATCTAAATAAGTTTCTCAAGGCAAAAATAGTAACTAAAAAAAATCATTAATTCCGAAAGGAGACTTTCCGAAAACGTCGAGAGCCAACAAGGGGGATTTGAGATGCCCAAGGATTCCGTTCCCAGCCGTGCCAAAAAGCTGGTGTAAATACAACAGGCTCCTTAAAATACGCAATAATATTAAAGTCGGGAAAAAAAATCACAAAAAATTTTAAATTATACTCATTATAACATATTCATCCTAAATTTTTTTTATAATGCCAAAAATCTAAAACTATGTATATTATGACACATCTACCCTCCGTTACAATTCCGTCCAAAATTACCGTTAAAAAGCTAACGTGGATCTCACGTGGCACTTTTAGAGACATGTGGCTCTGATGTGGCACTCGCATGGTGCCACATTGAAAAAATAAAAAAATAAAAAAAATTCGAGGTCTGACCTTGACTTTCGAAGCTCCCGGGTGGTTGCAAGCGGCCAAGGCCAAGCTTTGAAGCTCGCAGCCACCATGAGTGCTCGAGCTTGAAGATGGTGGCCACAAGCTTTGAAGCTTGGCTTGAACCTCGATCTTCGAAGTTGGTGGATGGTCAGGCAAGTGCTGACGAGAGCTGTTGGTGGTCTAGCTAGTAATGGCCAACAAAGCAAAGAGCGCCGAAAGAGTTTGGCCAACCGATTAAAGATGAAGAACGCCACAAATAGAACTTGCGAAGCTATGGAGAAGATGATGAACAGTGAATTTTTTTAAAAAAAATTCCCTTTTTTCAATGTGGCGCTCGTGTGGCGCCACGTATCTCTAAAAATACCATGTGAGATCTACGTCAGCTTTTTAACGTTGATTTTGGACGGAATTGTAACGAAGGATAGATGTATCACAATGTTCATAGTTTAGAGTTTTTGGTGTCACAAAAAATAATTTAGCGTAAATATGTCATAATAGGTATATTTTGGGATTTTTGGTGGCTTTTTCTCTAAAGTTAAAAAAAAAAAAAAAAAAAGGGAAATACGCAAAAACTGGTAGGGGGCAAAATCGGCACGACGGGAGTGGGCCCCCTCCCACCGCTCCGTCCTCCAATCGCGGACGGGGGACAAACGGCAGGAAACCCCCACCCCCCCACACGCGTCATGGGGGGAAACGAAATCCCAAGACCAAAACCTCTGTCGCTTTCCCGCCGTCCACGTGGCGACATCCTGTCGCTGCTAATTATGGAAACCCCCCGGCGCCCCTCCCCGCAAAGACCAGACAAGCGCCATCGGGTGGCGGGCGGGGGGGTCGTCCTTTCACTTCCAGGCTCTATCCAAATTCGGATTGGGCCACGTGTCCCGTTTCTAGAACCCCCGCACGAGACACGACCTCCACCACCACCACCACCACTACTTGCCTGCCTGCCTGCCTGCCTACCTGCGCGGGCCCCATCTTCCCCTGCTTTGTCTTTTTTATCTCGACACTTCTCGCCCTCCCATTGGCCTTCCCGTCCCCTCCCGTTGGGCCCCACGCTGTGTCCCACCACCCCCCCCCCCCCCGGTTTCCGAAAGACCTCCAAAGTATTTTACCGGGTCACCATTACTATTGTCAATTTCCTCGTCTCGAGAATGCATGATATATATAATCCCTCGTACATTCTTCTTTGGCTGCATGTCTTGTCATGTCGATCGCATTCTGTATCGACTATATTGATTGAACATAAATTAAATCCAAAATTAGGATAGACACGGTACGAACCTATATGTTTTACTCATTGCAGATGATTTCCGTAATACAGTTAAGAAGTATGATTAGTATATCGAGTCGATGGACTTATCGCAGTATGGTTTAGCTTAGCGTCGCGCTATACTATTTATAGCCTAACGTTCCCCCGCCCAGCGCAGCTCCACGCGGGCCCCACCTCACTCGGCCCCGCCACGTTTCGCGTCCCCACCCAGTGCCCAGCCGCGGCCCTGCTCTGCTGCTGCTGCTGCCGCTACTGCCGCTGCCGCTACTGCCGCTACTGCCGCTACTGTTTGAGTCGGTCCGCGCACACGTGTCCTGCCTCACACGTGTCACCAACTACAGTCCTTATTTATAAATGGGCACCTGTCCCCCACTTGTGCATTTACTGCCTTTGCCTTTCCATCTTCTTCGTCTGCAGGGTGAACTCGTCTTCAAAATGAGGTAGGATCTGTCACACTCACAAACGCGCACCCGGAAGAGACCGTAAGATAAGAGAGATCTGTGGAGATCGATGGACGGGAGAGGCGGGTGTTGCTTAGCCAGATACGCCCCCGGGGGCGGGGGCGCCGGCGCCGGCGGCGGCGGTCCGTGCGATATGTCCAAGGTGGACCGCATAATGCTCAGGTTCCGCCCCATCGCGCCCAAGCCGACGTGCGGGGCCTCCTCCTCCGACGCATCTTCGCCGGAGGGCAAAGACACTCGCGTGCGGGCCGGCCGAGGCAGGAGACGGCAAGTGAGGAGCGGCAGCAACGTCGCCAAGCGCTCCAGCAGGAAGAGAAGGGTTTGCAGCAAAGAGAAGGTTGGAGATGCGTCGCCGCCCGGGGAGAAGGTGACTCTGCCGCTGCTGCCGGAGATGCCCGAGCACAAAGTCGGTGGCGATCTCGGGAATGCGAAGGCGGGCCTGATGCAAGCTGCTGATTGTTACAGATGTGCCATGGATCCGGACTTCTTCGGGGACACGGCCAAAAGGCAAATGCAGAACGTACCGAAGTGGCTTAGGTTCGACGATAAGACCCCAAATCCGGCGAACGGAGGCCATTTGGGCCCGACGATCACGACGGCGGCGCCGCCGCTGATGCGGCCTTTGGGCAGACCGTCCCCGTGCGTGACGGTGGAGTGCGTGACGGACACGTGGGTGGACGGGGAGGCGTTAGGGCGCACCGACGACGAGAGGAGGAGGAATCTGGAGCGGGACACGTGCCCCGGGTTCACATCGGACGGCCTGGGGAGGGTGACGTGGACGAACGCGGCGCTGAGGAAGATGGTGGGGCGGGAGGAGGAGGAGGAGGAGGAGGAGGAGGAGGGTTGCGGGGTGTGGCTGGCGGCGAGGGAGGAGGTAGGGGCGAGGGCGGAAAGGATGATGTGGGGGGTGTTCACGTGTAGGGTAAGGATGGAGTACGAGTGCGGGAGGGAGAGGAGGGCGGTGACGCTGCCCTGCGACGTGTGGAGGATGGACGGCGGAGGGCTTGCATGGAGGTTGGACGTGGAGGCCGCTCTGCGCTTGGGACGATGATAATGAAAAGGTCATGAGGCTCAGGCTCAGGCTCATGCTCAGGTTCCGATGAGATACTAATTAAGAAGTCTCAACCCCAAAAACTCTTCAAAAACCACCCTGGGAAGAACCTTTTTTTAACCTTAACCTAAGCTGTCCAAGCTGTGCATGTGAATATCTTTCGCAACTCTCGGTTTGCTTTTTCTCAGCTTTTGTCGTCACGGTTCCTGGTTATCTGGCCTTTTCCTGAGAAGCCGATTTGGAGCGGGAATGCCCTTATATAAGTATATTATTATCTTTTTAACTCTGTAAGATGTTCAAGCTTTGCAACTTTGAATGTTCGATCTGCTGCTGTTTCACGATTTTCTGTGCCCATGATCACTGTGCATGCACGTTAGCGGTGACGGGGAGAGAGAGATCAGGGTGTTCATTCATCTGTTCCAGGTACAGTGTGCCCCCACTCAAGCGTAGTGTCCCAGTGAATATGATATTCTTCGGGAAAATGATGTAAATGAAAGTACCATGCGCGAGGACAGGTGGTGGATGGAGAAGGGAAAGGAATTCGAATACCTCTGCGAAAAGAGAGGGGCGTCCATTGGAAGAAGGCCTAGCCTGCTTTCAGATGAGATCTCTTTTTGGCCGAACAACCGGGTACGTGCCCCTGGTTTTTGGCGTGACAGGTGGCCCAACGATTCACATGCCATGAGGAAACACGAGACTTGAGGACGTGTCCTTTCCCATGCACAGCTTTTCTCCGTTCTGCCCTCGCACGGATCTGACCAACCAGATTTCTCTCCTCTGTTTTTTCTCGTCGCTCCACTCCTTTCTTCTCTCTCTCTCTCTCTCTCTCTCTCTCTCTCTCTCCATGCACGATGGAAATTAACACATGTTCACGAGCTCCTGAACACTCTCTCTCGAGTTTTCTTGAGAGTCCAGTGTTCTTCCCACTTTCATAGTCTTCCTGCGACTCCCGTTTAGTGGTTCCAGATTGGCTCTTGGCTATGCCTCTCCCCCCCCCCAATAGTACAAAATGTCATCCTTTGATTCGGTAGATCGATCTCGAATGGTCAAAACGAGAGGGTTAGGGCTTGTTTTGTAGGGGACTGGCGCAACTGCTCCCAACTCCATAAGGGGAAAGATCATAAGAACGTCAGGCCCGTCATATCTCCTGTTCACACGGCACGTACAACTACCTAATCATTCCGACACAAGCCTCTAGAGCGGAACCTAATTCACATATATTAGTCGGTGCATCTTTTTGCTAGGCATGCTCTCACTGGTTAAGCAATATTTTGATGCAAAAAAAATCCCAGTTTAGAAACATAATAGAATTATATGGGTAATTTGCTAGAACACTTTTAACGATTTGAGGCTTTTCTAGTAAAATTAGTTACACTTTTAATGTCCAAGTGGAAACTTAGATCTAATTAATATTCACTCGTTGGAGTATTTGTTTCACGGAAATTGAATGATTTAAAAAACATTTTCCAAGATTATATTAAGAGGAGATTTTTCATTTTTCACGAAATTATTTAGATATAAATTATTGTCGATAATGAAAAATATCAATTATTGATTAATCATTTCAAGCGACATAAACGGTCATTTTTCGGAAAAAAATGTTTTAAATGATTTATTTTTTACGAAATAAATAGATCCTAAGAAAAAATGCTCACTTTGATGAGGTTCTCATAATTCCAAATGTACTCTGTGCTTATAAGCCCGAGCCATTTGATAGCTCCAGTGTCAGATCGTGGCAACATGATCCGAGCATTAAAATAAGATATAGAGTGAACCAAACGGGATAATTTGATAATTGTTTACGGGCGATTTCCTAATAAAGAACTTGAATAATGCAGTACCCCTCGGGATCTGTCTGCCGTGATCCGTCGACTCGCTTCATCAAAGCACCGGCAGACATGGCAGTCGACTCGATATCGAAGAAGGGGGGCGGAGTGGCGCCGGTTTAATAACGAATTTGATCTTTGTTAGTCGAGAGCATGAGCTAAACGCTGCCAAGTGCTACCCCTGTTGCTCGAGGATGAGCCACTCTATTGGCGGGTCCGTTGGCCCATGAGGTGACCCGGCTGGTCTCAAATGGCCCATTTCGTGTTTGATTTTGGGCCAAACTTGGATGTGGAATTTGTTAACACGAGGGGTTCCTGGCCCTTGCCCAATGGCCAGCAGAAGTCACTGGCCCTCGGCAGAGGTCCCCAAACTTAGACATCGTCGCGCAATAACCTTCGAAAATCGGAAAGTTACATGCTCCCCCTCGGGCTTTTATTTTTGTTACGCTTGTTAGTTTTTCAATTCAAATGACCGTCAGCAAAAATAGACTCGCTCCTTTTCTTTCTTGACCAAACTACCTTTTACTATTCCTTTATTAGCTACCAATCGCCATTTGTCGCTCTATTTATGATTTACCGAGCCTATCTCCCTTGTTTTCACTTCTTGACGGATCCAATTATCTCGACCCTAAACACATCTTTGTCCTCTTTAACTTTGCCACCGTCGAATTTGAATGAATTAAACACCATAACTGGAGTTGTAATGCAAAAGAGCCATTAACAAAATTCACTATTAAGTTTGCTCAAACATCCGCAGGTTAATGTGACTTGGTATCCCGTAGCTGAAAACCTGTCATCATATACAAGAACCTGCACATTCAACGGCAAGAACAAAAAACTTAACAAGAATCCGGGCAAAAAACCTGCAACTAATCTCTGATTGAAAGGGACGCATCAAAGACTGTCCTTGATGTTCAAACTTCGTTCCAAGTAACCCGTAAAGATAAAGTTCGGGGGGCTAATAATGTGCAACTTTTCATACTTCGGAAGTTGATTTTGCAGCTGTGCAAAGTTCATGAGGCGTTTTCAGACATTTATCCCATTCCATTTAGTTTGGTTTGGTCACTTCTAGTTGTTTCCTCTTGACACGAAGCATTTATTTATTGTTAATCCGGGCCTGACCTATCGTTATATATTTCTTAGAAGCAAAAAGAAGAATGCAAAGGCCTATTAGATTGCGACATTTGATTGATTCACCAGCTAAAGAATAAAGAGCAACTATTTACTCAAAGGGTTAATACCACAAAAAATCCCAAACTGGTTCACCTGCGATAAATTTACCCTCCATAAGTTTTTGTTAAATTTTACAGTCAAATTGTTGAGTTGGATAACACGTGGCAATTAATGGGTGTACCAGTTTGGGGTTTTACCCTCCGTTTGTCACAGATGTATCAGTTTGAGATTTTTCGTATTATAATCCAATTTAACGGAAACTAATAGAGGGTAAATTTGTCACAAATATACCAGTTTAGTATTTTGGATTGTCAAAAAAATTAGTTTGTGGTAAATGTGTCACAGATGTACTAGTTTAAGGTTTTTTATGGTAAAAAAATTAATTTATGATAAATTTATCACAAATTTGTCAGTTTGATATTTTTCGTAGTATTAACCCTTACCCAAATGATAAATAAACAATAGTAAAATATAAGTAGGGGTAGTTTACACTTACAGCAATGTGTGTGTGTGTGTGTGTGTGTGTGTGATTTAAAGGCCTAATTCCCTTACAAACACCCCAATTTTAGGTTTAGTCCCAAATCTATCTTGGAATTTTTTTTGTCTTAGAAAAAATCCAAAACTTTAGTTCCTATACTAAATTTGCCCCGAACTTTTTTTGTCTCGAAAAGAATCCTAAACTTTAGCTCGAGTCCCAAATCCATCCCGAATTTCGTTTTGTTTAAAAAAAATCACTTATTTTCAATCTATTGTCAAATCTACCCTCGTGATCCAGTTCCAACTTGACGTGGCATTTCCACATCGATAACAAATCAACATCAATAAGGTGACATGGAAAATTATCTCCAAAACGAAACCGTTTTAAGATATGAAAATCAGGGACGACTAATGGCGATTTTTGGACAGAGGGCTAATGAGAACAGATTTGGGATTAGAGTAAAAATTAGTGACTTCTCTCTTAGAAAAAAAGACGTGTTTTTTTTTTACAAAAAAGTTCGGGATAAAATTGGGATTGGGCTTAAAGTCTGAGGTTATCTAGGGAATTAAGCCGTGATTTAAAGTGCAAAATAAATCAATTGATCTATACTTTGTAAGGCATTGTTTTAATGTTGATTAAATTCAGTAAAGCGCAACGCCTTTCGTGCGGTAAAAAGTTTTCCTCTTTTTTGTTTTGGTCGGAGTGCGGTAAAAAGTTCACACGCGAGAAGCATCTCGTTGGTTTTCTCTCTGTGGCGACAACAGAAAGTAGAGAAGCACAACGAAGCTGACGTGCCGCGTCACGTAGCGAGGCGAGAAAAGTCAAAGGGAACACGTGGCGCGTAACCACGGCGGGTGCGTGGCAGGCTGCCTGACGGGTGTGCCTACGTCACCCTCCGGAGCCCCTACGACGCGCTATGAGATGGCCCCACCTCACCTCATTATTCTATTCTCCACGTCCTGCACAGCTCGGTGGGCGGGGGAGGGAAACAACGCCGCCCGTCAGATCCGATCGGACGGTCAAGAATGGATTGAGAACCCGGGCCGTGCGATCCCGGCCGAGCCGTCCCTGAACGGCCGGGATCAATTCCGTGTCGGCGCAGGGCGAGGCCACTGGGCCGCTATAAATAGAGGAGCCGCGTGCTGGCCTGGCCGTCACGAAGGGATCTCTCTCTCTCTCTCTCTCGCTCGCACGCTGGCTGGCTGGTCGAAGGGGTGGAAAAGCAAGGGGTGGAAGGGGAAGAAGGTTAGGGTTTGCTCTCTCTCCTTTCGGTGGGGGGCGCGCGCGCGCGCGCAATCGAAGGGCGCTCGGAGATCGCCGGCTGTCCAGGTTCTTTCCTTTGAATTGAGATTGGATTGGATTGGATCTCTTTCGGGTCTTCCTCTAGGGTTCTTGATTCGCGCGCGCGCTCGGCGTTTCGGTCGGTTCTTGGATTTTTTTGGGGGGATTTTGTGTACGCCGGAGCTTGGTCGGGATTCGTTTTTCGGTGCGGTGGTTTCGTCCGCGAGATCGAATGCGGTTTGCCGAGCTGACGAGCCGCGACGACGAGCGGGGGAGAAGTTGAGCTAGGGTTCGCCATTCGGAACGTATTGGGAAATTTGGGTGCTTTTTGGGATTTTTGGAGCTGTTGGTGTCGGTGTCCTATCTTGGGGGTGGATTCGCTTCTCGAGTCGAACTGGGTCATCCAGTGAACTCTTCTTGCTGATAGAAAAAGGGGAGGACGGCTTGTGCTCGCGGGGGGAAGGTAAAGAGGCATCTGGGCGCAGGTTAATTAAGTATACGAACTAATACACACTCGGAAAACAAGGTACTCTTGCGGTTGACATGTGCAATTCCTGGGTGTTGGTTTTATGGCACCAGCCTTTCCCATAGAGTTCAGTGGACAGAGAGAGTCGATAGGGTGTTCTCCCTCGCAACTAATGGGGAAGTCGCGGAAGTTCTCGGCTAAAGGGCCTTCGAGTGGTTTTGTACCGGATTATCGGCATGCTGTTGAGACTATCGAATCCGAGGGCTTCGGGAGCTCGGGGCGGGTTGACACTGAGATGACAGCATCCGATGATTCATCTGCCCCGAAGAAGAAATGCATTAGCTTGAATGTAGATGGAAGCGATAATTTCCGGGTCCCAACGCAGGTATTGTCTTTGGCTAAGATGTCGAGGCTTGAGAGGAGGGACCTTAAGCTGAAGTTGAAAAAGGAACTTGAGCAAGTTGAGAATCTTCAGAGGAAACTTGCATGCATAAGTTCTGATGTAATTGCATTTTCTCCATCTCGTGGTGTGCGGAGCTGGAGTGAGGGGCAGAGAAAGCCTCCAGTGGATGGCTTCCCAAGGTCTTCAGAATTGTCCGCTCGGAATGGAAAGAAGCGGTTCCCTTCAGCTCGCAGTGGGTCTCAAAGTAAGAAGGGTGCCCTTGGGCGCTCCAAATCAGTAAAAGCTGCTACTTCCGCAAATGCATCAAATGCTATGTTATTAAAACAATGTGAAGCATTGCTAAATCGTTTGATGTCCCACCAGTATGGTTGGGTCTTTAATACTCCAGTGGATATTGTGGAGTTGAACATTCCAGACTACTTTAGTGTGATTAAGCACCCTATGGATTTAGGGACTGTGAACAAAAAGTTGCTTTCAGGAGAATATGCCAGCCCTCTTGGGTTTGCGGCTGACGTACGGCTAACTTTCTCGAATGCGATGACTTACAACCCACGTGAGAACAACGTGCATATTATGGCTGACACTCTCAGGAAGCATTTTGAGTCGAAGTGGAAAGCTGTGGAGAAAAAGCTTCCAGCTGTTAATGACATGCAGGCAGTCCCTGAATATGCCGCCCATAGTGGAACTGGAATTGGCATCGAAATGCCACCTTTGAAAAAGAAGAAAGTTATGCCAGTTGACCCTCGGACTAAGCCTGAGCCAGAGAAGCGGATCATGAGTGACGAGGAGAAGCATAAACTAAGCGTTGAACTAGAGGCTCTCTTGGGAGAACTGCCTGAGAGCATTGTCGATTTTCTAAAAGAGCAAAGCTCTGGAGCAGAGCAGACAAACGAGGATGAAATTGAGATAGATATTGATGCACTTGGTCATGAAACGTTGTTCAAATTACGGAAGCTTGTAGATGACTATTTGCTGGATAAACAGAAAAAACAGGCAAAAGCTCAACCTTGTGAAATGGAGGTCCTGACTTCTCTAAGATTCCCTTGATATTTGCTGCTAAAAAGAAGAAGAAAAGTTTCCCTTGGCTTATCATGTATTTTTTCTTCTCTCTTACAGGTTCATAATATGTCAGGTGTCAGCACTTCATCAGTGCCGCCTTGCAAAGGTAATCCTTGTCAAATATTCAAAGTCACGGCTGTGCATGCTCTAACACGTGGTCTGAACTAGGGCTGTCTTTCTGACACTGCATTCTTCTCTTCTTGTGTATTACTAGGAAATGACGCAGTTGATGAGGATGTAGATATAGTTGGTGGGAATGGCGCCCCTGTTTCATGCTTCCCTCCAGTAGAGATAGAGAAAGATGGAGTGCATAGAAGCAGTAAATGCAGTAGTTCCAGTAGCTCTGGTACTGAATCGGGGTCCTCATCTAGTGGTTCGCCCTTCTGCAGATCTTTGTCCACTTTCTTTTTTCATAAAGTTATGCTTTCTCTTCTGGAAGTTGTATTGTTTAACTGTATAGAGCGCATCTCCTTCTATCATTACCAATGCACAAATACTAGAGACATCTTCCTGTTTTTTAGTTTGCGTCATAATCTGCTTTTGTATATATTCGATTTTTTATTTGTGAAGTTCATACTTTTGAGGGCACATTATTTTGAATTTGGTCGTTGAATGCACCTGGTCTGTAAGTGCTGATCGCACTTCTTAGCATTTGTGCATGAAGTGGTTAAAGTTCTCAAATCATCTGCTTTATTTGATTGCCTTTTCTTTTCGGATGTTCAGTATAGTAGAATAAAATAAGAAAATTCCCAGGTTTTTTGTGTCAGCTTCGCCTGTTGCCTGTCACGATCTGTTCAGAGTTCATTTGATGTCCTTCGAAGAAGGAGCCACAAGTGCTGCTATGGGGAGTTTTAGTTTTCAATATAATGGCGGAAGGACTCTTCATTTTGGTTATTTGGCTGTGGTTTCACGTAAATTTGCCTGTAGAGTGGTGGAAATGGGGGGATCCGGGCAACATCTGCATTATATTACTGATTTTATGCTGTAGTACCTATCTACTAGGACGACAAACGTGTTTCTGCAAAAAATTATGTAAACGAGAAATATGAGAACTGGTTTTTTGCACCACTGATTCGGAAGATGTGCGCATCATATCTCATGGTGTACACATTTTCCGGTTCATCTCGTGTTTGCTATAGGGTCTGGGTGATGATGTTCTATGTAGTAACTGAAACCTGCTAAAATTTATTATTAACGTTAAACTGGATTTTAAATTTGGTTTACCAGTTCTTAAGATCAACTTCACCAGGCAAGTCCCCCCATATTTTTACATCATCTTTTTTAAATGTAGTTCCATACAAGGTTCGCAAAGTAGACATGCATGATTCGACCCAAAAAGAAAAGAGTAGACATGCATGTGGCATGGTATATGTGCTGGTGTATGTTTAAATCTTCTGTTTTGAAGAAATGGGCAGTGGATCTCTTTGCATGCTTTTTTTCATTGGTAGTGGGTCAGAGTCATGCTCTGCACTCTTAGTTGTTGGTGACTCGATAGTATAACTTTGTCAACTAGTCTGTCAATGTGTATTGGCCTTGCTTAAGGCAAGTGTAGTTGGTACTGCTATTAGCCTGGGCATTGTTTTGTCAACATTAGCCATTTATGGGTTATAGATGGCCATGTCTTTGTAAAAAGGGGTACATGTGGATTTGGATCTAGCTTTGTTATAAGCCTGTAAGCTTTTGATGTTCAAGACAATGTTATTGAATTGCAGAACATTATGACTTTTCTTGATTAAGCTCTAATTTCTTTGCACTTGTGCTTGTTTCCTACTCGTCAGATGCAGACTCAGCTAGTTCATCTGCTAGTGAATCAGATGCTGCTAAGGTTTCTGGACCCGTCGCGGTGACGAAGGTAGATATGCCAAGCTTAGGTGCTATTTGTCATGTTGCATGACTGAGCTTCCGGTTCATATGTTGTCAGTCAACTTTATGCGTATTATTTCTTTTTCTGCAGGAAGGCATGGCTAATGGATTAAGTGATGATCAGAAGAGTACTTTTCATGACTTCGATACTGGTAAATTTAAGTTCAGATCGCATTTTGGTTTAAAAGCGATTCACTTTGTGCAACCATCTAGACTGATGAACTAATAACTGACCTCGCGTTTCATTCTTCGTTTAGCATCTGTTGATGGGATGGGTCAAGTTGTGCAAAATTCTCCGCCCAATCCGCTTCCCTTAGAAGATGATGTTCAGGGAGAGGGTAAGCATGATCATCATAAAGATAATTGTATGCTGTTTGTTATGGGGGCGTGATCTCACGCGTCATGCTGTAACATTATAGAGGAGAATACTCCACCCGAGAGGCAAGTCTCCCCTGAGAAGCATTATCGTGCGGCTCTTGTGAGGAGACGATTTGCTGAGACTATATTTAAAGCTCGAGAAAAGGCTCTTGAGAAGGTTGAACACAGTTCTTGATGCATCTTTTCTCTGCGTCTACTCATCTAGATACTTGATTCCTATATTGGTTTTTCACATCTTAGGTTGAGAAGCGGGATCCTGAGAAGTTACGAATGGAGAGAGAGGAACTTGAGAGGCGGGCAAAAGAAGGTCTCTTCTATTATACCATCATTTTAATTGCTGTTGTGATTAAATGCTGTTTACTACGATGGTTCTCCTCAATATTCTTATTTTATCTTAATCAGAAAAGGCTAAAATACAAGCTGAGGCAAAGGCTGCAGAAGAGGCTAGAAGAAAAGCTGAAGCCGAAGTTGCAGCTGAAGCCAAGAGGCAGAGGGAGCTGGAGAGGGAACTTGCTCGTCAAGCATTGCAAAAGGTGAGTTTGCGCCCGGCAGTTTGCTGTACCAGGTTTTAAAGGGAACTTATCTGAAAAGTCTTTGGTTTCTGCAGATGGAAAAGACGGTCGATATCAACGAGAACAGTCAGTTTATGGAGGACTTGGAAATGCTTCGGGTTGCTCCAGGTGAAGATTTACCAAACTTCTTGGAGGAGGCAAAGAGCCCAGACCTTTCGGAAAACCATCTGGGCAGTTTCAAACTCCAGAATAGTAGCAATCCTTTAGAACAGCTTGGCTTGTACATGAAGGTTGATGATGAAGATGAGGACGACGAGAGTGAACCACCCAAAAGTCTTCCAGTTCCACCGCCACCGAATGACGTGGAGGATGGGGAAATTGATTGACAAGAGAATCTTTCTTCTTTCCCATATTCTGACACTAGGCACGTAAAATCCTTTTTAAGAGGACTGGAAAGGAGTTTCTTTCAGAGGATCATGAGACAAACTAGGGGAAATCTCCTTCCTTCTTAGATGACCACCAAACTTAGGGGTGCGCAGTGGACCGGTGGGGAACATTGTCCTCTTGGCCTTTCCCGGAGAGGGTTGGGAAGTTCTTCCTTTTGGTTTGAACATTTGGTGACTGAGGATGGTTTCATCTTTATCCGTGGACAGTCAGCGATGCGATGCGGATTTGGAAGGGAGTGTACATAGACATTACGAGATATTGATTTCGATTCATTAAATGGACCGCATCAGTAGGCTTTTCTGACGGACACCAGAGTTAAGCTGTTATAGAGAAGGGGCTAAAGCAAGCAAGCAAGCTGGGAGGATAAGTTAGAGAGAAGGGGCAATCTTTCCCTTGTAAACAAGGTTCTGGTTTTGGTTGCACGGTGGGAGTGGAAGATCAAATTGTTTTCTTTGCTCTGCCACAAAAGAAAAGGAAAAAAAGAAAGGAAAAAGGCAAAAATTCATTCATTTCCTTTGTTTGTTCATGTTCCGATCATTCCTTGATTCAATCTAATACCTTTTTTCGGTTTAAGTATATAATATATGTTAAAAGCATACACCGATTCTTTTTCATCTGATTTCTGATGCGAGAGGCTTTTTAAGATGGGAGTATACACCTTTTGATTTTCCAATGAAGTTCGTAAACTGACCTCATATATCCTCAACTTCCGTTTGTATGTAGTGACTTTCTTTAAAATGATAGTAAGTAGTAATTTTCTTCATTTTTTCGTAAATTTCGAGGTCGTAACTTTCCTGTGAAGTTAGGAATTTTTCATTTCTCCGATTTATAGTATACTATATAATTGATCATAAACTTTCATCATACTTTATGATGCTCTCCCGCTGATCGTGAGTATTCTTTGGCTATTCGTAATTTCACCAGAGAGAGAGAGAGAGAGAGAGAGGAAACCAAAGAAAGGAAAAGGTAACATTTCCTCCGCTGTACAAAGAGATGACTTCCCACTAACCCACAGTGCGCTACATTAGTCCTCAAACATACCTTCATCTGATATTCTAGAAGATTCGGTCCCATTGACAAGAGGCTGATTCTCAAAACTAATGTTCGGGTCGCCAAGAATGCTGTAATCAAAATCGTCGTCGTCATCCTCATCCTCATCGACTTCATTGCTGTCTGGATCCTCAACTTCTTTCTGCATCACTCCTTGCGATGCAGCTTCTCTCTGCATCTTTTGCTTGATGACATCTTCGTAAGGCATTTCATACCACACAACGCCCTTGCCGACAATGGATTTGTTGTGGGCGTCCGTCATCCGCTGTTGCTTGCTTTTCTCTGAGTTCTTCGGCTCGCCCCAGTAGTCGTACCTGTATAAAGGGTTGGAAGGATCGTATTGATCCTTGCCAAAGTAACTGCTGTCTACATACCTTCCTGGCTCTTCCAGTGGCAGACCCAGGGTTTGTCGGCTGTAAAAATGATACGCCTTGTTAAGTGAACATTATCACAGAAAAAATTGTAAGTACCATGTTCCAGGAACAAAGTTCTCCGGCATTTTGTGAAGAGAGAATGAAAGAAAAGGTTTTTCGTTGATTTGGTGGCGAAACATTCTTAGCACTCCAAAAGGACATGAACAACAGCTTCCAGAAAAACTTGCTTTCTAAATATACCATAAAGGATATCATCATAGCCGTTCCCTTGTAATGTTGCAAGAATTTCGACCCAGCTAGAGAATCTTATACTCAGCAAAGGATATCAGCATGCATTATATACATTAAGATGCTCACAAGAAAATTATTAAGTCACACGTACGAAAGTAAAGGCTATCAATAGGTAGACAGTGACCAAAACCATTTTGCTGCATTTGACAAATTTGAATGAACTAAGTTTTCATTTCACGTAGGCAAACATTAGTTCCTTTCATGGACCATTTTTCTTACTGCGAACTGCTATGTTGAACCACTTTCTCAATGCAACTGATTTCTTCTCCCCTCACCCTTTTAAGACAAAATAATAAAGCCCAAAGCAAACTGGCACATTGTAGAAATAAGAATACCAAAAATGTGCTAAATTCTGTCTTTCCTGGAAATCTGTCAATGACAACATGAGTGGCATGTGGAATCTTTCACATATTACATGTTATATAAAGGAAAACAATTAGATCGGGTGATTGCATCCTTTTGGTTAGTTTTGTTTTCCAAAATATTCAGTTAGAGAACACGACAGACGTCAAACAATTTACAATTGGAAAGATAAATTAAATTGAATATCAAAAAGTCAAACATGTTAAAATGACATAGCATTACCAGCTGATATCCCTGATCAAGGCTTCTCTTTCTTCAAATGACCGACGCCAATGCATCAAGTCATACTCATCCATCTCAATATTTCGCCTGAATTTGGAAATTTTATATGCCTCTCCCCTTTCTTCTGCTTCTTTTCTCATTTTGTTATGGAACTACATGTAGACAGAAAGCCAATCAACAGACATCTCTCTAAGTGACTTGGCAAACAAAACCAGATTATCATCTAAATCTAGACAAAATGGGACATATGCATATGAAATCAAGCCACAGCAGTGACTAAAATTTCATATGAACAGTACTTGAATAGTGAAGATACAATCTATGCAACAAAGCAATAACTAACCTTACGCTCAGCTAAAGCCGCTTCCAAGTCAAGTTCTCTCACACTAGTTTTCTGCCCAAAAAGTACCAGGTAATATTAGAGAAATCACCAATTATAAGACTGGCGTATCTTAAACATCAAATAACCTACCAGAATAACTTTTGGTATCAAGGACTTCTTATAATAAGCTTTGGTATATTTAACACTTTTCTCTTCATCATAATCAACATCAACTAACTCAGACAATTTTTGGTTTTGGTACTTCTCAGGATTGGCCTCCAAATCATCCAAAATCATTTGCTCAGCGACATGCATCTGCCACAACTGCATAAAGCCACACCACACGAAATATTGAACAACAACAATTCATACATGAGCTAAAATCAACAGCAAGATTTGCATTGAAAAGACCAGAAACTCTTAAAGTTTATTATAAAGATAACTACGCAATTGGTATTTTTCAACACATTATAGACCAGGAAGTTGTGGTCGCAATGCATAACAAGGGCGATAAGTATGAAGAAAACCTCATAGCATAACGGAATAGTTGAGTGGAAATGCATATATTCATCACTCAGAATTTTAGAAACATCATTATGTGTTGAAACAAATGCCAACGAACTTGGTTACACATAAAAGAAATTTCAACCTTTTTGCACACATGGAGGACATTATTGCATTCATCACTTGCGTTTTGGTAACAAAATCCAAGGACCAAGTTAAGAAGCTTTGTCAAGAGGGGCCAAGCCCTAGAAAAGATGGGAGGCCCTGAAGAAGCAATTGAGTCTTTGCCAACAAAACAAATGTGAGAGCCACTAGGTTTTTTTTATTTCCCTTCCTAACATGGGTAGGTGCTTAAGACCAATAAACCTACAATGAATGACAAAAACAAAGTCCAAAATGCACTCAAATCTAATCGATTCTCACCACCAAAAAGGTAGGACTCTTAAGTAGCACTTCAGCACTTGCTGCCTTGGGACATATGCCCCCCCCCCCTCCCAATCTTTTAAGTGCACTCAGGACCTCTTGAGGCCTGTTTGGCAACTTGCCAAATAATGATTGATTATATTCTTTTGTTCCCAGAATCAGTTGGGAACAGAAATCCGCTTGTTAAATTTTTTGTGCTCGGGCATAATTTTTTTTGGAATAGAATCAAGAATAAAAAAAAGTAGCTTCTTGATTCTAGAACAATTTTTTCAAAACTGATTCTTCTTGATTTTTTTCTTTTTTGTTGTTCTTCGGTCCCGCCACCCGCCGGCCACAGGCCAGGGCCAGCGAGGGCATCGCGGCCCTCGCCCAGCCAAGGCAAGGCCAACCTCACCATCGCCACCCACGTCTGTCACCTGGGTGGCGACGACGAGGCCGGCCTCACCTTGGCTGGGCGAGGCTCGACCTCGCCATCGCTAGGGTTGGCGAAGGCGAGGCCGGCCTTGCCAGATCTAGGCGAGGTCGAGCCTTGCCCAGCCAAGGCGAGGCCGACCTCGCCGTCGCCAGCGGCGAGGACCGCAACGCCCTCACCGGACTTGGCCTGTGGCCGGCGCCGGCGGCCGGCCATGGCCAAGAAAGGAAGGGGAAAGAAAGAAAAAAAAAGAGAAATAAAAGAAATAAATATTAAAAAATTCAAAATATTATTAATAAAAAGAAATTTTGTGTAGTTACCAAACGCATTTCTGTTCTTTTTCTATTCTAAGAACAAAAATTTTGAACAGTTACCAAATGCCTTAAAATGCTTAGAAATTGTTTCTGGGCACAAAATAAAAAAAAATCATTTCTGCCCAGAATCAGATTCTGGGTACAGAATGGTTGCCATGCGCAGCCTTGTTTGCCATTCAGTTGTGAATAATTTGTGTGTCAATGTGTACGCTACTCAAAACCAAAAAGTCGAAGAAAAAACCATCAATATGGGAACACCTCGCAAATTTTCCAAAAAGTTACCATCCTAGGAAACCCTTGCCACGGATTTTATATAGGAAGCTAGTCAACGAGTGCTCTTAGAAAATAGATCAAGCTACACAGAATGTGCTTTAATAATACACGAGGATGACCTACAATTCAGAGATGACTTGGCAATTATGCTACATCACTTGTTGAGAAGAATCTTCATATACTGTCACTGGAATTTTCACGATGGACAGTAACAGATACACTCATGCAGATAATTCCTTTTAACAATGCACTGCTGCAAAAGGAAGATGAATGGATCTTATCCACACAAGTACCTTATCAACATAAGGGTGATTCGACAATAGAGACTCCTCTTCAGGTTTTGTTCCTGGGTCTTTTCTAGGTATAGGAGGTCTGCCACAATCACGCTGCATGTGAAGGAGCAAAGAAAAAGATGTCGGTTATTAGAACTCTATAGAGACTGGATCTTTTCTGGCGAAAGGTCCACATAAAAGCAAAATGCTTCATGATCACATTTAAGTATGTGCTTTGACGAAATCAAGAGGACTTATTTTGCATGTGTGTTCTAGTGGAAAAAGCAGATTCTGTTTGTGTGTTGTACAGAGAAAAAAAAACCTGTTTGTATGAATCTGTGCCTAAACAGAAATAATTCAATTGAAGCTTAATCTGGCTAAGACTTCACAAGTAATCCTTGCTAATCCTCGCAGACAAGCAATCAGAAGTTTGTTCCATTTATATACTAGAGCTCTAGTTAAAATGTCTAATCAATAGATCAAGCACTGAATATCGAGTCATGCTCAAATCCAATCACACTAGGAGGACTGCAATATTGAAACAAAAGTCACAGACCCGCAATTCATCAGGATTGCTATCCTCATCCCGATGAAATATTGGCGGAAACTCAAACCTGTTAAAGCTGCAAGTAAGAACACATGTCAAATGCAAGAATCACTACAAATGATGGCTGACATAGAAGAAAGCATTAAATAGCTCCCAAAATGGCCCCACGACCCTGCTGAACAGAACTAAAGTAAGGAGAAAGATTTACGTACATCAGGTGATCTATGTTAGGATAGACAAAACGCATTTCAAGAGGAAATCGAAACCTGTATGGGTCTCGCTTTGCCTGCAGATAAAAGCAAATGTGTACAGTAAATCTTGAGACACGCAATACGTATATGATTTATCCATGAAGAAAAAAGTAGAGGCATAGAAACGAAAGTAATTAAACAGAAACAACTGAGTTTATAATCTATCCAATAAATTTAGAGCCTGTTTGGTTGGCTGCGACTTTGACTGTGGCTTTATGACTTTTACTTGGGACTTTAACTTGACAAATTCATTTTCAAAATTTGGAGAGTCAATGTAGTTTTCTATGTCAAACCAGGACGATAAAGAAAGAAGTTGCCTCCAAATAGTGTATGTTCCAAATTGGCCTTTCGCAGATTTGTGCAAAAAACAAAAGAAAATCTTGACAACTAACGAAGAAGCTGTACAAACGACACTCACCAGGATTTCGACAATAACATGCATACCAACTTTTATGTGATGGCGGATCCAAAACCAATCGTTTCCTTTAATAGGAACCCACCTGCAGCATGGCACAATACTATAGTCAAGAACTTTAATCATATGACATACATATCTACCTATAATAGATTAATATTCCCCGAGTCCTAGCATTTAAGATGCAGAATACATGTATTGCAGATGGTTTTTGTTGCCATATGATAAAAAGAATCTTCATGGTTGTGGATTCTCAAATTAATCACTGCATATTTCCTCTGTGTTCCTTGAAGTCTGGATATTCTTTATACCTCTTCTTTGTGCATACATGTCTTGTCAGTTGGAAACTTTGAAAAACTAGAAAGATGGGCATAATAAACATTCACATCCACTCCAACCAGTAGAGATTCTGTTACATTAGAGGCATGAGTATCCACCACCTATCCATGAAACAAGCTGCTTGCTATTATGAATAATGATGAGGGAACACCATGTTCCTGGGACCAAAGCAGAAATCGCAAGTTCAAATGCTAAAGCTCCAATTGGAAACCTCGGTGATTTTGCGATATACCTAAACCTCCGTTTTGTCCATTGCATCGTATGATACCCAATCAAGCATTGCTGCTGAAGGAGTACATCGTTACAATGGAAAACAGTTGTCAGCAATAATAAAGCAGCATGCCGATTCCACTAGGACTAGTTGAGATAGTAATATTCAGTGATTACTAGTAATCTTCAATGAAAGTAACAGAGACAACGGTAAGATAACCAACAAGAAAGGCAAAGTAATTAGATGATACGTGAGCAAACAACTGTACCCGTCGTATACGCCTCCCACATCAACAAATGCTCCTTGATAAAGGTGTAAAGTGGTGACCTTCCCCTCACAAATCTGTAGAATAATCTCTCTAATGTAAAGCTCACGTAATCTCATATTACATAAGCATCTGAAATTTGGAATTTGAATAAACAACTAGAAAGTGTGGATCTATAACGTAAACAATTAAAGAAATAATGTATTTCTACGTGGCAAAAGACTCACACATGCATGACATGACAAACTAAAAGCAATCGCTCAACAAGTTGAGACTATACTTCCTTTTTCACAACAGTAGAGAATTGATGCATGGCCAATAAGCCAATTACATAGTCACACCTTGCAGAAGGAAATGTCATACAGGTTGTTGTTCGTAATTACAAGTTGCTGGTTTTAAATTTTCAAACAACATATGCCGGCAGGATTAAAGAAATTGACCAAATTTAGGGTATGAAGACCAGCTTGCTGCCGAGAAAACCCAATAAAAGAAACACCTAAGTAATCAATAATGAAAAAGGATATCCTATCACGTGCATTATTAGCTGCGGCTATACAAGTCCGAGTCTCACACTTCATTTAACTTAAAAAGGAAGTTACCTGCCCAGGATAATAGAAAGGCAGCTCGTACTGCATCAAACAACGAAAAAAAGCAAAGTAAGACAACCCATCTTTCGAAGCATTTGGAAAGCTTATGGATGGGACGTGATGGTGTAAGTTTCAGAAATTAGTTCTACCATGCCCTCTTTGTAATCTTTGCCTCTTTTCCTTCGTCCAGGATGGTAGTCTTGGTCATACTGAAGAAGAAGAAGAAGAAGAAGAAGAAGAAAAGAGAGAGAAAAATTTAGTCTCAAACCACATTGGCGCTCAATTCGATTTGCGTCAAGTCAGATGATACACAGCAATTGCTCATAAAACAGCTCTCTCGAGAGAAGGCAAAAGAGCACCTTATAAGATTCCTCCTCCAACCTGTCCTTATTCGCCTCGACCCACTCGCTGTACTGCTTGAGGAAAACTTTGTACCTGTCCAGACACATATCATCCGTATCGGCGCTCACTCTGCTCTCCAAATCCTCCAAATCCACCCTCTCCGACATCATCCGGTGCCCCTCGCGGATGAACCGGAGCTCCTCCCTGTCGACCACCCAGCCCCTGGGAGGCCAGTCGCGCGGGGCCACCTGCCGGACGACCAAGGGCCCCGCCCACAGCGTGCTGAGCCTCTCGGGAATCTCGCCCTTGATCTCGAACTGCTTCCGGTACCACTCGTCCTCGGTGAGGCCCAGCTCCCTCATCCGCTGCTGGCGGTGGCGGGGGTTGAGCATGCGGAAGGCCTCGATGGCGTCGGGGGACTGGAGGGGGACCTCCTCCCCTTCGTTGAGGGACTTGCGGGCGAAGTCGGCCTCGGGGGAGAGGACCTCCTCCCAGGGGGCCCAGCCGCGCTCGATCCAGTTGCGGCGGCGGGCCTGGTCCTCGGTCTCCTTGTCCTTGGGTCCGAAGTTCTGGAGGAAGGTCTCGTCGACGGGGAACTCGTCGGAGCTGAAGCATCTGGCCGGCGGGAGAGGAGGGGAGGAGCGGCGGCCGGCGAGGCGGAGGAGGGGCGACCGCCGGCGGCGGCGGAGGCGGTGGGGGTGGAGGGAGGAGGGAGGGTTTAGAGGGGGTTTAGGGAAGGCGGGGGAGAAGAAGAGATAAGGCGGGCCTTGGTGGCGGCGGTGGTGATGTTGGATTTGCTGCATCGTTTAGAGAGAGAGAGAGAGAGAAAGAGAAGAGACCGTTTGAATTGGAGAGTTTGGAGGAAAGGGGGAGCGATTAAACAGGGGGGAGTATTCGCGGGATAATCCATCGAACTGTTGTTTTGGTGTTTAATTATCCGAGGCTTCGCTCCTTACAAATTTGAATTTAAATCTCTAATCCCTCCATTACATAAAGGGCTAATGGCACATGCGATATCTGAACTTTGACCTGATGTGTAATATGATCCCTAAACTTTAACCTAATATTCGATGTGATCTCTAGACTTTTTATACTTGTTCAATGTGGTCTTTGAAATTGTATGGAAATGTTCAACGTAATCCTTGGTCCTAAATTAGTGGAAGAATTACACTGAACATGTTCATATAGTTTAAAGACTTAAAAAATGGAACGTGTACAAAAAATTCGAGGGCTGCGTTGCACAAATTAAAAGTTCAGAGAGATCATATTGCACATTAGGTTATAATTTAAGGACCACATTACTTATTGAATCAAAGTTTATGGATCACTTGTGTCATTTTTCCTTACATAAAATGTATAAGATAAAAAAAAAATACAAGATAGCTTATATGTTGAAATACGCAAGGCGATGAGTGTTTTGTATATGTATTTATGTATCGATACATGCGTGTATAATATCGATCGAATGGGTTATGGTCATGTATCGTGTACTCCACTTAAACTGCCCTTGACCGACGAACTCATTGAGCATTTCATTAGTGAATTTTGTAGATATCAAGCGTGCTTCTGTTTGCTGCCTGATTTAAACCTTTAACATTCTTTATACTTGGGCGCCTCATTTTATCCCAATGCTAGTAGCTCAGAAACAAGTCGGGATGCAATGGCCACGTCCCATTTGGACAATAACGTATCTTAAGCCTCAAAGTTTCTGCTTTTGAATTCGAGCGCTTAGACCCTTTGGTGGGTCTAAGCCCTAGTCGATGGGTGCGAGCACAAGTGACATTATTTCTGCACAGCTCATCGACGACAAGCTTCCGGCTAATGCGTAATCGCAAACCTCTGCTGATATCAGGTCGAGGTCGAAGATTTCGAGCGAGCGAGTTTCTAATAAGGATTGTGGCTGGAAGTTGGCAATGCCCGTTTTCAACCAGACGCTCCTGCAACCGCAATGCTTTCCCGGTACAATGTCCGCCTAAACAGTCGGGCAATTTGTCGGGGTGAAGCAAATCGACCAAGTGTCGGGCTCCTGCTAACAATCGCTACTCAAATTGGGTCGCTCGTTGGAGAATGATCGATGTCATCCATCCGCCGTCGACGGAGCAGCGAGACTCTCACTCCCACCCCTGTACTTTCTTTGATGGTGTTCTGCAGCAAGTGCTTCAAACACCCATCTGGTCCACATCAACAAGTCCTGGATTACACTACTCCCTCGCCTGTCTCATGAAGAACACCCTAACCCCACAAATGGCCAGTACAGGCCACACATTTCGCAGTCACCATAAGAAAAAATCAACCGATAAACGAAAAACAAGTCGCCCTAAACATCGCATCGAAGTAACTAGATCGCCTTCTCATATCAGTGAAGTTCTAATGGGGAGAGGGAGAGGGAGAGGGAGAGAACCTCTCATCTATCCGAACAACTTTATAATAAGATCCACAGGGTATACACACCGCAAAGCAGAACACCTGGGGATTTCCATGCCCCTTCAGACAACCTGGACAAAAACGTTCCACAAACAAACCTTTTCTTTATTGCATGCTTCGCTCTTATTGGACAAACACACACCGTCAGACGCGAAAAACACGTTGATATTATTGAGTACTGCCCTCCTTGCACCCCTTAATGGCAAGACGCTATATGCACAATCAGGTCAATCACTCGGGTGCTGCAAAAGATTGGATCAGTGAGAGATGTAAGATCCAAGATATCATCTTGCATATATTTTCTTCCATAGAAGAGGGTGAGGGTGAATTTGCACATAGAAATATAAAAGCTAACGGAAAACAGAAAGGAAATGGGAGTACTCGGAAACTAACCTGTAGCCCCATTCGTTGTCGTACCAAGAAACCAGCTTCACAAAGTTATCATTTAATGCAATACCGGCCTTAGCATCGAAAATACTCGACCTGAAAGAACCATAGTCAGATTAAGATAATTCCTTTGAAAACTGGTCATCTTCATTCTGAATTCAGGAGGTGGTAACAACGAGAGGAGCTGATTCCCAGGACGACTTCCTTAAACTCAATTAAGGCATAGATCAATACCTGCTATCACCCACAAAATCAGTAGAAACCACATCTTCTTCGGTGTAACCCAAAATTCCCTTGAGTTTCCCCTCGGACTCCTCCCTATATGACCATATATTAAGCTCATGGGATTAAACTAAGATGAAAGACAGCAAAACAGTCGACCTCCATAGCCAGATAATAGAAATCTAGCTAGTTCAAGAAAAGATTATCGAGTCATACTTTATAGCAGCCTTGATTTGCTCATAGGTAGCGCTTTTTTCCAATCTGACGGTGAGGTCGACAACAGAGACATCAACGGTCGGAACACGGAAAGCCATGCCAGTCAATTTACCATTGAGTGCAGGAAGAACTTTACCTACAGCCTTGAATCCAATATCAAACATAGAAAAGAATCAATAACTTGAACAGATACTCACCTATTAAGAAACCATATTATGTTCCCTAAGTACCTAATGTATATAGTACTGTATAATATATATTACCTTTGCAGCCCCGGTGCTGCTTGGAATGATGTTAAAGGAAGCAGCTCTTCCACCTCTCCAGTCCTTCATCGATGGACCATCAACAGTTTTTTGTGTAGCTGTAAAAACAGAAAAAGATATTAAGGGGAAAAAAATTATTGCCAGTAATCAGTGTGCTCGTCCAATTACTATGGACAATTCAAAGAGCTTACCCGTGATAGAGTGAACAGTAGTCATTAGACCCTCAACAATGCCAAATCGATCATTAATGACCTATGAAAAACACAATGCGACAAATTAACCCTTAAGTCAATAGAATAATAAATGTCATTCCAAGAAAGAGATGGGTATGAACCTTTGCAAGGGGAGCCAAGCAGTTGGTGGTGCAACTAGCATTGGAAACAATGTCCAGGTCGGGCTTGTATTCCTTCTCATTGACACCAACAACAAACATAGGTGCATCCTTGCTAGGAGCCGAAATGACCACCTTCTTTGCTCCACCCTGCAAATAAGTTGGGCCTTATTTATAACTACTGGTAAAGAATTCCCAAAAATCAGCGAAAAACAAATGGAGAAGGCATAAGCAGATGAAGCAGAACTCAGCAACTAGAAATCAGCAGGTTAGGGATTGATAAATCTCACTTTTATGGAATCTGGACAAAAAGAGAACAGCACTCAAACATGCAAGTGTGGTGATAATCCCTCGATAGTTCAAACAAAATAAAATTCACATTTTTTTCATTTCTCCAGATTACCAAAATATAGTTAGATTACAAAGCAGAAAAGTTTTTGCATGCTTTTAAAGCACTTCCACCCTTTCTCATACATAAGAAAAGAGTCTACCTCAGTAGCGGCTTTATATGCAAAAACTCCACTTGCAAACTCAGAATATAGATAAAACTAACACTTTTATGGAGTGAGAGAACACTTACAAGGACGAAAAGCAATTCCTTGGATTCTCCTTAACTAGCCATAGCACTCATAATGCAGAGGATTAGTTTAGCACTGAAACTAAAAGAAATCTGAACACAAACCTTCAGGTGAGCAGCTGCCTTTTCCTTATCAGTGAAAACCCCAGTAGATTCCACAATGAACTCAGCTCCTGTTTCACCCCATGGAATCTCCTCCGGGTTCCTAAAGCATCAACCATACATATCCAGAGTTAAATCAATCTTCTCGTAATACAAATAGAGGTTGAGAACAAGCTCAGGCTCAGACGAGGGGAAGACAGCACTAGTACCTGATACCGAAGACTGTAACAGGCTTCTCACCAAAGAGAAGAGTATTGGGGTCTTTAACCTTAAGCTCGTGATGTTTCCACTGACCGTGAACACTGTCATACTTGAACATATACGTCTGCAGCATAAAAGAACACAAATAAGTCGAATAACACGACAATCAAAACATCAAAACTCACTTCGGCGCTAAGAAATATTGATCCAATAGTAGATAAACCGTGAAGACTCTAAAGTTGACAAATCAAAAGCACTTCAAATCCAACAAGGAACTGATCAACAACCACAAAGAACAAGTCCCAAAAGCTTTAACAAGTCTAGAGACCAACACCACATACATGTTCCGCATGTTAAACAAAAATCAAGGAGAGAACAGATAGCGGTTGCTGCCGCCGACATAAGCGAAAAACAAAGAAACATAATCCATGAGAAGTGCAGAGAAGTACCATATAATCGGTGGAAATGAAGGGATCGTTGACGGCGACGAGCTCGACATCGTCTCGCTGCAAAGCAACTCTAGCCACCAAGCGGCCGATCCTACCAAAACCTGCAACAGCAAATGATCAGGGGCCCATAAACCCCGAGATATGATCTGGATAGGAGCAAGAACAGAAACCCATGAAAACAAAGCAAGGACACGACCCAATTCAACAGAAAAAAAGAAGTGGGTGAAGCGTGATTCCATACCGTTTATTCCAATCTTCACCTTGCCTGCCAAACACACCCAAAAGAAAGAACAGATATCAGCACCATCAGAGCATCATCATCTATGAACAGAAGATAAGAAGAAGGTCACGTTTCTACTTATCAATTACCCATGATTGTAGATGGAAGTTCATTAGCGAGGAGGTTCGAGATAGAGAGCGAGAGAGAGAGAGAGAGCAGTTCAGCAGGAGATAAGAAGAAGGTGGCTGTGAAAGAAAGCACTGGACACTTCAACAACAGCAAGCAAGTAGTAGGAGAATCCAGAAACAGAGGCTTTACAACAAAGTTGAAAAATGCGGGAGACCGGAACGACCGGTTACCGGTGTTGGAGACCGGAATGACCGGTTACCGGCAGTAAGTCATCGGCTGTCTTAGCAGCGCTTATACAACGTATACCTCAATTTCTAACGTGGAAAACAAATACCTCAATTTCTAAAATGCATGTATATATATATATTGAAAATATAACTGTTTTGACGACTTTTAAGGATGCAAACTCAAACTTTTTAGTGTTTTCCTCCCATAAGAAATTGGCCATATAATTCTTAGAGAAATATCGTGTGTACGAAGATCGACTTCTAAAATTGACATATTAAATAACGTATCGACAGTCGATTAATATCTCTTTGTAATTAGCTACCTTATTCGACGTGGCAATTTCATAAATTTTATTACCATAACTAGCATCAATTTAATTCGTAAATTTATTTAAAGCGATGAATTAGTGATTTTGCACAAGGTTTTTTTTTTTTTAAGTCCTATTGCCTGATGCTACTCGTCACTTGCCACCTGCACGCGTACGTTCCTTCTCCACGTAGAAAGATGGTTAGACGGGCCACGTCACTGATGGTCTGACCTGACAAGTGGGTCTCAAACTCGATTTCCACTGCGACATCCTGTGGCCTTCATTCCCTCTTCAATCTCATCCATCCGCTTTGGCTACTTCCCACCGCCTCGCTGACCCACGCAAAGAGTAAATACCATAATACTTGAGATACTAAAAGTGTATTAAATGATGCATCGAAGAGTAAGTGGTTATTTCAATTAGCGTCCCCATTTTAAGCACCCGGAGTCGTTTAATAAATCCATTTTAACATGCGAGTTCCCTTTTGTGTTAACTTAGTCGACACGATGCTAGACTCCTGTACGGTAAAACCGTATTCTTAGCTATTGCAATAACATATAGATTGAATCTTCATTGATTTCCAATCCTGATGCGGTGCACTAAGACCGATTTTCACCCTAAATGCTCTCGGTCTCGGCGCTCCTCGTCATATATCGAATCAATCCCAACGGTTTTATCATTTACCAAACCTATTTAGCGTACGAGTCAAAATCGTCATCGGCGTCCCCTAAACTCCAATCCCTCTTTCCCTTCACTTGAAGCTACAAAGAAATTTGGAAACCAAACCCCACGTTAATGGAAGCCGCGTTATGCTTTCTTAAGGTTGGTGGGTGCAATGAAATGATCGGACATCACCTAATGGTCAAAATGGAGGTCATTTGGTAAAACCATGCAAATGGTGGCGACCCTAGGACACCCTGAAGATTTAATGTACGGAGAACAAGAAAAGAAGAATCCGAGACAAGGACACAAGACAAAACCTCTAGTGGCCCACGTACCTATGTCTGATAAGATCGCCTCGGGTTTCCCACACGACGTTATCCTGTCCATGTCTGCTAGAGGCTAAAACCCCGTTAAATCGCAAAAGCCACAACACCCTTTGGATTCTGCACCATATCCCTAATATCAGTCCCTGCAAGACATCCACAAGAGAAAGAGGAACTCCCAAGTAAAAGTGCATCAACTCTAAAATGCAATAATAGCACATGACCATATTGCAGTTACCGTCTTCGCCTACAGCGCCATCCTTCATCTTCCGGGCAGCTGCGGTCGGTCCATACTTCCGTGCTCCAAATCCCCAGATCACTCTCTTCAACAGGCTTTACGTGCTTTGAACCCAATTAATATTCAGCGCCCGAGACATTAATGGGAAAAACAAGGAACAAAAGAGAGTCAGGACACAGCCTCAACATTGCACAGAAAAACCCAAAAGCCACCTCTTCAGCTCGGACTGTTGTCCTTGTCAACCCTTTCTCGCTCGGTCTCATACACCGACATAAACATCGACATGTCCATCTCTCATTGTTAAAACCAAAGAACGAACCATGCAAATCAACATTTAGCTCTTCCTAGGCAATGTCACTCAGATAGCTTTGCTGCATAAAAAGGTACAGGACCTGTCAAGTGTCTTAATTAAGCCCTGATCTATATTTGTTATGCATAATATTTGCATATTCCAGTCCTCACACAAGAACTCCTCAAACGAGCATCTCATCCAACAAGCCCGTACAACATCAAACGACAGAGAAAACAAAATAGAGACTGCAGCTTGAATAACCATCGTCTTTGATAAAATCAAGGACCTCGACTTCGACACATGCTCAAACAAACCGGTGCTTGAGATTGAAGAGTTTGTGACAAGCACGAGGTCTGGTGTCAAGAATCCATCTTATTCTCACATCAAATTCACTCCAATTGAAACAAAGAAATGAGGTATCTTACACGGATGAATATTGTTGATGGAAGAATAAACCATACCGAAAAGATTATGCACAATGGAGGAAGGGAAAGAAAACGATCAAGTGCATATGATCGTCAACAAAACAAAATCAGTGAAATTCACTCAGCCAGAAACAAAGATGGCTTTTGGAGAGTTTTTAGCATATGAATGCCATCCGCGGGTGATCCATCTCAGACAGACCAATAAAATATATGTGCACTTCTTCCAAGTTTATGGTTGACAGATATTTCTCATCATCATTTGGCTATTGCATTTACTTTTCTCGTTGTTGGAAGCAAAAACTTCCTCTCCACTCCATTGCTTTGGAACTGAATAATGTGAGCAAATTTCTCTCTAACCAAAGCACTATAAGCCGTTCAATGCTAGAATCGGCACTCTCCTCTTCACAAATGCTCACACCAGAAATATGCTGTTCCCTGGCATCTTCTTAACATTCAGCACGTAAACATCAGTCAGTATGGAAGGTCTCCTTGAGGAAGATCCCAGTTATCATCTTCATCGTCATCGGCCCTTTTCTTCTTAGGCATCTTGTGTTTAGCCTTCTTTGCCAATCTAGCTTGTGGGCGCCTGGGCAGAGTTAAAAAAATAAAGTGAGAAAAGTTATTGGGTAGTCCCAATTGGTCACATGTGCAAGAATATCGTATCATGCATATCAAGAGATCACGAGATTCCACCACCAGAAATCTTTGACCCAACGTCAAGATAAAACGTAATGCATTTTCATCACCATCATCAAGAGAGCAGAAGAATTTGACTGGCTACATTGCAAAATGATCAATATTTCTCATGCACGACAGTTTCCAAAATAATAAACATGGCTTCTGATTCAATTGCTTCGATATGCTGAAACAGTGGCAGGACATTGATCTTCACCAGTAAAGGTTGATTCTTTGCTCATATTCTGCAATTAATTTGAGATTTAACGACCATATCTCAGTACCAATAATAACTTAAGGTCATCACTCCCTAGCTTGAAGGAAATGGAGACACAGCCGCATATTTGACTGGTTACCCGGCAATCATGGAATGACATTGGCTAGTTTGATGATACATGCCTGCTAGCTATTAAGAGAAGTGATAGACTTAAATTTCAAACAAGCTCTTGGGTTCTGCTAGTAGTGATAATCTAATTTCAGTGCCACCATCAAGGTTTACTTCAGAAGTCGGCTGGTCATTGCTGTCCTCTACTTCAAATTCCAATGTCCATCACTTCTGGTAACAGCTATGCAATGTCAGTTTAACTTTCTTATGCACCAAGCAAGAACTACCGTTCTCTTATCTATTCAAACAAAACAGAAACAGAAGCACAGTCCCACCACAAAAAAGAGAGATCATACAAAAAAAAAAAAAAAGAGCTAACAGTGGAGGACTGGAGGCAAATTATGCAAAGAATTTCTGAATTTAGGAAGTCAGAAAAACCAGATCAATCACAGTTTACATGGAAGCTGAACTTGCAAAATCAAATACCCACAGCTGGGAATTCTCAAGTAAAGATCTTATTCAAGAACCTGAACAAAAGAGAAGGAAAGGATACCTCCGGCGATTTCGTTTGGCAGCATCTCGAGCCTTTCGCTTCCTGTACTCCTGATTGGTCTCGAAGAACCTCCGGCGCCGGCATTCTCGGATGATGCCGGCCTTCGCGACCTCTCTCCTGAACCGGTTCACCAGCCTCTCCTCCGACTCGTTGTCAGCCACCGTGATCTGCACGTTATAGGTCGATTTGAAGAAAAGGGTGTTCGCGTACGCCAGCGAAGGACACGCGGTCGACATCGTCGCCGAGGAAGGCGACGGCGACGGACCCACGTCGGCTACGAGGGTTGCCCACTTCGGGTGGTGGGCATCGGTGGGTTGGGACGGGAGGCGAAGCCATGTCACCGTGCAAGAAGGAGATGGAGAAGGAGAAGGTGGAGTTGACTCGGAAGGAAGAACAAAGGAGAGGAAGTCAGTGAAGAGTGAGGAGGCGGCCATCATGGCCATTGGATCTTGTCGACTGTCTCAGAGTCAGGGTCATTCCTTAATTTGTCTGTACACTGCATCAGTGGCCATTCCTGGCCCACTTCAGTGATGCTAAGCCCTAAAATCATCTGTTCATGTATATTGGGGAACATGAGATTTGTCGATCCTCCTCCACTTCGTAGACCAGAGCCTTAACGTAAAATTGTTCATCCATACTGAAGAATTTCAGGAACTGAATCTGAATCCATCATCCATAGACACACCCTTGGCATCGCCTTTCTCGAAGGGAATTCCAATAGTGTGATTTGCTAGAAAGAAACAATTAGTGAGAACAGTAGGTAGACTTGTCCAAATGAGTGGATCGGATCGGGTTGGGGTCGAGTTGAAAACGGTCTGATCCAAATTGATCAATTGATCTCATTTTGATCCATTTTAACACAATACAAATCTATTGAATCATGCTCGACCCGACTAATACCCAATCATATCATTAAAACGCTTTCATATTTAACCAAATGTTTGACTCATTTCTAAATTAAGATCAAAGCACGGAGTGATCAAGTGTCAGATCGAGTGAAGGTGAGAGAGAATGAAGTCTAAACCATTATATGGATAAGTTATACTGAATATAACTTATCCATATAATAACTCAGCCCATCAAATATGGATTAAGAAATAGATTTATAATCCATTTTGACAGGTCTACTGCAACAATAAGACGACAACCAGGCATCATTCGCCACTTTACGAGTCCACCGACCATCTCCAAAAAAAAAACAAAGTATTCAATTGCAGCAGATATGTGAACTTGTTGACCTGAATATTTTTTTTATACACAAGAAAATTATGACAACCGTTTCCGCAGATTAATAGTATGGCAGGTAATCTTACAAACAGGCATTTTACTGTTGTCGAACATCGAGCAATACACCAATGCGGTACACTTCTCGGGATCCGACATATTTCATTGTGAGCATTGGGAAGAGGAAGAAAATAACATAAAATAATCAAAAGATCAGCCAGTTGCGCACCAACCCATTCGCAAAAGCCGGGGAAGAACCGTTTGTCGCATCTTGCATCATGTTATCCCTGACTCCATGTGGGTCAAGTCGCCTTTGGACGTAAAGTCAGGTGAAGAAAGAACCTAGTTCAATTTCGACACTTCCATTTATTGGGTTTCATATTCCCGGGATCCATCACCAGAAGAGCCCGCCCCAGCTTCAGCAACCGTGAGATGCACTGAAATTGAGGCTCAATTGTTCTCACCCGATTCTGATCTCCCTTGGAAGAAGAGGGATTGCTCATCTAGAAAAGCGTCATTACTTGGTTCAAGAAGACTTGCCTCTTGGTCCGAAGTTTCTCCTGCCAGGGGGTGCTTATTTCCACAAGGACCATAAAAGCAGGAAGAGAAACCCCTCGCTGGAGTGTTTTTCTTTGAACGCAGGACTGCTTCCAAGTTTCCTGCGCCCAATTGGTTACTTTTAACTGGCGCCAAATAATATCAAATAGTAAAGAACTAATAGAGCACTTACATTGAGAGTCAATGATGTACATTACGCAAGCAGGTACTGTTGGGGGAGTAGATGAGATTCGTCTACAACTATATATCTCCTCTGGGGATTCTAACTATACCCTTGGACAGATCAGATGGGAGGCTGATATTCTTTGCCTTGACAGCAGTTTCCACGGTCGATTCTAATGCCCGCGAAGCTTGAAGGGCCATCTCAGCATGATGTTGGAGACATGACATAGCTAGCTACAAGAAGGGAGATACGATTTTGGTCATCCATATATCGAATACTCGATAAAGGAACTTCGCTATTGTCAGATTGATAACCAATGTTGCACATGTTAGAAAACTAAATATACTTCAAATTGATATCATATGAGCTAAGCAAAAAGTGGAAAGAAAACAAAAATAGGAATGACCAAACAAGCGGTCATAGAGGATCTCATCCTAAGACCAAGAAGAGGTTGCCTCATATAAAAAAACTAATGACAGAAAGGGAAGCAATGAAGAGCATGCATCAGGAACATTGGTTAACATGTCATCGACGTATCTCCAGTTTCATGATATATCCTATAAAATAGTGTATGCAGTAAACTCTCTTTAAACATGCTTGTCCAAGCTTTCCTTTCTTCTTCATACTGTCAGCATGCACTGATATGACTTTCCAAATGATTGTAAATGTTGTAGCCTGAGCATTACTCAAAAACTGAAAAAATAATCAAATACGACAATGTTCCCAGCGTAAAAATTCATTCTTTACCGTATAGCATTCTCTGTCAGGGTCAGACTCCACAACCTGGATGGCCCACGTCCGGACCCATTCAAGACCTCTAGAAATTTCTGCATTGCCTTCAACCAAAGCGGATGCGACAAATGAAGGAGGAAGTGCTATTAACACACACAAAGCGGCGAATAGGACAGATCTTCTAACATATGCTTCACTGTGATGGCAAACTTCTCTGCAAAAATAAGAATTCAATTTCAGATTGCAAAGTTCTGCAGTTATCCTGAGAAGCATGTCCTAAATATGCTGATGTAATTTGCACTCAGTGCTGTCTCATATAAGGATATTTATTTACCTTGATCCCAACATATCTAAGAGAGGCGCAGCCAATGCAGTTGCTTCAGGATGCATAGAAGCGCATTTCATGCATACACCGAGCATATAGATAAGTTTTCCCAAGACTATATAATCCCTTCCAAGCAAGTCAACGCCATGCCTTTTCTTATCGAACTCCTGCATAGCAGGGAGCATAAAAGCTGCCGCATATACAGGAAATTTATTCTGGGATATGTCAATCTGATCTTCTCGCATATTTGTAGACTTAATGCTCCATCTGCGTGTCTTCCCTCGCTTCATCTGACCAGGTTTTGGAGGAAGCTCTCTCTCATAATGAGTTGTCCAATTTGGAACATTTTCAGTCCCCAAACTCGACAAGTTCAGCACAGTGCCGCTCCCTGCTACCTCCTTCCAGGAACCAGCGCTGGCAGGCCCCGCACTACTGGGCAAGAACCATGGTTGACTCTCTGAAGTGATAGATACAAGAGACCCTGTCTGATGTTTCAATCGCATAATCTTGGCCTTGGCAAGTTCTTCTGCTGCTTCGGTCATTATGTCAAGTATCATTATCCTTTGGCTCACATCCACATTTGGTGAGTAAAGTAGCTTGTGGGCAGTTTCAAGGGACTCCAGTGGACATGACACTACCAAAGCAACCAACGCCCTTTGTCTTTTCTCTTCTGCTGAATCTTCCTCACCTTCAACAGCCACATCAGAGCAACGAATTTGTATGAGAGTTCTAACAAGATCGCTTGCTACATATTTTAGTTCATCAGGGGATGCTCGCACAAGCTTTTCAGCAACTTCAAGAGCCTGCTCCACCTGCAACCCACAAAATAAGAGAGGGGCACGTTCGTTCAGAGAACTCCTGTGTCCATCTGGTCAAACCAGATTGATTGGCAATTTTGCCAGAACAGTATTCTTTATACTGTGGACTTGTCATACCACAAATGTGCAAAACAAAGTTTCACCAAAGAAGATCTCATAAGTGGCCTAGGAAAGAAATGGATTTTCTTCAAGAGAATTGTGCAGGATGAAGAAATAAATAAGCACAACAGAATGACTTACCCCATCTACATCATCAGTTTTTCGTAATGCTGCCACTACATCAACCAACTGTGAAAATCTTCTCTTCAAATCTGTTTGATCATCTGTCAAGTCATATGGCTCCAACGAAGAGTCACTCACGGCATCGGAACTTTCACTCACGTTTTCATAATTATCATAATCAGATTCTCTTTCGAGTTCTAGACTAGCTGGATCAATAATCTCATCAGGGTCGATCATCTTATACTCAGATAACTTCTTCCTTTCATCTTTCAGATCACCTTCCTGCCCATAAGTGGCTATATCATTAGACTCATTCATGTCCACTGTGCCAACAGATGTCTTCGTTTCATGAATTCCCTTTATTCTGCAATTAGAGGTAGGCAGCGTACTGTCTTTGGAGGTACCTAAACCAAATTCCCAGTCAATACTCTCTCCACTGAAGCTATCATCAAGGTACAAAGGATTTTTTGGATCAATCACTTTCGAGAATGCTAGAGCGATGCTGCTAGCCATTTTTCTAATTAAATGGTCAGGACTCTCCAGCCTACCTGCAAGCGGTCAAAACAACAATTAAAAGGGCGGAAACAGTAACCTTATTGCCATTGAAACTAGTAAGTGGACAAAAATATACAGCTAACTCCTTGAAGAATTGAGTGCATCACATCCTTAGACTTATCCAGTTCCTCTTTGGACATCTGCTCCAGTAAAAGGCCTACAGCTGCTGTAACATCTGAATGTAAATCAAGGTAATACATAATGCCAAATGCTATACAATATTACTTTGGTCCTCAGAAGTCCATGATACATTTTGTCTGGTAAAAGTTTAACGCATGCAACAGGCACTCAATCTGTAGGAACTATTACAATATTTCAAAGAAGATGGAAGAGAGGTTCTGTTATTTCATTCTTTCCGCATAGACCAGCAGTCATGAATACTGAGAAACATCAATAGATATATGACAACAAATAATAAGAGGATACAAACTTGCTGCTCCAATGATGTTGATCGCACAAACTCCTGTTTGGACCATACTACCACCAGACTTTGCAGTATAACTGGAAGCTGTTGTGAAACATGATTTGAGACTTGTGAATCAGGGTTAGGAGGGCATCCAAACACAGCAAACTGAAATATCCAACGCAGGCACCGTACAGGTAATACTTTCCAGAGTAGAAATTTGTCCAGAAACAATGTCCTGAGAAGTCCAAAAAAAAAATTACACGATTGACATGTGGCATTATGCAAATTATCAAAGAATAAAACCATTCTATTACTTCCACCAGATTCCGGGTGCAATCTAAAGCCATAACCAGGGAATCGCATCAAACTTCTCTTTAACAGAAATCTTTACTGCAGGCAAGTGTCTGTGCCCATATGTAAGGATTTGATGTAGTCCAACAGCAATTTCTCTCTATAGCTAAACTTATCAGATGAAACACTACAATAGCCCATCACGTCAACAGGCATATAAGCCACAGATATTGGACTGCAGAAAGTTAAAAGAGCTTCCTGGATTTGGAGAGGTTTTGGAGGTTGGATGAATAAAGTGGATAGAATGACAAAGATCTACTTATGTCAAAGCAATTACAATGATAAACAACTTGCGTACCAGACGGAATTTTGATTATAGAACAGATTGTGAAACAATATCCAAATGACCCAGTAAGCTTCAGTGTCATTTATACGCTCAGTAGCAAGCCCACGTAAAAGCTCTTCTGAAGTTCTTTCAACAGCATAGGAATCTTTTATATTTCCCATCATCTTTATCCAAAACTGGGACCCTGGATCTGATTCAAATACATCTGCCACAACAGTTGTTCCGTTTGATGACAATAAGCCTCGGACATGACTAAGTATCCGAGGAACCACTTCACTGGCCAAAACATCTGCCCAAAAAAGAAATCCAGTAGTCTGGTGTCAACTCTCAAGTCTACTGGAAGCCACGCCATTTGTGAAAGGAAAAAACAATATGCATTAACATTATGAAGACAATGAACTAAGGATAAGTCAGATAGCATACTCACAAAGAATATTATCTGACTTTATATGAAGGCATAATATTGTGTGATTGGCATCTACAAGGCCATTAAAGAAAACAGTACTATCTAAAAAAAAATTTGGCAATGTCTAGCACCCAAATTCTCCAGCATTCATATTTGTGGAAAGTTCAAGACAGTGTCTGGTCAGCCTTGGACCTAGAGTGTAACAAAGATATAAGAATTTTTTAATAGAGTAGTCTAATCACTTCCATATGCAACTTAAGTGGGTAATTACTCTTTAGTCATAACTCTTTTTCACCAGCAAAACATTCAGATCAGAATGGGTAAGCCCGTGAACAAAGAGCTCTACAACAGAAGCTCCAATGATGAGACAGAATTGATAAGAACCGTAAAGATAATGTACATCAAAGTGAATTCAAACCATCTAAATTTGTAGGAGTACAATCTATCTACCTATACATAAGCAAATTGCAGACCCATCACCCAATCACTTAGGTTTTTGTTGTCGGTAGTGAAAGCTCTGCTACATAAGAACAAAACTCTCTTTCACACATAAACTTGAGAAAACAAAACATGCAGAGATTATGTTACCAACCTGTAAATCCCCGACGACAGATGCGAGCAAATGTCTCCCCAGTGAAATGAAAGGCACCATCCATCTCACTCTTGTCCACGATCCTTCCAGGATTTGTTGTCAAATCTCTTCCATCAACTCCACAGAGAAGCTGAGTAATTATCTGCCTGAAGAAAATGCTTTAACTCTCTTGTAAAGAACAAACACATCAAAGGAGGATCGAAGAAGTCTGGATCCAAAATCACTAAACCCATGCATTTGACATTGGCGAAATCATTAGGTAAGGTTCAGATTAGTAAGAAGAAGAAACCACATGGGCAAGCAAACTCAACATCGGGAATAACAGAACAAGGATACTGTGCTGAAAGAGAAGATGGAGCTTTGAACTGTGCTTTGTCAGGCACAGAGGCTATAAGCTGTGCCACCCTAGAAATGACAGGCTGGAGTTGTTTGTGAGAAGAACCTTCCCTTTGTGATCTGGCAAATTCTGTAGCGATATGGAGCACTCCGGTGTTTTCAAGCAAGAAAAGCACTATTAATCTGTCAAGAGAATGAAAAGTTATATTAACTGCATTGTTGGCATTGTGTTACTCAGATTCAAATGTCCATAATAATGGCTGGGAAAGAGAAAGTTATACAGGTTGATATGATTATCCTTCCCACTTTATTAAGTAAGAGAAAAGGGCCTTCACTCACACCTCTGGATATTCGAGACAATGGCATTGACATCAAGACCAGCACTGCTGTTTTGGTGTAGACGAGGAATCAGAGTCTGAACCACCTCGGTGGCAAGTCCGTCGACGAAGAAAACATCATAAACATGCTTCTGTGCAGTGAAGGGAAAGCAAGCAAGCCAGTCCGAGGCAACATCTGACCAGATAACGGTTACAATCAAAACTGGTAGGTATGTACGAATGATAAGTCTCTGATAAGGATAAATTTGGGGGATCGTGTAAGGATAAGGAAGAATATTGGGCTCATCAACTCAAGCATCTAGTAAGCCACTTCTAACATCAAGTTAAAGAAGTGCAACCTCAACAGCAATCACATGTCTAATCAAACGGTAGAACAATGTGAAAAAGAATCATGGCTCCAATGCGATAGTGCGCAGGACCAACACAGAAGCAGCAACGAAAGCCACCTTTTGAGGGTGATGGCTACAATTTGACATTTTGAGGAATAAAACACAATGGAAGGATCATAATATGCAAAACAACATGCTACCGAATAATAGGACTCTCGCTAGAGCTGGAAATGCAGCTCCGCGGTAGAACGTCCACCACCGATCATCTCTCTCGTTTGCAGAAGGAAGCTTTGTCCCGAGAATCTACACAAAAAAAAAAAGCAGCGAATGTCACATTAATTGAAGTTAAAACCCCATTAACAAAAACTGAAGCAGCACAGACAGCCACCTGATCTCTGTATCCTTCATCCACAACCCCTGCACATCAAGACATAAAAACAGTCAAACACCACACAACTCCATTCACTAACTCTAGAATGACTCCAAACAATAGACGAGAGAAGACCCAGAAGCATTGTCACCAAGAAAAAGCAAACAGATCACTCAAGTCATCCAGCACACCACAGAAGCCAAAGACAAAAAGAAGAAAACACTCCAAACAGAAGCAACCCAAATGAAGTCGAGAGTTCAGCAGCAGTCCCATGTCTCGAAGAGCAGGAGTTATTCGAGTTTTCCAACGTTGTAAGACATATAGAGATCACAGGCAAAAAGCGAACGAGATAGAGACACCTGAGAGAAGAGGTGAATCGACGGGGAAGAGAAGGATGGCGAGGGAGTGGAGGGCGCAAATCACTTGGTCCACGTGCTTCGCCTTCTTCACCGCCGCGATCGCCTCGCTCGCCTTCTCCGACATCTCCGCCTCCAGTTCTCTTCTCCGGTCACGACCCTCCATCGACGCGCCACCGTCGCTCACCTTCTCCGGCATCTCCGCCTCCGTTTCTCGTCTCCGGTCACGACCCTCCATCGACGCGCCGTCGTCGCTCACGGCTTTTCTGGTAGCGGAGAAAAAATAGGGGGATGGCTTTTCTAAGTCTTAGAACACGACCCGGACCGAGAAAGCGGTTACCCGAACCACCGATCTGGACCCCGCAGTCGGATCGGGTCCAGAAAGGGGCAAGGGGTTTCGGGTCATAAGGTGGACCCGGGACTAAAACAAATTACTTTCTTGGGTTAATACCATGAAAAACCCTAAACTGGTACATTTGTGACAATTTTACCCGAGCTATTTTTTTTACCACAAAAAATCCCAAATATGATACATATGTAACAAATTTACCCCGAACTATTTTTTTGACCACCAAAAACTCCAAATTGGTATACTTGTGACAATTTTACCCCGAACTATTTCTTTGACCACCAAAAACCCTACACTAATACACTTGTGACAATTTTACCCTTGGAACTAATTTTTTGACCACTAAAAACCCCAAACTAGTACATTTGTGACAAATTTACCCTCTGTTAGTGTCCATTAAATTATATTAATATCACAAAAAATCACAAATTGGTAAACTTGATACAAACAGAGGGGTAAAACCCAAAGTCGGTACACATGTCAATTACCACATGTCATTAAACTTCGCAATTTGACAGTAAAATTTAACGGAAACTAACGGAGGGTAAATTTGTCACAAGTGCATCAGTTTGGGATTTTTGGTGGCCAAAAAATTAGTTCGGGGGTAAAATTATCACGGGTATACTAGTGTGGGGTTTTTTATGATAAAAACAATAGTTTGGGGTACAATTGTCATAAATGTACCAGTTTAGGGTTTTTTGTTATCAAAATATAGTTTGGGGTAAATTTATCACAAGTGTACCAGATTGGGATTTTTCATGGTATTAACTCTACTTTCTTTGCCCGATTACAAAGGGTGTCTTTGATTGATTTTTGCTTTTTTAATTTACTTACTAAAAATCTTGCGGCTCGCGTAATTTAACTTTTTATCTAAAACACTCGAAACTTTCTCAATATCCAAATATTGACATATTAATTCACATATAATATTCTGGAAAAATGTTATCAAAAAGCCATTTCCCTCCGCTTCATTCCACTTTTGGAGAGAAATGAAAGGCCCGAGTAATTACTTCTTCCCATTTCCTCTTTGTTGTCTCCACCAAAATCTAAAATACTAATTTTAGAAAAGGAAAAAATCCACCAAAAATCTTAAAATTATATTCGTTGTGACACATTTACCTAATTTTTTTGTGAGGTTAAAGATCTTAAATTTATACCGTGCGACATATTTACCCTATATTAATATTCCGTTGGAAAACACCGTTGAAAATCTGACGTGGCGATTGACGTGAGTGACAGAAAATGAACGGCGCTAATGTGGCTTTAGCAAGATGACGTCTCTTGAGCATGGAACCATGGACTTTTGGACGTGAAGCAACCGAGACAGAGAGGGAGTCACGAACGAGCCCGTTTGCTTGGCCTATGTCTTTCTCTCATTTGCTCCACTTGAAAGCTCCATTGCTCGACAGTTCCTCTTTCGCGTTGGATTGATAAACACATTTGTCCCAAATTTTAGGGTTTATTTATGCTATCTCTCTCAGAAACCTCAATTAGTGTTTGCGATGAGTTGTCAAAAGGAGAAATTCAATTTGGTCTTGGTCCATTGAAGTTTCCTGAGATCGGAGACAGGCTTCTCTTTGACCATTCGTCTCCTCTGTCCAGCTCGAGGACAGTGCAAAAAGGGGAGGAAAAACCACGAGTCCCCAGTTGCATTGACGCCTTCATCAATCCGTATCCTCTTTCCAGAGACTGCAAGAGTCGTCATCTTCCCTTTTTTTCCTCTGCAGTTTGAGCTTTGTTTTCACTCCTTTCTCGTATCGATTCACACCCAATAGTAGACTTCCCAGATGGAGTTGACTTCCAGATGACGCTGTGAGGGACAAAATAGTAGGCTGCATAGATATACAAAGACCAGTTTGAATTTGCACAGGAGACTCTGATCTAGAAGGAGGTCAGAACCAATCCATCCAAACCCTGAGTATGCTATTTACAAGGGAAAAAAAGACTAAGGTCAAAAGTGATTTTATTGGATAATACCAATTCAATGGATTTATTCCGAAACCTAAAATCAAACTGATAGCCCAAATTATCTTCATTTTGCTTGTGCGTATTAAATCGCCAGTTTACGCGCAATAAGATTGAGTTAATTGCAAAGTAGTCATAAATCAAACTGATACAAAATCAGCTAAGATCTTGTAGGAATTAGCGTAACGGGTGAAATTCTTTGGTTTGTGCTAAATTATTCTGTAAACAATTCAAATTCATAATGGTTGTGCATATAAAACAAAGCCACTGCACAAATAGGTTCACGGTATGTGGACCATAACTTCCACGTTCTATAGCTAGGGCTAATCTTACATCAGATTGCTACAGAAATCTGTATGAGAGGCCCATTTTCAATGAGATGGATAATATGATGTGATCCTCTGAGACTACAATTCAAACACGAGTCTGCTCGTGTTGCTCCATCTCGATGTCTGCTTCAAGGCTGACATCGTCTGTTCCTTTATACTTATACTAATTTGCACATGCTAGAAAGTATACCAAGGTCAGAAACTCCAATCCAGCAATCAGGCAATAGAAATAGTCCAGTCTTCCCTTATTCAGATCCTCCGGCAACCAGTTCCCGCCCTCCGCTCCTTTCGTGTTCTTGCGAACGATCCATATGAGTAGACTGCTCAAGTAACTTGAGACCGCCATGCCACAATAGTGCAGAGAACCCACGATGCTCCTCATGTTCTCAGGACACTGCTTGTAGTAAAACTCGACAAGGCCGATGGATGAGAATGCTTGTGCGAGGCCTGCAAGCGTGAACTGAAGGATTAACCACAAGGCTGACATTGATGAAATCGCGCCCCGTCCGGGATCATCCCTCAGAGGAGGCTTCGTCAGAGCTATTGATCTTCGGCGCTCTTCTACTATGGCAGAATCCAGCATGGTTAGCACGCCAAAAAACAAGCCGATGCCCATCCTCTGCAGGAGCATGATGCCACCTTCTTTCCCCGTGATCCTCCGGAGGAATGGGACAATCAGTAGGTCATAGATGGGTGTGAAGATTGTGAGGCTCAACATCAGGAAGACAACGAACAATGCGGGTGCGATCTTGAAGCTGGTGTTCCCGAGGCATCTGTCCATTTGAGTGGCCTGGAAGATTGCATAGGTTTGTTGTTGGACGATGACAAGGTAATGGAACACACCTGCTACCCAAATTGGCATCACTCTTATAATACATTTCACTTCCTCCACTTGCTATAAGCTGCAGAGTCTCCATGGATCAGCCGGCGATCCATCTGGCCTTTTCTCGTCCTCAGCTGTCACGATTGCTGCTTTGTCGAGGCACCTGATGAAAAAAAGAGCTGATCACACTTCGTCTATGAACACGATTGCAGATCCAGCACAAGTTCAATGCGGGCTCATTTTCAGTACCTGAATTGATCTGTGTAGGGAAGCTTGGAGTTGATAGTTTTCGTAGGAATATAATTATGAAGAGAGAGCCCGGGTTGCTCAGGTGTTGGAAGTCGCCTTTTCTTTATGGCCACGATGATGACCTGCGCTAGACTCGCTAGTGGACTACCTTAAGCTTTTACTTTCACGTATATCTTCGAACCCATGAAGAAGGCTGCACATGCTGTGAGCATCAGAACTGCCGGGATCAATAACCCGACCGCCAGCTCACGTTCGATTGCACGTACACGATAGGCACCAACAAGACCATCTGCGCGGAAGTGATTGTGAAGGAGTACCAATTGAAGAATTAAGCTGTTGGTCCCTCTCTTGTCTGATTCGGTCCCCGGATTGAATTGGTCAGCTCCAAACGCTAAATTGCAGGGGTGGATGCCGGCTGCCCCTAAAATCAGCAGCCCAAACCCGGTAAATAGGAAGGCCTTCTGGCCGGCTGTTGGTCCGCGGCATGTGGTGCCGCTGCCACAGTACGGCGGATGAAGATTCTCGATTGCTGCTGTTAGTTGTATCACTCGCAAGCCCTAATTGAACAAGGCAGTAAATCAGCTGCATTCGGACAGCAACTTGCTTAAATAAAAACCCTAAATTTAGTACGACGAACCATATAGTAGTGCTAGTTGCTGCTGCCTATTGAGAGTGAATCAGATCAGAAACTGTTGGGGAGAACCGGGAATTAATCCAATCGAGGAACAATTTTTTCCCCAAAACTAAATCGACCAAAATCAACTTAACCCAGGAACCACCAGCAATATATTCCAACAATACTACCTCAAAATGAGTAAATAAAGAGACAAAGGCAACAACAGCACCAAATTTTACGTGAAAAACCCAACACGGGAAAATTACGGATCGCCTAAAAAACTACAACTAATCACCAAGAATAGTAAGATAGACAAACGTTCTTCTCTAGTCACACAATAGAGGTTCAATATCAACAAATCAACACATAGATTAGCACAAATGGAGCAAGAACCCTAACCAAGATCGGAGAAAACGAGAGACGACTTGTAGAAGGTTCGCAATGAAAGAAACTGATCAACTCCAGCTCTCAGTCTAACGAACAACCATACTGAAATCTGACGTGTGTCTGCTCTGCACTAAATAAGTAACTGTTTCTGGCTACCGTATCAGCGTGTCCTATAAATTTTGATCCAACAACACGAGAGAGAGATCAAGAAGAAGTAGAAATAAGTTACCAGAAAAGAAGCGACTGCACAGAACCCAAGGGTCTTGAAGCGGCCAAAGTACGTGTCACACACGAAAGCACCGGCCAAGGCGGACAAGTTGGCGGTGCCATTGAAGATATTGATGATGTTTGTGGCCGTGCTGCTCTTCAGGTGGAACACCGTGGTGAGGTAGATCAAGAGGATGGCCAAGTTCGCACTCGCTCCCAGTTTCTCAAAAGCCTCATTTCCTGAAGAAGATTTTTTCGGTTTTGTCCGCATGGAGAATATTAGATTACAGTTTACGAAGGGAAAAACATCTCTCATGGGTCTGAACAAGAAGACTAATGTTTTTGGGATCACCAATAATGAAGGGCATGGCCTTCCATCCTCTGTAGTTGATGATGGTCTCTTCACTTGTGACAGCTTCTTCCGCCGTCTCCGTCTGTCTGGCGCTGCCATTGACAAGCTTGTGCTCTCTCTCTCTCTCTCTCTCTCTCTCTCTCTCTCTCTCTCTCTCTCTCTCTCTCTCTCTCTCTCTCTCTCTCTCTCTCTCTCTCTCTGTAATTTCTCCATTGGTGTGGTGGATGGTCTGTGCTCTCTCGTTCTTCCTCTCCTTCTCCATCCTTTTTGTTCGATGTGTCTTCTGCTGTCTCGCTGTCCCTCTGGGCTTTTTATGCATGCATACTGACCAAATAGTCAATGTGAAGGGGATATCTCGCATTTTTATCATGGGGAGAAGCTTCTGCTGCTAACTATAATATAAGTGGCTCAATGTGTACGTCTCCACAGTTAAATAAGTGGGCAAGTGAAGAAAATAAGTATAAAAAAAAGAGGATAAATTCAAAGAAAGTCCTAAAAATTTGTCACGAAACTTACAGAAAATGCAATTAAATCTTAAAACTTGTCAAATTTATGAAATCGAGTCATTCCGTTAACTCTGCCCAACTTGCCCAATGGAAAATGCCGACGTGACTTTTTTTTATTACTTTCTCTATCACAAATGGTGATGACATGGCCAAAATAACGTCATTTTGTTCCAAAAGGCGGTGCACAACAATGGGAAACACAACATCATTATAACATCATTAACGTCAATGTGAAGGGGATATCTCGCACTTTTATTATGGGGAGAAGCTTCTGCTGCTTATTGTAATATAAGTGGCTCAATGTGTACGTCTCCACAGTTAAATAAGTGGGCAAGTGAAAGAAAATAAGTACAAAAAAAAGAGGATAAATTCATCGAAAGTCCTAAAAATTTGTCACGAAACTTACAGAAAATGCAATTAAATCTTAAAACTTGTCAAATTTGTGAAATCGAGTTATTCCATTAACTCTGTCCAACTTGGCTAACGAAAAATACCGACGTGACTTTTTTTTATTACTTTCTCTATCACATATGGCGATGACATGGCCAAAATAACGTCATTTTGATCCAAAAGGCGGTGCACAAGAATGGGAAAAACAACATCCTTCCCCCCTCCCTTCTCTCGTCCGGGAAATTCTTATGAAAGCAAACTACGAGACATGTCTTCCTTGGATTGTTGATATCGTTATATGTTTTGTCTAGCACGTCGATGATGAAGTTTGACCGACCAGCTGTTTACTGTACGTTCCAATGTGGAAAATTTTCAGGGTGTTCGGTAGCTTTTGCTGGACCACACCGGTCGTCATCGCTGAAGCATGCATGAGTCCCGCAGGCAAGAGATTGTACGATAGAAACACCAGGAAAACTTCCACAAATAGTCCAAAATCCTATCTTTATGCGAGTCAACAGATCACTCGGATCTTTGCTTTGAAAACCGTTGCCGAAGTTTCCCCCAGTGACACGATCCAACAGTCTTCCTGACGTTTCCCCCGCGACGCAATCCAACAGTCTTCCAAATTATTTGTTTTTCTCCGCACCATGTTTACCTCACGAAAGGTCGTCCGTGGACGCCGGCTTTATCCTCTCCCACCAGGATCCAGTTGAATGTTGGTTAAGATTGGCGCCTCCAAAATAAACTATACATGTACATGTCGAACTTGAATTAGTAACTCGATCAAATACGTCGTTGACAATCGTGTAAACGTTAAGCAAAAGGCAAAACATGTTCTAGAAGATGGAAGTTTGAGGCACAGACTCGATGCTATGAGGTCGGCGAGCTATCTTCCGTCGTTGCTCCAAATAGGCCTAGCCAGATTGCACTTGCTTAGACGGACACTGGACTGGGAGTTATATAGCCTTCTGATGTTCTTGATCGTGTACGAATGGCGTGATGCATCAACCAGGAACTTTTTACGAGTTGAATTTTATCCGTTTCGACTTCAACACTTGGTGCTAATGCTGCTTCCTTCGTACTTATACCACCTGCGTTTCATCCCTCGTCGGTTCAATTTGTGCCGTGACTGGAGGAGAGAGTCAGCTTTCCGTGCTAGAAATTGGCTCTCATATGGTTATGCTTAACATAATGATTCCGAGAAAATAATTGTCCGGATAAGGAAATCCAAGAGCTACACCGTAGAAAAAAAGGAGAGAAATTCTAGTCGTATAGAACACATGTACTGGAGACCAATTACATTACGAGCATGAGAATGAGAATACTCGTTCTGTTCTTACTTAAATCCGATTCATTTTTTAATGCCATTCTACTATGGTCTTTCTCGGTAACAATGTCTCGTGGTGAAAAATCATAATAGTCAACACGGGTCTAAGAACCTATCATCCGTCATGCTTGATCATCCGAAATAGAGATGACGGCAAGGCAGGTTCTAATCGGACCGATCGAATCTAGATATAGTCCGATTCATGTCGAATCCAAATATAAAATCCATTCCATACTAGTTAGGAACTCGATTGATCACAAGTTATAACACAAGACGCAAATGATAATTACCGCATAGGCTTACACACGAAAGGGACACTTTCAAGAGTCACGAAATCGCGTAAATAATCTTGTGTCTTGCAAAAGAATGAGTTGCTAGTAATTCGAAGCTTGAAGGTACCAACCAAATGAATTTACATAACTTGTGCAGGTCGAGCCTGTGGGAAGTGTATCGCTCCGCCGACTGTTGATTCAGAAAGCGTTGACAATTTGACCTGGGACCACAGAAGCTTCCAATGGAAAAGAAGCCGCAACAGGAATTTTGACAAATTCTCTGGTGAACGAAACGACAGTCCAAACCACACAACGACAGGCGTGATGGGGATAGGGGGGGGGGGGGTTGGGCTGTGTCTAGAAACGTGCAATGCAAGCTAGATAAAATTTTCCACGCGCCCGTTTTGAAAAAGCAATTAGAATGAAGATGATTTGGGTTATCAGTTTGATTTAGGTTTCGGAATAAATACCATTGAATTGGTATTATCCAATAAACGCACTTTGATCTTCGTCTTTTTTCCTTGTAAATAGCATCACTGTACAAAATTGATTAAGGCCGAAATTGGGCACAACTTATTCTGTACGCGCCATAACGGGTCGAGTCTAGTGTGAAGGCTCAACGGTACGGCTTCTGTTTTGGGTTTAATGGACCTCCCATTTTGTAGCTGTCCTAGTATGATATCACTTGGACACATCTATTTAAAATTGTTTTTCGACCTACAGGAATTTCCAAAGTGGCACCACTATTCCAAATTTATAATCCATTGGCATTTTGTAGGGTGGTGGACGTGGCAATGCCTGACTAGCAGACTCATTCCGATTCTACTTAAAAACCTTGGTTTTGTCTAATTTTAGCCATGTGTAATGCGATGATAGTGCAGCTCTTGACTTAGTAAGTTTAAAACGATGTCTTTTCAACCAAAACAGGGTTGTTTTCTTGGAAGGACTCATGCAGTAACAATCCATGTTGGACTTGTTGCGTTCTCGATTGTCATCACGTAAGACAGTCGATGTTGAAATTAGATGAAATGCTAACGGATGGTAGAATTTGAGACAGTTGTACAAATTTGGGGATTTCTGCATGTCGAAAAGTAATTTAGGATAAAATGTGTCTAAATGATACCGGTTCAGAACGTGTAATTAACTCATAAGCAAGTGTCCTGTGATGCCAGGTGTACTCAACCAAATTCACGAAAAAGACAACTATCCTAAAAAACTTTGAGCGTTTGTGGTTGTTTTTGTCATTCCGAATAGCTTGCAATGCAAAAGTTTGCCTTGGAGATTGTCAAACCTTTTCTTAAATAAAAAATAATGTCGGTTAGTTTGATCATTAAATGTGTCGTTAGGGATGGATGGTCATTGGTGGAGCCCAAACCTTGCCGGGCCTGCCTATCATATTGCCAAGCCCGCCCATCACAAAAAAAGAGTATCACGAACAGTTCTTCAGGCAAGGTAAGGCTACTAGGGTGGGCTTATACCTATATAATTATGGTCCAACCCTCCCCGGAATTGCTTATGCGGGTCGCCCAGACCGCTCGGGATTGGATCGGAACTGATGGTTCCTAAGGAAACTGGTCCGATTCCCGGTTTCAATTTTTGGGAACCGGTGGGTACCGATCCAATTCTTGGTTCTAGGCCCTGAAACTGCCCACAAGTCCATCCGGACTGAACTAGTAATATAATAATATATAATATATAATATAATATATTTATTTAATTTCTATTTTGTTAAAAAAAAAAAAGAAAAATCTTAAATCCCTACAGTAGCCTCACGTTGAGCTAAGAAATACCTTCTTTCGCTTTCACCTCACGCTCACTCTCGCTCTCTTGCTCTCCCCGGTTGATGCTCACCTCAACATCTCCAACTTTTCATTTCAGTCTCCGTCTCCGTCCTTGACTAGTGGGACCAATTCCATGGACTCACTCGAGAACCGGACTAGACCAGCGGTTTGGTTCCAAGTGGATCCATGGAATCAACGGGCGGTTCCCGATTTTAATTTTTCGGAACCAATTCTTAGTTGGTAGTTCGTGGTTCTAGGGTGGGAACTGCCCATCCGGGCCATGCTCACCCCTAGTTAGATTTACATTGGCCTTAAGGGTGTGCAAAGGAATTAGGAACTCCCTGAAATCGAACCCGAAAAAGGACTAGACCGGCTTAGAACCGGTGGTTCCAATGGGGACATGTCAGGTTCCAAGTTCTAGGTGTGGAGCCGCCCACTCGCCTACTTAGACCCTACCGGTAATATATATATAATTTTTAAGAAAAATTTCCAACCAAAAAAAGAAAGAAAACATTTTAAGAAAAACGAAAACCCTAAAATCCCTAATCTAAAGCTCAATACCCATCAACTAAGTATTCGTCTCGTCTCATTCTCACTTTGTTTAAGTCGATTCTCTATCTTTTACTTATGATATCGACTCTCAAGCTCAACGCTTATCGACTCTCATCAATTCACAGCCGCACCTTCGGCCATTTATCGTCTCCCTCTCTCACTCTCGATCACATTCATTTGGGTGAAACTTGACGAGACTGGTTCCATGGATCCACCGAGAAACCAGACCTCCAATCCGATCCGCTTCCTGGGTGGATCTAGGCAACTAACTGGTGGTTTCTGGTTTCAATTTTTCGGAACTGGTCTTTAGTGGATGGTTCCCAATTCCATGATGAGACCTGCCCACCCAGACTATACTGACCCCTAATTGGCCCGATTTAATATGACCTAAAAAAATTGATTAAACATATTTTGAAAAGGAGTTACAAAAAAATCAATATGAATTCTACAATTAAGTCTATATGTGATCTTAACATGCTTAAATTAAACTACGGCAGTTAACATTTGACATGATATCCCTTTCAGACTTTGTCTATTATGCCTAATGCATCTTTTATTTGGAGCAAAATCTTGAAGCTTAAAAGTTTTAGGATTCAATTGCACTTTTGTGATAAATTTTAGGATTTCCGATACACTTATCCCTTATTTTGTCGAAAGGAAAATTTCCATATCATATGAAAGAGAGCTACATAACTTCAAGATAATACCAATCCCAAAGAGTTTTTGTCCAATGCAAATCTGAAAAATGAATCGACTTGGTATAGCGTGCATAGACTCACTCATTCCATAAGAATGAATTTGTCATAGCATTATAGCACAACTGGTTGCCGATCTGAAACTCTCATCATCATCAGTGATGAGCGCACGTCAAGATTTCCCTCTTAGTAGCTACGGCTTTGCCAAAAGGCGATGCACATCTAGGTTTGGCATCCTCAGCAACATCATCGTATAATGACAACAATACCAATAAATTGAAAGAGCACAAATAATACATTGTAAATCCCAAATTTATATCTAGATCAAGATTGAAGAGTATATAAATATAGATCTAACTCGAGATCGAGAGAGAAGAACTGCAAAATAAATATCGGTCGATCACAAAATCAATTCCAGACAAGCCCACTATTGAACACGGTAGGAGAAGAGCTTCTTAGACTTGTAGAGCGCTCAACCTTAGGAACAAGCACACCACCCGCCTGAGTGGCACTGCTGGAACGTGTACTCTTCCTCTCGCAAAAGGTTGAGTGTTCAAATCCCGGGCGCCGCAGGGTGACTTAACCGGTGGCACGTGTGTGGTGGCTAGCACGTGTCGCCCCCAGGGTTTACTCCCCGGCTGTCGGCCGTGCGGGGGTTCCCTGGGTTATAAAAAAAAAAAAACTTTTAGGAACAAGCACCTAAAGCAAAAGCGAGTGAGCAGATTCAGAGAGAGCAGATTCTTCCAAGGAGCTCGCACTTTGATCTCAGGAAACTTCAGCGGAGAAGACTACATTGAATTTCTCATTTCGACAACTGATCGAAAACATGAATTGAGATTTTTGAGAGAAATAACATGAACAAATCCTAAAATTTGGGGCAAATTTGTTTCTCAATTCAATGGGAGAGAGAGGAACTGTGGAGGAATGGAGCTTTCAAGTGGAGCAAATGAGGGAGAGACAGAGCCCAGACAAGCGGCTCACTCGTGGCTCTCTTTCTCTGTTGCTCCACGCTCAAAAACTCCACGGCTCCATGCTCAAGACACATTGTTTTGCTGCTTGTAAGCCACGTCAATGCCGTTCACATTCCTTCGTCCACGTCAACGGCCACGTGGGATCTTTAACGATGTTTTCTATTGAAATCTTAACGGAAAATAAATATGTCAGACATGTATACGTTTAGAATTTTAAGTATCACCAAAAAAAACTTTAAGGTAAATGTGTCACAATGGGTATAATTTAACTTTTCTTGTAACTTTTTTTTTTAAATTAGTATTTTAGATTGTGGTAGACAACAAAGAGGAAATGGGAGGAAATAATTACTCGGGCCTTTTATTTCTCTCCAAAAGCGGAGGGAAATGGCTTCATGATAACATTTTTCCAATTTTACCCTCCACTTCTCTTCAAAAGGAGAGTAGGGCGAAGGATATTTTTGTCAATCCAGACTCTATTTCCCTCGTATTAACGTGCATCCAAACAAGGTGGAGGAAAATAAAATTTCTTTTTCCTAATATTTTCCCTGTAATAGTCAGAAAATTATTTTTAAAAAAATCCTATACGAGAATATGTCAATATTCGAGTATCTTAAATTTTGCTGAGGTTCAGATATTAGAAAAATCAATGTCCGTAAGTCGTAAGATTTTGATTAAATAAAAAAATAAATATTAAAATTGAAAACACACATGTCTATAATCAGGTAAAACGAGCTGTCTTAGACCCGGTCCGGATCGGTAACCCGAAAACCCGGCGATCCAAAGCGAAGATCGGCGATTAAAGCGGTCATAGAAAACTTCGGCTAGATTCCACCTTCGCTCTTCTCCCTCCTGTCTCTTCATGGCGGCCGCAGCGGTGGGGGAGGGTCGGAAGCCGCCGCGGCCCGGCGGCGGCGGGTTCCAGGCGCACGGCCTCACCGAGGAGGAAGCTCGGGTGAGGGCCATCGGCGAGATCGTGAGCTCCATGGTGGACCTCTCTCGCAAGGGCCAGACCGTCGACCTCAACGCCCTCAAGTCCGCCGCGTGCCGCCGGTACGGCCTCGCCCGGGCACCGAAGCTCGTGGAGATGATCGCGGCGCTCCCGGAGTCCGACCGCGACGCCCTCCTCCCGAAGCTCAAGGCCAAGCCCGTCCGCACCGCCTCGGGCATCGCTGTCGTGGCCGTCATGTCGAAGCCGCACCGGTGCCCCCACATCGCGACGACGGGGAACATATGCGTGTATTGTCCCGGGGGACCCGACTCGGATTTCGAGTACAGCACGCAGTCTTACACTGGTTACGAGCCAACAAGCATGCGTGCGATTAGGGCTAGGTGAGCACGTCATGGTTTCGGCCCGTCATGTTCAAGTTGTTGTTTTTATCTGAGTGCTAATGGTCCGTGATCATTTCATCATTCGTACCATCAATCAGAGCAGTAAAATTCGTTTTTACAGTTGTTGGTGCTGTGTTCTGCATTCCAAAATTGTGAAGATTGTAGACTAGTTAAAAAAGGAGGAAAAACTATGAGATTGTAGAGTGAGTGTGGGGTACTACGCGCTGCACCACCCTTTTGCGAAACTGTGGACCTTATACCTTTGATGCGGGTTTTCAGGTATAATCCGTATGTCCAAGCCAGGGGTAGGATAGATCAGCTTAAGCGGCTGGGTCACAGTGTTGATAAGGTTCGTTTGCGGGCTCTGTTAAATTACATTGTCCCATTTGTAGTTGTGAAAGTTCCCATTTGGTATTCTGTTATGTACCTTTTATAATGCCTTGTTTTGGGTTTCAGGTAGAGTTCATATTGATGGGTGGCACTTTCATGTCTCTACCAGCGGATTATCGTGATTACTTCATCAGGAATCTTCATGATGCTTTATCAGGACATACTTCAGCCAACGTTGAAGAGGCAGTCACCTACTCAGAGCACAGTGCGGTAAAGTGCATCGGCATGACCATTGAAACGTGAGTTACTGATGACTTTGAGAAATTAATCGTGTCACTGCTTGAGTGAGGTCAATTTGTTTCAGTAATTTGTTTAGGTCCTGAAATTTCAATGCCAAGATCATTCATTGCCTCCTACAGAAGTAGAAAGCTCCTTCTAGTTATCATTTGAGGGCATGGTGTTGTAGCCTCGAGCTCTTTTTCTGATAGCAATGTTTTAACTAGTTAGGATCAACTACTAGGCATGAAGAGATGCTGAGGATTTGGAAAGGGGTAATTGACAATCTTTTACATCCTTATAGTATAATTTCTTTGCGCTTCTTTGCTCATGCATCTAAAAATAGAGAGGGCAGTATGGTTAGGATAATTTGAGGGTCAATGAACAGCTGTTTAGTGGAGGTTTTTTTTTTTTCCATTTTATAGTTACTAATAATTTGTTTTACCTTCTTTTCCTCCTGCAATGTGCGTTTCTCGAAGTGAACTATGCCTGCTTTTGCTCCTTTTTCTTCTGTAGAAAGAATTCTCTCTTCATGGTAGAAATGTCCATTTTAGCTGTACGAATGTAATAAATCTTCTTTCGTACCCTCTCTGTCAGGAGACCTGATTATTGCCTTGGACCCCATTTGAGGCAAATGCTTTCCTATGGCTGTACACGACTGGAAATTGGGGTCCAGAGCACTTATGAGGATGTTGCACGTGACACTAATAGAGGTCACACCGTTGCCGCTGTGGCTGATTGTTTTTGCTTGGCAAAGGATGCTGGTTTTAAGGTGCACAGTCATGAATTTTATCACTTCATTATGTAATACTTGTGTTGGCTTCACTAATAAAAAGACAAGCAAGTCGATACTTAATGTTACGAGAGGATAACGTTTGATAATCCTAGAGGACTTTGGTTTGAAGAGTTGCCTTCAATGAATCAATTGTATCCATGGAAGCTGTCAGCATTTCACCACACTGGGCTTGGACTACTTTAGTATTTCTTTTCACCCTGCCTTTGTGCTTCTTCTATAGGTTGTTGCTCACATGATGCCGGATCTCCCTAATGTGGGGGTTGAGAGGGACTTAGAAAGTTTCCGGGAGTTCTTCGAAAGCCCCCTATTTAGAGCAGATGGACTTAAAATATATCCTACCCTTGTGATTCGTGGAACTGGGTTGTATGAACTTTGGAAAACTGGCAGGTGTGGTCTCTCTCTCTCTCTCTCTCTCTCTCTCTCTCTCTCTCTCTCTCTCTCTCTCCTGGGATTCTGGCATTGCTGAATCTAGTTTACCACTATCGAAATGGTTTACATGTTGGCCTGTGGAATATATATTGTTGAAGAGAGCGATTTTTAGAATTTTATGCGTGTTCTATAGTCAAGTACTAGTTATAGTCTGCATGCATTTCAGGTATAGAAATTACCCACCTGAGCAACTTGTGGATATTGTCGCAAGAATCCTGGCAATGGTGCCACCTTGGACACGTGTCTATAGAGTTCAGCGTGATATTCCCATGCCTTTAGTCACTTCCGGTGTTGAGAAAGGAAACCTTCGTGAATTAGCTCTGGCCAGAATGGATGATTTAGGCTTGAAGTGCCGTGATGTACGAACTCGTGAAGCTGGAATACAGGTAACTGGAGAAGTCCATGCTTGTATGGAATGTTTTATTTATGGGCTGGAGTAACAACAATTGGAATTTATAAAGTTTGTCTGTGATTGGTAAAGGACATACACCATAACATCAAGCCAGAAGAAGTTGAGCTTGTTCGACGTGATTATTCAGCAAATGAAGGTTGGGAGACATTTTTGTCGTACGAAGATACACACCAGGTCTCTCTCTCTCTCTCTCTCTGAAAATAGAAAAAACAAACAGAGACAAATGCATATACATAATCATGTGTGTGCGTGCAAACAAATGCATATCCATAATCATGTGTGTGTGCATGCAAACAAATGCATGCACATAAGCATGCGTGCCAACCAATTCATATACATAATCATGTGTGTGCATGCAAACAAATGTTGATCTCTGGCAGTAGTTGATAGCTGCTTTGCCATGAAGCAAGTCATATTCGTATACACACTTAGAAAATTGATAATGCTTAGAAAAAAGAGATATGCTTCAGTTTTTGTTGTGCACATTATACTGATTTAAAACCACGAGATTTAGGGTAATCTTCACAGGCTGATATACTTTGAATATTGAGATGGCAGAATACTCTCTTATCTGCTGGCAATGAATTCTAAATTGCATTTGTTACATTAACAATGTGGCCTATGGCATACTTAAACCGTTAAATACATTCTTTCAATACAACTCAGGATATACTTGTTGGTTTGTTGCGCTTGCGGAAGTGTGGACGGAACACTACTTGCCCTGAGCTATTAGGGAAGTGCTCTATTGTTCGTGAGCTTCATGTGTATGGAACTGCTGTTCCAGTTCATGGACGTGATGCTGAGAAACTGCAACACCAGGTAACCCCATGTCTACTAAAGGATGAGAAAGAATGACAGTATTAGCATAAAAACTTGGATGCCACTTTATGTGCCTTGGGACGGATGACAATATTGCATGACAACAACATTGGCATTTATCCACGGTGCAATTATTACAGGGTTATGGTACACTTCTGATGGAGGAAGCTGAACGAATCGCTCGTAGGGAGCATAGATCGACGAAAATAGCAGTCATATCCGGTGTTGGAACTCGCCATTACTACAGGAAATTGGGTTATGAGCTTGAAGGGCCTTACATGGTGAAGTACCTCGAGTGACAAATTTTGTAGAATGTGTGTTGAGTTGCATTAGATAGCATCGATTTAGTCATCAATTTGTATACTGGTGTGAGGCAATGATTTATGAATATGTTAAATCGCAAAAGAGACCATCTATTTTCCTTTCTTTAGTGAGATCCATGCCCAAAATTTTACTACAGGGCCTGCTTGAATTTGCTCTGCTTCCACAATCAGACTGATGCATTCTGTTGTACAACATAGTCTAGCAAATCCTTCCCTTCTCCCTTCTCAGTAACTCTTCTGCACTGTTCAGCTGACCTATTAACTGATGTGAAAACTATGTTAAAGGCAATGATGGCTCTGTATATTCCTGCGCGAGAAAAACACTGCAAGTAAAATAGTCTTGCCAATGCGAGAATCGGACAGAAAATCGATGCTCGAGAATATAAAGTTTCATACTCTAGATTGGAATTAATATCCACTACCGAATTGTGGATCTTGGACTATTTCTAAGGAGCTGCGGTTGGCGTATCCAAGACCTTTTGCAGTCGTTGGAGCGGCAACTAGAAAAGCAGTGAGCTAGATCCGTCCCACAAGAAACTCAGTAGACAAAGTCAATCATATCATGTTTCGTATGCGAATTCGGTCTTCTCTATGAAATGCAGTTCAGATTCCTCTTGGTCGTATTGTAATCAGAGGAACCTATCAGAACTAGTTTTAGAGAATGTCTTCCAAAAATCATATTACCTTGTTCAATCATATGTTACTGCATTTGATCCGATTGACACTCCATTACAGAGGAAAAATGAAGAGAAGGTTATGAACAGAACAACAACGATGAGGTTGAGATTGCCCCTAGATTTTTTTTATAGCTAGGATGATGTCTTTGACGTGGAAACACATTGTCAACTTGGTCTAGGCATCTGCATACTTCTTCAAACCAAACATTCCTCCCGCTTCTCAGTCCCATGAAGAGCTCTATCATAGAATGACTAGGAAAGGGATTTCTCGATTCTGATCATATTCAAACCAAAAGTTGGGTTGCCACTCAAACAAAACAAAAGGGACGTTTCTCAAGTCAATTATTTCTTCACCTGTAGTGAGGCATTTCCTTGTTCGTTTACTCAACTCCTGCTGTCGAAGTCAACGTGATCTCAAAAGGGCATAAACTTCAAGTCAGACAATTCGGATATCGCTCGTCTAACAGCAGTTTGAATCGTATGTCGATCCATAAATTTACCATTTCTCTTCAGCTCCATATGTTCAGCTGCATCCATGCAAAGCCTCCTTATTTCTCTGAACACGCAGCCTTAAGCCTTGATCTATATATGGGGCAAGATCTGTTGAGAGTCATTGTGATCTTGTTCTTTGTCTGCCTCTTTCCAAATTCTTTCCTCTTCGTGCTTTTTCACGCGATGCTCCTGTGTTTCCTTGCTGCCATATACGTGTCCCTCAAATAATACGTTCCGTGAAAGCGTTGACATTGGAAGACATTGTCAGTGATCTGATCTCACCACAATTTATGGAAAAGGAAGCAGGAGATCTAAAAAAACAAGAAGAAGAGACGAAGAGAAGAGAAGCGCAGTCATTTTGACTTCTTTCTACTCGTTTTCTTCCTATTGTCGACTGTCAACATGAAGACGTTGTATCGTCCGAAAGGTTCGAACATTCTTTTGCTTAATCCTTTGGGTTCGTGCTTTATTCATTTGGATGAAACAAAAGGTCCAGCGACTCTTTTTCTAACGAGTTGTTTTGGTCATTTCATCTTGAAAAGCTCTAGTCCGTGATGAGATGTTCATTCCGTCGAGGACAAGTTTTGCAGATGTACATGTTGCCAACTCGGTCAGCTTCATCTCTTGGTTTGTGGTGTCAGCGCTCACGGCATTACTCGTGTCAATAACGTAGAGCACCAACCTTAAGACATGCCGGGTGAAATTCAATGCGCTGCAACTTTTGAATTGACCATTACCATGATTCTTAGCATGGCACACTCCTGCAAAAGGTTTTTACCGTGTTCGCTGAAATTTTTCTAGGTGTATGAGCAGGAAAGGGCAGGCAGTCCATGCTTTAGCAATCAATCTGTCTATTCAAGCCCAATCAATCCGTCTAATCGATATAACAAGAGGGAAAGATTTGCCTTTAATTCCAAGATTATAATGCTCCTATTACTTCACATAGATTTCAGAACTCCGTCAAGAATGTCTCAACTTTCGGTTTGATTAATTATTGGGTATCCATTGATAATCATTGTAGGATGTTCAGACAAGTTTGAATCAAGAGCTTGTCTCTCCTTCCTGAGCCATTTCCCTACGTATTAGATAGCAGCAAGGTAACAACAGACATTCTACATCTGCAGAATCATCAAACTAAGACTCACTTCATAAATTACACCGTTTTCCTCGGTTTTCATAATCGCCGATCACGTAAAGCGCTACATGTAGTGCGTGGCCTGCTAGACTCAAGTCCCCCATGAACACTTGCAAATATATAACTTCATCCTACAGTCCAACGTGCAGATCTGTGCCACTGATGACCGTAATTTTGCTGCCCCCTTTCTAGGTTCCCATTTTTCTTCGGCGAAAAACCTCAAACTCCGAATCATGGGGTTTGTGCAGGCAGCAATTAACCAAGTGAATGTTCGAATCCACCATAATATGGGCATTTCGTGAAAGTGGAGTTGCTATTTTATGAGCAGACTTGTACTCTTCTTCTTTGTCCCTCTCTTTCTTGAACTAGTTTCAGGGCCTTCTTCCTCTTCAGCCTTTTGCTCGGCCTCCAGTATGGCCAGCTGCAGGGCAATAATCACCAGAAAATGGTAAGTCCTTGTGCAAGTTCAGGGAGGGAATGAACATATACCCATCCAACTAGAGAATGTAAGAGAATTACCTCATCAAGAATCGGTTTAAGCTCCCTGTAACGGATGACAGCAAGATCAAATCCATCCTTTCTGAGCTCCTGCAATTCGGATAGGACCATAGCGTATTTGTTCTTATTTATTTGGAGAGACCAAGAGAGACAGCACGAATCAACACATGCACCAGCAAAACAAAATTTGAACAAACTGCAAGCACCAAGAGTTACACTTCCTATGTCTGGAGATCGACCATAATTTATCATCATCTAAATTCACTTTCAATGCCTCTAGAGAAGCTGACACATATTTAATTTTCGGTCCAGACTAACAGAGATTCAGCGCTTCCATTCACCTTCTGTTAACTGAATTAGTGCACATTTAGTGGGGAGAGAGGAGGGGGAATGGGGATGTTACCAAAAATGGTGGGTTCAGGAATTGAGTGGTCGGAATTTTGTTTTTCTGCTGAACCAGTTTGCTTACAATGCTTTAAATGAGATAGACGACGATGATATCTGCTTCATCTGCCACTGATATTCCTTTGTAAACATGAAAAGACAAAGGAACAAACCTTTCCAGTATGTTGAGTATGCTCATAAGCTGCCATTTGCCAATACATATTTGTACGTTTATAGAAATCCTTTAGGGATTCTCCAGGCTTCAGAATAAAACAGGAAAGCAATTAATTAAATAAGCTGGATAAACCAACCAATTCATATAAAAAGAAAGACATTAAAAGGAAGTCTAAGCCCATCCAATCCACGCCTTTAAGATGTCAATTTTTCCTTCAGAGATGAACTGTTAAAGATAGGAACCTACCACAGGTGTTCTTTGAGCATCGGAAAGCCCAAGGTTGCCTCTGATCTGCTCTATCCTAATTCGCTTCTCCTTCCTGCGAAGATTTTTTCCTTCACCCTTTATCATTGCAACAGCATCTCCCACATGAGATGAGGCAGAAGCATCTTTTCTAGCCTTCCCACAGGAACAAAAGAAAACACGCATGAGAACAAAAGGAAATCTGCTAAAGTGCCTATTCAGAAATAATTGAGACCAAACAAAAGGCAATAGCACACTTAGAACCCACCCTTATTCTGGACATTAATTAAAGGCAGTTAGCTACCAAGATTATACCCTTTATCGTCATTAGCCACAACTACCACTCACCACCGTGTATCTTTATCACCACTGGTTTACTGTGTTTAGACGCTCTGAACAATTTGACCAAGCAAAGATCTGATTAACAGATTGTATCAATTTGACCTTCACACTCGTTATAACAAAGAATGAAGCATCCCTGAGTCTCAAAAAGTAATCGATAGTTTTCTTTTTACTGAAAATCGGATAAATCTTCATTTTGACGAGAAATTGATGTAAATGGGAAAAAAGCATATACATGTCAAAAGAGGAAAAGTAAAGTCACCTCTGAAGCATCATCTTCATCACTACCATCATCCTCATTCTCGCTACTGACATAATCGCTATTAGTTTCATCCTCACTGTCCTCTCCACCTTCATCTTCATCCTCATCCTCATTTTCATCCTCCGAGGCTTCTATCCATTCTGATTCAGATGCCTAAATTGGAAAAGTGAAAATAACATTACAGAAAACAGCATTAAAACACAACTTAATTTTCAAGAAATTTTCTGCTCCACTACTCTCTGGAAAAGAATGTCGACATTAGCTAATAAGCGAGTTTTATGTTTGAAATACTTCCTATCCATTAGAATGCTTATAAAAAGATCACATAAGCATAAAAAAATGTGGAAATAGAACAAACCGGTATAATGCACTTCCATTCGTCGAGCTTGCTGAGATTGAGGCAGTACAAATCATCAAGAGTAACTTCTTGATCCTTGACCTCCATCATCCCTCCATAAACATATAGAGTATCTTTCCCAACCACCATGCAAGAATTTATGCGTCCACAAGGCTTGACTATCTAAACAATTGCCAGAAGTCAACAACAATAAATACAGAAACTGTGAAAGTGGGACAACCCTGCAGTCAACAATTCCAGACCTCTGGTAAAGGAGAATGCTGAACACCATTAGCAGGGTGTGCCTGGGGGTTTCTGGCAGAGCTTGCATTTATCCCATGATCACTGATAACCAATTCTGTATCCAGGCAACGTGATACCTCATCCATGTAGCTTTCCATATCACCTGCTTCATCTAAGTATTCCAAATCATCATCATTTTCTTTTGCTGCAAACTCTGCAGTCTGATTTTTATCATCAACGTCCTCGTTGTGGGGGTTTCTATCAGAACTAACTTTTAACTGCAACCATTTATGCAAGTGTCAACTTTACCGTACCAAAAGATGTCAATTAATACAGCATGTGATAAAAAAATATTTAATCAAAAACTCTCAAGCCAATAGCGAGATGATAAATTTCACAACCTGAACAAATCCTTATACAGAGTTATACCTTTTCCTTTGTTGACTTCTCCTTCCGTAGCTCTAAGGGGTACCTGCAAGGCAAGACATATAATCCAATCATACTTTTTTTTTTTTGGTAAGGATCCAATCATACTTTTATCTCTCTCTTTACCCAAAATAGCTGACAAACTTTAATTGTTGACAACAAAAGAACTTCGGCGACATTTGTGCCGAGAAAGTTTGTCATCTGAAAAACAAAAAAAGAAAGAAGTAGTATTACCAACGATGGTTGTCTAATTGAAAACCATAGAGTTCGTTCAAGAATAAGCTCATCATAACATCACCTGCATATGCAATACAAATAACAAGCGTCAATATCAATCAAAATAGTTAATGCAATATGGTCCTCTAAAGTTTGTCTAATGTCTTCCTTGAACTAATTGCTTCAGCTTTCCATGGTATCATCAGTACATATTCAGTTAAAAGCTGCCACATTCTACAGACACTGTTGATGGCCCACCCAAATGGACACTTCATTATAATGATGTTATCACCCCTTAACAGCTAATATAACTGGGATCAATTAGGAAAAATCCGTAGGTTGAAAACCACACTATGGAAAAATAGTAGGAGGATCACATTGAAAAAACATTACAGGTTGAGGGAGCAAATCCATTCCTATACCACACACGTTCAATTAAGATATTCATGTATAGTAATGGATAGTAACTGACAGTACAGACAAGATGACATGAGAAACTAAAAGTCAAACATCTAAATTACTTGGAAACAATAGTCTGAAAGTATAATCATGGGAAAGCACACAGAATGACATGCAAAAGTATCTGACCTTTAACCTCCATATCAACCACGCCACCAAATAGTAAAGCCCTTTTCTTATGAACACACATGGAAAATCCTGCACGTGGGCCAGGAGGCATTCCGATTTTCTTTACCTGTTAAAATGCAAAAGGTAAGATCATGAACTTGAGAGAGAGAGAGAGAGAGAGAGAGAGAGAGAGAGAGAGAGTTATGTTCTTTGTATGAATTAATGAACAAGGCACTGCTGCCTTGCTTTCTAGAGGTAATAGAAAACCGGAGAGGCTAGGAAAAAAAGATGTCTGACTTAATGTTGGTTTATGATAATAATAGTGAGAGAGCTAGAAAACTTAAAATATATGAATCTGTCATAATTCACAAGTAAAAAAGACAAATCATGCTATGCCCTCATTAAATGAAACACGGAACCAATATGAAGAAAAAGTCATCGTAGGGGAATGTTTTGCAAACGACAATTTTTATTTGTCAGCACACTAAATGCGAAGCATACTTGATGTCCCAAAGACTGCAGCAACTATAACTAATATAAGACATGAGACAAGATATTAAAAGTATTTTCAAGTACTTAAAATGTTCACACAAGATGACAAACAATTAGCAGGCCCAAACTCTGACAGCCATAATACATGTAAACGTTACAGTACTGTAAATGTCTAAGTTCTAAGTTCACATCGTCCTTTGCTACCACAAAATTCTGCAAGCCGTCTGTGAAGTTATTAAAGAAAAAAAAAATGTCAAGTTCTAAGTTCTAAGCCATCTGTGAAGTTAGATTTACAGTACCGCAGATGATTCTAAGTCTGTAAGTTCACTGCGTCCTTTGCTACCACAAAACTCAGCAAGTTGTCTGTAAAGTTATTATAAAAAAAGAAACACCCTTCTTTTCCAATTGACGCATCAGTACCATCACAGAGCACAAATTTTCATTGTGTTTTTCAGGTAATTCGACAGCACAAGTTAGAGGATAGGAACCTTATTCCATTCCCAAGTCTTTGGATCAAGGGACCACATGTCTGCATGAACAATTCCTTTTTCAGAGCTGTTCTTGTCAGTTGAAACTTCCTTCGAGTAGCCACCATACAGAAAGATCTGCAATGTGAGCATTTCATTGAATAAGACATGACATTGGTAAACACTCAAGAGCAGTCATTTGTGAACTACTAATGAAGTAACTCAAAACACTAAATCAGAGACAACTCAGCAAAACTTTGCAAACCCTGTAATATTATAAGCAGGAGATATGAATTGCAGGTCATGCAAAATAGAACATTTGCGAGCAGTATCAGTCAAGCTCTGACTAACATGGTTTGGCTGCGCATGGCAGCATAAAAGAACCCAGAAAGACAACTAGACTTCGTGGAAAAAGTGGTAAGAGTTATTGTTCATTGGAAGAGAAAGTGCTCAAAGTCAACAGATAAGATTTCCTTATTAATCATTGTAATTGGCATCACCCTTCATTTGGTTCTTGGCCTATTTAATCAAGATTTAGTCAGAATCCTTAATCCCACATAAGAAAACTTAACAAAAGCTGATGCACCCTCACAGCAAGTCATTAGGAATCATTTCTTGTCAAATGTCCATATCAAATGCCATGTGGACCATTTATGTTCCTGATTTAGCTTCAGAAAAGGAACACTTGAGAATTGGAGGTAAGATTACATGCTCAGTATCAGCAAAGAGAGGAAGATGTCACAGATGCAATCTTGGAATTATGAGAGGTCACCACAATTCCACAATCTCTAATCGACAATGTAAAAGTGTGAGTCCACAAGCTATCCTCCTTGCTGTACCAAGTTTCTTGGCATGTAGCCATACCAAACACTTTCCTGTAATGTGGATTTATATTGAAAGAGAAAAAGACCAATGTACTTATAAGAAAAACTACATCAATCAGTATTTTACTGTCCGTTCTGCCTTTTAATATTATCTGCCATAAGATACAAAAGAAGATGCATGGTACTTACTCATCCATTTCTTTGTCTTCAGCATTTTGACTTGTTCATTACTTACTACTGCAGAGGCTTAGTTTACTTCTAATACAATAGTGAAACCGACTTTAAAGAGGCTCGTTTCAAACTGGAAAAGTCTTTGTCATCTTCAGGCACTTTGACTAGTTCCATTCTTTCGATTTCTGCTTGTTAAATCATTCCTATTGATTGCTTCACAAACAACAGTGACTCCCAAAAATTTTTATTTTTAAAAAGGTGAATATTTTGTTCTAGAGAAAATTGTTCAAGTACATCGGTAATATAAAAGAAACAAGGAAAAGAGACTAGCAAGACAAAACTAATTTAAGAAAAAATAAAATAGAACATGAAGTCTGCAAAGGCTCAGAGTTAATTAGTTGACTCCAAATGTTCGGGAAGACCAACTTAGACTGACTAATCTTCTACTTGGAAGTTGTAGCAAAGCCTTCATCCTTTCAGGCAATTCGAGAAACAAGAAAAGCTAGCATATATAATTCGACAAAAATGGAAATTGTTAAATGAACTTCCCCGAGCTAGCATGCAACCGGTAGAGTTTGAAAGTAACATTTGCGCCTCAAGGGGTTGTAACTTAAAACACCTATGAAATACAACTATTTTCTCATGCAGTGACCATAAATTAATAGTAGCTGTCTATTACCTCTTCAAGGCATTGAAAATACTCACCTCATCCTGGTGAACAAAAAATTGAAATCCGCTCCGTGCACTTGGCCACATTGATCCAGGCCTGGGCTTTATTTCTTGCCACTGCAACAAAGCAACCACTTAGCTTTGGATAGAAAGTAAATCGAATTGAAAAGGGACTGCACTGATTAGCCCAACCAATAAAAGCCCAAGGCGTTCACCTTGTACTGATCCAGATCAAAAGCAAATAGATCATTATAATACCTGCACAAATAGGGGAGAAATGGAAGTAAGAAGCTTTGCAAACCTTCACATTGTAGAAACAAGTCTGAAAGGCTGATTAGAAGTCCATAGGATATGGAAAAGGGTAATAATGCTTGGATTCTCCCTGATTTAATCAACTTTCCAGGCCATGATAAAAAGAAAAAGATGAAAGACTCAAATTTTTTATATTAATGTGAAGTATGAGGGCAAATGGAAAATGTACGCCATTCCACCTGCTTTATTAAACTGCAACTTTAGCTGCAGTTAAACGTAGCTTTTGCTCAGGAGCAACAACATGTTCAGTTCAAACCCAATTGCCAGAAAAATTAATCCTCATATTTTAAGATCTTCTCATGTTTTTTATAATTAAAGAACCACTTCTTCATTTAAAGGCAATATCGTTTCATACAGCTAATTCTCTTAAAAAAACCTACAGTTTAGAAGAAGAATCAGTTCATAAATCATCAACACATCAAGACAACAAACCTCCTTTATGGAGAAGGCAAAGAGCTCTTATTATGTGAAAGGACAAGTAGTGTGACATCTCCGCACTGAGGAAACAGTACAACTGATGAATAAGAAGACATCATGTCTGACCAAGCATACAGAAAATAATTTCTCACATCTTTATGAAATCATAAGAGTATAGGACCCCTAAAGGTATTGACTAATAAACCATCAACAAACCTCACTTCTCTGAGAGTGTCATAGAAGCCACCAAAAACAATGATTTTGTGTTTATACAAAACCTGAAACAAAGCAAGATGGATAGAAAAGCAGAAATGCATGAGGTAACAGGAGATAAATATATATGAAGGACAAAGACAATTATGAGGCCAGTGATGTGATGAAATTACCATTCTATGACCTGAACGCGGGCCAGGACAACCTTTCAGATTAAGTTGCTCCCACTGATTTGTTTTAAGGTCCAACATCCAAAAGTCCTAAAAAGAAAGCTCGATCATAGATCAACATTATTCACAAAACTCCTACATAATATCCCGGTTACAATATGCAGAAGAAACTGTGATGGTTTTGGCATAAACAAAGCCGCATGTGTGTTACCTTATAGTGGTGGAAGCGTTCTTGATTTGGGGAGGTAAATTCACCACCTAACAAAAAGTAGCCAAAGTTATTTGTGGAATACAACGGATATTGCACTGGCAAGTAAACACCGGTGGAGGAAGACTAACAAGCTCACCAAATATATACAGATAATTTTTCCAAGCAACAGACTGATGAGCACTGCGAGGAGGCGGACTATTCGGACTGGAGATCAACTTCCATGCCTGCTTTTCCACGTCATACCGGTAAAGATCACCGTAGACAAAAGTCTGTGCCATTTGAAACCAGGGTGACAAAAAATGAGCCGAGTTCACAGTATAAACAAAAGTACTCCTCCATCTACCATTTTCAACGCCTCACCTTGGTGCCATTGTAAAACTCACCGCCATAAAGAATTAGTTCTGTGTCTTTCAAAGGATTCAGAGTCATCTACAGGAGTTAACAGGACCATTAGAAAAACTAATCAATCACATAATTCAGGCAAGCCCTCATAAAGGGCATAAACAAAATGGTGTGCAGTGAGAGCTGATAAAGAGGGTATTACGGTGCAATTAGAACGCGGAGAAGGCGCAGGTACATTCTCCTCAATGTGGACCTCCTTCTTCTTTGCTTCCTCTTTTTGTATACTTAGCTGGTCAGTGCGGGGGGGCATACAAGTCAATTCAAGCTCAAGGAAGGATAAAGCAGCCAAGTCTAATTCTAAATCAAGAACAGATTGGCCCACAACAGACAGTAAGAAATTCTATTGCAGCTTCTAGCTTAAATCAATAGATGTTTCGATCAAGTCTGTGCTAACCCCAGAGAGGTTGATCCCATCAATTATCATCGTTATCTAATGGAAACAATTGAATTCTCAGACCACTCTTGATGCACAACAAGACTCAGTTTTGTCACTTTTTCTGTGAAACAGGGGATAGACAGTGACATGGGTATTGCTCAATTCTAAGTATCAGACAAAAAAAAAAAAGGTTTTACAATGAACTGTGTCGTCCCAGCAGATAAACATCCAGCGAGAACAGCTAAAGCAGAAGCATCGTACGAGGATGGCATCGATGTCGTCTTCAGGGGAGATCTTCTTGTTCTCCCTGCGAGCTCTCTTCCCCTCCGCTTTCGCCGTTTTCCTCTCCGTCTTCTCCTTGCCCTTTCCTGGCTTCTTCGCCTTCTTCCCCATTCTTCTCTCTCTCTCTCTCTCTCTCGCTCTCTCTCTCTCTCCCTCTCTCTCGTTCAGTTCACCGTTTCATCGGTCAGACTGGCGGCAACGCACTGGAATGTTGCCGACGACAGGACCAGAGGAGGGAGACGAGGTTTTGCTGCCGCGGAACGACGTCGTCTCCGTTCTCCTCAAGTGTCGTCCTTCTTTTCAATGGAAATTTCACTTTAGTCCCTGTAGTTTTGGGATCGTTCACTTTTCGGTCCCTGTATTCTATTTTTGTCGCGATTATAACCCTCACGCTATTCTCCGGCGATAATCTACACTTCTCCCATCAAATTTCCGGCGAGTCAACCAGGGGTGATCTCTCCTGCTCTTCCTGAGTCCGTCACCTCCGTGATTCTTTCTCGCTTCCTTCCTTTCTTCCCATGTCTTCTTTTCCCCATCTCTACGGGGCACTCGTCGAGCACCCGATATTCCGACATTCTCTTCTGCTGCATCCCTTCTTCCCGTGTATACGTACATATTCAGGTGGCCACCTTCAGTACTACACCACATCCTTATCCTGACGTGCACGGCTTTCGCCTTTGTCATTCACCCCGCCCCGCAAGCAAGGTACTTGTTCTCTGTGGATCTGTTGTGCTCAACCTCTACGTAAACCATGGCTTGCCCAATGGTAAATGCACTCGAATCTCTTCCCATATCACTTACTAATCTGAACTCGATAAGCCAAGTCGTGTATTTAGTGTATTCTGGAGGTTGAGCTCAGGACTCTAGCTTTGGAGGATGCGGACGAGAAAATGCGTTTCGAAGCTCACCAGATGGTGGCGCGCCTGTTCGACAAAATTCATTCGGACGACAGACAAGAAAAGGCATCTCAAGGCTTATCGGACGCTGGTGCGACTGTTTGACGAGATTCATTCGGACAACATGACCATTCTCAGGCATTTAATCTACGCCCAGGACGACATACGGCCGTTGGTGGACTGTACCACAAAAGCAAGGGTGTGGTCCTACTTCCTATTACTTCTTCCTTCCCATTATTTGACTCAATTGGCCTCGATCTAGTCACTATCTATCAACAGAAAGATTACAGCAATTCTCTCTCATTTCACAACAAACAGGTCAGCCTTGAAGTGCTGAGAAAGAAGACAGTGTTGCTACTAATATCGGATCTTGACGTTGCCATTGAAGACATTGAACTTCTCAATCACTTGTACCTGGAGTCCCGTGCAGGGCCGGAGAACCAGTTCGAAGTAGTATGGCTTCCAATTGTGGATATCAATCCAAAGTCAGCTGCTTGGGATATGATCCATCAGCAGAAATTCGAGGAGCTGCAGAGTAGCATGACCTGGTACACTGTCCACCACCCTTCGATCCTTGAACCGGCCGTGATCAAGTACATAAGAGAGGTGTGGCATTTCTCGAAGAGGATCATCATAGTAGCTCTGGATCCACAGGGGAAGTTGGCGAGCCCCAATGCCCTCCACATGATCTGGATATGGGGAACTTTCGCCTTCCCTTTCACTAAGGAGCGAGAGGAAGCGCTATGGAAGGAGGAGAGTTGGAGACTCGAGTTGATCATCAATGGCTTAGACGACAGGACTATAACAGAATGGGTACGAACTTCATCCCTAACTATCCTTTTTTCCCCCAGAGTTATTCTTAGATATGCATCTACCAATAAAACACTCTTGAAAGAGGCTCTGCCAAACAAACTTTAATGAAGAAAAAATATTCCAAGATAAAGCATGGACCAGGCTTTATTTTCCTTCGCAAAAAGTAAGGCAGAAGAGGAAGTAAAAGAGGAGTGAGACATTTGATTCTGTAACATATAGCAACGAAGATCTGATTTCATCGCCTAATACTACTGCCTGCGAGACGTAGCACTGCCAGGGACAACTTTTTTCCATTGAGAAAAATGAATTTCCCAGTATAAAGTAGCCCCAAATTATTTGTGGTGAATATAAGCTGTACCATGTCCTCATGCACTCATATTGCGTGTTAGCTCAATGTGAACAGAGTATTCGTGTGGGTAATTAATATTACCTACTTCTGATCAGATGGAACAAGGATCATATATTTGCCTATTTGGAGGTGAGGACCTTGATTGGATCAGGAACTTCACAAACGTAGCCAAAGGTGTCGCTAAGATTGCAAATATCCCGTTGAGAATGGTTTACGTGGGAAAGAGCAATTCCAAGGAGCAAATGCAGAGAATAGCGACGGTGATCATCTCGGAGAAACTGAGTTACTGCTGGAACGACCCCCTATTCTTCTGGTTCTTTTGGACTAGACTTGAGAGCATGCTCCACTCGAAGTTGCACCACGGGAAGTCCACCGAAAACGACCTGGTAATGCACGAGATCATGACGATACTCAGCTATGACAGGAGCGACCAAGGATGGGCTATTTTCTGCAATGGAGCGGGGCTGGCAATGGCGAGAGCCAAGGGCAACAATGTCTTGGAGAGCATGGAGCAGTTCGACAAGTGGAAGGACGATGCAAATCAGAAGGGTTTTGTTAATGCGCTGCACGACCATCTAAAACAGAAGGAGCTCGAGACTCCGCACCACTGCAGCGGCCTGATCCTGCCCGCGATCGATGGGGGACTACCAAAGAGGGTCGTGTGCGGGGAGTGTGGCCGTGTGATGGAGTAGTTCAGAATGTACCGCTGCAGCGCCGAATAAGCAGAATCTCAACTATGGTTATTTGGATGCGAAGGTATCTTGTGATGTACCATCTTGAGGTTATGCAAGATTTAAATTGTGGAAGATAGCGATGCAGCTTGCGGAGTCCAGTCTGGCGTGGTGTTCATTCAGAGCCTGGCTCTGGCTTTCATGCAATCTATTCGGTTTGCCGCTTTTCTTTTCTTTTCGGTTTCCTTTTGCTGGTTTCAGTGGTGTTCCGTTTCGAAGTGTTCAGATGACATGTTGATGTATGGCTTGGCTGCAACTTTTCTTGTAATCTATGAAGATATGCATCTGTGATGTTCAATCTAGCTGTTTAACTTCTGTTAGTCTTCTATACCTCTGCGTTGGCTTCATTTCAGGACAGACTTCTTAGTAACGACGCCTTGGTTCATGGGATTCGTCACCTCATGTGCTGACCAAAAGACTTTCTATTGCTTCCAGTTTGAGCAGCTGGTGATTGTTAAACAGGCAACTGTTGTAACATTTATACACTTTGAACAAAACCCGTGCCATGCATGGGAAATACGTTATTACACCAAAAGTCAAATTATATTTTTCTTCCAATGTATTATAACATCCTCATTGATGTCTTCTACACTCATTAATAATATTCTCTTTGGACTATCTTTACCTAAAGAAGGTCTTTTCTGGAAATAAAAAATGGCATGAGTACAATGTTTTGCAATAACATGCTTTAGGTTTCAAATTTGAATAAAAAAAGGGAAACAGAGAAAAGGTGAATAATAAAAGAAAAAGGAAGAACGCAACTTTGTCCGTTTGATCATTCCATTCACCATACACGGGATTAAACAATGCAAGTATTATAGTTTTCATACGACATTTACTCCGAGTTTTATAACTTTTCAAAAGTGCAATGAGACCACTTATCTTGATATATAGAGAGAGATTTCGAAGCATGAAAAATGGATAAAATCAAGCTTCTTGTCTCTTTCCAACAACTCAACGAAGGAGAAGAGATGAGAGATCCGTCGTTTTGACATCAAAGTACAGATGGGCATGTGACTAGCTTCATACAATTTAAAGTTAACTGGCAGAAAATGTTACAATATAAATCAGAGTTGGAGAAAAATTTACCAAATAAATATGCAAAGAATGTGGAATCTAAAGTGAAAGACAAGTTAGTCATTTAAATTTTTAGAATTGTTGACAAAGATTCCACAAGTTTTTATATTTATCAAAGCCCCTTTTTTAGGTGATTTATGATCCATTTGTTTCATGGAAAACAATTTCATTATTTTCCAGCATTTGGTTGGCTTAGGAAAAGGAGTCAACGGAAAATATTTTCTTAGTCAATGGAAAACATATGCTTAAATTTACGAAAATGATTTCCTTTTTAAAAAACTGGAAAACATTTTCTAAAATATGACTAGATATCAGCACTTGAACCCGAAATTTTACACTTGGGTATGGAAACCCTAATGTTAGTTCCTGATTCTTGGCGTGCAAGACCAAGTCTCCCACGGTCAGGCCTGGGACCCCGACGTCCAAGCCTAGGTCCATCAAGGCTGGGCCCAAAGCCATATACTTGTGTCCAATGCTCCAGCACTCGAGCCTACATCCATAAAAGCAAAGCTTGGGTCTCCGACACTCGAGCTCTAGTCCTCGGCACTTAGACCCGGGCCCACAAAGGCCGTGTGCAGATCCTCAGCGCTTGAGCTCGGGTTCTCAGTTAATGAAATGTTTGTTTTTATAAAAATATTTTTACAAAGAAAATCAAAATTTTAATTCTTTTCTTTCTTTTTCTTTTTCTTTTTCTTTTTCTTTTTCCTTCTTCTTAGGCCAGTCGAGGGGCGAGCCTCACCATAGGCTGGTGAAGCTCAAAGCTCGCCAAATTCGATGAGGTTCGGCCCTCGCCTATGACCAATCACAGCCATGGTGACGGCCTAAGAAGAAGGAAAAAGAAACCATGCTTTTAAGCGTTTAGAACGGAAGAGTTGACAATGCTCCACAGAATTTTGCAAACACTTCCTCCAGCGCCCCTTCGATGCCAACAATTCCCACCTCGCCATCGTCCACCTCCTCCTTCGCTCCACCATTGCCTGATTGAATCTCGACCGTCCAGATTTCCAAGCCCTCATGGACGTCCAAGCTGCCTTGGAAGTCTAAACATTTTGGAAATCTAAGTGATTAAGATTTCTACAAAATAGGAAGTCCTTTTCTCACTAGATCGATAATATTTTGGAAATTAATGTGTGGAGTGTCAACACTAGTGTGGTGCATATGCAATCACAAGAAATGATTTACTCGTTCATAAATAAGTTGGATGTCATTGGAAAAGATATCTCTCATCTTTTCTTTTTACAACTGTTGAAATCGTACTAACAAAATGAATCAAAATCATCTTTACATAGTAAGTAAAGAAATCAGTCCTTATCAAATCAATTTTCTTCGCTATTTCTCTTCACGCGCAAGGCACGTGCTTATAGGCACAAGAATCGGGCACAATGGCTGACACACAATCGGGCACGTAACCAGTCTTTGGCCTAGCTAACGGGCACGATGACAGGTCATGACCGGGCACATGGCCTTGGCCGGCGCCACTGGCAATTTTGCCCTGGTCGCGACCAAGCCACTAGGCACATAGCCTAGCACATGTCTCGTCCATGGCCTACCCAACTCAACGCAACGATCCGTGGCCGATTCGTAATCGAGCCACATTCGAGTATCAACGACTCATGGCCGACCCTCGATTGTCATGTAGCCTTGTGGAATCCAGTACCCCATGATTAACTCATGGTCACCCGAAACTAATGCATGGCCGTTCGATATCATCCACGATCGACACATGCCGACTCTGGACTGATCCACAGTTATTCCGGACCGTTCCACTAACGACCCTTATGGTCGATAGATCATTCCACAGTCATATTACTCTAATCATTTGTATAGTCAAAGGGTCATTCTACTGTCGATCCCTAGGCCAATTCATGGACAATCTTTCAATCGAACCATGACCAATCCTCAGTACACTTGTTCCAATCATACTGTCCATTCCATTACCAACCCTCGACTCGAGTTATCCACTCATCCATTTCTTACTAGCCCTCTGCTTTCTAAGCCTGAAATCGGGGATGTCACAGCCAAGGCCCAGCGACTAGCTAGATGAGGAAGAAGGAAAGGAAAAGAAAAAGAAAGAAAAGAAACAAAATTTAGAATGGTCCACGTTAGCATCACGTAGGCCGACCGGCGTCTACGTCAGTAATTTCTAGCCAGATAGACTCAATTGGCAAGAAATGAAAAAAGCTTAGAACTCAATGAGCAACAATGAAAGGTTTTTTTACTGAATTAGTAAAAATTCAATAAGTTTAGGACTTTTCGGATAATTTTTCTAAAAATTCACCATTGCTAAAAGTACGAATACCGAAAGGGCAATTTATTTTAGAGACTTGTACACTTAAGCGCAACAGGCCAAAGTCGAAGCTGACCCAATAGTTTTGGAGAATTTCAAACAGAAATTTGATAGAAATAATTAATTGCAATCCATTAGGAATAGAATTGCGAAAAATCTAATTGCGTAGGGACCAAAAGCGAACTTCTCAAAACATACAGGACCCTAAGATGTAATTTAAACCCCGTTTATTGTTGCAGTTTCACATTTTAGGATCCGGATTTGCAGAATTACTGAGCATAGTATTAGCATCCCAACGGTCGAAATACAGAAACTCAAACTTAGGGTGCATCATGCGATCTGCATCAACACGAGGTTCTACTTCTAGAATTACTGTACATAGATCCAGCTAGAAGAAGCCGATATCCATTATTGCCGAGGCCGATACAGAGTTCGACGGTGTCCCAACACAACCCGCATCCCCGTTTTAGCCATATAGCTAGGAGCAGTTCATCCGCGGCGCTGTTTCTTGCCGAGCAAGTAGCTAAAGGGAGGGTGACTGAACCGTCCGTTCAGAAACATGCCGGCGATCACCTTGTACATGGCTTCCGTGAGATGGACTCCGTCCCAGTTGATGTACTCCGAGGGACGGGGGCACAAGTCGGCCAATGGCGTGCCGCATGTTTCGAACGGAGTGAAATGATAGGGCTCCCCGGCACCGCAGCATGCCTTGAAAGGCTCCTTGAAGCCATACTTGGCTGGGGTCTTCATGACAGAGCGGTATGCATTCCAGTAATCGGCGTAGACAATCACGGAATCAGGGAATTGCTTCCCGAGGTCAGAAATCTTGGCCTGGAGCTCGGCATTATGGGTGCGGGTTTGGTCGTTCACGCTCTTCACGCAGCCGATGTCGTCCCTGTCATCCTCGGGGGACAGATACATGGTCAGGGGCAAGCAACCCGACGCCGGCAGACCTTGGACCACCATATACTTCACCCCTCGCCTCAGAAGCGACTGCAAAGCAAATGCAGTTAAAATCATATCATTGTGAAGCTTACTGCATTGGTGACATGGGCATCAGCTTAATACTTGGATGATGCTATCGACATTAATGAACCGCGCGGCGGTCCAGCTATAAGTTCAGGCGCATGTCAATGTACGTCCATTTTTCCTACAGCAGATGCATTTATGATCACCCACCCAAGTTGGTTGAACGAGCTATTCGATTCAAGGTTTGCTGTCTGGCCCAAAAAGAATATGCTCGGGTTCGATGCAGCGGTGTCGCTATGCTTCCTAATTAAGGCGAACAAGCAAATCCATGGGGTTTAGTACAGTAGACCTGAACAGATATTGCCATACTGGTGAACGTTCATAGGCATGCATGGACGAAACCCGACTCTTGGTCTACGCTCGAACATCTTTTGCGGATCATCTCGACGAGATCGGGACCGGCGAATCGCTTGGACAGGCATGGCGCGATTTGATTGCTTCCCTCAACAGTTGACGCTGAGCTAGATCTCTAGCTCCTCTTTAGGACCATGAAGCCCAAAAATGCATACACAGACTCGCGAAATACCACGCTAAATAATGCGACTTTAATTCGACACTAACATTACGAAAAGCTGATTCCAATTAGCTGGTTTAACCTATACGTTTAGCTCGGTTGCGCAAGCGCCGGAGCCGGAGCTGGAGCCGGAGCACTGAATTATACATCGAGCTTTATCGACTCTGTCATGGAATTTTCTTCATGCGAAAAACGATCCTGTTCATAAATCTGTGTTTGTTCTGATTATTAGTTTACCTCCAGAAAAGTGGCGACGGTGTCGATGGCGAGCTTCCGGATGGTGTCGCTGGAAACGGTGGACCCGAGGGTGTAGGCATAGTCGTTAACTCCGATCTCGCCCACCCAGACCAGCGCGTCCTCGAGCGCGCCGCCGCACGCCCCGCCTCTCGCCGCCGCCTTGCAACCCTCGCGGCTCTCCAAGTACTTGTTGAACCAGACGAGCTGGGTCATGATCGACTGGGGCGTTATGTCCAGGCTCATGTTGTTCCTCACGAAGAAATCGTGGTTGATGGCCGTCGAGCCGGCGACGGCGAAGTTGACGCCGGAGGCATCGGAGGAGGAGGAGGAGGAGATGCTGCGGTAGGGAGGCAGGAAGGGGAGGGAGAGGGACTGGGCCACGAAGTCGATGACGAGGCGGCCGTCGGAGTAGCGGTTGGTGGGGCGGTGGAAGAAGGTGACGCCGTAGGGGGGGTTGGAGACGTGGCCGAAGCCGCTGGGGCCGGAGGCGGAGCGGGTGTTGCCGGTGTCGGTGAAGGAGTCCCCGAAGGCGTAGATCTTCTTGAAGGGGCGGGGCTGTGGGCCGGCGGCGGAGGCGGAGGCGGAGGCGGGAGAGAAGAAGAAGAGGGTGGTCAGAATAACGACAGCGAGGGCGGCGAGAACTCTAGAAGAAGAGGAGGAGGACGGCGGCGACGGCGGCGGCATTTTTACCTGTGCTCGCTGCGCAGCTCCGACAGTGAGCACGATCTCCGGCGGAGCGGGGCGGCCTATTTATGTTGCGTTGCGCATTTAATAGCCCCTCCTGCGCAAATTCTTCCCGCCCCGGTAATAAGTATCCCTCAAAGATATACTTTTATACATTTCTTATGCAAAAACACTACATATAAAATTTTAATATTTAATTGAACGAGATTAAGTTAATGTCCATAATTCATTGCAAGATTAATAGCCTGTTTTGAGCCACAAAAAAATAAATTGCTTTAGGGTCAATTCCTTAAAGAATTTGTGGCTCACAACACAATATCCCAAAAAATATTATGCTAACAAAACCCATTTTTTTATATTATTAAACCATCGTTGGATGACGATTGTGGGACAAGGCTTTCTGAGTCTACTACATCCCGCAAGTTAATGCTACTTGAGGATGGCATTTTTTTGTATTAATTCGGTTGGTAAATTGAGTCGATCACATTCATCCATTTCATGAGATCCACATTGATGATTATGATAAACCCAATCCCAGTGTCTCCTAGTCCAACCAAGACTACCCCTTGACGAAAATGCTTTTGATCTTTTTAATTGGGTTGCGTGAGTGACTGGTTAAATTAGTCGAGTGCTCGAAAAATTGATATATACAACATCTCTTAACAAAAAAGCTTATCAATGGATTTCACTCCATTCTTATTTTTCTCTAAAACGATATCACCCGCCATGCCGTCAATGTTTAGCTCCAAGAATTAAGAGAAGTTGTTGGAAAACATGACCCGCGAGCCAGAATCCCAGTATATCCGTAATAATCCATAGTGTATGCTAAAATTTTCATTTTCATTTCAAGAACAAAGAAAATAAATTTATCAAAGCCCTAAATCTGAATGGTCCAATCTGGAATTCAATTCCCAACTACAAAGTTGAAACGGACCCGACGCGGGAACTGATCGTGCATAGTAGTGTGTATCTCTGTTTCTGTATGTAGTACGCGTGGTGTCATCAGGGGATGGCAGTTGAATGAAATCGCCTTGCGATCGATTTCAGACGGAGGATCAGGATGGGGCGGTACGACGGGTGCCCTAGCAAATCACTCGAAGCCAGCCTGCGCCATGAATCCCGTTGGCCCGACATAAATCGGGAGGGGGGGACCAACGCGAATTGAATGCGGGCACGTGTCATAAATGCCGGAGGGGCAGGGTTAGTTGAACGTTGATGGGCTTTCAGTAAAGGGTCCTCCCATGAATGCGGTCCTCGGTAATTATGTGATGCACCAATCAATCACTCCACCGCCAACTTTTGGTTTGGCGATACGACCGTGGATGTTTTAAGGGTGCGAATGGTAACCATTCTGCTCCAGAAAATCAAATTCTTGTCAGAAATTGATTTTTGGAATTCTTGCCAGAAATTGATTTCTAGAGGAGAAATCTGTTTGGTAAAACATGACTAATTCGGCTCCAGAAATTGATTTATGGAACAGAAATCTATTTTTATTTTTTTGGGCATCTCAAAAAAATTAAATTTCACTCAAAGTGGGTGCTCAAAGGTATTTTAAGTCATTTTATTAAGTTTTGAGATTTTTTATTTTTTTTGGCACCTCAAAAAAATTAAATTTCACTCAAAGTGGGTGGCCAAAGGTATTCTAAGCCATTTTGTGAAGTTTTGAAATTTTTTATTTTTTTATTTTTTTGGGCACATCAAAAAAATTAAATTTCACTCAAATTGGGTGGCCAAAGGTATTCTAAGCCATTTTGTGAAGTTTTGAAATTTTTTATTTTTTTTATTTTTTTGGGCACCTCAAAAAAATTAAATTTCACTCAAAGTGAGTGGCCAAAGGTATTCTAAGCCATTTTGTGAAGTTTTGAAATTTTTTATTTTTTTTATTTTTTTGAGCACCTCAAAAAAATTAAATTTCACTCAAAGTGGGTGGCCAAAGGTATTCTAAGCCATTTTGTGAAGTTTTGAAATTTTTTATTTTTTATTTTTTTGGGCACCTCAAAAAAATTAAATTTCACTCAAAGTGGGTGGCCAAAGGTATTCTAAGCCATTTTGTGAAGTTTTGAATTTTTTATTTTTTTTATTTTTTTGGACAACGCAAAAAAATTAAATTTCACTCAAAGTAGGTGCCCAAAGGTATTCTAAGCTATTTTGTGAAGTTTTGAAATTTTTTTATTTTTTATTTTTTTGGGCATCTCAAAAAAATTAAATTTCACTCAAAGTAGGTACCCAAAGGTATTCTAAGCCATTCTGTGAAATTTTGAAATTTTTGATTTTTTTTATTTAAAAAAAAATCACCAAATTTCCTATTTTCCCGAAATCTTGACTTTTTTTAATTTTCTGGAAATTTTTATGAATTTTTCTGGAATTTTTCAATTTTTATGCATTTTTTGAAAAAACAAATTAGTGAGAAAATGGAGAGAATTCATTCTGGAAGAGAGAAGCTATAAAAAGTAGCTTCTATTTTTCTTGCCAAAAACTCATTCTGGAGTAAAAAACTCATTCTGGAATCAAGAATGCATTCTGGAATCAAGTATTTTTAACAAACGCATTTTTACTCCAGAATGTAAAAATTGCTCCAGAATGCATTCCGGAAATTTCTTAACAAACGCATTTCTATTCCGGAATCCATTCTGGAGCAGAATTTCTACTCCAGAATGGATTCCATGAGCGCCCTAATTCACCGGAAGCCATAAAATTTAGGGAAAATATCACAAAAAATTTCAAATTATTTCATCTGTCACACATTTTTTTTGAATTTTTTTATGACACCAAAAATTTCAAATTATATTATTTGTGACATATTTATCCCATTATACTTTATCTCATAAGTATTTTCGTCTTTTTTGCTTTTTTTTTCTTTCCGGCAAGGGTAGCCCTCACCAGATCCGGCGAGGGCTGCCCTTGCCTAAGTCGGGCGAGGGCCGCCCTCGCCGGAAAGAAAAAAAAAAAGAACAAGCAAAAAAGACGAAAATGCCGTGGATTAAAATACAATGGGGTAAATGTATCACAAATAGCATAGTTTAGAATTTTTGGTGTCACAAAAAAAAATTCAGGGTAAATGTGTCACATATGGCATAGTTTAAGGTTTTTGATGGTTTTTTCCCTAAAATTTATTATGGAGGCCTAATTGAGTTTTATAAATATTCCAAAAAATATAATTAAATCTTATATTTAGATTTGTCAAATGGATGAATTGGGTCGAGTCAAAAATGGTCCGACTCAAATTGATCCATTTAACCCACTTTGATCCATTTAACCTGTTTTGATCAATTTCCATGTAATACAAATCTAATGACTCATACCTAACCCAACCTATATCCAAATCCATACTCGACCCAATCCATATTGATAGAAAACTTCCATATTTGAGTAAACTCGAACCCAAATTGATATGGGAATGCGGAGCAAGTGAGCACGAGATTGAGTATGGGCGAGAAAGATGAATTGAGTTTAAATGCATTGCAAACCTATTTACGACGTATTTAACACTCATATTATATTTATATACCAATTTATGACCCATTTAGTAAATATAACTAACTCATTTATGATCAATTTACTGATATATGGGTTAAGAAATTGGTTTATAATCCATTTTGATAGATCTACCTACACCTTATCTAATCGGTTCAATCAAGTCCTTTCATTAACTCCATCCCACTAAATTAACGGAAAATACTTATGTGTCTTGTTTTATTACTTTACGATGAAGGGACGCTCACCAAGCATCTCGCTAGAGAAAATATTCAAAAATTAACAAAATGGAAACTAAATTAGATTTTTAAAAAAACTTACACAATAGCCGTGGCTAAGCCCTTGCCAACCGCCACCACCACAGCCGCTGGGAAGGGCCGGCGGAGGTTGCTTAGGCCTTCTTGAAGCTTGACAACTCTTATCGATCCACGAGGAGGGTCCGCTGGCCTAGATCTAAGGGAGAGTGTGATCCTTACCCCAGCTCTGAGGGAGGGTTGTCGAGCCTCGCTTGGGTCCAACGAGGCCTCGATTGGGGTGGGCAACTAGACGGAAGATTGATAATTATGGAAAAGATGTTTAACTTTCATAAGGTTAGTAATTTTTGTGAATGTCATAAACGAAATCACATGGAATCACATGGTCTGCACTTAGCAACGACGATGGAGTTTTTCTCTAATTTTTATTCATGAAGTAAAAGTGATAAGAAATGATCTTTTTCATCATTTGGGGTTTTTTGTCAAATCCTTTGACACCATTAGGTAACATAATAGACAACGCTTGGATGTGTGTCACGCGTCAAAATTCAATCGCGCAGCTTATTCTCGAACACACATATCATATGTTCTATAATCATCGGAACCAGGTTCCTGGTTATTATCATCCAATTTACGGATTATCAAATTCAGATAACATTAGTTGCCCAAAGAAAGACATACGCGATATGATTGAAATAGGGAAAGTGCTAGAAATGATCAATGAATTTTGACCTAATATACAATGTGGTTCGTGAAATATTAATTTGTTCAATATGGTCCTTAAATTGTAACCCAATGTACAAACTTTCAATTTGTTTAATATAGTCTCTGGGCTTTTGGTAAGATAACATTGAACGTTTTTATATAGTTCAATGATTAAGTTGAACGTTACCAAAAGTCTAGATACCACATTCAATAAATTGAAAGTTTAGGGACTATATTGAACATTCAGTATAGTTCAGGGACCACATTGCACATTAAACCAAAGTTCATGGACTATTTATGTCATTATCCCATTAAAATATCTTAAAACAGCACCGATGCTCTCACTACTTCGGAACCTCCCACTCTTTTTTCGTAAATCCAATGTCTCTAAAATAGATTAGGGAAAAAGCCACTAAAAATCCCAAATTATAGTACATTTACCATAAATTTTTTTTGTAACATTAAAAACCCCAAACTATACCCACCGTGACACATTTACTCTAAACTTTTCATTATGACATAAAAAACCCAAAAATTATGTATATGTGACACATTTACCCTCTGTAGGGGTTCCGTTAGATGACTTTTCAGCAGAAACAATGTCGTTTTTATTTTACTCGAGTCACGTGAGTTTCATATCAACACTATTTGCTTTTTGGTGTCCATGTATGCAAAATTTTTAACTGTTTTTATTGATACAACTTTAACAGATGGTAAATGTATCGCACAAGTACAAGTTTGGGATTTTTTTGTATTACAAAAAAAAGCTTTAAGGTAAATGTGTCATGATAAATATAGTTTAGCGTTTTTTTTGTTGCTTTTATCCAATAAAGTACCTAATGAAGTATACCAATAATGATGATATATTAAATACTTCTCTCCCACCTGTAAACCCTTACTCTTCTTTCACCGAGTCTGCCTCCTTTTATCCCATAGAGTCCATCAAACCCCTTATTCAACATACCCCATAGGAAGTGAAGGAGTATGTTCAGTCCACCCGCTACAATTAACACCATATTGCACCGAGCTCAAACAGTTTGTAACTCTAGTAATTTCTTCCTAAGTTTCCAAGGTAGTGCATTCCGCAAGGTTATGCACACCTTCACTTCGAAGTGGAGATGGCATTCTTGTCGAGGCAAGAACGACTTCACTCGATGCTTGCTTTCTAGATTACTAGTGCGTTTGTACCGGTATCATTAACAATAACATCAATGCTGAAATTGTGTTAGTGACTCTTTCCCCATTTTTCAACATAGCACTCGATGATCCCAAACTATTCATACGTCCATGTGCTAAGACGAATCCCCATATCTTATGTCTTGTTGGAGGGTTATACACGTCCTTTGAATGCAGTTTCCGAAAAATCGCTGATGAATACGGAGAGCTCTAGTGAATTCTTTGTGAGTGGAGTCGAACTATTCTAAGATTCTTTTGGCCCGGCACATATCGAGAAAAGATGCCACAGGATTGATCTTATCCATAAAAGATGTAATCCATCGGGCCTTAGAAGAATATAGATGAAATCAGCCAGAGCTAGGGAAATTTTCTTAAAATGAGTGGGATTTTAGGCAAACATACGAGGAGTTTCATCAAGACGTGACGTGCTGAGAGGCCAGCGACTCAGATTAACACCCCCATGCGAACATACACCGCGATCTCATCAATATGTGAAGAGTCCTGGTAGCCTATATTATATTTATTAGTAAAGACAAAGGCATTAAAGTCTTTACAAATAGCCTTCATATGGCTAACCAACTTAGCAAATCTTATTAATACGACCTACGCACCTAAAAAATACAAGACACTTCGGTTATAAAAGGCAAGAAGGGACATGAAAGAGAAAGTAAAGTGAACATTCCCAGGAAATCTTACATGTTATCTATAGGCATGCTCTTCTAAACTCCTTCCTGAGGCTTGATGTTGGTGTAAGGACAGGATTAATCACTTGAATTAGATAATACAAGCCAGTATCTAGCATAGCGAGTATGCTCTTCATTTGCCACTTCAACTAGGTCCCGCGGAGTAAAAGCCATTTTTAGATGGTCGAGTCTCGAGGTGTCATTTATCATTAGATTTAAAGACTAATACTCCGTTTGTTTTACGGAAAATGAATGATTTTCTGAAATTGATCATTTGAATCGCTTGAAATAATTAGCCAACGAAACAGTTTCATTATCGACAATATTTCATGTTTAAACATTTCGTAGATGATGAAAATCTTTTTCGTTTATTCATTTTTGTTAGAGATATAAGCGATTGTTATCAAAAAAAAATTTCTCAAATCATTCACTTTCTGTAAAACAAACAGAGCCTAAGAGTAGGAGTGAGCGATTCTAGGGTTAGTCCAAATCCACCTCAAAGCTAGAACCTATTCGTTGGAACCGATTCCTAAATTTTTAGAATTTGGAACCAATCTCATCACTATTTCTAAGGTTTTACCAGGTTCCATCCGTATTCTTAATTAACCAATTGCAGTAAATTATCACCTCTGATGACTATCACTTGCTGCTATAATTCACTAACTATAACTTATATTTAAGAGCACACGAAAAATACGAAATATTAACAAAGTAAAAGTTTTAATCGTGGATATTACCAGAAATGAAAGCTCAAACTAGTGGTTCCATATTTACATACTCATTATCGAACACTAGAGAATACGCTATGACATAGAATAAGAAAAACGCAAAGACTTGTTCTAGGTTCAAAGTTTCATATCCACCTAAAATTACCACTCGGAACTGATTCTTCAATTTTTTCGAATTTGGAACCCATCTTCGTATATCATGGAACCTGGAACCGGACCAATTTTAACTGATCCGACTTTCCCATTCCCGATTGTACTATGAAATTATGCTCGCCCCTACCTAAGAGGCAATCCCTAGATGGCCGAAGAGATGACTAATGATAGGACAACACATACTTGCCTTGAAGCTCTATCACGATGGGTCACCTTGAAACGCGCATGGCTCGGGTCACGTCAGCCCACTTGACTGTCGACAGAGAGCTCTGACCAAACACTACGGCCCGAGAACCCGAAACAAAGCCCGGCCCGATAGCCCGAAATTCAGCCCAGCTCACAAGACCCTTCCCTCCTCCTCCTTCTTCTGAAGCCATATATAACAGGCTGAAGCTAGGGTTTTAGAAGTCCTCACCCCCCCCCATTGCCGTCGCCGCTTCGGAGCTCAACCCTCCCACAGCTCGCGGCCATGGTGATCCCTCCGTCTCTCTACGCGATACTGTGAATTCCGTAGCGTTCTTGTTTCTCGCACAATCGTCGTTCCGATCGAGCTCGCCGGTTTTTCCTCGTTAAAAAAATGGTCGTGTTTGATGTCAATGGGATGTCTCAAATCCCGATGTCTCTTCATCCTGCTTGATCAGTTCATCGCACACTTGCTTATCTCGTTTTCCCTCTGTGTTTTCCGTCTCTGTTCTCATCTTGCCTCGATTTTGTTTTGTCCCGCATTTTGAAGGCTCCCAAAAGAGGCGGAAAGGCTCCGGTTGCGGCCAAGAAGAAGCAGGAGAAGGTGACGAACCCCCTGTTCGAGAAGCGGCCGAAGCAGTTCGGGATCGGTGGCGCCCTCCCCCCGAAGAGGGACTTGACCCGGTTCGTCAAGTTCCCGAAGGCCGTCCAGATTCAGAGGAAGAGGAGGATCCTGAGGCAGAGGCTGAAGGTCCCACCTGCTCTTAACCAGTTCACGAAGACGCTCGACAAGAACTTGGGTACGATGAGCTGTGCCCTTTAGGCTGTTGACCGGGGTTTGCTATGCTCGAATTTCTGACCTGTGGGGAATTTGGATTGGATAGTATCTTAGTTAGATTCTTTGGCTGATTTACCGCTTGCCTCTGCAATCTGGAATGACACAAGCGTATTTAGATAGTAGCTTACGAAGTTGAATTATCAGCAATGGAGCAATGCAGTTTATGCTGTACCTGGCTGCTGAATTTGTGAGTTTAATTCATTTCCCATGTGAAGTAGATAAAGACTTTTCTATCACCCACATAGGTTTTTCTGAAAGATGAAGTTGGTCTGTTCCTATCGAGCTTCCCAAGTTATTGTTTTTCAGGTGGTCAATTGTAGATAAATTGTGTGGTACAGGAAGCTACATTGTCTTTTTTATGGATGGCATTGTTGTTCATTCTTGTTGAATTGTCGTCTATGACTGATGCAAGAATGCTTCATTTCCATGACATTTCTTTCAGCTAAATCAATAACATTAATATTTGTGAGTTATGCATGTCTGACTAGATATGATCTCCAGCTGTTTTATCCTTGTAATACTACGTACAGTTAGGTGTTTCTCGGATTATTGAGGTATTATCGAGGAATATGAGAACGAGAGAGTATCTCACAACTTACGATTTAGTCCTACTCGCATATTCTACAAACTACTGCTATCTTGTTGTCATACATTTTGTGTCTATCATATGTGTTAGCTCTTTCTGGGGAGATCTCCTTCAGCGGCTGTCGCTTTTGTGCTGGCATTAGGACTTGTAGCAATAGCATAATATTTTCTGCCTCTCTTTGTACTATTTTCCCATAGTGCTCCAAATCATCAGTTTGTTTTACACGTTTACTTTTTAATGCATGGGCGTAGATGTGCGTATGGCCATGTATGACTGCCTGCCTTTTTATTTGTTTCACGGAGGCAAACTCAATCAACACGTCCTACTTATATGCAGCAACCAACCTATTCAAGATGCTTCTCAAGTACAGGCCCGAGGACAAGGCTGCAAAGAAGGAGCGGCTCTTGAAAGAGGCACAGGCAAAGGCCGAAGGCAAAACTGTCGAGGCCAAAAAACCGATTGTTGTGAAATATGGCCTTAACCATGTCACTTACCTCATTGAGCAGGTTTCACTGTTTTTTTTTTTGTCGTACCTGTTTCTTTCTCTCGATTTTCTTGGAAAGTAAATTTAACTCAAAGAATTTCCTTGTAGAATAAGGCACAATTGGTGGTTATTGCTCATGATGTTGATCCGATAGAGCTGGTTGTGTGGCTCCCGGCATTATGCAGAAAAATGGAAATTCCATACTGCATCGTGAAGGGCAAGGCACGCTTGGGAACGGTAATTGTACTATATCTGGTTGCCTTATTTTCTGAATTTCTAGCATCCGTCTCTTCTCAACTTCATTTCTGTATCTATGCAGATTGTCCATAAGAAAACTGCATCTGTATTGTGCCTGACGACGGTGAAAAACGAGGACAAGTTGGAGTTCAGCAAAATCTTGGAAGCCATTAAGGTATTATGGGAGTTCTGCGTCTACAGAATATGGATAAAGTGTCTTGTTTCGGGTCTCTTGATTTCTGGGTAATGATACTGAAATCTGTGATTTGCTCTCTCAGGCTAACTTCAATGACAAGTACGACGAGTACAGGAAAAAGTGGGGTGGTGGAATCATGGGTTCTAAATCCCAGGCCAAAACCAAGGCCAAGGAACGGCTTCTTGCAAAGGAAGCTGCCCAGAGGATGAGTTAGGGTCCATATCGAGCATTTGCTCTTGCTTAGGATTAAGCTGTCTGAGTCTTTTATCATCCTCGTTTTTGTTTGTGCCTTTGATATAAGAGTAGACGCAGAAATTTTGCTTCCTTCGTGGAAGGTTGGGATCTATAATATTCCTTTGAGACATCGATTACTGGCTTAAACTTGAAGTTTTAATGTACTGTAGCCTCCTTCTTTTGCGTGAGACTTGTCTTGATGCCTTTGTATCTTGCACTGACATCAATCACGTACATGAGCTTAGTATCGGTTTCCAGATCTTGGAGCATTACCATTCCATTTTTTTTTAACACTAGATGAAATGGATTCTGCACCCCTGATCTGGTGAAACCCTGTCTTTTGAAATGAGAGTGAATCAGCTCCTGGGTGACCGTTCGTGCCTGTCTGAGGTTGAATGTTGTTTTTCTTCGGAAGGCTTTGACCAAATGTCTCTCGAAGGGTTGGTTTAGTTCGACCGCGTCTGTCTTCAGCCTATTCAAACATGTAAGGCTTTTCAGGCCTTGAAAAAGCTGGTAAGTTAGGATTCTTTGGTGGAAAAAGTGTCTCGCTAGTTGTACAATTTCCTTCCATTCAGACCGTTTACGAGAATGTAATTCTTATGCTCGGTGTAAGGCTAGGTATCTGAGAATCAACCAAGCAGGACCCTGCAAGACTGAAGTAATTTTTATTAGCTGCTTATGGATTTCGATTGAATTCTTTGCCGGAGACTCTTACCGATTTACTTACTCGCTTCATGGCATGAACTTATCAATCAGCTTGAAAAGGTGACTTCGTATTTTGTTAAAAAAAAGGTTGATATCGTAAAAAATCTAAAACTGATATATTTATGATAAATTTACTTCAAATTAATTTTTTAACCATCAAAAATTTCAAATTTGTATACTTGTGATAAAGTTACTCAAAATTAATTTTTTTATCACTAAAAACTCCAAACTGATACATTTGTGATAAATTTATTCTCCATTAGTTTATGTTAAATTAGATTAATATAAAAAAAATCATAAACTGATATATATGTGATAAACGGAGAGTAAAATATAAAATCTGTACATTTGTCAACTGCCGCATGTCACTTAACAAAGCAATTTGATAGTACAATTTAATCGAAACAAATTGAGGGTAAATTTGTCGCAAGTGTACCAGTTTTAGATTTTTTTGTGGTAAAAAAATTAGTTTTTGGTAAAATTATCACAGGTATATTAGTTTGGAGTTTTTCATGATATTAACCCTTAAAAAAATTGCAGCTTATGTATAATGGTATGGAAAATGACACAAACAATCCTTAAACTTTGGCCCAATATGCAATTTGATTCATCAACTTTTAATTTGTTCAATATAGTTTAAACTTTAATCTAATGTGTAATGTGGTCCCTGAACTTTTAATTTGTTCGATGTCATTCCTGAACTTTTGATACATATTTAATTCGGTCATTGAACTATATGAAAATGTTCAATGCAGTCCTTTCCGTTAATCCAAGTTCAGGGACTACATTGAACATTTTCATATAGTTTATGAACTTAATTGAACATGTACTAAGTTTAAGGACCACGTTGAACATTAACCTAAAGTTCAATGACTACATTGAACAAATTAAAAGTTCAGGGATCAAATTGTATATTGAACTAAAATTCATGAACTATTTTGTGTCATGTGCATTCTTCCCTACGGCGTGCAGAACTCAAGTTGGCGAGGTCTATGGATGATTGCTGGCCCCTTGGGAAACAAACTCAGGGCATAACAATACCAACTTCAGCAAGTAATGAGCCAGATAAATGTCGAGCCGGTTTCACTAGAAGTGCATATAAATTCGTGCTACCTTCTATCCGAGGGCCTATCAATCTCGCAAAAGAGGACTCGATGATAGTTCAACCCAAGAATCATGATAGACCTAAGACAATAGTTCAACCAAACAATGAGTTAGCGATTTAAACAGGTGGGTCAAAGTTGAGAATAGTTTGATTCAAATTAATAAATTTAATCCTAGCGACTCTATATTTGACTTAATTTATACCCGATCCGACATTATTATTAAAATAATTTTATATTTTAACCGATCAGAATATAACTAATTTATATATAACAGTTCGGGCCATCAAATATATATTAAGAAATTGTTTCATGATTCATTTTGACAGGTCCAAAGTACACCCGTGATAAAAAAAAAAAAAGAAGACAAATGTGTTGATTGGATAACGAAAAGACTCTCAATCGGGCGTGAAATGAACGAGCCCGAAGCGCAACAGGGTCCCCCGGGGACTCGAGAAGAAGCATCCTTCCTTTGCCTTAGTTCTTAAGAACTCTTCCGCGAAGCATTTTCCGTACTCACGCGCGTCTACGCGCACGGAGAAAAAAGTCTCCGGGCAATCGGACTCCGCCACCTGGCAACGCCGACAGAGAAATTACCTCAAGATCGATCGAAGGACACGCACGAAACCGACGCCGAGGAGGGCAAATCCGTAATTCCACGCCCGCTCGTCAGCCACCTTCCGCACCTTGCTCTTCCCGCGACCTCCGGCTTTTTCTTCCCCAGATTTAATCCTCTTCTTCTTCTTCTTCGCTCTGAGCTAAAACCTTTCCCTTTTTCTTCAGAATTTCAAAACCCCTTCCTCTCTCTTGTTCACGGACCTCGCTCCTTCCACTGTTCCGAGCTCGGCTTTCCCCAGATCCAATCTCTCCGCCGCCCGCGGCGTCGACCGGCGCCGCCGCTTCGCCTCCGGGCCATGGCGAGGGCTCACGACAACTGGGAGAGGCTGGTCAGGGCGACCTTGAGGAGGGAGCAGCTCGCGAGCGGCCGTCCCGGCCATGGGCGGACCACGAGCGGCATCGCCGGGGCGGTCCCGCCCTCGCTCACCCGCTCCACCAACATCGACAGGATCCTGCAGGCCGCCGACGAGATTCAGGCCGACGACCCCAATGTCGCCCGCATTCGTAAGGGCTCCCTCCCCCTCCTTCTCTCTCTCTCTCTCTCTCTCTCTCTCTCTCTCTCTTCCCCCCCTCTTCGCTGGCTCTACGTTCGTGAGCTGAGTTTGAATTCAAAGCGCTCTGATTCTCCGTCTCCAATTTTTCTATCTGAAGTATGCGAGCAGGCGTATTCTATGGCTCAGAATCTGGATCCCAGTAGCGATGGTCGAGGCGTTCTCCAATTCAAGACTGGCTTGATGTCTATTATCAAGGTGGGATTGAGCAACTGAGTTTTTGAATTGCTGTGTCGACCCGCTCTTTTGAGTTTCGTCATTTCTTGCTAGTAGATTTTCTATCCGGTTTTTACTTCTCCCGACGCTTGTTCTTTTCTTCTTCTTTCTCCCTTTCTTTTGTTGGGTTTTTGTAATCATGGTCTGAAAACTGGATTCTGCTGCAGCAAAAACTTGCCAAGAAGGACGGGGCACCAATTGATCGCAATCGAGATGTAGAAAACTTGTGGGAGTTTTATCAACGCTACAAGAGGCGGTATAGAGTGGATGAGATGCAGAGGGAAGAACAAAGATTGCTCGAATCTGGGAGTGCTAATTTGGGAGAGTATGGAGAACTTCTGCTTGCCTTAGTTACTCAGTATTTATCTTGATTGCCTAGTATAATGTTTTATTGCGTAAACTACGCCATGATTTCAGGGATCATGGGCTTTTTTTTTTTTTTTCTGCTCACACACAAAAGTATGCCTGGTGAAATGGATTCTTAATATTGGAATGGTAAAAACACCAAGGTGGCAATGGAGGATGCTTGAATCTTCAGAAAGTTAGATGTGTGCCAGTGACATTAGGGGGCTGCAAAATCCGAAAGTTCTTTGCCTTCTCACCAAAAATGAAAAAAATTATATATAATTCAAAAAATTATGAAAAATTGTATTTGAATCTATGTGACAAAATTTGTATGTTGTGAAAGTTTTGGGTGTTCAGGGTTGAAAAAAATATAGAACTGCATGAGTCGCAAGATTTTGATTCGCAAAAAGGAAAAAATGAAAGTCAATCTAGATGCCCCCTAAACTGATGAATCAACAAAGTCGACAATTTGTAGTTTGTGAAGGCGAAAGTCCTCGAATGTATGGGTTTTTGTCAACTGTGAAGTTCTCTTTACTCTTCAGCGCTTGATTCTGATCCGCCAGGAAAATGATAGTAATTGTGAATGCTTGTTCTCCGAGATTCCCTTTTGGGGCATGTCTCTTAGCTGCTTGTAATGTATTTTCTTCGCGATTGCTGTCTTACTCTCTTTCGTAACGTAATTGCGAACTGATGTTACTCCTTTATAACTGCTTGACTAGATAATTGATATCAAGAGGGATCTTTCCCCTGTTGTTCTTGGATGGGGACAAGGAATGTTTGGCTCTTTAATGTAACTTTCGTGAGGTGGTTGACGAAAGTACTTTGTCTGCAGGTTGGAACTCAGATATCCAGCGAGGAAAAAGGTGTTCAGTACCTTGAGAGCTTTAGTTGAGGTCATGGAGACACTTAGCAAAGATGCAGATCCCGCTGGTGTTGGAAAACAAATCCAAGAAGAGGTTATTGATCGACATTTTTGGGTTTTATCGGGACATCAAGGAACTAATTTAGACAAACACATGCTTTCTCTTTGGTCATTAGTTTGGTAGAATGTTAGGTGCAGTGTGGGAATGGAGAGGTTTCAGTTTGGATTTCATGATCTTGGGATGTCTGAAATTTTTTCTAGGAATACAGCTGTGGTTTTAATTAGTAGAATCTTGGGTAAGCGTGATCCCATGGGATTCCTTCAATTGTGAATGTTCTCTTTGAAGGGTTTCTTTGCGTGTGCACGGGAGGCAGGGTGGGTGGGCGCTTCTGTTAGTATTGGATCCTTTCCATAATTAAAAGGATGGGGTGGGTCATTCTGGATGCTATACTATAGCTATGTGAGGTCTTCCTTTTAGATAGTAGAGCCTTTTACTCAAGCTGTGCTGAAAATAGGTTGGTAGCCACTCGTAGATTTGCCATGTAATTCATTTTACTTACAGGAAGGCAGGGAAACTCTCTTTTTTCTGATTCCACAATTCAAGAAACTCTCTTTTTTCTGATTCCACAATTCAATCTTCATAATTACAGGGGAAAGCCATTTTGCAAACAGCTATATTGGTTGTGAATTTTAATATCATACTATCGTGGCATATACGATTGTTTTTGTTAGGCATAGTACTTGTATAATAAACCCTTATTAGCGAGACAAGGCATTGTTGCTATTATTGTTGCTGCTGTACTTTTGTGCTAGGTTGACTCTGTATTTTTTACATAAACAATTTTGTGAGTTTTTGCAGTTGCAAAGAATCAAGAAATCAGATGCAACAATAGCTGGCGAGCTTACTCCCTATAATATCGTTCCTTTGGAAGCACCAGTACTTTCCAATGCTATTAGCATATTTCCAGAGGTAAGTTAACCTCCCTTTAAGTGGTCCTAGTCAACCTAGTCTCTCGATTGGAAATTCTGGCTTTTCTTTGGGAAAACAATTGCCGTCATGCACTAGTATGTACATTATCAAACATCTACCGGCTGGAAGTGGTCCTGCTGTCTTAGCTTAATGGTTTTTGCTAGTCAACATTTCCCTTTTTTTCCAATTTGTGTAGGTCAAAGGTGCCGTATCAGCTATTCGATATGCTGATCACTTCCCTAGACTTCCTGCTGATTTCGAGATTTCTGGACAGCGGGATGCTGACATTTTTGATCTTTTAGAATATGTGTTTGGGTTTCAGGTATGTACATTTCATATTCAACTATTCACTTTGTTTTTTTTTTTTGTGTGGTTAGTTGTGGAGTGCAATAAAGTGTTTTCATACCTTCGTTCATACTGAATTTTCTTTGTACACCGCCATCAGAATTCTGATGAAGAATAAATAGACTTTTCTATTGTGCGTTCTTGTGCTCACTTTCACTTTTTCTGTGTAATGTATATCATACAAGGTGCAATTTTTGTTATCATGCCTGCACCCTACTTTAAGGGATTTCATGGGGCTATAGAAGGGTGGTTCTATATGAATGTGCATAAAGGAGGAGGAAGAGAAAATGAAAGGCCAGTAAATGATTGTAGGAGGATTAAAATTAGTTATGTTGACCTGATAATATCTCTTCTTGCGCAAGAAAAGTACCTGTATTGTTATGTAACGGCTATACTACAATGCTAACAATTACACCTGGCTCTTCTTTTTGGTGTCGAAATATTCACAATCATATAATCTACTTATGGAGATTACACGATATACTTGCTATATAGGACAAGAGGCTGCATGCATTTCGAAGAAGTTTGGAAGATGATATGCAAAACTGTAATCTTTGTGCAGTGGTTTATTTATAGATTTACTATGCTCTGCTTTTAAATCAATGGGTTGTAGAAGCAATGCCCACCAGTCCATATTTTATAGTCTCGTGAGTGAGCACAGATTTTGGTCACTTGCCTCTCCGAATATTTTGCTTGGATTAAGCTCTTACAAGTGATTGCATAATCTTATTTTGAAGCTAGAGTAGATAGTATGGATACAAGCCAGAAAATATAGAAGGGAGGAAAGCAGGAACAAGGGGGTTGGACTCGCCTTTTACTGGAATAGTTTCTACAGAACTTTTCTCTCTGAAATGATCACACTTGCAATTCACCTTTTTATACACAAATACTTGTCAGTTGAACATATCACAAGTCATAGGCAGCTGTTCGTCTATCTAGTATACCTAAAAAGGGCTGGTGGATCAACCTTTATGCTGGTGTTATGACTTCTGCTTAAGAGATAGAGCTATTCTAACTCTTTCAGTGGCCTCACCACAAAATATTTGCCAGCGCTAAATAAAGCTTGTCAATGTAACTTATCGAATAATATGCTTCGGGAATTTTTTAGGTTTTGCACCTTTTTTCACTATACGCTGACAATGTCAAGATTTCCTTGCAATGGGGTGGTTAATCAATTGTCCATCTGCCTATGTCTCCGTGAATTTGGTCGTGTTTTAGTTGAATGTGCGAGGTTTAATAAATTTATTGGGAGTGGAAATAATTTGAAAGACATTGGATATTTCAGTTGAGATCAGTTGGGTGCCATGTTCCCAGCCTGCTAGGTAGATTCTTTGTAGTTTCTGAAGTGTGACTTCACTAAAGACATTGCTTGTCCATGTTTTTCTCTTTGCTTGATAACAATCTGTGATGAATTAATTTTTGTGTTTTTTTTTTGTACCGGAATTACAATAGGGCATGGTCACCAATTATTCTTTCCATTTAAATTTATTCATCTTCAGAATTTGATAGGATGATCTAAATTTTTTGTTTTATTTGCAGAAAGACAACATAAGGAACCAGCGTGAGAATATTGTTCTTAGTCTAGCGAATGCGCAGACTCGACTCGGCATACCCATTGGGACTGATCCTGTTGGTACCTTTGCTTTTAGACAAATTCTATATGAAAATATTTCTATTATTTCTCCTCACAGCAAAGTTGCTCATGTTATTTGCTTCAAATACGATCTTCACATGCAGTTATTTGGTGAATTTTTCTACTTGATTGTCATAATATCTAAAGAATGAAGAGGTAGAAGGTGATTATTGCAATGTACTTAATAGTTTAAGGTGCTTTTATGCCAATTATAATAGTGATTTCCGGTAGTTTTTTGTATCTTTTCAATATCAGTTTGGTTTGAAATTTATAGTATGACGATTGTAGTATTCAAATTAAGCTAGGAATATCAATAGCAAATTTTTTGTATTTGATTTGGCCTATCTTATTGTTCTTCTCCCAAGCATGGCTTTTTCTTAAGTAGTCTACATGCATCTATCAGTTCCAATTCTGGCTGATCCTTTCATGTTGGCTCCTATCACTTGATTCATGGAGACTTCTGCAGGTGAAATTTTGCTGTATTTCCACCAAAATGTATGCCAAGATGATTTTATTATAAGGATTGTTGAATGTACGATATGACAAATGAGTCCCTCTATGTATAATTACTTAAAATGGGTTTGGGAGTGGATGTGGCTCAAGAATGGATTGGTTCACTTAATCGATAAGTTTTCTCAGAGCATCTGAATTTTTTGTTGCAAAAGATTCCTTCTTTGAGTCTTGTGGAAAAGGAATAAGTACCTTCCTCTTTTGTGACGTTTCAAAGTGATTCTTGTTACTGAGGATTGCAGAGGAGCTTGTTGACCAATGAGTCTCCTTCTAGATATTTTTGCTTGCATGGAGTGCATTCTAATCATTTCTTCGACAGCTTAGCAGGGAATAGATCTAAAGAGGTCGGTTAGCTCAGATATATTCCTATCCAAGAGCATATTTGTTGGTTTAGAAAAATATTTCGGGTTTCATTTCAGGTTGTAGTTATTTGTTGATTAGCGCCATATTTAAGCCTCAGAGCAAAGATTTTATTGCTGTCCGTATTTTATTGCCTGGATGTATGGCCTCTTGGTGCTTATTTAAATAAAAAAACTTTCCATGGAACATGCAATTGTATGATCTTTGTTCTGCATGGGTCAGTGGCTGAACCCTATCTGGTCTATCTGTTGATCCAGAAAATAGATGAGAAAGCAGTCAATGAGGTGTTCTTGAAGGTGTTGGATAACTACATCAAGTGGTGCAGATACTTGAGGATTCGATCCGTTTGGAATAGGTTAGGTTGCTGCTTTTGGAGATTTACTAATAGCCTAATTTCCTGTAATTTCATTTCTGTCTTGATCTAGCTAATGCTTTTATATTCAGTTTAGAAGCAATTACTAGGGACAGGAAGCTCTTTATGGTTTCATTATACTTCCTCATATGGGGTGAAGCTGCAAATGTGCGGTTCCTTCCTGAATGTGTCTGCTATATATTTCACAATGTAAGTCTTTTCAGTTTGCTGTTCGATTCTTTAAACTCGTCCTTCGGCACGTATTCCTTTAACATGTAGTTGTAGTGTCTTCAATTTCTCTTGGTTATGGGTGACGGGCTTGGGGAATGGCGAGACTTGAATCTAGGTCGGCACTTGAGGAAGGGTTGCCTCTACCAATTCAGCAAACTGATGGTCTCGAGCATTAGACTATTTTGTAGCCACTTGATACATATTTCCGTTGCCAAAAGATGTCTGAAGTTTGTCTTGACATAGGTTTCAACTTTTCTTATGATGTGAACTTATTGGGGAATGGGACATTTCTTAATTTAATATTTCTAGGAGTTACAAGCCAAGAAAGTAAGTGTAACATAGGAGAGAGGCTTCTTCGATATCCCGAAAGTTCAAAGAGATTAACCACCTTATCTTTTGCTTAAAGGCCAGTTTCAGACCAGAATAAAAAATGAAAAAGATCGAAAAGAGATGAACTTAAAAGTCTGTCTCTTTTTTTTTGTAATGTTTTGTAAAATCACGGGAAGCTGATAATTCCTCTTCCAGTAATTTCACCTCCATTGCTAGTCCTGTTCATTACTCTGAATAACATGTTACAGCTTCCATATGTGTGACCTGTGAACTTCTAACTTTGAAGAAATACCATTTCCCAGTAGCTGGCTTCCCACCTGCATCTTTTCTTTACTGGTCATGTTCACCTCCAGTTAACAAATAAGACAAATATGAGAACATCTCTGTTCATTGAGTTGTCTAGACCTCTCAAATTCACATTTCGTGTAAACCTTCATTCTAATTGTGAGAAGGCAAGTGCATATTTATTGTGATGAAGTCCTGTGAATACCAATGTCATTTTGTTTCCTGAAGAAAACCAGGGTTTGCTCTTTCAAGGTCTTGGAGCATCATCTCTGTAATAAAGAAATCATAAATTCATTTTTCACGCTTGTTAAGATCATTTTCAATACCCAAACCCCACAAACCGTACTCCCATCTCGAGGCAATATGAACTCTCACGGAGAGTGTCCTGTTCCTAAGTTTCAAGAATTTACTCTGAGACTGCTAGGGGAGGTTTGAATTTCCCCTAGACCAATTTTTTGCCCCTCTCATGCTGGCCGCAGAATTTTTTTTTAAGAGTTTTGATCTATTAATGGAGGTTCACCTTCAAATTTCAATTTTTCTTGAGGTCGATGTTGTCATTTGTCAAATTCCAATTTTCTTTTCTCAATATTTCAAGAGTTTTGGTGCATATGTCAATTTGAATTTGTTCTAGTTGTGAGTTGAGGAATTATTTGTTGGAATGCATGCTACCCAAATAGAACTCTGAATTTGCATTGCCTCATGGATGGTAACAAAATCACTTTATCATTACAGATGGCAAAAGAATTAGATGCAATATTGGATCATGGAGAGGCTAACATTGCTGCAAGCTGTAAAACAGAAAGTGGTTCAGCATCATTCCTGAAGCAAATAATTTGTCCTATATATGATACCTTGTTCGCGGTGGGTACTCCTAGTTATTTTGATGATTCCTTTCTGATTTGGAAAGATGCCAGTATTGTTTTCTTTTCCTTAGAGTGTCAACGTTGTGTTGTTGTTTTTCCTTGTGAATATTGTGTTGTTGTTTTTTCTTGTGAATGGTTTTTGAGGTCATGGAGTTTCTATGTATATTCTCTTTTCAGATCTCTGTTGCTATGAGATTTCACTGGATTACCGTCATTGTGTTTTGTATGTTTATAAGCTTTCGTATTTGACAAAATGTGTGCTAGATAACTTTACTGACATAATTAAAAAAATAATTCTCAGTATGCCATTTCTAATTAATTGCATCGTCGAGTTATTATGTATGAATATTTTCTTCCGGGTGCTTGTTATTTTCTCTTGCTATTGTGCTAACATACTCTCGAGAGTTCATCAGCTTCTTGATGCGCTCACATTGCTCTTCCTCAGTCCAGTTTTTTTTTATCTTTCTTATTTTTTGCTGAAGAAGGGGAAACATGTAAGTCTGTTGGTTGCCATTGAGAGACACTTTTTACTTAAATTAAATAATGGATTTGACAAAATGAAGTAAATAATTTCATTAAGCATGTCAATATTGTTTAGTAAAGCGAAGTATTGGAGTCACACTTTTAGCACGCAAATTTGTATCGTAGTTTTAGTTAACAGATGGTGTCCTGCTTGTGTATTTTCATTTACTTTCTGTATCAAAATTCACTTTGGTTTAATGCAGGAAGCTTATAATAATGATGGTGGTAGAGCTGCACATTCTAAATGGAGAAATTATGATGACTTTAATGAATACTTCTGGTTTGTTCTCCAACCTGATATAAACCTTCTCAAATCGGTAAATTTGTTGTGTGAATTTCTTTGTTTTTTAATTTCTCCCATTTGGATCTGTTGCAGGTCACCTACTTGTTTTGAGTTGAGTTTGCCTTTCAGAAAGGATTCATCTTTTTTCCGGAAGCCTAAAGGGAGGAGAAGGGTTTGTTCTAAATCAGACCCTAGATTTTCTGAATCTCTGCTTTATCTGCTGTGCTAAGCGTGGGAACTCTGTTGCATTTTAGAGTATATTGGAATTTGGTGTTATTTTTAATTTTTTTGACATGGATTATATTGGGAGCATACCAGAGTGGAGATGTGTGTGCAGTATTTGCAACTTGTTCAGGGACTCCTTATTAAGTGAACATAGGCTTGCAAGTGGAATTTTCATATTTTTCTTTTGAAAGTCAGGCTAATGGCTGGCATTGCTTATTCTCTAATTTTAAAGAGCGATGTTTTGTTGATTATTAGCTTTCTGTAAATATCAAAAGACTGAGAACCTATACTGAGTGTTTGGTCATATCAATGGCTTTGTTTGTTCCGATTTTGCCATATGGATTTATACTTCTGACTGTTGAGTTTCGAGTCTTTTTATTTTATAGTATCGTGCTTTATGCTCTGAGTAATGGCGTAAGATGATCCATGGAATGGATCCATTTACTGTCAACAAGCTTGTGTCGCTGCGAACAGTTCAATGCTTGATTTCATCTATGTTTTTGTGGATTGTACATGAAGGGCTGTTGCAAACAAATTATACAAGTAAAGAATCAATACACAAATACTATATATGAAGCCATTCATTCTTGTTGTTGTACTTTTAGAGTATTCTACTCTTTTTGAAATATTCCATCTTTATTGTTGCACATTTCACTGACTTGCAAACATGCAAAATTTGCAGACTGGGAAAAGCACGTTCGTTGAGCACCGTACTTTTCTTCACTTGTATCGAAGTTTTCATCGTCTTTGGATCTTCTTGGTGTTAATGTTTCAGGTAGTTAGATGATACAAGCTCTCTTTGCTTACTTTATCAGGTTCAATTCTATTCTTTCTACAATTTGATACAAGCTCTCTTTGCTTACTTTTTTTTCAGGCTCTTACAATGATTGCCTTTCATAACGGCGATATTAATTTGCGTACTTTCAAGGCAGTTCTTAGTGTTGGGCCTACATTTGCTATAATGAATTTTGTGGAGAGTGAGTTCCCCTTGGTGTTTCTTTGTTCATGCATCTGCATGTTCGATAATAACCCTTGTGGTCCTTTTTTACCACCCTTTTCAAGAGCTCTCGTTTTGGTTGCTTGCCTGATAGGTTGCTTAGATGTCCTCCTCATGTATGGGGCTTACTCTACGGCGAGAGGAATGGCAATCTCAAGGCTGGTCATTAGGTTCTTCTGGTGTGGCTTGACCTCTGTAGCTGTGACATATCTCTACCTGTAAGTTTGTGGTTTTGGCTTGTGAAAAGTGAAAAGGAAAAGAACAGTCAAGCAATCTTGTGAGTATTTTTTTTCCTTCTAACTGGAGTTAGTGAGTTGTAATTAGTGGTGATTAACTTGCAGGAATGTTGTGGAGGAAATGAATAAGAACAACTCTGATTCTACCTATTTTCGGATCTACATACTGGTTGTGGGTGTTTATGCGGCTGTACGCTTGGTCCTAGGGCTGCTGCTGAAACTACCAGCATGTCATTCCCTTTCTCAGATGTCTGATCAACCATTTTTTCAATTTTTTAAGTGGATTTATCAGGTATTCTGTGTGGCTTATTCGGCCAATTTTAGAAATTTTAATTGAATTTTTCTTTTGCAGCTAATTATTTGTATATGACCATCTCCTTCTCATTCTGATCTATACTGTCTCTACCAGGAACGTTATTATGTTGGCCGTGGACTCTATGAAAGCTTGAGCGATTACTGTCGGTAAGCTTCTGTACTCACGGGCATGAGGGCTAATAGTATAGTATCTATGGATGCATTAACCTTGTGTGATCCTCATTGCTTCTGTGCTATTACGCTGTAACGCTGGCTTTAGTTTAACTCTAAGAAGTGAGAGTTGTAGGATTGTTTACTCTTATTTTCCTTTTTATAACGATCTACGGGATGGGCTACCAGACAAGCTTAGCTCTTCTCCTTCTATTGTCTCAATCCTGTTACTAGTCAGCATGAAGTCCAGAATCTTTGGTAAAGTTTATTGATGAATTAATTAATTATTTATTTCTTTTATGTACAGAATGTGAGAATATCATGTAGCCTTTTGTGAATATTATGTGACAGAATCCTTTCTTACATACCCAGTGATATGCTTTGCTTCATGGAACCATTTCTAATATTTTCTGCTGTATCAATTTGCCAAAAAAATCTCCCCCTGCATGTATAATAAACGATGCAAGTGCTACTTCCTTATCTCGGCCTTTGCTTTCTTCAAGTCTTAACTAACGTCAATAAATAACTCCATTCTAGGACGGCCTTCATAATTTTTTAAGGCAATAGATGAAAAAAATATGATCCAAAATTGCTAGGCCAAAGATACAAGAAACACGTAGCAGAGTACTGATTGAATAGAAGGGTGATTAAAAATAAGAGAGGGTTGAAGGAAGAGTTAGACTGCATTTTCGTGGGAATCTTACTTTGAATAGTAATAGTTGGTTTAACACGGTATATTGTCCTTAAAATAGGATTTTTCTATTCCTCTCTCCCCAAGTCTCTGCCTGCTTTATATGCCTCATGCGACTTCCAGCATATGATTAGTTTCAGCACAAATTGTGGAGTGGCGATGGCCCATTGAGTTCCGACAACAAGCCTCGTAACAGGCGATAACGGTTATACTTGTGCTATACAGAATTTGTAATCATAATACTTGGACTGGGTTTCTCTACTTTTTCATCTACATTTCTCTGGATGGCTATCTGTGGTTAAGGTGTTTGGGTAAGTTGAAGTCCTGTAACTTGATCCAATTAGATATAACGGAATACAAATTGTTTTCTACATGGGATTTTTTCTTCTATGTTTGCTGATTGTCTAAATATGTGGCTACTTAAGTGGTCTAGCGCTTACATTCTTTGTTCTTAAGTATATACTGACACGATGTCCCATATGATTTCTCTATTATTTTGGTTACTTTTAAATTCGTTTGAATGTATTTTCTTTTCTTCCGCTATATGTAATGACTGTCAGCTGTTAGCATAGAGAATCTATATTGACTTTTTTTGTTTTCTACTGCAGGTATGTTCTATACTGGTTGGTAATTTTCATATGCAAATTTACATTTGCTTACTTCCTCCAGGCAAGTTGGTTTAACTTGCTTAGTTGAAAAAGCCAAAAGATGAATGTTTTCGCTGTGCTCGTTTTCGATGTGCAGAATATATGGCTCTTTCTTTTCTAAGCCTGATATCTTCTACGACTGCAGATTAAACCTCTTGTGAAGCCGACCAGGATTATTATTCATCTTCCATCGCTACAATACTCATGGCATGATTTAATTTCAAAACGTAAGTTTTTATCTAGTATTCAAATTCAAGGATCACAAAGTAAGCTGTTTTTGTAGTTTTAAAATTTTAGGATCGCTCTTTATGTATTTTTCCCATCATGATATATTTAGGTAGGGAAAATAGTACGAATTTTATCTAGGAAAAAAGTTCTCTTTTTCCTGCTAGTTTATTGTTCATGTAGTTAAATTAGTACCAAATTGATTAAAAATGAGTAGGTACTTGGCTCTCACATAGGTTTTCTTTAGAGATTTCTGTGAGGTAGATTGAGACATGGGGTGATCTATTTATAGATCATGTGACTCACCAGGTACAAGATTATGCTGACGTCGAAGTTTGGAATTTAGCTAGGTTACCACTCTAATTTGCATATTTGTTGCTAACTCCAGTGACACTATGATGGTTACTAGTGAAATATGGACCTTAGCTAGCTTTGCACTTTAGTTATATATTGGTTGCTGGCTCTCTGGACATAATGTGATGGTTGTGCAAATAGATATCTCCTTTTTTGTTTTGTTAAATAATCTTGAAATTCACAATATGATGCTGCCCACCGAGGTTTATTACCTAGGAGAACTGTTTTAATCTCATGTGGGATAACCGTGAGACCTCCAAAGAGCTGGTCATAACTTTTTCATCCACAGAATATGGACCGTCTCTTGTGCTACACCTTGCCCAGTCTACTTTAACTTAGGATTGCTTGGCGTGACATGGGCTATTGGCATATGATTGTATTCTCATTCGGGCTGGTTGTGGGACTGCTTCTGCAGATTAAGCTTTATCTCTGAGCCTATACTTCTTGGTGGAGTTGCCAGTCTATGTTTCTCAGTCAAGATATGCTATTCTAGTACTATGGGACTGTTTACATAAGCAATACTGACAGTGATTCCCACTTTTGTGTCTCATATTGAGGGAGAGCTAGTGGTAATTGTTAGGGAGCTTCATTTCTTTCCGGCTTAATGTCTTTATTTTGAGAAGATAAGTGTATTTTGCGGCGGATGGTTTGACTCTAGCACTTCTCTGAGAAAGAGTCGATATTGCTAAACATGAACTGAATGGACCTTCACAGAATTTTCAAGAAATCGTGATTTTCAGCGATTTTAATGCTATCCTAAGAGAAATGGTTTGACCGACATTAATATTCGAAAATGATTATTTTGTTGGGAAGCGTTTACAATATCATTGCGAAAGTGCTAGCAGCTGAGCGTAAAAAGGTCATGGGCAAAATCATAGATAGTTAAAGTTATTGAGGGAAGATGTTTATAAGGAGGATGGCTTGATTGAAATGTGGTTGGTCAATTTTGTTTGATTGAAAATGAGGTTGGTCTGTTCAATGTGGAAGAGTAACAATAAAGGAGTCATTAGTTAAGTCCTTTTTGTTACAGAGTCCCTTGTAAAGTTAACATGGAGAAAGTGTAGGACGATGTTTCTCGACAATGCCCATTGTACATTATAGGGAGAATTGGTTTGTGAAGAGATGGTGGTGCTGGATATGGTTTGTCATGATTGGCAGAAGAACGGCATGAATCTCTTCGGTTTAACAAGTAAAGTTAGTGATGACACTCCTTGGATGAGGCTTTGTAAAAGGATTGTTAAGCATTGGCATGATTTGATAAGTATTATCAACTGCAACATTGCCAGAGGAGATTTCATTTCTGGTTGGCTTGGCAGTGCTGTTTTTTTTTTTTTTGGTAAGGTAAGTAGTATATTGACTTTTCACAAAGTAAAATACATATAAGAGTCGTACACAAAAACCTCGTACCCTATGAGATACCTAAGAGTATCCAAGGGGTACAAAGGTGTAACGACTAAGCCAAAAAAGGGATCACCAACCGGAGTCAAGGACAAGCTAGCATTTACATCAAACAGAGAGGGAAAAAACCAAGAAAACCAGGGGGGCTAGGGAAACCTAGAAGTGCCCTAAAAAATAGAGGGTGAGATGTCCCACGCTGATTGCAATCTCCTATTGCGGGGATGATCTTCAACATGGTGGAAAGTAAGGCTCTTATCTTTGACAACCTTGATGAGGTGCTTGATTAGGGCCGGCACAAAGAGAGATTTATTACGGAAGAGGATGTGGTTCCGTTCCATCCAAATGATATGGCAAAGCGCCCCAAAAGAGAATCGAGTAATGCGGTGGTGAAAGCTCTGACCTCCAAAATTCTGTTTAGCCCAGAGGATGGTTTCCTGCCACGAACCATTCCGCCAAGATAGGTTGCATTTGGATGCCCATACGAGCGCGATCGACCCCGTAATGGAGCATCCAAAGAAGAGGTGATCAAGTCCGGCCTACATCGACAAAAGGGACACATCCCTTCCAAGATTCTGTGATAAGATAGAAGAAGAACCTGAGTTGGGAGGCGGTTGAGCGTTATAAGCCAAAGAAGAAAGCTATGTCTCGGCGCTAGAGACCGGTCCCACACGAAAGAATGCCAATGGACCACTTGTCCGGCGGTTCTAATGTTCTCCCAGCCAGAGGCAAAAGAGAATTCCCCAGTGGGGTGCCCTTGCCACATGAACCGAATTTCCCCAGGCGGTTGGCAGTGCTGTTTGATACCACCTAAAACCGAATTTCCTTAAAGACGTAGACTTGGCAGCACCTCAGCTCCAGTATTTCTGTTGTTACGGCGGAAATATTGTAAAGGTGGATGTTTGAGTAACTTTAATAATTGGGAATGGAATTCTGTTGCTGAATTCCTTAGGAAGAGAATACAAAGCTGAACGAGATGCGGAAAAATGGCAGTTCGCTAGGAATGAAGGCTTTTAAGTCTAATCATACCAGCGCTTAACTTTTGGAATGAGTGAGAATGAAAAAGCGTACTTGCCTTCGATTCAGGTGGAGATCAGGGTGCATAGGAGGGAGGCTTTTATTGCAATACATGGTCTGTTGAAGATTGGTTGGTTTAGGTGAGCGGGTGAAATAGAGAAAATAACCATCTATAACTCCACCCCCTAGGATGCAAAATTATTGGAATTTGATTTTGGCCTGTGTCAGGATTAGCTAGATAATAGTGAAACTGATCCAGGAGGAGCTGAAGCTGAAGGCTTTGGTGGGGTTTTTTTTTTTTTTTTTGGTAAGGTGGCTTTGGTAGGGGTTTGTTTATGCAATATAATAGAAAAAAAGATAGGAAATCAAGAGGAAGCTATGAGGGTTGATCCGCCTTTAGCTCGTGTGGAGACTGAGAAGTAGAAAAGCAATTGGAGGAGAGATATTTTGTCCACATTAATGGTAAAAGTGCTTGGTATCATGGATATCCTGGGTAGAGCATGGTACATTGTATTTCTGTAATGGTTGGTGTCATCTTGGCGCCATGTCATCAAATTTTTGTTAGACAATCAAGACGCGTGTGTTTCTATGTGTTTCGAAATGTATCTGCACTGCAGGGAGCACTAATGGTTCGTGCAAATGATCTTTTCATGTGCTTTACTTACCCTTTGCATTGCTGGAAAAGTGAAGTCTCCCATTTGGAAAACATGCGTATCTATTCTTAGTGGATTAGGTTATTATTACTTATCGATTTTTCTGATTGTTGAGCAGATAACAATAATGCCTTGGCCATAGCCAGCCTTTGGGCTCCTGTTGTAGCTGTAAGTACCCTTTTTCTGGTTTGGTTTTCTTGCCATCCAAATGTGTATAATTGCGTTCATGTCGAAGAAAAAATTTGATCTGTCTGGAATCCTCCTGATTAGTTTATCTCAAGAAGAAAAGCTGCAGTTCGATTTTAAAGACTGGATAGTTAATATATTCGTTTGAATATTAGTGTTGATAATAGTTCACTTTATTTTTTGCCAGATTTATCTCATGGACATTCACATCTGGTACACTCTCTTATCTGCAATTGTCGGTGGTGTGATGGGTGCTCGTGCCCGATTAGGCGAGGTACAGTTATTTCAAAAATTTATATTAGACTTTGCTGAGGGTAGCATTGTTTTTTTTGTTCTCCTTTTTTGGTCAAAGAGGGTAGCATTGTTTTCTAAGTTGTATATAACATGCTTTCTAGAATGGTTGGATGTTCTTTTCCTCACAAACCTCACGCTGTGCATCAAATATCTTTTTGGCAGATACGCTCCATTGAAATGCTGCATAGGCGTTTTGAGTCCTTCCCCGAAGCTTTTGTTAAGAATCTCGTCTCTTCCGAAACGAAGCGGTGATAATCATTCTCTTTTGTGGATTATATGTAGCATGTCTGGGTTTTTCCTCAGAGTCAACCATTTTTTTTCCTTGTCATTTCGTGATCATGCTTGATAACTCATCTTTTATCCTTTTTCTGTCAGGATGCCCTTTAATCGGCTGTCGCCCCAGGTTAGTGATGTAGTCAATGTTTGATCTTTCATCCTTTTTCTTTAAGAGAGTTTATCTTTTCTGTTTATCTTATTTTATGCATGTGTGTGTGCAGGATGCGCAATACAAGAATAAAGCATATGCGGCCATGTTTTCTCCATTTTGGAACGAGATTATTAAAAGTTTACGTGAGGAAGACTATATCGGCAATAGGTAAATTTCTGAAAGGATGCTTCTTTCTAGTGAGAAAGTTATACCTGGATTTTGTTTTCTTCTATGTTTCTGCTTCCCCCTTTTCTTTGTTTGTTGGTTAATACTCGTTCAATTGGTTTCTTTGCTGCAGGGAGATGGATTTGCTTTCCATTCCTAGCAACACAGGAAGTTTAAGATTAGTTCAATGGCCATTGTTTCTTTTAAGCAGCAAGGTACGTTTCTCAAGTTTACGCTTGCTTTGGAGAATCGCATTCTGATATCGAATGGATGATGCTAGTCATGAACTGAACTGTTTTTTCTGTCTGCTCTGATCAGATTTTGTTGGCAATTGATTTGGCACTGGACTGCAGAGACACCCAGGCGGATTTGTGGAATAGGATATGTAGAGATGAATATATGTTTTATGCTGTTCAAGAATGCTATTACAGCACAGAGAAAATATTACTCTCTCTTGTTGATGGAGAGGGTAGACTCTGGTAAGGTTCGAAGTTTAGATCTGTATGCTTATGTTCTAAGTTGATGTAATTATATGGTTCTCTAAAGAAATCAGACAGACCTGAATGTGTTTGTATAATGATTTAGATATCTTCTCCTGTGTAAACTTGGTCTTGATAGGGTTGAGAGAATTTTTCGTGAGATCAACAACAGCATATCGGAGGGTTCGCTGGTTATTACACTGTCTCTTAAGAAAATTCCATTAGTGGTGTCAAGATTTACTGCATTGACTGGACTACTGGTATGCATTTTGGCATTTTTGATGTTTTTCATGATTATCTTTCTTTAATAACAAATGAGATGCCCATGACACTTGGCCATGTGAACTTTCCCTGAATTATTTAATTATTTGTGGTGCAAATCTTTTTTGCCAGACACGGAATGAAACTCCTGAACTTGCCAGAGGTGCTGCGAAAGCTATATATGAGCTATATGAGGTTGTTACACATGATTTGCTGTCATCCGACTTGAGGTATTGAGTTAGCTCACATTTTGTTTGGCTCTTTTGATCTAATTTTAATATTTAGGTGAGGTGAAAGATTGTTTTTGAAAATGTTTCAGGGAGCAGTTGGATACGTGGAATATATTGGCAAGGGCACGGAATGAGCGTAGACTATTTTCTAGGATTCAGTGGCCCAGGGATCCTGAAATTGTAAGGATCTTTGAACACAAGCAACTTCAAGATGAAGATAGTCTAGTTTTTGAATGATTTGTTTTTCTTGGAACAGAAGGAACAGGCGAAGCGTCTGCACCTCCTCCTCACTGTTAAAGAAACAGCGGCTAATGTTCCAAAGAATCTGGAAGCAAGGAGGAGATTAGAATATTTTACCAACTCGTTATTCATGGATATGCCATCAGCAAAGCCAGTTAGTGAAATGATGCCATTCAGGTCGCTTCCATGTGTTTTCAGGCAGCTTTTTTTTGGTCGGGATTTTCAGGCTGCTTTTGAACCATGAGCTTTCTTACCTTCTTTACCCATTGTTCTCCTTGTTTTGCTTGAAACAGTGTCTTCACGCCGTACTACAGTGAGACTGTTCTATATAGTTCCTCTGACCTACAAAAAGAGAATGAGGATGGAATATCCATTCTTTTCTATCTTCAAAAGATATTTCCTGGTAATTGTGATGGCTAGGCTCTTTTTTTCTGAACGAGAGGATTTCCTGTATGAATTCTTTTCCCTTTAAATGTACATTGACCTCATATGTCATCTTCAATGATTGCATACTTTTCTCTACTTTTAGATGACGGCACAAAAGCCAGAATGCCTTTTGTGCCGTTCAGAAAGTCTGCTCGTGTTAGGAAAGTGCATTCATTAGCTTAATAGTCCCGATTACTATATTTTCTTGTCTTTTCCTTTGATTGCCTTAACTTCATTTTCGCCATTCTGTCTGTGTGATATTTGTATATTTTGCTTAAATAGTAGTTTGGATTTGATGAATGGAGTTGCCAATTTCTTCATTTGATTTTATGTTCCATCTTTTTGGTAAAACATAATTTGCACTCTTAGTGGCAGGTTTATGAAGGATAATGGCGCATTCACTCATTGTTAGTTTCAGCTAATTCTACGAGTTGAGAGGAGTATAGTTGGAATAATGTTTGCATTTCTTCTGTGGGCTATCCAGAAGCTAGTAAAGCTTTTAAACTTGATTATTTTCTCAAATATAAAAAAGAATCTATTGATTGAAGAAGCTTCTTATGATGTAGGAACTTCTCTCTTTTCCTCAGATAGTTGGGAGTCAATTCCTTTGTATTGGTCTTGACTTAGGTCTGGCAGGAGTAGTTGGGTGCATCGGGTGCTATATATCTCACTGAATTGTAGGGATAATTAATCTGCCGTAATGGCGTGGGGCTCAAGTGGTGCATTATCAGGAATGCAGGATGGAAAAACCTGAGAAGTTTGTGTAGGATGTTTGGAGCGGTCATGAGGTTGTTTGATACACTGAAGCTACAAAATTGCGTGCCTTTTATGTGTTATTTCTATTGCAGATGGTAACATGGTTGAAAGATGATTTTGGGGGTTTCTCCATGGTTTTTGTGCCTTTAGTGCATAAGCTTTCTTTCCTCTGAGTATCTTAATTGTATATACTTGTTCATACCTGATGTGGCATTTGTGTAGTGGAGCATTAGCGGTTTACTTTTGATAGAGAAGCCAATGAGAGAAATATGGCATTTTTTTTATTGCTCTTCCCTTTTCCTGGTTATTTCATACTCTTAGGCTGCGTTTGGTCGACCGGATAAAAGTCAGGATAGGATATGTTTTATCCTATCCTGCGTTTGGTGGTGGTCCAGGATAGGATAAGGTCGGATATAGACCGGATATAGCCCGGATAAAAAAATCCGGTGGGGGGGTGGGATAGACCCGGATAGGATTTCTAATGCCTATATTTCCAAAAATGCTACACTCCACTCGTCGACATCTTCATCCCCACACCTTGTGCGCTTTCACCAAAAAAATTTCTCCGCTTTTTTTCCCTCACTAACTCCTCCGGACCCATGAATAACAAAAATAAAAAAATAAAAATTATCCTATCCGACTTTAAATCCGTAGTCCACCAAACAATGGACAGGATATGAAGAAATCCCAGGATTTCTTATTCTATCCTATCCTATCCAATCCTATCCCGTTTAGAAATCCGGACGACCAAACACAGTCTTAGATTATAAAAGATTTCAAGAACGTGTTGTTCTAAATTGTCTATACACTAGAATTTTCTTTTTTAATGCTTCAGTTTTCAAGATCACATGTCTAATATGTACTTTCTTTAGATGAATGGGCAAATTTCTTGGAACGGATTAATCGAGGCGAGTCTACTGGAGATGCAGAACTTCAAGATAGTTCAAGTGATTCTTTGGAGCTTCGATTTTGGGCTTCTTATCGCGGACAGACTTTATCAAGAACTGGTTAGAACTTCTCTATCTTGATTCTTTGGATCACATTCATCTCAAAGTGTAAGGCACCATTAAATTGGAAAGCTTCTGATTGTTCGGTCATCATGAAACAGTGCGTGGGATGATGTATTATAGAAGGGCTTTAATGCTACAAAGTTTTCTGGAAGGAAGATCTTTGGGAGGTATGACTGATATTTTTGCGGCAAATCTTTTTACTGTTAAGGGTGAAGCATGCCTTTAAATCATGGCTGTGGTGGCAGACTATTCTCGGGCAAACTCCCCACCAACTCAAGGTTTTGAACTGTCGCATGAGGCGCGGGCACAAGCAGATCTGAAGTTTACTTATGTGGTGTCATGCCAAATTTATGGGCAGCAGAAACAAAAGAAGGCTGCAGAAGCTGCTGATATTGCTCTTTTATTACAGAGGTAAGCCTTTTACATTTTATTTTACAACTTTTTGCATGTTTATGGTATGTATACGGAGTTTCTTCGCCATGACAGATTTGTTAGGATGGCACATGCTAAAGTATCTCATATTCTTGTCCACGAGATTTGTCTAGGCATTGTATACATGTTTACCTTACATGTAACTTGGTCAAAGACCTGTCATATGATTATGTTCCACGGAAGGGCTCAGCTTCTCTCTGTCCCCCCTCCCTCCCCCAAAATTTTTTTTTCATTGAACCTTTTTTTGTTGGGCAAGTATGTGATGGAGAAGGTAGGAATATTGCATAAATATGAAGCATAAATATTTATGATTAACCTGCATTTTCAGTCAATTCTTTAATTAATTTTTCTAACTAGGAATGAGGCGCTTCGTGTTGCCTTCATACATGTGGAGGAAAGTGTCGTAGCTGAAGGAAACGTCTCCAAGGAATATTATTCAAAACTTGTGAAAGCAGATATAAATGGAAAAGACCAGGTACATGCTAATTCTGTAGCTATTATACATACTATGTCCTTGGCAGAGTGAGGTAATTGTCTTGTCAATTGTCACCGAGTGCTGCCCTTCACTTCTTTTCCATACATAACATTTCCTTCCGTTTTTTCACTTCGAATCGAATTCGAAAAGAAATGAACCCCCAGATGAAGAGAAAATCTCCCGTTGTGGTGGATTCACAATCCATTGCCTTGATCGACTTGGCTACATCTGCCCTTACTCCCTTGGGATTGGTTATTGAAAATGAACTTTGGGGTATTATAAGGGAAAAGGTTAAAGAGTGCCCCCCGAGGAATGTTAAGTGATAAATCAAAGAAACATTACAGTTTCCAAAGCTGACTTTTCTCTTGTAACGTGTAATCAATGTATAGAAGACTAGATTTTAAGGTATGCTTAACTAGTGCCCTGTGGATAACACTACCTTATTATAAATATGACGAGATATGACATTGCCAAATGCGATCTTAGAAAATGGAACCTGGGTGGTTACTATTTGTTGCTAGTGAATTTTTGTAAGGAAAGAATCTAATTAGTTGGGGAATGAAGAACCTTATGATATCATCTGATTGAAGATTTTTTTATGTCGTTGGTTGTAGGGGTGATCGGTTCCCGGACCGGTCCGGTTCCAAGGTGGAATCGGGAACTGGGGACCGGACCACCAGTTTGGTTCAGGTCCAGTCCACTGGAACCGGTCACTTAGGATTTTATTCACATTTTACTAATTTTTGTCTATGAAGTTCACTTAGGGTTTAGTTCACATTTTATTAATTTTTGTCAATGAATTTATGTCAACGAAGTTCACTTAGGGTTTAGTTTGGAACTGGGAACCGGACCCCCTGGACACCGGTTCCACTTTTAGGAACTGGAAACTGGACCGATACTCCCGGGAACCGGACTAAACCGGCTGGTTTGGTCTGGTTCGGGCGGTTCCCGGTTTGGGTGGTCCGTTTTGCACACCCTAGTCGGTTGTATTTCCTTATACATTCTATCCATAAAACAGCTGGAGGCTCTTTTTTTCCCCCATGCAACTTTTGGTTATCTGCTGCATTCTTTCTTTTGCAGGAAATATATTCCATTAAGCTTCCTGGAGATCCAAAGCTTGGAGAAGGAAAACCTGAAAACCAAAACCATGCTATTGTTTTCACTCGTGGTGATGCTATTCAGACTATTGACATGAATCAGGTGAAGGACAGTTTCTTTTTTAGGCGAACACTTCCATATGCTTTTTTAACCTATACAATCTATTCTAGCATAGATGTTCAGAGAAAGAAAGTCCTGACATATGTTTTGCAGCTGCTTCAATTTGGTAATGAGTACATTTGTAATTTTAAAAGGCTTAAGAATAATGCTAGAGATATACCGCATCACTTAATATGCTAATTTTGCATACCATATAGTTTGCACTGCCCAAAGCTTAATTGGATCAACTATCTCATAAATAAAAGAATCTGGCTTATGCTGAATGATATTGAATGCTGGGAAATGTCAATCGAAACATCCAATGATTCTAGCCTGCACGATCCTCTTCCCTTATGAGATCGCTGTTTGTTCTTTTTCATAAATTATCCTTACTTGTCATGGAAAGAACTGTTTGAGTATCTGCTTGATGAGAAGGCAGGTAGTAGTGTGCACACACACACTCTCTTTCTCCACAAATCATCCTTGAGCATTTCCTTGTAAAGTAATGGGGATAGTTTTCCTTTTTTTGGCTTTAGCCTGTTAATGATGCAATGTTCGAGTGTAAATCATAGGTTACCTTCTATGGGTAGTTAAAACTTCACATACAGAGTTGATGATGAACAACGATCTTTATGGGCATTTTGGTATTTTGGCAAATCTGAAGTGTGGAATGCTACAAATTTCCTCTTCTAATCTACAACATGGCCATCAATATTAATAATTGTGCTTCTAGAAGCCTTGTATCGGGACTTGAAAGGGCTGTGAGACAATAAGTGGATAATTTTTCTGTGATGGTCTTTTTCACCACAGTTGGGATTTAAGAATATTTGGCTTAAAATGCCAGTTAAAATTATTATATTCATTTTAATGCTTACTGTGCATTAAACCTTTTAAAAAATAGTGAACATTCAATAATAACGGAAAATTCTGAATTTTTTCTGAGATGATATTGTTGGACAAATAGGCTGAGGTAAGGTCCATATTCCTTGAGAAACATTGTCCTCTTTTATCCAGTTAAGATTGGAATTGAATTGGGAAAGGAAATACATAATTATATCACTAAAGAACTTTGGAAAAAGTGACGTAGAGATGCTACTCAACATTGCAGCATCAGAGAATGAACTAATGGAGGAATTCAAAGTTTGAAATGTATGAGTTGATTCTTCTCATTCATGGTCAGCAGAACAAGAGATCTCTTGATGAAGCTTATTTGGTTAAAAATTCCTCTTTTAACTCAATTACAAAGTATATCCAAATTCTTCCATTTTAAAAAAAATGCGCCTCTTGGATGGAATATCTTTGCTACACAAATGGAAAATCGCAAGAAGAATTAATGGATGTCGATGTGTACACTTAGTAAATGTTTTGGAGCATGTGTCTCTGGTTTTACATGGTGTAGGAAAAAGTGAGGTAATGATAAATGTTCAATCTTTGGCGTGTCGGTATCTTTTGAATGAATGTTGCAAGTTGGAAGAATAAAATGTGCTTTGGTGTAAGTCCATGCTTTACCATTTGTATATTTCTTTAGCAAATAATTCTAAGTAGATTTAAGAGTACTTCATTTGCATTCATTTCTTGTTTGTGCTATGCATATTACGTTGGTTGCTTCTTAATTTACTTTTCAAAGGGTATAGGTTTTCATTCTGTGTTTGGCTTTGGATAGATACTGATGTTAGAAATAGTTCCCTATGAAACACATGGCAAAATGTGATAATCTTCTCCTGCTTCTTGTAGGACAATTACCTTGAGGAGGCAATGAAAATGAGGAATCTTCTTGAGGAATTTCGAGGAAATCATGGCCTAAGACCTCCAACCATTCTTGGTGTGAGAGAGCATGTTTTTACAGGAAGGTTGGGCATCATTGTCATATGCTAACGTTATTCCTTTCTTTTTAATGATAGTACTCTATTATATTTGAGCAACTCTTTCCTGCAGTGTCTCATCTTTGGCATGGTTCATGTCCAACCAAGAGACTAGTTTTGTGACTCTCGGTCAACGGGTGTTAGCTTATCCATTGAAGTAAGTGGTCCGTAACTTATTATTGAACCAGTTCTTAATACTGAGTCTGAGTTTTGTGTCAGACATGACCCCTACCTGAGAAAGCACAAGCGCATGCAGACACCTTGTCACACCGTTCAAATAGCCAACATCTGTATATAGACATAATGGCTTATTTGGTCAACCTCATCAGAATCAGACTATATAGATTCTAATGATTGCCCCTTTGTCGTTACCTTGCAGGGTCCGTATGCACTATGGACATCCAGATGTATTTGACCGTATCTTTCACATAACTCGAGGAGGTATTAGTAAGGCATCACGTGTCATAAATATCAGTGAAGATATATATGCAGGTAAATATGTATTGAAATTTTTTCTTGTAACTACCAGTTTATTTCTGTTTAGTGGTAAATGGCCTTTGACTATGGGTGCTTGCTGGCTGACCACATAAGTAAAGCTAATTGAACTCTCTCTTGTTTAGAAACAAACCTCAATTTAAGACTTTGACTCATTATGTTATTAAATTAATGGTAAATATTGTAACCAAATTTTGGCTGAATCTTAATGGTCTCTCTCTCTCTCTCTCTCTCTCTGTCTCTCTCTCGATAATTCTGGTCTCTCTCCCTCGCTCTTTAATTCTGGTCTTTATCAATTAGTTGATAGATTTCCACTCTAGTTAGAACAAAGGTTCTGCAATGACAGCAAAATTTTTGCCTCGGCACATGGGAGATACTTGCATTTCTTTTTAACACATGAATATAACCTCAAGATTCCTTCTTCCATCTTTTGGATTATTTGGGAAGAGTGGAATAGAGAAACTTATATTGTTACTCTAATATATGATATGCCCTTCAACCTCTTCCTGATGGGCGTGATATGTATGATCTTCACTCTTTGTTTTGATTTTGTGGACCTGTTTTCTTTTTCCTAATTATGTTGGGTCAATATGCAAAAATTAACCTCCAGATATTACCTTAGATGTCAAGACTTTCATTGACCTGCATATTGAGAAGCTAAGATCTTTTTAAAAGTCTATGCTAGTGTAGTTCCCTGAGAGTTCTTACACTGTGCGAGGAGGGATTGCAAGTATGTGAGGGACAAAGAAGGTGCAAGACAATCTTCAATATCTACTTCATGTTGTAAAAAACAGGATGTTGCTTCCCAAATACTCTGAATGTTTTCAGACTAATTTTTTCTTAGTGTAGATAATTTTCAGATATGTTTGTATGAAAGTATATTCTTCAACTCTCTGGATGAACATGACTTACTTCCAAATGAGTCTCATCTTGGTATAATGAAATACTGCAGGGTTCAATTCCACATTGAGGCTGGGCAATATCACACACCATGAGTACATTCAGGTTTTTATATAGGAACAATCTCTTCTTAGAAGATTGTGAATTTTTGGGAGTAACCTTTTTGCTTATGTCTTGTGTAGGTAGGAAAGGGCAGGGATGTTGGCTTAAATCAGATTGCCCTGTTTGAAGGAAAAGTTGCTGGTGGCAATGGAGAACAAGTTCTTAGCAGAGATGTGTACCGCCTTGGACAACTTTTTGACTTCTTTAGAATGCTTTCGTTCTTCTTCACAACTGTTGGTTATTATGTTTGCACAATGGTATGATTTATCTATTCATTAAATTCTCTTAACAGTAACTGTACAATAGTATTATTTTCTGATGTGGTGTAAAACTTTGTTTCAATACAGATGACGGTCCTTACAATATATATTTTCTTATATGGGAGGGTTTACCTGGTAAGATGGCTATCGCCAATCTTTCTTTCACATTGAATCATCATGTGTGCCATTTAATTGTGAAGGTTGGAGTGTCTTGTACTTTATTATGAGTTTCTGGTAAGTCACTCTATAGGGTGCTGCTTTATGCAAGTCCTAGTGCACAGCAATGTGAACAGAGAAGTTCCGATTTTGGAGAATCATGGAAACTGTTCGTGAAACTTGTCATATCTTAATATTTCTGGAACATTTAGTCACGGTACTTATGGAGGATCGTTTTGTATTTACTTCTTTGCTTGTTCTTCAAATCTGTGGTCGGCCTGAGTAACCAGTGAGCATAAATGGAATTTGGAAGGGCAGTATAGGTAAAACGTACATGTAGGTATACTTCTGTGTGTCAAATTCTCCCAATTGGTGTTTCAGTGCAATGTCTTTCATAATGCTGGTTACTTGATGCTTTTTGTTTTTGGCTATCTACTTCTCAAATAGCATGTGAATGAAATGTCTATTTGACTGTTTACTTATTGTTTCTTTTTCGCTGTGATACTTGTTTCAGGCATTCTCTGGACTTGATGAAGGGATCTCACTGGAAGCCAAAATGCTGGGAAATACAGCCTTAAATGCAGTTCTGAATGCACAGTTCTTGGTTCAAATTGGAGTTTTTACCGCTGTGCCCATGATTATGGGCTTTATCCTTGAGCAGGGATTACTGAAGGTTAGTCAGTACATTCCCCTCATCTTTCTCGCATTCTTTTTGTCTGCCTTGTCGAACATTTTTTTTCATGTTTAATGAGAGCAGATCAACTTGCCATTTTTACTGCATTGCAATTTGGAAGTGGATGTGTGACTCTCTCTCTCTCTCTCTCTCTCTCTCTCTCTCTCTCTCACGCAAGCACACACGCAGATAGAGAGAGAGAGAGAGAGAGAGAGAGAGAGAGAGAGAGAGAGACAGAGAGAGAGAGATTGTCATACTGAGTAGCGGACAGGATCCTAAGCCATACTGGTAACAGTTATTTGTCATGCTAGTCAACAAGATGACACATCCGACCAAAAAAAAAAAACAAGATCTGACATATCTTGTTGTCTATGTCATATGCCATATTCGACCAAAAAAAAAACAAGATATGACATACAATTCCTGTTTTTTTGTTTATCTGCAGGCTGTTTTCAGTTTTATCACGATGCAACTCCAGCTCTGTTCGGTATTCTTCACCTTCTCATTGGGAACCAGAACTCATTATTTTGGACGAACTATTCTTCATGGAGGTGCAAAGGTAGGAGCCTATGTCCAAGTTGAAGCTGCATAGTTCTCGTAGGGCTGATCTCTGAACTCATTTTGCTCTTGTGCTTTAAGATTGATTAGCTTTATTTCTTTGATTTGGATCAACAGTACAGAGCAACTGGGAGAGGCTTTGTTGTACGTCACATCAAGTTTGCAGAAAATTATAGGCTGTACTCAAGAAGTCACTTCGTTAAAGCGTGAGTTACATTTTGCGTTGGAAGAATTGTTTAGTTTAGCGCTTTCCCCTTTCTGTTCATCTTCCCCTGTGCAGATGTTCTAGGTTGTGCATTTTCTTGCCCGTGTTTCTGTTCTATATTGCATTATATATAAGCAGTTCAAATTCTCAAATCAATGCTAATGTGATTTTTTATTTGTTTTGAGTACAGGCTTGAAGTGGCTCTACTACTAATAGTGTATATAGCATATGGGTATACAGAAGGAGGCGCTGTTTCTTTTGTTTTACTAACTCTTAGCAGTTGGTTCCTTGTCATCTCATGGCTCTTTGCTCCTTACATCTTTAATCCCTCAGGTTTTGAGTGGCAAAAGTAAGTCCAGCAGTTCTGTACCATTGACCTTTTTAGTTCAAATTTCAATGATTTTGTATCAACCTACCTGTGATTTCGAGTCTTTTCTTGATGCTAATCTATTGGATGGATGACAAGACGCTGTATTTTCTTCAAATACTTATAATATCTTTTGTCGAGCAGGACTGTGGAGGACTTTGATGATTGGACCAACTGGCTTCTATATAAAGGTGGGGTAGGGGTGAAGGGAGAAAATAGCTGGGAATTTTGGTGGGACGAAGAACAGGCATGTACTATTTGCTTTCCGGTTGCCATTTTTCCTTGCAGACAAAGGAAAATTTGTTTCACAGTAACAGGGTTGGAATAAATACTGTTGGTTAATGGCTTCAAACTTGCTTTGTCTTGTTTTCCTTTATCTACCTGCTACCCCTCCTTTACTTCATCCTCTTCTTTTGCTTTTCTGAATTTGGTAATGGTAATCTGAGAGACAAATGCTGGATTTATGATTTTCTTTTTTTTTCCTGAATTCTTATGGAACTTTTACATGATTTACAGATGTGAATATACTGTCCATATTTCTTGTGATTGTCCCTTTTTTCCTTTATGCATGGACTCCTAATTCATCTCTTCTCTATTATTTTGAAACACTCCCTGGTTTTGCAGGCGCATATCCATACATTGAGAGGTCGTATATTGGAAACAATATTAAGCATAAGGTTCTTTGTGTTCCAATATGGCATTGTATACAAACTAAATCTCACTGGGAAGAACACATCTCTTGCGGTAAACTTCTTGGACTCTTGTCTCATGACAAATTGCTATTCCCTTTGTTAATTTCACCTTAATTTTTATCAAAGTGCTAGTCTCACTTTTAGAGACAATTCTTGTCAGAAAGCTGCACTTAGGTTTGAATGAAGGCTGTATTAGTTTGTTTAACTTATCCTTTGGGCATTGAAGTTTGCGAGGATCTTAGGCAATAAATTCTAGTATTGGAAGTGGGCTTGTTTCAGACCTTAATCGTAATGTGTCGTCTACATTCATGGTTTAATGAATTCAGCATTGACACTGCAATGGATTTCAGACCATTACAGCTAGTCCTTGTGTAATGCACTATAAAAACCAGAGAGAGATGACATCCAATCCTGGTGACATAAAAATGGATTAGGTGTGCTGTGCTTGATGGATTTTCAACTTGTTATATGATTGTTATTTGTAAATAGTTTGAGTGGTCAACAGACTGGCCTGCTACATATATGTCATGCATATTCCTTAATGCACATCCTCTTGTGTGACTCGGACTATACACATGAAGCGCCAGATGTGGATGTAACCATACCGCAAGAGCATAACAACTAGAATAATAGGCAAGATAATAATTAGAGAATGTTTCAAACTCATCATGTTGACTCGGATGCAATGTTAGATTCATATACTGCAACGGGGCATACTGTGGTTTACGTAGTAGATATGATTGACACTATCTATCCACATTACAAATGAATTGTTTAAGAAGCTCCTGAAGTTGTTTAGGCTGTGCATGGCAACCATTCTGTACCCGGGAACAGATTCTGCTTAGAAATTATGCTTTTTTATTCTGTGCCCAGAAATAATTTCTAAGCATTTGAAGGCGTTTGGTAATTGCCCAAAATTTCTATTCTTTGAATAGAAAAAGAACAGAAATGCGTTTGGTAACTACACAAAATTTCATTTTATTAATAATATTTTGATTTTTTTAATATTTTTTTCTTTTTTTTTTCTTTCTTTCCCTTATCTTCGGTCACTGGCACCGGCGACTGGCCACAGGCCAGGGTCGGCGAGGGCATCGCGGCCCTTGACGGTCACAACAACAAGGTTGGCCTTGCCTTGGCTGGGCGAGGCTCGACCTCGCCCAGATCTAGCGAGGCCTTGCCGTCGCGGCTGCGAGACCCCCTCGCCGGCGGGCAGCGGGAGGCAGGCCGAAGAATAACAACAAACCAAAAAAAGGAAGAAAATGAAGAAGAATCATAAATGGAAAAATTGTTCCAAAATCAAGAAGCTACTTTTTTTTGCTTCTTGATTTAGTTCCAAACTTGATTCTGGGAATAATTTCTTGCAAAATTGTGCTTGGGCACAAAAAATTTAACAAGCGGACTTCTGCTCCCAAACTGATTCTGGAAACAAAAAAACAGAAATTTTTACTATTTGGCAAGTTGCCAAATAGGCCCTTAGACATTTGAACTTTCAGGTTTCTACTATCAAACTGTGAATCTTATGCTAGTTATGCACTGAGAAGAAGCAGCATACAAAAAAGGAAAATTCTCACATAAATCTACCGGTTCCAATCACATATATCCACATTACAAATGAAATGTTTAAATAGCTCCTGAAGTTGCTTAGACATGTAAACTTTCAGGTTTCTACTATCAAACTCTCTGAATCTTATACTAGTTATGCACTGAGAAGAAGCAGCATACGAAAAAGCAAAATTCTGAAATATTTCTCTATTGTTTCAAATCAAAATTTTGTTTTACATTGTAAATACGATGATTTGATTTAGATTGAGAATTTAATTGATTTCACAATGTCCATGGAGAAACATGCCTTAGCGTGGCTGTCTACTTTATGTCATAGCAGTTGCTTTTGATCGCAGATTTACGGCTTCTCCTGGGCAGTATTGGCTGGCATTGTCATGATATTCAAGGTGTGGATTCATCTTTCTGTTTGCATCTTCCCTGCTATGGTTGGCTTTTGTCGGAAATTTTAACTGGTACTATTTGTGGTTTCTTGTTGCTGTGCAGATTTATACTTTTAGCCCAAAAAAATCTACCAACTTCCTACTTTTTGCACGATTTATTCAAGGAGTCACATCATTGGGACTTATCGCAGCTGTCTGCCTTGTTGTTCGATTTACTAATCTGTCAATACCTGACTTGTTCGCAAGTGTTCTTGCATTTATTCCTACTGGCTGGGGCATACTTTGTGTAAGTACTTACGATTACAGACCAAACTTTTATGTGTCGTTGTAAATTCTTGTTTCTAAAGGTGGCACTGCTTGACATTTTTAACCTCCTTTGTGTTTGAACTGAAACAGCTGGCAATTACATGGAAGAAGGTAGTTTGGAGACTAGGATTATGGGACTCAGTAAGGGAGTATGCCAGAATGTATGATGCCGGGATGGGTATGCTCATCTTTGCTCCAATAGCTATTTTGTCGTGGTTCCCATTTGTCACCACTTTCCAATCTCGTCTTCTCTTCAACCAAGCATTTAGTCGTGGCCTTGAGATCTCTCTGATCCTTGCTGGTAATAAAGCCAATGTTGAAGTCTAAACTTTGTAGTCGCCAAGGTATGCTGCTTCTGTTGTACGATAGACCCTCGTAAGTCAGATAGAGTCCCTAGTTGTCCTTTACTTTTCTCCCTTTTTCTTTTGCTTCTGTGGTTATTCAGAGTAAATATGTCTGTACATGCTCATACTGGAGAGAGAAATGTATATGTGAGGAATATTGTCGTGGTTGTCTCAATCTTTGAAGTGCCCAGGACTTATATTTTGTGAAGTCTGATGTTGTCCTGTCTCTCTCGGTCGCAAGTGTGCAGTAGAACAGTCAACTCTCCTTTCGCCACGCTGATGAGGATATTGGCTAGGAGCCTCTGTGAATCTGAAATGTTTGGGTAGATGGTTCCTGTCTGATTAATTGCATTCCCAGTGGTATTTTCTGAATTTGCGAGCCATGTACTTCAAAATATCAATGTATACTTGGTGAAGAGGAGCGGTAATTTAAAATGGAAATTCCACATTCTGCTATATACAGTGCTCTGCAGCTGCAGCTGCATCGTTGATTGCTTCCAGAAAAGCCTTTTGAGTAATTTCCCGTACAGGACGGGGCTTTTATATCATCCCGAGAGTTCGAATAGAATTACCATGCCGGGTCCAAAGATCATGGCGGCGCGTTTCCCGAATATATACTAAATAATCAGCTTGCTGCGGAAGGGGAAGAGTGGATTTTTGAGCTGCGAATTTGGGCTCTACGCCATATTTGATTTGAGTTCTTGAGTGCATGATGTCTTGACCGTTGGCTCTGGTTGACGATTTTTGGACTGCAGCGTCCCCTTCTGAACTCGTGCTTGTAAACAATTTCTCATCTGATTATTGGGTTCCATTTTTTTCGCGAAACAAGAATGTTTTAGATGAACATTGTTTAAAATATTATTTCAAGCGATCATTTTAAAAAAATGTTGTCTAAAATATTCATTTTTCGCGAAATAAATAAAATTTAATATTATTATCGATAACAATTTATGTCTAAATAATTTTATGACGATAAAATTAATTTTCATTCATTTACATTTTTAAGTGATTTAAATGATCACTTTTTGAAAAATATTCTTTAAATTATTTATTTTTCATGAAATAAAGATATCTTTGATGACTTCTAACTTGTGATATGATGAAATCATTTTTTTTTTTAACCACAGAAGCCCCTCTGCTCGTTCTGGCATACATTTCGACTCCTTATGTTTGCCTGCATAGCATTCACCGCAACACGTTTTGTCCGGACGCTTGCGGTGCGTATAGCTTCATGAGAACGTTTTCGGAAAGTACGTTTGAATTTTTTGGAAGACAGCCTAGTTAGCTATGGCAGCCTAAAAATTGTCTGGGGTTCCCAGGATCCTAAGAGGGGAGGGGGAGGGGGAGAAATTGTAGGGTCATACACCAAGTGCTCACAAATACTGTCGCGTATACTTAAGCTGTTAAAATGCGGTCGGAAACCAAGTGCCTCGTTATCTAATTGAGCAGGGCTTCCATAGGAGATGGTTGAAACAGAATGCTGACATATCTTTTCCTCCATGTTTTGCGACTATTCAAACTTCACTTGCGATATCGCGTCATTTAGGGACAAACTACAGTAAAATCCCAGTATTCCTAGCTCTGCTCCTTCTTAAGGCAGTATTGCAAATGAGAATTTACCTAATAAACAAACTAGAGCTCACTGCATATCTCACATATGATCGGTGATCGACGAGGATTAGAACGTGTGGGAACTCACCAGTACAATAACGACTTATAAAGTAAGAAATAGGTAAGCCATTTTCAGTAGCTTTCTTACAGAGAGAGGTTCGCAACCCCTCTAAGTGCTGCCTTCATGTAGGGCAAGCTACGCAACATACTCCCTTCCCATATTCATGAATGATGTGAGGTCATCGATACCCGCATCTGATGGCTTTTATTATTCCATAACCAGTTCACCTTGAATGTCCAAACAGATGCATTTTCTTCAGTAAGGCAAGCTACGCAACAAATCTCCCTTCCCATATTCATGAATGATGTGAGGTTATCGATACCCGCATCTGTTGGCTTTTATTATTCCATAACCAGTTCACCTTGAATGTCCAAACAGACGCATTTTCTTCAGTAAGGCAACAATCTGCAACCGTTGTATCACAGACTAAATTTGCATATCCGTACAAAAAACGATTTGTGCCTTGCACAACTTCGCTGTTTTTGCCTATTCCTGATTAGCAGTTTCACTGATAATCACCAATCCCGCAACCAGAAAAGTCCCAAAATAAGCCTAAAACTGAGACAATATACAATTATTTAAGTACTGACCAGTTAACAACATTGGAAGAAAGCGCCACTCACTGGAGATCTCGGGGTAGCTGGACATAAGCTAGAATTCATGTTCAAGAGAAGAAATGAAGCCAGGGAGACTAAAGCCTACAAAGCTAGAAAGCAGTTGAGCTATACAGATTGCTGAATAGCATCGTTTGAACTCCTTGTCCCATCCATCATTGGCCCATCACTTGTGGCAGAGTCGCCAACTGAAGATGGCTGATCTAGTCCAGACATGGTTGACGGAGCCAAGTGCACGGGATGGTCAAATCTACAAGCAGGACCAAACTTGCAAATGCCATAGCGGCTGTAATATGAGCAGATGCTCTGATCCTGGATATAAACATATAGTTACATTTAGCTGGAAAGGAATGGAAATGATTGCAATCAAGCAGACAATTCACTTTGTCGATTTTACTTTCTCTTTGACCCTGAAACTTTCGAATTCACTAGTTATCACAGAAAAATGTCTTCATACCTTATTGCTCCAGGAAATTAGAGCTTCCCTGACTTCACACGAATATAATTATAAACAAGATCCAAGAAATTCCTTATGGCATTTCTCTGCCAACGTTTTACATTAGGGAGCACCTAAAAAGATCCACCATCGAGAAGACAAATACTAGCACTATGCAAAGCTTCAAGTGTGCATATGAAATGGGTTTTTTTCATCTTTTCCACGAGAGAACAATAACAAAGATATAAGACTACAAAGAAAAAGTAAGACACCATTACCGGTCTCAATGGAAGGCCCTTGTCACTCAGCACAACCGGAGGTGACTTTGAGATTCGATCCTTCGGATGGTGATATTTGCAATTAGACCTGAACTTACAATCCCCAGTTTTCAGAAAGTAACTGCAGTCAGGTTGGCCAGGTCGTTCTGGAAATTCATCGATCACCATCTGATGATGGGTATAGATATGGCTATCGGTCACAGGGTGCTTCATGATATATGCTGAAGGAGGGCGCACAACTGGTCCCGGTGGATTGACGGGAAACTTGACAAGGCACAAGCAGATACAAATCAAAATAAATGAGAGAAGGAGCACTCTGTTTGACCAATGTCCAACACAGGCAAACCTCACAGAGACAAGACTGAGCATAACCACACTATTCCTCCTCCTAATTTACCTAAATAGCCTAACATCAAGAGGACTGAGAAACATGCAAATAGAAGAGCCATAAGTTGACTGGTATACAAACCATTAAGGAGTGTCAGAAACAGTCTGAAATAGCTTTTGCCAAACTCATAATCTAACATTAGAGCCTTCTTTCATGGGAATTACATTTCTTTCTGTCACAGTGGCTATCTTTGCTACAGTCTAGTTGCTATAAATTTTTACGCTATGTATACACAACTTTGTTTTATATCTAATAGGCAATTTTTATCATATACGCCAGGACTGGAAAGTTTTGATTCTATGAGGTGCTTAGAATGCAATGTCTATATGTGATATCTATTTATGGAATGCGTACGTTGTGAATATCAGAATTGGTAAAATGTTAAATGGCTTTAGGATCATGTATCTCTAGCAATGTCTTCCGCTAAAAAATTTGAAATGCATAAAGGGGAGCGGTTTGATATTAGAATATTTTGCTAATTAGGTGCTTACATGTACATGTCAAATCTTGAGCAGAGGGTGCATCTAAAATGGGGTGATTATAGCACTAACCGTGTATAATCATCACATTTTTCACTAATCAAGTAGTAGTAATTACATGGTCTGGGAGCATTACTCCTTTATTATTAGGGTACCAAATTAAAATTTAATTTTTATAGTATAACATGGAAGTTCAACAAACACTTGAGTTAGGCCACTTAATGGATTCTCTTGATGTGTGCATTGCTATGTTTTAGCACAATTCAAGCCCTCCCCACCCCCCTTCACATGTGTATGCAAATCCTGCATCCACCATTGATGTTAAGGATCCAAGCCAATAGACATAAGGGCAAGAGGAAACCAAAGAACTCGTGATAACAAAGGGCATACTTGTATGGATAAGTTCTGGTTTTGCTTAATGTATCCTTGTGCTTCTATTTCTGATGGAGGGAAAACCTTCCTCAAAATGATTACTCTCCACATGGCCGAATTACGGCCCATGAAAAATTTCAACTATGAAAGCTCTGGCCCCCATATCTTAGAAATTTGTGAAAACAATCCACCACCAAGATGCCCATTCCCTCTAAAGCCATGCCTTTTTCCGTAAGGACTAGCAAGTTAAAGATACTATCAGTAATACCGTTTAGCATTTACCTGATAACTGTTCCATTCCGCATTGTGCGATGACACCCCATGGCTTGGAGAATACATCATAGGTACAAATGGCGCAGCATCGTTCAATGTTCCTTGTGATGACCATGATGCCACCGGAAATTGTGATGCACTTTGCAATGAAGCAGACCCCCCATTACCATATTCTGAAGGAGGGTCACCTCCTCCGGCAGTGGGGTCAGGATGATTATACCTGCAATTAGCTGCATACTTGCAGGATCCAGTACGCATGTAAAACGGACATTCTTTCTCTCCCTGTTTAGAGAAAATATCTGGTCAATACTTTCAGGTAGATGGCTTAATAAGACTATGATGAGATTAACAATCTCTTCTTCGTAGTTTGCAGAGATATACAGAGAGAGTGTTATATGGATGCTATAGCATACCGGTCTGATGGGCAGGCCCAAAAAGTTAAGCTCTACAAAGGGCGTTACAAATGCTTTTGGCCTGGAGTGGTTGTATCTACACGCTTTGCCATATTTACAACCTCCTGTTTTTAAGTAATACTGCAACCAACACACTCATGAAGAGTCAAAACATTGCATGAACCGTTAATACAAGAGAAAGGAAACCCTCATACAAGAAAACTGTCCTTTATCGTACTTGAGCATAGTGAAAACAATAGAAGGATCAACAATCAGTAAAACGTGATGCAAGTCTCAGATTCATAATGGATACACAAACTAGTAGCAGATTAGCTACCATTTGTCATGACTCGTTCATCTTAGTTAAGAATGTATGAAAAGCTTTAGCACAAAAAATACCGGGTCTAGCTGCAGTTTTGCACTATCTTTTGCCATATGATAGCAGAGACCCTAACCAAATTACATTTGCCAGAGTGTATTAGGATATAGCTACTGGTTCCTACGTATCCACGATAACGACTTATCTAACCCCAAACCATCAGAGGATATTGGGGACAGTATGTAATCTCCAATAAACCCAGCCTCTAGGCTGCTCAGTTGGATTGAGAGTAAGAAAAGCTATAGCTTGGAGACCATCCAAGAACGTTAGCGAAGACAGAGTGGTGTAAGTACATGATCTGAGGACTCAATAGAAGTTATATTAAGTTGGAAATTAACCTCTACTCTCCTCTGCGGTATTTGCTGAGAGCCAAAAGATGGTGAACTTCACAATGATTGCCCTTACCAACAGTTATGTCAGAATGATAAATTAACAACCCAACAACATTAGCCGCTGAAAGTTCTACTGAAAACTTCATGGAGATTCAACATGCAAAAAAAATAAGCAATCAAATTGATTATTCCACCAGAACAGCTTTCTAACAATAGGTAACATCAGTTGTTCAATATCTGGCTCTAAGAAATTCAAGACCAAAAAGATTTTTGGCCGATGGACCTTAACAGTCAAAGTAATAAAAAGCAGCTATCCGTGGTATTGATACAGGATTAGACAGAATGAATAGGTTGTCGCATTTTTTTAGCTCAAAATCGCAAATGCACACAACTTTCAAATGTACTAAGACTAACCTTGCATTCTGTCTGTCCTAGCCTCTCTTTTGGTTCTTCCTTGTCCTTCACCTTATCCTTTGCAGCCTTCAAGACAAATCGATCCAAAACACGAAAGTCAAAACTACGAACAAAAATAAGCCTTCAAACATCACATTATCTTGATGATCAGATTTCGAGCACCCCAAGCGTCACTTATTCTCCAAACGACATGAACTCCACTCCAAAGTGGAAATTACAGAAGTTTGCCCCAAACAATATGCTATGTCGTCGGAAAAAAACATTAGATTAAATGCCATAAGCAAACCTAAACCTCCATCCAACAACTTCTACCTTATAAGAGTTATTGAGTCATCACCCAGATGAGACATACACTATATTCATCAACACCACTTCCAGATACAAATGGAAAATGGCACAAACAGCTCTTACTCGGTTAAAGTTGCGAGCTTTATTCTACAAAAATGCCGCATAAGATACTGCAAATCACTAGCCGACATACCTGATTCTTCCGTCGCACTGGATGATTGAACTTGCAATTGGATCCAAATTTACAAGTGCCCGTCTTGACATAATAGGAGCAGTCCTCCGCCTCAGGCCTCACCGGATACTTATTAACCCTCCTCTCCTCTCTCTTCTCGTCGTCGCTCTGGCTATCCCCATTCTCCTCCTTCTCCCCGTCGCCGCCGCTCTCTCCTCCGCTCTTGCCGCCGCCGTCCTCCGCCCCGCGAGCGTCCGCGTCCGCTTCCGCGCCCGAGCCCTTCTCAGCTCCTCCTCCGTCTTCGACGACCGACGGTTCCGATGCTCCCCCAACACAGAGGCGCGCGAACTCCTCCGCCTGCTGGCTCTCCGCCGCCCGATCGGGATCGGGCCTCGTGGGATCGGCCCTGGCGACCGATTGCGGCGGCGGCGGCGGCGGCGGCGGGTCGGGGCTGCCGTCGGGGTCGGGCATGGTGGGTTCTTCAGAGGAGGGGGCCTCCTTGGAGCTGAAGATCCATCTAAGCAGAGCCTTGGATGACATTCCCGAAACACATTTCGAAGCTGCAAACTCAATCCCAAGCTCCCGTAGCCACAGCAGAAGCACAAGGCGAAGAAGAAGAAAACGAGTGTGAACGAGGACAAAGAAAAGGTGTTACCTTTAGCTGGTAACGTGTATCCAAGAACAGTATTTTGAGCACAATTTTTATATTACACTTCTCTTTTTTTTTTTTTTTTTTTTTAAATTATTATTTTAATTATTTTATTTTAATGTATTTTTTTGTGTATTTGTAGAGGCGTATTTTCGTGTGGCGTATACGTATATACATACACGTATTGATCCCACATTAAGAGCTAGAGTTTAGGGAGTGAGACTTTGAGATTAGTGTTGATGGGGGGAGAAGCGAAGGTGCTGGCATCTGGTCTATTTATTGAAGATTAGGGGTTGTTAATTTCGGGACCGACGCATTTACTCGATCTTAAAACGGAACATTTTCTGCCTAATAACCGCGAATTGCCATTGATGATCGAGGATCCAGCCCCGTCGCGGGTATTAATGATAACGGATCGGCATTTCAGATTTTGCTGATGAGGTGGTGGTCCACGTGTGGAATGATTTTCCATTGAGCAAAATTTCAGGTTTTCCTTTTTTCGTTTTCGGGAAAATATTTTTTTTAAGTTAATTTGCGTTTTTAAAGATACCCATTAAAAATTTTGTTATTAGTAGACATCACAAGAAGAAAGTGATTCTAGGTTTGACATTTTCATTACCATGAACACCACAGGTAACCGCTTTCATCTTCTAATTTAATAACCATGCATCATCTGTGAACACAAACTAACTTGATTGGTGACCGAGCTTCAACCTTGACAGGAGCTACCCCTTACCCAAAATAGAAAGGGAATGCGAAAGAGAATCGAGTCATCCTACACTCATTTAGCTCGAGTTTATCATCGGATTCGATGAGTTCGACATAAGGCAACCGATCCTAATAGGTAAAATGCACCGAGTTGATACAAGCCGAACACAAGTATCGAAACTTCAAAGATCAAACTTGTGGTGAACTGAACAAGCTGCACGCAATAATACCGTCCTTTACGCCGAACAGTAAGAGCTCTTCATTAGCATTATTCCGGCCCAGAAACACCTATCCTTCGGCAATCACTTGCCAGTAAAGCATGTCTATAGGATGCATAAAACCACCCGACGCAGATGACTCATGCGGTGCCTAACCCCCTACCAGGTGAGGCGTGAGAATCGACCTAGGAGGAATTCAAACCCTTCATTCCATGACAACAGAACCAATCCAGTGGGGCTAAAACCATTCTCGAGAAGTTAAAAAGACCGTCCCGAGACGCCGAAGCTCTTTTAACAGGCTGTAGACCAGATTGCTGAATCTGGACCATGAGTATATTCTTCATGATGTGCACCATTCATCAAGCATGTGAGGGATCTTTCTAGCTAAGCAATGTGACCCAATCTAACTCAACATTAAGCACGCTCGAGCCCAGACGGCATGCTCATCATGAATCTTTCAAGTACCGACAATTCTTTCAATCCAGGCTTTTCATCAAACGATGCTGAGAATGGGAACTTCATGCTCAAAGTAGACAGATTCTCTCACAGCCACCCTCCACCAGCTAAAGCAAAAGATTCCACTTGTTCCGATTGGGATGCCATGAGATCAGAAAGCGCATCACCTACTTTTTCCCACTTCCTATCTAGATAGTTCAATCAACAAGCAAAGACTCTAGTGTACATGAAAGAGCCTCTCAGCAGAGTCTAGAAGCCATTGGGTACGAGTAAAACAAACGATACAGTAATTCCGAATCTGCCGCTTCACATTAATAATTGGTTAGCCCAAAACTTGACCCGAAATGTATATGCTGACGGGCCATTGCAGATATATTAACATGATTTTGAACACATTAATCCTAACATTGAATTTCAGTCTGACAAATCCCTGTACCATGCTTCTATAAATAAATGCACCGTCGCTCAAATAGATGCCCATCACAGGAATGCATGAAATATCATAACCTCAAGTTGAAAACTTGGCTCTACACAGAATCTGATATGGCTTCAGAAAGCTCAAGGGAGAGAGGGCAATGGTCGCTTCCATAAAAACCTGCGTTGTGCTCAATGTCTTAGCATGAGGCTGAAGCTGCAGAGATATTAACTGAAGAAGAAGAGGAGAAAGAGGAAGGAATAGTATAAAACCACTCATAACTTCATCAGGTACTATTGATGTCTTCATTAGGAAAAAGTAAAATCACACCTTATAATTGGAGTAGACTGATGAATGGACCTTTAGGTCTCAGTCTACGGTGGGAAGGAAAGCAACTTATGCAAATTCTATATATGTACTTTTGTTGCATTTCCATTAAAATAAATTCTGCATGGCATTTCCCATCAGAACTGAAATTACAAAAGTAAAATTATTTTAAAGGATTTCAATGAGCAGACAAATGAAAACAATGCACTTCCCACTCAGACATGTTAGCCCACCATAAACTAATTTAATTATAATAAAATTATGCATTTTTTCTAGTTTGATCGTATGTAACAAGCTACAGAAGACAAGGGAAACATAAAACGAGCCGAACCTTCCAATTCAATCCCTCTCCCGTGCATCTCACACGATCTGATCCTATCTTTGAACTTCTCCGAAACTATGAAATAGTCGATTCTCATTCTTTTTCCTCTATACCTGCAAAAGAAACAGCCATTCATCACCTTGTGGCGTAACCAACAAAATCTTCAATGCGAGCAATCGCTCTTCTCGATTTAGCAGATATGAGCAACTCAAATAATGCTTCATCATATACACATGCATGCAAGGATAGGTTGCTTCACATACTTCCCAATAGGATTTCCAGACCACGAGAAGCCACACTCCATATCTTTATCTTTGTGCAGGTATCGGTATGCATCTATGAGTTTTCCCCTAAAGCATAATTCAAATAAAAGCAACTAGAGTTAAAAATAAATGTTGACGACACAAAAGTTTCCAAGAACCAATAAAGTGAAATCATACAAATAACATACTCCTTCAGTATGGCTCCAAAGTGCTTCCTCTCAGCCAAGGTAAATCCAGGCTGTCCACAGTCCTGGGTGTGCAAACAAAGTTGAAAGTCACAAAGAAGCAATGAATACTCCATCGAAGACATTAAACTACCTACTTTCGGTGAACTTAGCATATATAGAGAGTGTAAGATGGTCTCACGGTATTTCCAAGTAAAGAAGGATTTTAAATTAAAGGATCTGAAGATGGAAGGCATATAACTTATAGTTAAGGTCCATAATGTCTTCAAGAATCCAGGCTAGCTACGAGGCAATTCGCTTAGATCTTAGAATATTACACATCTAAGGTTTTAACATCTCTTGTAGACATTTATGCACATGTACAAATGAATGAAAAGGCAAAACACAACTCTTAAATTCATTTCAAGGTAAAAATGTCAAAATGCTACTTCGACTAAGTACATATCTTTGGAAGTCGAATCCCTTTGGAGTTTCCCATCTCTACATTCCAAGTGCATTATTCATTTTATGGCAAGAGATGCTGGCCCAAAAGCCAAAATGTAAAGGCCAACAAGGGAAAAGTTAATTCCATTTATTCAGATGACCTTCAGATGACAAAATTGTCACACCCAACCAAGGAAATGACACTCCAGTTCATAGCAGAAACGGTCTATATAGTTCTTTAAAACCTTCTGTTACAACAAAACAGTAAAGTAAGCAATTGGTCACCTAGCAAAAAGACACACCTGACAACAAATGATTCAGTGAGCAGTCCCTGCTCAATCCCACCACCCGATTAAAGTCTCATACCGTAAGCCAAAGGAAGATGAATAAGCAAAGAATGAGATCCAGACATCGCCAACATCCAGAATATCCAATTGCACACAAACATTACCTCTGCATTAGGAGGGACATAACCATTTTGTTTTGCGGCGCTAAAGAAATCTGGATGACTTACATCAACCTCTTCATGGCTGCAGATGATAAATAAGAAGAAGCCAATACTTGCATGATTAACTGCACAAAGTGCCACGTCATCATTTTGCAAACAAGTTCGTTTAGAAACCTTCAAAAGCATGCTTAGGGGTATGAAAGTTGAAACAAGCATACCACGCATAATTAAAATATTGTTGAAATTGATATATAACTTGGTGATACAGATTTCTTTTAAGTCAATGCAAAACTTGCAGTAGTTTACGGTAGAAGGTTCGATCTTAATTTAAGCTAAGTAATAGTCAAAGACCATCTGAGCTAAGAACAGTAGGCAGTTCAATATTTGCAAACAAAGACACACCATCGACAGACCATCTGGCATCATAGCATATGCTATCCTCAGGGTTAAACTTTTTGTAGGCGCATTTTATGACATTTCACAGGCCATAGCAACTACAATGTTCTGAAAATGGAAAGAAAAAATGCAAGACAAGGGACAACGCAGCAAGATGGAATGAGATTGTGATTGGCAACTAAAATAGTACCGACACAAAGTCGAAGGAAAAAATAAGAAAGGAGATGACCTCACCTCACATTAAGATCACCGCACCAAATCAAGGGCTTGTCTAATGACTTGACAACAAACTCTAGCAACTTTTTATCCCACTTCCTTCTTCTTTGAAATGAGTTCTCCTCATCCTTCCAACCATTGTTAGGGGAATATGTATTCAACAAACGAAATGTCTCGAATTCAGCCAAGATAACTCGACCGTCTGGCTCGTGCTTTGATGCTACACGGAGACAATAAGAGCATGATAAGGAGTGCATTCTCCACTCATCCACAGATACAAACACTTAAGGAATGGCTTCTCTTCAATGCAATTCTCTTCGCAAAAATTAGCATTGATTTTAGACATGCCTCCACCTATGAACTTAAGCCTCTAAATAGCGGGCACTATCACATAACTTATTCATGATATCAACGCCAGAGATCCTCTATTAGGATCCCCAAACCCTCCTTCCACTCCATGAGAATATTGTATTCAAATTCCCGGTTTTAAATATCAATAGTCAATCCACAGTTTCATTGTACAAGCTCAAACTTTCGTATGTGTTGACACCAATATCCACCTAATATAACAGCTAACGGTTGAAAAAAGAATTAGTCAACAGCTTATAGTGTCTGATTTTGATCTAATATAGCTCCAGTAGAGCTGGAAACTGTAATATTTGCTTTGTCCTCTTTCGTTCTTTTGGGAACAGATGATAGAAGAATTAGAAAAGATAAGAGAAAGATGCCCTTCATTGAAGTTTAGAATCAAATCAACAAGAAGTGATGAACAAAGGGTTTTACTTAAACAATTCCACCGCAAAAGAAAGAAACAGAGAAAACCCTTGAGCAATTATTATCCTCTTAAGGCGTCTATGTTTTAACTTATAGTCTGCAAACTAGCCCTTCAAACTAAAGAGGAAGACTGTGCAGAAAGGGTCCATATTCAGATTAAGGTAAAATAAGTTGGGACAACTTCCTCTTTCGTTTTGGACGTTATAGGATAGGTTGTCATAGGGCACCAAGGGAGTGCAGACCCTTTAAACAATCTATTCAACAAAAGTAATAGAACAATATTTACATTTAAAATGTTAATTCGCGCGAAATGTATCACATAAAATTTTCCTTTTTCTCAAATAAATTATCTTAAATTGTCCTATTAGAAAATTTAGCTCCTCTTTCGCTAATATTTCAGAATTTTCAAATAGGAGATATTGAAGGGTGGTCAAAATGAATGTAAATTCTAGTAGGATCAAAATTGAAGAGCCTAAAATTTTTTAGCAAGATAAAATTTTTATGAAGTACGTCAAATAAAATAAGAAAAGGAGAGTTCAGTGGGTGCAATTGTGCAGACTGGACAATGCTTGGTGTTGTCCCTGTACCGAAACATGCACATCTGAGTACATTTTCAATTCTAGTAAAAATTGCTTAAGCACACGTACAATTAAGTCTTCCATTCCCAGTTTCACCTAGGAGGAATTGTTTTTAGGCCAAAAACAGGAAATAACTTCTTTATCAAGTACCTTTGCTATCAAGTAAAAAGGAGACTTTTGGTTGGAAGCACTTCTTCACTAACAGCGCAGTCCCTGCATACTTGAAATCTCCAAGGGACCACCAAACACGATAGTTTCCAAAGGGGGGACTTGAAAGCGCGCGCATCAGTATCTACTCACATGGAGAAATAAAAAGGCACAAACATTCTCAATTAGCACGGCCATGAGCATTAGCACTTCAAAAGTGATAGCACACGATTACCTTCTTTTCCTCTCGGGAGGAGCTTGTATCATCTTTCAACTCTCCAGGATTTTTTGGAGCGCCTTTCGAACCAGCTGCGGGCATCCTTACTTCCTAACATCCCTGAGCTGTTAGACGATTTTCTTTACCGAAAAACTCCACAAGGTACCAACTTAAAAAATCCAGCATGTTACGCACCGCAAACAGCTATCATCACAGACATGTTTCAAATCAAGAAAAAAGAGAGAAACAAAGGCGCTGGAGTTCAAATTTCGATTCACGGGCATGCCTCCTTTAGTCATACAATTTGAACAATAAACCAACTCGAACGGAAGCTTTTCTAGTGTGATAGAAGCAAGTATTTTCCTACCTAGACAAAATTTCCTTTTTATCATAGATTGTAAAAGAAAATGTGCACCAACCGGAGAAACCAAAATGAAGCTCGCAGTTTGAAATGTACAAACAAACATAGCATGGGTCACGCCTGGGCAGACCACCAACCTCTTTACGCAAATGCAGCAAAAGCCGGTACTTTCGATCCCTCCCAAGGCCCAAAAACAAAAAAATCTAAAACGAGAGCAGAAAAACGCCGACACCCAATTTCACTTCATCGTCCGCAGCCGTGAACACGGAGAAGCCCCCTCTTGTTTTCATATCGCAACTCCAATGGCTGATCGAACAGACAGAAGAGAAAGAGAGCATAAAGTGAGCGATGGGGTAAGTCACCTGTATTGCAATGACGTCCGGGTCGAGATCGGAGACGAACTTGGCGAATTCGGGCCAGTTGTTCTTGACGCGGAGGAGCAAGCTGTTGGCATTCCAAGTCACGAACTTCAATGGGTCCTTCCTCTTCTTCTTCTCATCGCCCGTCGCTCCCCCGTCGTCGCAGCTCTGAGACGGGGCGGGCTTCTTGCTGGGGCCGTCTTTCTCCACGGGCTTGAAGAATCGCTTCATCCTGCGTTTCCCTTCCCCCCCACCCGCCCCCGCTTCCTGCTCTCCGCTCGGCCTCTCTCCGGTGGCCCCCAAGGCGTCTGGTCCGTCGAGGGAAGGCAACGCGAGCAGCAGGGCAACTGTACTGCGTCGCTCGTCGGACCCGTCTGTAATCACAGCTTTCCCCTGGGGGAAATTTTTTTAATAATATTTCAAAAGAATTTGATTTTTTTTTCTTCATTCCTTCCTCTAGCTAGTTTCCAATGGCAACTTACCAGAGGCAAGAACCGGCAAGGTGGACCCAACGACGGCAAGGTTGATCTCGCCTAGTAGCCGGTGGAGGCGAGCTTCGCTAGAGACCTCGCCGGGCCTAGCCTCCGATCAATTGCCACTGGCTAGGCGGTGACCGGCTAGAAAAAGAAGAAGGAAAGAAAAAAAATTAAAAAATTCAAAAAATATTAAAATTTATCAACGTCATCTCTGGCGGTGCCATGTATGACGATCGGTGTTCACGTCGGCGATTTTTAGCTAAAATTAGCGGGATTGACTCAATTGATAAAAGTGACTCGATAGATATAATTAAAATATTTAGAATTGGATTGGCAAAAAAAATAACGGGTTCAAAATTCCTTTTGACAATTTTCTCGTAAATCCTTAGCCAAGGCTTCATGCATCTCCACCGCCATTGGACCCTTCATCGTTCCTCAAACAGACGTCTCGGTGCCATTTGTACAAGGAAGACGGGTCCAAGAAAGCACCGTTCCTGGGCTCAACGAGCTTTTCTTTTCATCAAAATGGGCAAAGGGGTCATCAAAGAGATGTCTGAAATTCGTTTCGTTAAAGATGAATCCAACTTCGCAATGGGCCGACAAAAGAAGCGGCCCGCGAGCCTGCGGGCGCTTCGCTCTTTGCGTGTTAATCACCCGAATAAAAGAAATATCGTCATCTCCAAATGAGCCATCTGTCTTGTTTCATGCGTAATCGAAGTATTGAGAATGACAGTTCTCCTTCGTAAAGTATGATTAAGGAGTGTTCTAGCATCCTATCATGATTCGGTAAATAAAGGCAGGCATCTGCCGGGTCATCAAGAGAAAATAAGCGGGCACAACCTTATCAAAACAAACCTTGTCAAAAAAAAAGAAACCATTCATCATTGAGGTTCATTTAGCTTAAAGTAATTTATGACGAACGAATCGTTCTATGATTTAAATTTTTCCCCTGAGGGATAACGGTGTTAAAGTCACTATTTCGGAGCTTGTTAGAATGTCTCGAAATCATTCCAGTAATTACAATTGCTCGTCTAGTCACGAAAGGATGGAAATAAGAGATTGAGCTTGAAATAAAGTAAGCCCCCGATAAACTTGTCGTGACAAGAAAAATCAACACCGTGATTTCAAGGTTCTGAACTTAGAATTACTTCCCATCTCATAAATTACAGAACGAAAATTATACACGGTCTTAATCCAAACACAATAAATTGGCGATCAACCTTTGTGCTTTCATATACTTCCATGCATCATAGCAGGGACATACCTTGAATACAGCTTCAAAAATGTTTTTTTCTCGGTGCATTTCAGCCGTCGGATGGACTTTGACTCATTTTGATGCATCCAATCCAACGACCGAGCGATGCACCAAGAACAGCTCACATGACGAAAATTCATAGCTGTTCTATGATTCGGCGGATGCACCAAGTGAGTTTGACAACGAAACGATTCGAATTTATTCTCCGACAGGGACGGGGGCGGGGGAACCACCTTAATTGATGAAAAGGCGCGACGAATTCGTCCCCGCCAGTTGTGGATGAACTGGCTGTCTCTTTCCCCTTTGCTTTTCTACACCATTGGTCCATCCATCTTTTCAAAGACAAAAAAGAACATATGCTTGTCCACGCAAAAGAAATGACCGATTTTTTTTATTGTAATCGACGAGCGACGAACTTAATCGATAATAACACGTTTGGCGAACAATAGAAATTGTCGAAAAAAAAGACGGTCGTTAACTTAAAGAGCGTAGACGGCTTGCCAAAAAAATTGTCGACGGCAAGTATCAGTGTAACGAAGTTATTGACATGGGCATGCAACTATAGAGTAAAGATATTTTTCGAATATGTAACTTTTTTTAGATAAGTATTACTAGATGGGATTGTTATGCTTGTGGTTACTTCTTTAGGACTTTGTAACTTCTTGTGGATAAATGTCATAGTGATTTCTTGTGATCGCAAGTACGATTAGGAAGTTATTCGTTCAAAAGAGAGGATTAGGAAGTTCTATTTTTAAATTCGATAACCGCTTGTAACCGTCGATTATAGGCTTTAAATAGTCACATTATACTCTTTATAAATCCCCAATCAATCATAGAACTCAATAATGGGGCAATTGTCGTATTCAAACCAGTCGTGCAACAACTATCTGCATGCTCTTACATATCATTGCATGAACAATATAATCCACACAACGAAAAAGCTCGAGGCAAGGAAATATAATGAGTCGACTGACGGGATGCACTCGATCAATCGTATTGCCTGTATAACACACATCAAATTCGCCATCGTAATACTAAAATATTTTCGATGTGATGATAAATCCGACGCACGAAATACGTTCTCGTAACTAAGCACCTCCAATGTGATTTGCCCTAGCAAGGGTTCATGTTTCACCAAACCATAGGGCTAGCAAATTGGACATAAAAAAAGAAGTAGTGGGTTTGGTCGGCTAATTAATTTATAGACATTCCTACCCTTGTGATTGTAATTTACTCATATCATGGTTGACTAAAAGGCTTAGTTTTGTCAACTGTACTTCATATTAAAATTCATGCAAATTTGGTAAAGATGAGGAATGGGGATAATTGGAGTCACATGTATCCCTTGAGGCGCACACAAAGCCAGCCGATAGATTGCCGACAGCTAATGCGCTAGCGAAAAGCTAACAATGCAAAACAACACGACATCATCGCATTGCATTGCATCGGGCGGCGTGGACCCCACATGCTCTGCTGCTGCTGCTGGTTACACCAATGGTCGTCGTATTTTTCTAATCCAACCCAACCACCCCGAATCGTTCCTTCTTTGCTCAAGAATCTCTCCCTGCCTCCTCCTCCTCCGGCTACTACGATCAGAATCGCTTGTGTCAGTACCCCAAATTCCATCCGTCAGAGCTTTAGCGATGCAAGTGATGATCTTGTTCGTCGAGCTTCGAAGGCCAATGCTCTCGGAACAGCAATGGACTATGCACCAGGAACAGCACGCAGCGCAACCGAACTAGAGATCTTTACTTGATTTGGATGTGTAACGGAGCTAAATTCCGAAAGCCCATTTCGGTGAGTTCTTGAAATGTGTGGAGTTTAACTTTGAGGTTATAAAGATTCTATTTTTGGAGAGAGCCGAGGCCGGATCGATGCGAGATCCGATGGAGACCCGTCTCTCTGTTTGTGCGCACGAAGAAGATTACACAACCCCCCATGCATGATGAGGGATGAGGATGACCCATCTCTTGTTATCGCTTCTTGGCTCGGATAAAGAGCATCCCGAGTCGAGATCGAGCAAGAACCACGCAATCCACCTCATCTTTCCGGGAAAATCATCCGCGCATGGCCAAGAGCCCCGCCCAGATTTTCCCGAGAAAAGTTACAGAGAGAACAATTCCTCGTTCTATCATCAATCGAGAATTCGTGTGTACAATCTCTCTCTTCGACCTGGGTGTCGTGAATTTTTCCCAGATGATCAAGAATAAACGAATCTATAGAACGAAAAGACGGAAAAAGGAACGAATGAGCGTGTAAGTGTAAAGAATGATTCATGACCTGCGATTTCGCTGCTGCTTCTTCTTCGTCTTCTTCCGGAAGACGACCTCAGTGTCGAGGCCAAACCCGTCGATGGTCTTCGTCTCCACCAGCTCCGACTCCCTGAACATCTCCACCAGCGGATCCAGGCTGTACAGGTCGTTGGCCGAGTACTTGTCCGTCCGGTGCTTGACCGTCACGTGGAGCACGCAGATCCCCCCGGGCTTCAGCGTCCGCTCGACCTCCCCGACGAACTTCCACGGGTACAGCGCGTGGTCGAACACGTTCGAGAACTCGAAGTCGAACGTGGCGTTGGGGAAGGGCTGGTCGTGGAAGTCGCCCTCGATCACCAGCGGGGGCCGAGGCACCAGATCGATCCCGATCGAGTCGTTGACGCCGACCAGCTTCAGCGCCGCCACCTCCTGCCCCACCCTCGCCCCGATGGAGAGCGATCTCGAGGACGCGGAGAGGAGGCCCCTGCTCTTCAGGCTCTCGAAGAAGCGGGCGAAGACGCGGACCTTGCGGTCCCAGTCGCGGGTGGTCCAGATCTTGCGGAGGTTGGGGTTGAGCGTCTTGTTGAGCTGGTGCTGGATGTAGGCTTCGTAGGAGGTGTACCCGGGGCGGATTCGGATGCCGCCGCCGGCGCCGCCCCCGCCGCCGGAGGATGCGGCGGCGGGCGGGGGCTCCTGGGCGGCGGCGGGGCGGCGGTGGAGGGGGGTCTGGGAGGCGAGGAGGAGGAAGGCGGAGAGGGAGAGGAGGAGGGAGAGGACGAAGGGCTTGAGGAGGAGCGGCAGTTTGGAGACACCGAGGCCTCTCATGGCTGCATGCAGAGACACAGAGAGAGAGAGAGAGAGAGAGAGAGAGAGAGATGAATGTATTTTGTATGGGAAGAGTTTGTTTGTTCTAGGTGGGTGTCTGGAGTTTCCGAGTGAGCTCTCGTCTTTTTTGTTTTTTTTTTTTGTGCAACCTGGGAAGATGTACACCGGTGTGTGTTTGTTTTCACTTTTGGCAACTTCCCAAATGTGACCCACTCCCCAAGTATTGATCTGGGGAAAGGAAAAGGAAAAGGGAAAGAGAATTCTGTAGATTGCTTCGTCACGGGCCGATTAGTTTATAGATGGGAAGCCAGTTTTCAGAGATCTTCTAAGACGACAATCATCTCATCCCCGAATTTCTACCAGAGACACCCTGACGCTACTCTCGCAAACCAATTATTTCAACCCTTCCGCATCTTTCGCACTTCACCCCGATTGCTCAAAGCTTCACTTTTCAGCCCATATGAGTACAAGGGAAACCGGACCATGACAAACGCACTTTGCCTTCTCCTATTCACATTGGAACCGCAAAATAGCAAAATGAATTCTGATCATACGACTATTGGAAACAATCGACATCATACGACATTTCATCGTGTGCATGGTTTTTGCTTTATGATCCCATTTGCACCTATATGACACTTTTGGGCTGAACATCAACTCATCGTATTTAGAAAGATTGTAAATGTCACCTAAACAACCGAATCGGCAATTTCAACATAAACTCGTCACCATTTTATATGGTTGGAGTTATAGAATCAGAAGTTCACTCGGTGTGACATAGAGTGAATTTTCGAAGTCGCCAAACAAGGTTCAAAATCCCAAGTTTCCTTAATTGGGGCCATATTGTTTGGTCTTCAAAGCCAAGGTCTGCGTACTTCGAGCAGATTGGATATTTGGGCTATTATCCACATGTTTTCAAGGATTGGACTACCATTGAAGCAAAGCAGGGGCCAAATGTAGGTGTATCCTAGTAAATTTGAGCTTCTATCAATCGAGATCCCTGTGAAACTTCCAAGTTGTATCATACAATCTCTTTTCAAAGATTTTAGCTAGTAGTACATGCTCGCAAGGAGCAAGAGCGAAAAACCTTTTAGCTTAGTCCCCAAAGATCAAAACCGTATCGCCCGACGGTTGAAGCCACAGCTATTTTCGACCTTGTGTTTACTGGTTTGGTGACAGTCGGTAATCTGTGTGTGGGTAAGTGACCACCGGGCAAAGCTTGTCATCATTAAATATGTGAAGACCTTTCAAACCTGAATTGAATGCATTGATTTGTTAGCGCGACATGAAAAGAAATATTCTGGGGATCGACTCCTTCCTGGCCAGATAAAGTCTGAATTGAGTGACTCAAGCCGAGGCTAACTGAGGGCCTTGGCTTGATATGTCGAAACCAGTCACAGCAACGGAAGTTAAATCAGCTGACTGATGATCAACGACTTGTCACCTCCAGTTCCGTTCTTCACATACAACTGACACATTCCACCAGATAATACAATGCAGGCTAACTGATGATCAACGCACAAGATACGTTGAAATCAGTCACAGCAATGGAAGTTAAATCAGCTCTTTGGGCCATGAATGGGGATAAAGTACCAGCCCTGATGGCTTTTCTTCTAGTAGCATGGACAGTGGTTGGGGAGGATTTTACTAATGCAGTGTTGTATCTTCAAAGCTGATGAGAATACTTAACATTACTGCGATTTCACTTATTCCAAAGGTAAAAAATGCATCTAAGATTACCTAGTTCACCCCTATTTCTTGTTGTGATGTCATTTAAAAATTCATTACCAAGATGTTGGCAAATAGAGATTTTGCCATTTGTTATTAATGTCAGCCAGTCTGATTTTGTTAAGGATAGAAGGATTGCTGATAATGCTTAACTTGCGCATGAACTAGGTAAAAAACGATCACAGCAAATCATATTTCTCCTTGAGGAATGATAAAAGCTGACATGATGAAGGCTGTCGACTCAGTAAATTGGGATTTTGTGCTCAGCGTCTTGCAGACTATTAGAGTGCCTGAGAACTTTATTTAATGGATAAGGGTATGCATGACTTCCCCTTACTTCTCAGTCAGCTTGGATGGAGGAGGGCTTGGAGGATTCCTTAAAGGGGAGAGAGGACTGAGGCAAGGAGATTCTCTTTGTGATTACCGTGGATATCTTCTATAGAATGTTGGACTCAAGTGTACAACAGGGAAGGATCAGGTATTATCCACATTTGTGCTGAGGTAAAATTGACTTATTAGAGTTCTGCTGACAACTTGATGATATTTTGGAAAGGAGACAGGGCATCCTTGTAGGAAGTATTATCTCTTTCTCAGGGATTTGATAGTATGTCTGGCCTCAAGATAAATCCTGAAATATCTCTGCTTTTGTCTTATGAGTTTGATCACAGCAAAGATCTTCTTCAACTCAGTAACTTTCAAAGAGGATCTCTTCCTGTCAGATATCATGGCCTTCGCTCATTTCAGGAAGGCTAATGGATCGTGATTTGTATGCCATTGCTTGATAAGGTCACTTCTAGGACAGATTGTTCGACTTCTAAGACCTCAGCTAGGCAGGAAGACTGCACTTGATATCATCAATTCTGTATAGCATGGTTAGTGACTGGACTTGTCTTGCCAAAGGAAGTACTTAACGTTGTAGAAACCACGTGTTCCGCTTTTCTGTGGAAAGGTCAAGCTGGGCATGCTTATGGAGCAAAAGTGCCCTGCTCTGATGTATGCATTCCCAATTTTGCAGGGGGCCTTGATCTTAGGAATCTTGCTTTGTGAATGCTGCTTTTATCCTTAAGAAACTCCGGAATTTGCTTCTGAAATCAGGCTCTTTATGGGTTGCATGGGTTAATTCTATTTTGCTGAAGGGGTCTAGTTGTGGCAAGCCAAGGAGCGATCGAAAAGAACGTATGCATGGAGGAAAATGCTCAAACTGAGGCAATTATTGAAACAACATATCAAGCATGTGGTAGGTAGTGGAGAAACTCTCTTTGTGGAATGATGAATGGCATCCATATGGGATCTTGATTGAAAAATACTCTCTAAATCATTTATAGCTTTGGGTGAAAAAGCCACAGTTGTAGATGATATTAAGGCAAACGAATGGAGATGGCCTTTAGCAAGGTCTGTTGATCTGCTTGAAATACGGATTGCTTTGTGTGGGTTGATTGCTCCGAACACTGGCTCTGTAGACAAAGTGGTATTTACTGGATCATCTAGTGGCTCTTTCTCTGTAAAGGAGGCTTGGAAGTGAGTGAGGAAATGTGGGAACAAAGTGATTTTGCATGGGCCTGTATGGTTTTGGTCTTGTGTGCCAGAATATGGCTTTACAACTTGGCTGGTGATTTTCTGACCAACAAAAAAAGAAAAAAAAACCTTGGCTGGTGATTCATAATAGGTTGCACACGTTGGACAGGATGAAAACCTGGTGGGGGCATGAATAGCACTTGTGTGCTATGCAGACAACATATAGAATCTCAAATGCACTTGCTCTTCAAGGGCGTGCTCTGAAAGCAGATCTGGGAACAAGTTTTACAGCTACTCTCATGTCCTAGATGGAAGTGACTGGAAGGATGAATTTACTTGGAGGGGAATAGTTTGAAGGTAGCCTGGAATGCAACAATTTATTATCTCTGGAGAGAGAGGAACTTAGTGAAAGCATGAAAATATATGCCCTCAAGATCGCCATGTCCTTGATGCAATTGTTTTTCTGTAATAGTCTCTGTAGGAGTTATGATTCAGGAAGGACATTAGACACTTACTGCTGATGTTAAGCGTTTGTGTTGGCGAGTTCATGTGACTAACTTCTATGTAATCTAGTGGCATGGTTTTGAGTTTGCATCTTGTTATTCTGGGTAGTGGGTAGTATCTTGTTGGTACTAGCAGTGTGGATGTGGAACGTATGATTTAATGTTGTTCTTTTGGTGTATGACTCGTTGAATATGCTGTAATGGACTCATATGAGATGTAATCCTCCCATGCTTTTTTCCACGGGTTGTGCAATAAAATGGATAATTGATTATCAAAAAAATTTGTACAATATCACAAGTCATATATGTCTACTGTACTTTCGACTATGCCAGGGTTCCCAAAATAAGTAACCTTTGACAGCATGACCATAGTATCTTACGAAAATAATTTGGCTCAGCAATGCTTGACAACTGAACAAAGCTCTGACGTGTTCAATCTCCCATTTAAAGATACCTCAACAAGTCCTCTTTCGTGTCTTGTGAAGCTTATTTAGTTGCTCAGTCCAAATGAGGGACAGATCTGTTTAGTCCACTGACCAGCATAGATAGAGTCAAATACAAGCTTTCTGAGCGCAGCGGTATTTGCCCACAAAAGAATCTCCTCTTCATAGTGAAAACAGCAATAACCGCGCGCATCATCTTATAGCCAGCAGTAAACAACCATGGCCACTCTATTGTCTCACCAGATACCAACCAAGGACAAATCCATAAGACCAGCCCAAGATAGCTGAGGCAGGGAACCAACACAGTCCAATTCCCTTTTCTTTCCAAGAACATCTTCAATGTCCATCAAGAACCCTTCGATGTCTTATCCTATTCTTCCAGAACTCATCCTTCTTTCCTTTCTTCTTGGGTCTCACTGAACCCATTTTGCTATTGACTATACCAAGAATGGCACTCCTGTCCTTCCTATTCTTTATTGCAGCTTTAACATCCAATATTTCCCTGAGCTTTTGGTATGATCTGGCATCTGGCACCTGTCCACTTTTTACCATCTTCTTATGATAAAAGAATGCCCTCCTGAAATCACGTACACGGACAAAGGCATATATCATGGTTGAATAAGTGATAGAATCCGGCTTCAGATTCAAAGCTGCCATTTCTTTTAACAGTTGGGGCAACTTCAAGTGCTGACCTCCTCGTGCATATGCATTAATCAGCATATTATACGTCATTACAGTTGGCTGCAGACCTATCTTCCCAAATTCAGAGATCACATCTCTTGCTTCGATATAGTGACCTTGCTTAGCAAATCCATCAAGGAGAATGTTAAACGTAACTTGTGTCCCTTCAACTTTCTCGCTAATCATCATTTTCCATATTTTCATTAACACTTCAATGTCACCAGCGCGCCTAAATGCATCCAGGAGAGTGGTGTAGGTTTCAATCGAGGGTTTGATTCCTTCTCTTAGCATATCCTCAAATGTTGTGTAAGCTTTTTCATGCCAACCGCTCACTGAATAAGCATGAACAAGAGCTGTATAGGAATACAAATTCGGTTTTATACCAACTCTCCTCATCCTCATGAATGCATCTGCTGCCATGTCACTCATTGTCCTCTGCCTCCCGTATGCACTAACCAAGCATGTATATGAAGTGGCATTTGGCTCCAAGCCCATCTCTTGCATATCTTTAAGAAACTTTTCAACAATCTCAGGCTGCATCCTTCTGCTGTATGCATCCATCAAGATATTAAACGTGGCAGCAGTGGGTTTGAGGGCTTTCGCTTTCATTTCAGCAAAGAGACCTTCAGCTTCTTCAATTTGGTTGGATTTGCCATAAGCATCCATTAATGTGTTATATACAATGACATTTGAAGGGATTCCTTTCTTTCCCATTTCCGTTTGGATGATAAGAGCTTCCTTCTTCAGCCCCTCGTCACAGAATGATTTTATTAGAGCGCCCATAACTTCTGAACTCCATTTAACTCCCTTTCTATTCATCCTCTCAAAGAACTCCCACGATTCCTTAGCACTGTGGCCATTCTTCCTCATGACCGTGATGACTATAGAGCATGTCACGTGATCCGGCTGAACATTATTAGCCTCCATTGCCTCATACACCTTCCAAGCATCCTTGTAGCTGAAACATATGACCAAGTATCTCATTTAGAATATCTGGACAGAGGTGGGAGACAAAAGGTATAAGTAAAAGGCAAGGGAATGACAGATTGAAGGAAGAAAGCTATTGCCAGAAAAAATTCAATGTCATTGATGAAAGGCCGATTGCATCTGTCTGGGGTATGTTCTTATTTTGTTTCTCTGGAGACTCGTGTAGGATATGAACAACGTGGTCTAGATCTTGCACAGTGATCCAACAGATTGTCTTTCAGACTTAGAAAAATAAAGCCAAAAGCCAAAAATTTACGCCCACCAAGATATTACATATTGACAGGAGATTCAGACCTCATCCAATTTGACAAGACAATACGATAGGCTACCTCCTCCAAAACTAAGCTCAAATTAGCCTCAAGGACTTTGCTGATCTTACTATGAACTAAACCACAATTGGTGCCACACAAAGTCAATCACGATGCAGCATAACAGATAAAGAAGTGCGAAACTAACGAACAAGCTGAATACATAGAGACAGAGAATTCCAAACATTTCCATTTCTCATACCTCCCGGAGCTCATCAGCCCAGAAATAGCAGAATTATAAACACGAACATCCCTGAACTCTATCTTGTTCGGTAGATTTTCAAACAAAACCAGCAATTTGTTCGCCATCCGAGCTCTTCCCAACATGGGAAACATGATCGAGCATGCCCGAGACGTAACGAGAGATGGCTCCTGCAACCCCATCCACTCGAAAAAGTAAATGCTACTCTTCACAAGCCCCTCCTTTTCCATAAACCCCAACACCTCCACGCACTCTTTCGCACCAATCTTCCCTTCGAAACCCCCCAACAACTCCCCCAACGTCGTATTCACCGGCAAGTTCCTCGCAAGTTTCAAAATTTCTCCCACCACGCCATCAGGCAAAGCTTTTGAGGCCGAACCCGACGACCCCATTTTCCCCGCACCCCCAATAGCAGGCACCGATGCATCCTCAGCTTCAGAATCCGCAACAGAGCCGGGAGCCAGCCGCCAAGAAGAGCGGCGGTTGTTTTGGAGGGAGAGCCGTCCTTCGCGTGGTGGGTCCTGCGCAGGGGTGCGCGACTTGAAGAATCTGAGAATTGGGTCGCCGTCGTCTTCCGGTGGCCGCTCTTGACGCGGCTGCGATTGCGGCAGCACTTGTGGTCGTCGCCGCCGTTGCTGCTGCTGCTGCTGCTCCTGGTCATGCTGCTGGAGATGAGGAAGGAAAATGGAAGACGTTGAAGAGCGAGAAGACGAAGAGGGCGAGGTTGCAGATAGGGAGAGAGGCTTGGAGGCCGGAGAGATGCCGCCGGCGACGGAGTACGATCTTGTTGAGTGAGCGTGAGGAGGAGGAAGAAGATGGAGTGGAAATGGCAGGCGTTGGTTCGTGAGCGCCATTGTCTCGTCCCCAAAAATCAATGGCTCATCTCTATATTTATTCGTTCACAAGTAATTAATATAGGGTTAATAATATTATGAATACTTAAAAAGGACCCAACCCTAAGTTTTAATTTATTAAATTTTTTTTCTCCATGTTTTTAATTTTAAAATAAGCATAGATTTTCTTAATGTGTAGAGCTTTACAATTTGAAGTGTGAAATTCAGAACAAAAAGAAGTTTGAAATCGTTTACACACTTATTCTTGATTTACAAATGCCTACAAAGATTTATATTGAATTTAAATTTTGAAAGACTACATTTCACTGCAAGTCTATGTAGGATTTAAAAATTCTAATTTGTTTCACGAAAAATGTGATATTTCTAGAATATATTTTTAGGAAAATGACTATTTTTTTTGTGTTTTGCTTGAACATGAATGTGACCTGACAATATTTTCCGTCTTTAGAATAAAAATCTGATTTGATTTTCCTAAACAGAAAAACTCTATTCGAGCGTTAGTAATTTGCACATAGACAGCCGAGGATCCCGGTACGGGCATTAGAATCCCAGGTCCAGCCGCAATGGACCCCCAACCTAAGTGCCAAGATTGAGGCACAAGCGCCTGGGTCGCTTGAACATTTCATTGCAAGTCTATGTAGGATTTAAAAATTCTAATTTGTTTCACGAAAAATGTGATATTTCTAGAATATATTTTTAGGAAAATGACTATTTTTTTGTGTTTTGCTTGAACATGAATGTGACCTGACAATATTTTCCGTCTTTAGAATAAAAATCTGATTTGATTTTCCTAAACAGAAAAACTCTATTCGAGCGTTAGTAATTTGCACATAGACAGCCGAGGATCTCGGTACGGGCATTAGAATCCCAGGTCCAGCCGCAATGGACCCCCAACCTAAGTGCCAAGATTGAGGCACAAGCGCCTGGGTCGCAGGTACCGAGGTCCTGAACGCAACCTTGATGGACCTTTGTTGGCCCAAGCACGATCTTTGTGGATCTGGGTGCAAGTGTTAGGGATATGAGATTGTCTACTAGGATCCCGTGCTCATCCTTTGTAGACTTGGGTTTGGTTGCCGATGCTTCGGGCCTAGCCTCGATGGACCTGAACATAGCTGCCGAGGGCCTGGGCACAAGCAATGGGGTCCGGGGCTCAACCTCAATGGACCCAAGCAAGGGCACCAAGATCCGGGCACAAGCACTAAAGTCACAGGCTCGACCTTAATGGAACCGGGCCCAGGCGCCGAAGACCTAGTCTAGGACGAGAGGACTCAAGAACCAACGTAAGGGTTTCCATGCCCAAGCTTAGAGTTTTGGATTCAAGTATCGATACTTATTTATATTTTAGAAAATAATCTCCGATTTTTAAAGAGAAAATCATTTTTCAAAATTTAAGCACGGATTTTTTATTGACTTATTTCCCTAAACGAACAAAAGGCGGAAAACTGAGATAAATATTTTCCAAAAATAATTTTCTGCCAAATAGACGGTTTCCAAAGACTTCTCTCGATCTGCCATGACTCTACTTTACATTTCATTGATCTGAGGCTATAGACAATGGCACTCAAACTAGTTATTGAAGTGAGACTGGCTCTAGACCATATCAACGTTGATTCCCATAAAATACTGCGTCTCATAAAAGAAAAATAGCATGTATCTAGTTGACAAGCTCCAAAGAGAAGCTGCCAGCTACCAATTTCCAATCGTTAGATCAAAGAATGCTTGCGATTGCTAATCACAAAGCAGTGAAAATAACCATCTACTTGCACGAACACCAGCGAGTCGACGGAAAAGTTTGGACTAAAAGTTCTGCCGTACAGCACCATCCGATGATTAATGCAAACGCGAAGAAGTTATATTGGAAGCTCGTGCACGAAGTTGAAAGAAATGAGACTACAGATTAATTAGATCATCTCTTACAACATACGGGAAGCATGTGATTTCGGAACAAATATATGACCATGCGTTGAACAGAGCACTGCGCCAAAGAATTTACATCCTATTTACACAAGAAAGTCTTGATCTTTCTCACTGTGGCATGTTTCGATCTTGAATGATACATGACGACAAGCTTGCACAAAGTCTAGACATCGCTGCTGCTTTAATCGTGTTGGACTTCGCTGCATCTAGCAAGGGGTCAGCCTGTAGAGCTCGGTTGAAACAATATTGGGCCTCTTCCCATTTTCCCTCGGCAACAAACACGAGACCCAAGTTGTTGAATGCAGGAGCATATCCAGGGCGGAGTTCAAGAGACTTCGCAAACATTGCCCTGGCTCGTCCATACTGTCTAAGATACCGGTAGAGATTTCCGAGGTTGGAAAATATACTATGCACATGCTCAGCTCCCGTCAATGCCAAAGCCCGCTTGTATACTACCTCAGCTTGTGATGGCTCCTCAGACAAATGCAGAGAGATACCTGGCCATAAACAATCAAAACATGAAGAGTATAGTTTACCAAAGCAATTAAGGGAGACACATATTGCGACAAACTGTACCTAAATTTGACCACGCACAGCTGCATTCTCTCATGCGAGCAACCGCAGCTTTGAGGTACTTTTGTGATGCTTCGAATTGTCTCGTGCAAAGACTATGGAGGCCAAGCTGGTGCCAATGGACAGCATCATCAGGTTCCTCTGCTACGGCCTAGTTTATTCAAAGACATGGGAGTCAGGAAAAAGGTGACAAGGCTGAACCAAGACAAACTAAAACATGAATGGGGCCAAAATTAATATGAAAGAACATGTATGCTCTGATTTTGATTTTAGCGAGCACAAAACAATCTCCACTCAAAAAGATAAAACCCAATCTATTCACGCCAAGGGCAGCATTTAACTCATTTCCACTAATTGCCAGGCAGTAATCATATGATCGGTGCGGTGGTCTCAGCAAGAAATAATTCAAAGAACTTCATTGATTTCCTAGTATCCCCAAACAAACATCAAAGAATAGAAAAAGTAGAATGAAGTAGTAACCTTATACTTCAAAGATAAACAAGTAAAACCGCAAGCTTAATTTATTTAAAAACAAATGTATATATCCATACTGTAGCCGTTGAAGATTGAGGCATAGTTAAGGATGTGATTGTTCCTATCATGAATAGCAAACTCGACAGGAAGAGAGTTGACTGTAAGAGATGGAGCTAATTAAAATACTTTACCCAACTCATATTTTCATTTTGTACGCTGCTTTAACTTCAATATAAGACCTTTTTCGAGCAAATCTACTACAGCTAGACCTCAACATAACCTGACAGGACATTGTTTCCAAAAAGAAAAACAACCCAGTTGGATCCAGTTACAGCGCTACATAAATTACATAAATATACCAGTAGCCCACAAGATTTGACAGAATATGCAACTAAAGTTGCAGCCCACAAGCATTGACAGAATATGCGACTAAAGTAGCAGGCTTCCTGAAGTACCATTACAGTTATTGAGCTAGGCAGGACACCACCTCTTTATCTCAGGGCTAAGCTAGAGACCAGAGTAAATACCTGCTTCAGACTATAGGTAGCACTTTCTTTTACATCCGTCAATTCATTTGGTTCTTTTCCAAATGCAGCCACAATCTCGTGTTGGACCTTATGAACCATGGCCAGCCCTGACCAAGCAACAGGAACTTGAATTATTGCAGAATCTCCATCCCTCACAATTGAAGCCATCTCATTTCCAGCCCACAAAAGTTGATCGCTAGGATCCTGAGACCTCTCTACATCCTTCATCCGGTGGAGTGCAACTGCATATCGAGTCGCCATGCAACCAGGATCCAATTTTACTGACTAGAATATGAACAGCCAGAAGTCATTCTCATAAAAAGGAAATAAAAAGCTGCATGATAAATAGTACACAAGTCATGCACGGACAACAAGCATGAATTTGATTAGAATATATAGAGATTCATCAAAGAAACCAATGGACAACCTCAAACAGAGGCCATAAGCACCTTCTCCAAGCACTTGCTGGAATTTCGATGGTCACCAATCGTATAATATGCATCTGCCAGATTGATCCAGATATGTGATGCTTTAGGATCTGATTTCAAAGCTGTTAGCAAACACTCCTTTGCCAGATTGACAGCAGTAAGCTGATCTACTAAAGCACCTACACCAGCATTTGCCCCAGCACCTGCAAAGTTTAGATAAAATTATTCAACATCATATAACATACCAAAGGATAGCAGAAGTTAACTCATATGCACCAGAAACTGTAGATCCTGCTTCAATTCTTAATAGTCTAATATACATGCATCTCCAAAATCCAATCGAGTGTTTAAAACATACCTGGAACAACAGCACCATATTTGCAGAGAAGAAGGGCTGCATAGTTCATTAAAGCAGCAGGATGATTTTGATCTTTCAGGATTAATTCTTGAAAGCATTTTGCTGATTGCTCCATCTTTCCACTGGAATAATATTAGTTGTTAGTCCATGATCCTTGTCCAGGAAAAATGTCAAAAGAAAAGGACATGAAAGAAAATTCAATCCGGCAAAATAGAAACTAAGAACCAAAGTTGTGCTAATAAACCATACTTCCTAGCACCAATAGATTTTGCTAAAGCATGCCACTAATAGCTATGAACAATAAACTTCTGATAACAGGCAAAAACAAGTATATGATCCACCTCACCTTTGCAGGTAAGCAATCCCCAGATTCCCGAGGCAATCGTAATTGTTGGGCGCAACAGCCAACAAAGAAGATAAAACTGAGATAGCACTCTACGGACAAATCAATTCAAAAGGTAAACTAATTGTCAGTTCAGTAAAGAAAACAGTGAAAGGAAATGATTAGCAGGAATATATTTACCTGCACACGATTTGTTTTAAGGAGAAGCAAGCCAAGGGTGTTCCAAACAGTAGCGTGCCTGGTATCAGCTCGCATCGACTCCCTCAACTTGGAAATAATTTCCTCAAGTTCATCATGTTCAAGCTCTTTATCTGAGTTGTCATCCCCCAAACTCTCCAACAGAATACACTGCACATTTGGACGACCACCTTCAAGTCAGCCAGCCCAAAGTTCTTAACCTCCACCTAACAATAAGTACAAGGTGACTTCACCTGTGCATGATGAATCTGAACTAATGAGAGCAGCTCCGGCCGCTCGATCTCGATCTCAGGACGCAATAAGATCTCTGCTGCTTTTTCATATGCAGAGACTGCCTAGGAATTTTAGAAGAGACATGAATACATCAATAAACACAAATCATCAAGACGAAATTAGATAAGTGATGCAAGGAGGGTACCTTCTGAGGTTGGCCCAACCTCTGATACATCAGGCCAAGTATGAAATGAGCATGGGCATTCTTGGGCATCTTCCTAGCAACGTGAACCAAACCCTAGGAGCAAGCACCGAGTTAAGCACAGAGGACATTAAGAAAAAGGGAAAGAATCGATTGTAAATTAATTCTCCAACTCCATACAACACTGCACACCACATCCATTTTATGTTGGCCAAGAGGTCACTATCAAGAACAAGGATGTTTAGCAAATAACGCTGCCTCGTCAAAATGTAAGTAATAGCTCTTTAATACCCATTGGAGCCACATATTTCAGTTGCAACCAGCGCCAAAATCAACATCATGAGATAAAAATGGCTATAAAAACTGAAGATGACTCACGGTTTTTAGACTGCTAACTTTTTCTTCTCGAGACGAAGGAGTCCCCTGACAAGGCTGATCAACATCACCGTCACCTCCACAATCAAGAGAGCACTCCACCTTACTGATCTTCGAACGGCATTTCCCCAACTTGTTTAGCTTTCTACAGTCACCTTCTACACCATCTACATCTTTAGAGATTAATGTACTCTTCTCTTGGCTGCTTTCATCGTTGTTCAACCTAAATTATACACGATTCATACCCAGTGAGCAATTTAAAAAAAAGAAGGCAACCCCTCATACGGCAAAGGCACAATATGACAACTTACGCCGATGATGCTAGAATCTCAGCAAATTAAATCTACAGTGCTTTCTTGCACAGGAACTCGAGAGATCGAGATCAAAAAATTCGCACATTCACTCCTACTAGATAGAGACAAGAAGCTACAAATTCATTTCTACATCTACCTTTCTATACGAATTTTTCCCAGGAAGAAAATTGTTTGCCATGGCCCTCAAACTACGGAGGGAGCTAGAATTGGTTCTCCAAACATCCGATTCTTGCAGCTATTACACAAATTTGTCCAGTAAGGTCGTCTCAAATTACCCTTCCGGCTACCAATTACCTAATACTGCCCCTTACCACCTTCGAATTCTCACAACTACCGGTCTCGGAACTTTGAATTGAAGAACCCACAAGCGCTGTTGACCTAACTGAACACTGTACTTATCGTAACAAGGGATAAATCGTCCGTCAAATTAAAGAGCAAGCTCAGCTCCTCGGCAACACGGCGGGGCAAGTCACGAGCCTATTCCATTTCAAGCCCATCAAACTCGAATCATCATCCCTCCTCATGTAAAGCTTGCACGAAGCGAGGGGGGCGTACCTGGAGTTGAAAGGAGACGGGGCGGCGGGGACGGGGAGGGGCTCGTCGCCGTCGGACATGGGAGGGTCGACGTTGAGGTCGGCCAGCACGACGACCCTCGCCGGCTGGTGGTGCTGCGGCGGCGGCGCCGCCATCGCATCGTCCGCGTAGAGGCCCGCCGTTCCGGGCTCGGATTTCACCACGGGCACGGCGTGCGTGGCCCTCGACATCGTTCGTGCTTCCGCGCACTCTCTGTCTCTCTCTTCGCTCCTCCCCAGTCGTCGACGGAGGAGGAGACGGGTTTTCGCGTGGATTGCTGGCGATGACTGACTGGTCAGCTCGTCAGACATCAATGCCTTAGGGCACGAACTTGGGCTTGGCCCAGAAATATTAATGGGCCCAAACATTTGGGCCTTCAGGATTGGTTCTAATTTGACTGTGAAGAGAAGAAGGATGAGACGGTTTGCCTTTGTTTTGCCAAAAAAACGAATGATTTGGAATCCGTTTTCCTTAAAATTAATAAATTTCTCATTGACCAATCACTTCGACGATACAAGATATCATTTTTAAGGAAATGTACTCAAAATTATTCATTTCTTGCTAGACAAATGGACTCGAGATCAGCAAGAAGAAACAGTGGACATCGATGTCGAGACATTCATTTTCAAATTCTTGGAGGGAAGGATAATTGCAAGACCGATAGTTCTATAAGCAAGCAATGGCCTCCATGTAAAGAGAGGTCGCTCATCTCCATTGCATACAAAGAGCAGGCAGAGTCCAGGAGTTCCTTATTCACTGACATTTTCAGAAAGTTGCTCAGTGAAATTAACTGACGTGTTATGACTCGATCCAAAACTACCAAACTAGGGAAGAAACTATAAAAAACCCCAAATTATATTCATTGTGACACATTTATCCCGAACTTTTTTTGTGACACCAAAAACCCCAAACTTTTGTCCGTATGACATATTTACCCTCCGTTAGGGTTTTGTGAAAAAACACCGTTAAAAATCCTATGTGGCCGCTGACGTGGACGACGAAAGGTGAACGGCGCTGACGTGGCGTCCATGTGGTGTTTAAGAAGCAAAGCAACGTCGTTTTACATCTGACGTGGCTGAAGAAATAAAAATAAAAAGGACATCATCTCTCTCTCTCTCTCTCTCTCTCTCTCTCTCTCTCTCTCAAAACTTCTTCCACCATGTTCAAGAGGTCTTTGAAGCTCCACGGTCTTCACCTACACGAACGAGCCCTTTCTTTGTGATCAGTCTCTCTCACTTACTCCACCGTTGCTCCTTTGTTGCCCCCTCCACCCCTTGAATTGAAAAACACATTTGCCCCAAATTCTAGGGTTTGTTCATGCTATCTCTCTCTGGAAATCTCAGTCCATGCTTGCGATTAGTTGTCAAATGGAGAAGCCCAATTTAGTCTTCTCCGTTGAAGCTTCCTGAGGCACGAGATGGGCAACGAGATTCCTCGCTTCTCTTTGATCGTTCATCTCCTTCGTGCAACTCCGGGAAAGCGTAAAAAGGAAGAAGAAACCATGAGTCCCCAACTACATTGACGCCCTCATCGATCGGTTTCCTCTTTTTCGAGACTGTAAGAGTTATCATCTTCCCATATTTTCTCCGCACTCCTCTTTCTCAATTAAGCTAAGTTACGCCTGCTTTGTTTGGTTTAAGTAGCCCTCTGTGATTTCTCTCTGCATATAAAGGCATTTGTACCTTCAAATCTAGTGGGTCTTTCTTTACATGCTTAATTTTTCACTTTTAGAGGTTGTTCAAGATTTGCGACATTTCTTAGCGTAATCTCTTGGTTTTATTTGCTTAGTGAATACACAATCATTTCGGTTAATTAGCTTTTTAACAGCAATTACTAAGCTGTAATTCAGTAGGGAAATCAAATCTATCTTTAATAATTACTTGTTGTGTCTCGAGTGAGAGCATATCCGATACCAAAACCATCCCCGCTGTCACGCCCCGAACCAATCACGAGCGATACTAGTCGATTGACCATGAATGGAACGAACTCGTGAAGCATAAAATATTGTTAGAACGTCCCGTTGATTTTTAAATATGAAATGCATGCGAAAGCAATTCAACGAGACAAACCAAGCATTTAAGACAAATGGTGCACGTTGTATTAACAAGAGGGATTCATGCTTATTTTACATGCCTTAACGTGGGCTTTAGTTAACACGATATTTTTCACATACCTATTTCAAAGGCACTTCCAAAAAACAAACATGCCATATACACAACAAAATTTTAGCTTGGGTCCTTAGCTCCGCTACATTTTATCGTACACTTGCTCCTCCCGCTCCTCGTCCGGCTGGTCGTCACGCTCAACCCCCTGCTTGCCCCGAAAACAACCCGTCCGATTTTACAAATGGTCCGTTGAACCCGCGGAGGGGCCCAGCCCATTCACCGTTCGCAACGCGGTACCAGGCCACATACGGGTGAGCAACCAGCTCGTCGCGGCCTTCGTCGACCATCACATAAGTTGTGATGCGCGGTAAGCACGACTCTCCCGGGCGTCAATCACGGTGAGGAGTTCGGCTCGCATTTCGACGGGGTTTCCGAAACGGGTTGGAGGGGACGCCATATCACGGACCTGAAAAGAGGAAAAACAACGGAAGTGAGTTGGGGAGACTTAGCAAGTAAAATTTTACTAACAGGCGATGACATATCAATCGTCATTATACGAAACATTCTTACCGTACCGGCCTCTATGGCCGATCAAACAACAACGGGCATAGAAAGCATCAAACAAGAATTCCGAACATGGCTAAGTCACGGTTTACCTCGTGGGTCACGTCTCGATTTTTAATTCGTGTTAGATAACATGCAAAAACACGAAACAAGGCAAACTTATTATAAAGAACACAACTTCGGAACACCAAGAACCGTGAACGGGGAAAGCTCGTGATATAACGTATTTCAACGTCATTTCCCGGTAATAAAATCTCACTTACTCTAATAAAACAAGAACTAAAGGGTAGAGAATGGACGGAAAAGCAACGTCCTCGAATCTCGGACAACTCACGGTCCCGGCTTTTCTTTTCTCTCTTTCTTTCTCTATTTCGGTACTCTCTCTCTCTCTATTTCTTTGTCGGTTTGTGTGTGTGAGAAAAGTATGCCAAATTCTCTCTAATGGCTTCTATTTATAGAGGGGTAAAGGCTAGGGTTTTGATGATGTAAGCGCGCGTGTCACTAGAGAGTGTGAGGTAAGCGCGCGTGTCAAATAGGAGAATGAAGTAAGCGCACGTGTCACTTGAAGAATGAAGTAAGCGCGCGTGTCACTCCATCATTAATAATCTAAGTCAAAAGTCATAAAGAAGGTGGCCATTATTTCCTCCTCTCTCTCTCCTCAAGCTTGCCGTGACCTCTCTCTCTCTCTCTCTCTCCCCTCCTTGCCGTGGCTTCCTTCTCCATTCTTGGTCAACACTTGATGGCCAAGACTCAATAAATGGCTTCATAAATACTAAGGATAAGAAGGAAGACTTTCTTGGCCAACATTAATGAATGTCATAATGATGTGGATAAGGTTTTGACTCGGTCAAACTTTCTAGGGCTTTCTCAATTTGGCTGATTTTTTTATTCCGAATTGCTCGGATCGAACGGGTCTCACGAAAATACGCATTTAATGCCCAAAATTAACCCCGCATCAAAATAATCCTCAAACTTTTCCCCGAGGGTTTTCTCACAAAATAATTCCAATAATACCCTCTCAAGATGGAATTTAATGTAAAAAGGCCCTAACAAATGCTTAAGCATGGCCCTACAACAACCTAAGCCAAAATAACCCAAATTGGCCTTCTCGGGTGGACTAGGCACACGGCCGGGCCATCGGGCAAATTTGCCGGTCAGACTGGGTCAGTGGCCGGGCTGCACGGGCGCATGGTCGTGCCGAAAGGGCAACGTGCCGAGCAGCTCGTCAGGCCGCACGGGTGACGTGCCTGGTACTTGGTCGGCCGCATGGGCACCGTGCCGGGTTGTACAGGCGAGAGGTCGGTTCTCGGCCAATCACGCATATCGGACCGAGAATGGCACGACACACGACTCATGGCCATCTTTCTTGGACACAGGACAAGATCGAAATCGGATCTTACAAGTATAACTCGTGGCACGAGGGTCAGGCACAATGGCCAGCACACGACCGGGCACGTGGCCGATCCGTGGCCTGGCTGACGGGCACAATGGCCGGTCATGACCGGGCACATGGCCTTGGCCGCCGCGACCGGCAATTTTGCCCGGGCAGCGACTAAGCCATTAGGCACATGGCCTGGTACACGTCTCGTCCATGGCCTTCCCGACTTGGCACAATGATCCGTGGCCGATTCGTGATCGGGCCACGTTCGAGTATCAACGATCTAGAGTCGACCCTCGGTTGTCATGTAGTCTCGTGGAAATCCGGTACCTCGGAATTAACTCGTGGTCACCCGGGACTAATGCATGGCCGTGCAGTATTACCCGCGACCGACACATGCCGATACCGGACTGATTCACGATTATTCCGGACCGCTCTACTAACGGCCCTTATGGTCGAAGGGTCATCTCATGGTCGTATTACCCTAATCATTTGCATAGTCAGGGTCATCCACTGTCGATCCCTAGGCCAACTCATGAACAATCTTTCGATCGAACCACAACCAACTTTCAGTACACTCGTTCTGATCATGCTGTCCATTCCAATACCGACCCTCAACTCAACTTACCTGCTAATCCACTTATTGCCAGCCATCGGCTTCCTAGGCCTGAAAACGGGGATGTCACAATTCTCCCCCTCTAATAAAAATTTCGTCCTCGAAATTTAAACACATACCTGGTTCATCGAATAAGTGCGGATACTGCCACTTCATGATTTCCTCACATTCCCAGGTAGTTTCCTCTACGCCCTGGTGTCACTATAGGACCTTTACTACGGGAACAGTTTTATTTCTCAATACTTGCTCTTTATGATCCACGATCCGCACCGGCTCCTCAACATAGGACGAGACGTGTATAACGTATTTCAACGTCATGGGTGAAACGCGACACACCCATCATGGGTGAAACTTTAAGAAACACGTGGTCGCCCGTGTAGCCTGACGAGCAACTGGCACGTTGCTCGTTCGGCCGGACCACGTGCCCGGCCATGTGCCCGTGCAGCCCGGCCACCGACCCGATCTGACCGGCAAATTTGCCCAATGGCCCGGTTGTGTGCCTAGTACACCCAAGAAGGCCAATTTGGGTTATTTTAGCTTGGTTTGTTGTAGGGCCATGTTTGGACATTTGATAGGGCCTTTTTACATTAAATTCCATCTTGAGAGGGTATTATTGGAATTATTTTGTGAGAAAACTCTCGGGGAAAAGTTCGAGGATTATTTTGATGCGGGATTAATTTTGGGCGTTAAATGTGTATTTTCGCGAGACCCATTCGATCCGAGCAATTCGGGATAAAAATCAGCCAAATTGAGAAAGCCCTAGAAAGTTTGACCGAGTCAAAACCTTATCCACATCATTATGACATTCATTAATGTTGGCCAAAAAAGTCTTCCTTCTTATCCTTAGTATTTATGAAGCCATTTATTGAGTCTTGGCTATCAAGTGTTGACCAAGAATGGAGAAGGAAGCCACGGCCAGCTTAGGAGGGAGAGAGAGACCACGGCCAATGAGTGAGGAGAGAGAAAGGAAGAAAATTTGGCCATTTTCATCATTATCCTCATTTACTCCTTGGACTTCTTTTCAACAACCATTATGAAACCATTAATGGTGGAATGATGCGCACGCTTACTTCATTCTTCAAGTGACACGCGCACTTACTTCATTCTTCCATTTGACACGCGCACTTACCTCACACTCTTTAGTGACACGCGCGCTTACATCATCAAAACCCTAGCCTTTACCCCTCTATAAATAGAAGCCATTAGAGAGAAATTGGCACACTTTTCCCACACACACAAACCGACAAAGAAAATAGAGAGAGAGAGAGAGTGCCGAGATAAAGAGAGAGTACCGAAATAGAGAAAGAAAGAGAGAAAACCCGAGAGAGAGAAAAGAAATGCCGGGACCGTGAGTTGTTCGAGATCCGAAGACGTTGCTTTTTCCGTCCATTCTCTACCCTTTAGTTCTTGTTTTATTAGAGTAAGTGAGATTTTACTACTGGGAAATGACGTTGAAATACGTTATATCACGAGCTTTCCCCGTTCACGGTTCTTGGTGTTCCAAAGTTGTGTTCTCTATAACAAGTTTGCCTTGTTTCGTGTTTTTGCATGTTATCTAACACGAATTAAATATCGAGGCGCAACCCATGAGGTAAACCGTGACTTAGCCATGCTCGGAATTCTTGTTTTATGCTTTCTATGCCCGTTGTTATTTGATCAGCCACGGAGGCCGGTACGGTAAGAATGTTTCGTATAATGACGATTGATATATCGCATGTTAGTAAAATTTTACTTGCTGAGTCTCCCCGACTCACTCCCATTGTTTTTCCTCTTTTCAGGTCCGTGATATGGCGTCCCTTCCAACCCGCTTCGGAAACCCCATCGAAATGCGAGCCGAACTCCTCACCGTGATCGACGACGCCCGGGAGAGTCGTGCTTACCGTCGCATCACAACTTATGTGATGGTCGACAAAGGCCGCAACGAGCTAGTTGCTCACCCGTACGTGGCCTGGTACCGCGCCGCGAACGGTGAATGGGTTGGGCCCCTCCGCGGGTTCAACAGACGATTTGCAGGATCGGACGGGTTGTTTCCGGGGCAAGCAGGGGGTTGAGCGTGATGACCAGCCGGATGAGGAGCGGGAGGAGTGAAAGTACGATAAAACGTAGTGGAGCTAAGAACCCAAGCTAAAATTTTGTTGTATATATGGCTTGTTTGTTTTTCGGAAGTGCCATTGAAATAGGCATGTGAAAAATATCGTGTTAACTTAAGCCCGCGTTAGAGCATGTAAAATAAGCACGAATCCCTCTTGTTAATACAACGTGTACCGTTTGTCTTAAATGCTTGGTTTGTCTCGTTGAATTGCTTCCGTATGCATTTCATATTTAAAAATCAGCGGGACGTTCTAACAATATTTTATGCTTCACAAGTTCGTTCCATTCATGGTCGATCGACTAGTATCACTCGTGATTGGTTCGGAGCGTGACAGCGGAGATGGTTTTGGTATCAGAGCAGGTTTTCCCTTCAGTAGGTGCGGTTCGTGACGACTTGTAATTGGACGATCCGATGAGGGCGGGGAGTAACGCTGAGGCCTTAAGACCTGATCATTGTACGGCTTCTAACCGAGGTGGCGCCGGGGCGGGTAACCTGATCATTGTGCGGCCTCTTGGAAGAAGTGGCACCGGTGTACGAAAATATACCACCTAATCATTGAGCGGCTTCTGAAAGGAAGTGGCGCCGGGGTGAAGGGCCTGATCTTTGAGCGACTCCTGACAGGCTTCTAGGGCGGCTAAAGAACAGGAAATTCTGAACTGTGCACCGAAAAGTGGAAAACGATTCTGAAAACCAAGCGGTAATAAAAGCCTGGAGTGATAAGGTGCGCTGAAGTGAGGTAGTTAGCCAGGAAACACCCCATGCATGTGATTGTGTGACTGTGCACCTGATTGATTGGTAAGTAGACCTTTGATTGCTGAGTTTTGATTGCTGACATGTTCTTGCATTGTAGAAAAGCCTTAGTCGGTTACCAGAGACAGTATGAGTGCTCCGAACCCGACCTTGACCTCAAAAGGAAAGTCTAAGCAAGATCCCCGAATAGACGGAATTCTGCAAGCTCTTGCGACCGTAGGAGAATTGCTGGGGCAGCAAGTACAACAAGCACAACAACGACTGCCCATTGCTGAGAATGCAGTGGCGGCAAACGAAAATGGGAATGGTGACTGAACAATGCATTGATTAGTCGAACAATTCTTGAAGCTGAGACCCCCGAAGTTTGCTGGAACTGGAGATCCCGAAGAGGCGGAATCCTGGATCGATGAGCTACAAAAAGCATTTGAACTGTTGCGATGTTTTGAGGAAGATAAAGTCACCTTAGCGGCCTATCAAATGCAAGGGAACGCTAGCTACTGGTGGAAGGCGACTAAAGAAACCGTATTCCCAGAAAATGTTGTGATGAATTGGAATGCTTTCGTTGAAGCATTCAACGGAAAGTACTTCTCCGAGTGTGCTTGTGATCGTAAAATGAAAGAATTTTTGCAACTCCGGCAGGGAAATATGACGGTGGACCAATATGAAGCAAGGTTCGCCCAGTTATCAAGGTATGCCCCCAGACTTATTGAAAACCCCATCGACAAGGCAAAACGATTTCGTGATGGTCTCAAATCTGACATCCGGAGTCAATTAGTGCCACTAAACTTAAAGGATTATAATGAATTATATGAACGAGCTCAAATGATTGAGAAGGATTTACTGGAGAGGATCCCTTCGACGCGACCCTATTATTCTACTCCCCGAATGGATCAACGTTCGGGCAAGAGGCCAGTAATAAGGGGGAAACGTCCTTTTGTTTCCAACAAGAAGGGGAATTTCCAGCAGCCAGCTAATGTTTCTAGAAATACTTATTCTGTTTGTGGGCGATAGCATGGCAATGCCTAGTGCCCCGTTCATACGGGAGCATGCTTCGTGTGTGGCCAACAGGGTCACCTAGTTAGGGATTGTCCACAACAGTGACAGAATATGCCTTTACAGCAAAGACAGGCGACAGCATCAACTGGAGTCCAACCTCGTGCTAACAACGGTGATCGTCCTCCGGCTCAAGGACAAATATATGCACTTACTCAAGAAGATGCTGAGAACTCCGACGCAGTGATCACAGGTACGGTTTTCCTCAATAACTGTGCTGCATATGCGTTAATTGATACTGGAGCTACACATTCATTCGTATCTAGCCAATTTGTGCATTTGGCCAAACTTGAGATGACACCGTTAGAAAATGCACTTAGTGTTTCTACTCCGATGAAAAATAAAGTACAAACTACCCTGAGATGTTATGGGTGTAAAATAATTCTAGGCGGACTTGTGGATGCTATAAATCTAGCGGTATTGGCCCTGTATGAATTTGACGTTATCATTGGGATGGATTGGCTTAGTCAACAACGAGCTAAGATAGATTGTTATAGCAAGGTGATTCAATTTCATCCTCCCGATCGCCCCTGCTATACGTTTGTGGGAAATGGAGGAGGGCCTTCTATTCCTTTGATTTCTGCTTTAGAAGCAACCCGACTACTGCAAAAAGGTTGCCAAGGATTTCTGGCAACAGTAGAAAATACAGTAAAGAAAGACGAACTAAAGTTAGAAAATATCCTGGTAGTGCAAGAATTTTCGGATGTTTTTCCAAAGGAATTACTAGGTTTACCTCCAGAACGTGAGATCAAATTTGCTATTGAAGTAGCACCTAGAACCGAGCCTATTTCAAAAGCTCCGTACAGGATGTCCTTAACCGAGCTGAAAGAATTGAAGGTGCAAATGTAAGAATTACTGGACAAGGGTTTCATCCGTCCAAGTGCATCTCCCTGGGGTGCGCCAATATTATTCGTGAAGAAGAAAGACGGTTCGTTACGACTATGTATTGACTATCGGCAACTTAATAGGGTTACTATCAAAAACAAGTACCAACTGTCGAGAATCGATAATTTATTCGATCAACTCCAAGGAGCATCGGTGTTTTTCAAGATCGACCTAAGGTCGGGATATCATCAATTAAGAATCAAGAAGGAGGATATTCCAAAGATGGCATTTCGAACCCGATATAGCCATTATGAATTCACTGTTATGCCATTCGGTTTGACGAAAGCTCCAGCAGCCTTTATGGACATGATGAATCGAGTATTCAAGCCATACTTGGATCATTTCGTCATAGTTTTTATCGACGACATTCTGATATACTCAAGAATTCGGTTGAACATGAACAACATCTAAGACTTGTGCTTCAGACGCTCAGGGAACATTCACTCTATGCAAAATTCAGCAAATGCGAGTTCTGATTATCTTGCGTGGTATTTCTTGGCCACGTGATTTCAAGAGATGGCATATCCGTGGATCCATTCAAAATTGAAGCTGTAGTTAATTGGCCAAGACCAACGACTGTCACCGAAGTTCGAAGTTTCTTGGGCTTAGCAGGATATTACAGAAGATTCGTGGAAAGATTCTCTAGCATCGCTATCCCCTTAACACGACTGCTCAAGAAAGAGACAAAGTTCGAATGGAACGACAAGTGCGAACGAAGCTTTCAAGAATTGAAGCAAAGGCTGACGACTGCTCCTATTTTGATTATACCTAAAGGACCAGGAGGATTCGAAATATATAGCGACGCCTCTCACAAGGGACTAGGCTGTGTATTGATGCAGGATGGCAAGGTGGTGGCCTATGCCTTGAGACAATTGAGACCATATGAATTGAATTATCCAACTCATGATCTGGAACTTACTACAATAGTATTTGCCTTGAAAATTTGGCAGCATTACTTATATGGGGAGCAATTCGTTATTTATACGGATCATCAGAGTTTGAAATATTTATTTTCCCAGAAGGAGTTAAATATGAGGCAACGACACTGGATGAAACTTCTCAAAGACTATGACTACGAGATATTATACCATCCTGGCAAAGCAAACAAAGTGGCCGACGCTCTTAGTCGAAAATCGGCCATCGCTCATTTGATGGTTAAAGAATGGACTCTACTTGAAGAAGCTCGAGATTTAGACTTCAAACTGAAAGTTGGATGTCAATAAAATTTATTAGCTGCTCTCAGAATCGAGCCGGACATCATTGTAAAAATTAAGGCGCTACAACAAACAAATCCGAATATCCAGAAGGTCCGAAAGGAAGTAGCAGTAAAGAAGAAATCCGATTTCCATGATACGGACGACGGAATCTTGAAGTTTAATGGACGTCTATGCGTGCCGAAGGATGAACAACTCAAGGAAGAGATCTTGACAGAAGCTCACAAGAGCCGTTACAGTATTCATCCAGGCAGTACTAAAATGTACCAGAATTTGCGACAACATTTCTGGTGGAACGACATGAAGACGGACATAGCCAAACATGCGGCTAAATGCTTGACGTGTCAACAAATTAAGGCTCAACATTGCAAGCCTGGTGAATTATTACAACCATTGGAAATTCCTGAATGGAAATGGGAGCACATTACAATGGATTTCATAATGGGATTGCCGAGAAGTCAGCGAGAAAATGATTCGATATGGGTGATCGTTGATCGACTGACAAAATCAGCTCATTTTCTTCCAGTGAGAAAGGATCTTCCATTGGAAGACCATGTCGAATTATATGTTCGACATATTGTGCGACTACACGAAGTCCCAGTAACGATCACATCGGATCGAGATCCAAAGTTTACCGCAAGTTTTTGGCGGAGTCTCCAAACTGCTATGAGAACCAAGCTACAATACAGTACAGCTTATCATCCGCAAACGGATGGCCAAACAGAAAGAACGATCCAGACCCTTGAGGATATGTTGCGAGCTTGCGTCGTGGATTTCAAGGGAAGTTGGGATGAGCATTTACCTCTCATTGAATTTGCATACAATAACAGTTATCAGCAAAGTATCGGGATGACACCATTCGAGGCATTATACGGTCGAGCTTGCAGAACTCCAGTTTGTTGGGATGAGGTCGGAGAGAAGAAGGTCATGGGTCCAGAGCTAGTGCAACTCACCAATGAGGTCGTGCAAGTGATTAGGGATAAGTTGATAACTGCCCAAATTCGACAGAAAAGTTATGCTGACAAACGTAGGAAGCCCCTAGAGTTTCAAGTAGGCGACCACATATTTCTTAAAGTTTCACCCATGAGCGGTGTGTCGCGTTTTGGAAAGAAAGGTAAATTAAGCCCCAGGTACATAGAACCTTTTGAAATTCTAGAAAGAATAGGAAATTTGGCTTATCAGTTGGCGCTGCCACCGAAACTTGCTCAGGTGCATAACATGTTCCATGTATCCATGTTGAGAAAGTATGAACCCGATCCGGCACATGTACTGAATTTCGACGAGGTTGAATTAGACAGCAGAGTGTCCTATGTTGAGGAGCCGGTGTGGATCGTGGATCGTAAAGAGCAAGTATTGAGAAATAAAATTGTTCCCGTAGTAAAGGTCCTATGGCGACACCAGGGCGTAGAGGAAGCTACTTGGGAAGGTAAGGAAATCATGAAGCGGCAGTATCCGCACTTATTCGAGGAACCAGGTATGTATTTAAATTTCGAGGACGAAATTTTTATTAGAGGGGGAGAATTGTGACATCCCTGATTTCGGGCCTAGAAAGCCGAGGGCTGGCAATAAGTGGATTAGCAGGTCAGTCGAGTTGAGGGTCGGTATTGGAATGGACAGCATGATCAGAACGAGTGTACTGAGGGTTAGTCGTGGTTCGATCGAAAGATTGTCCATGAGTTGGCCTAGGGATCGACAGTGGAATGACTTAACTACGCAAATGATTAAGGTAATACGACCATGGGATGACCCTTCGACCATAAGGGCCGTTAGTGGAGCGGTCTGGGATAACCGTGAATCAGTCCGGTGTCGGCATGTGTCGATCGCAGGTGATACTGCACGGCCACGCATTAGTCCCGGGTGACCACGAGTTAATTCCGGGGTACCAAATTTCCACGAGGCTACATGACAATCGAGGGTCGACCCTGGATCGTTGATACTCGAACGTGGCCCGGTCACGAATCGACCACGGATCGTTGTGCCAAGTCGGGAAGGCCATGGACGAAATATGTACCAAGCCATGTGCCTAATGGCTTAGTCGCGGCCTGGGCAAAATTGCCGATCGCAGCCCGGCCACGTGCCCGGTGGTGTGCCGGCCATTGTGCCTGACCCTCGTGCCACGAGTTGTACCCGTAAGATCCGGTTTCGATCTTGTCTTGTGTCCAAAAAAGATGGCCATGAGTCGTGTGTTGTGCCATTCTCGGTCCGATATGCGTGATTGGCCGAGAATCGACCTCTCGCCCGTACAATCCGGCACGATGCCCATGCGGCCGACCAAGTACCAGGCACGTCACCCGTGCGGCATGACGAGCCGCTCGGCACGTTGCCCTTTTGGCCCGGCCACAGGCCCAGCCATGTGCCCGTGCAACCCGGCCACTCGCCCGGCCACTGACCCGGTCTGATCGGCAAATTTGCCCGATGGCCCGGCCGTGTGCCTAGTCCACCCGAGAAGGCCAATTTGGGTTATTTTAGCTTGGTTTATTGTAGGGCCATCTTTGGGCATTTGTTAGGGCCTTTTTACATTAAATTCCATCTTGAGAGGGTATTATTGAAATTATTTTGTGAGAAAACCCTCGGGGAAAAGTTCGAAGATTATTTTGATGCGGGGTTAATTTTGGGCATTAAATGCGTATTTTCGCGAGACCCGTTCGATCCGAGCAATTCGAGATAAAAATCTGCCAAATTGAGAAAGCCCTAGAAAGTTTGACCAAGTCAAATCCTTATCCACATCATTATGACATTCATTAATGTTGGCCAAGAAAGTCTTCCTTCTTATCCTTAGTATTTATGAAGTCATTTATTGAGTCTTGGCCATCAAGTGTTGACCAAGAATGGAGAAAGAAGCCACGACAAGCTTGAAGAGAGAGAGAAGAGGAAATAATGGTCACCTTGATTATGACTTTTGACTTAGATCATTAATAGTAGAGTGACGCGCGCGCTTACTTCATTCATCAAATGACACGCGTGCTTACTTCATTCTTCAAATGACACGCGCACTTACTTCATTCTTCATATGACACGCGCGCTTACCTCACACTCTCTAGTGACACGCGCGCTTACATCATCAAAACCCTAGCCTTTACCCCTCTATAAAAAGAAGCCATTAGAGAGAATTTGGCACACTTTTCCCACACACACAAACCGACAAAGAAATAGAGAGAGAGAGAGTGCCGAGATAGAGAGAGAGAGTACCGAAATAGAGAAAGAAAGAGAGAAAACCCGAGAAAGAGAAAAGAAAAGCTGGGACCGTGAGTTGTCCAAGATCCGAGGATGTTGCTTTTTCCGTCCATTCTCTACCCTTTAGTTCTTATTTTATTAGGGTAAGTGAGATTTTACTACTGGGAAATGACGTTGAAATACGTTATATCACGAGCTTTCCCCGTTCACGGTTCTTGGTGTTTCGAAGTTGTGTTCTCTATAACAAGTTTGCCTTGTTTCGTGTTTTTGCATGTTATCTAACACGAATTAAAAATCGAGGCGCGACCCATGAGGTAAACCGTGACTTAGCCATGCTCGGAATTCTTGTTTTATGCTTTCTATGCCCGTTGTTATTTGATCGGCAACGGAGGCCGATACGGTAAGAATGTTTCGTATAATGACAAATGATATGTCATCGCCTATTAGTAAAATTTTACTTGCTGAGTCTCCCCGACTCACTCCCGTTGTTTTTCCTCTTTTCAGGTCCGTGATATGGCGTCCCTTCCAACCCGCTTCGGAAACCCCATCGAAATGCAAGCCGAACTCCTCACCGTGATCGACGACGCCCGGGAGAGTCGTGCTTACCGTCGCATCACAACTTATGTGATGGTCGACGAAGGCTGCGACGAGCTGGTTGCTCACCCGTACGTGGCCCGGTACCGCGCCGCGAACGGTGAATGGGTTGGGCCCCTCCGCGGGTTCAACGGACCATTTGCAGGATCGGACGGGTTGTTTCCGGGGCAAGCAGGGGGTTGAGCGTGACGACCAGCCGGACAAGGAGCAGGAGGAGCGAGAGTACGATAAAACGTAGCCGAGCTAAGGACACAAGCCAAAATTTTGTTGTGTATATGGCTTGTTTGTTTTTCGGAAGTGCCTTTGAAATAGGCATGTGAAAAATATCGTGTTAACTTAAGCCCGCGTTAGGGCATGTAAAATAAGCACGAATCCTTGTTGTTAATAGAACGTGCACCGTTTGTCTTAAATGCTCGGTTTGTCTCGTTGAATTGCTTCCGCATGCATTTCATATTTAAAAATCAACGGGACGTTCTAACAATATTTTATGCTTCACGAGTTCGTTCCATTCATGGTCGATCGACTAGTATCGCTCGTGATGATTGGTCGATCGACTATGAATGGAACGAACTCGTGAAGCATAAAATATTGTTAGAACGTCCCGTTGATTTTTAAATATGAAATGCATGCGGAAGCAATTCAACGAGACAAACCGAGCATTTAAGACAAACGGTGCACGTTCTATTAACAACAAGGATTCGTGCTTATTTTACATGCCCTAACGCGGGCTTAAGTTAACACGATATTTTTCACATGCCTATTTCAAAGGCACTTCCGAAAAACAAACAAGCCATATACAAAACAAAATTTTGGCTTGTGTCCTTAGCTCGGCTACATTTTATTGTACTCTCGCTCCTCCCGCTCCTTCTCCGGCTGGTCGTCACGCTCAACCCCCTGCTTGCCCCGGAAACAACCCGTCCGATCCTGCAAATGATCCGTTGAACCCGCGGAGGGGCCCTACCCATTCACCGTTCGCGGCGCGGTACCGGGCTACGTACGGGCGAGCAACCAGCTCGTCGCAGCCTTCGTCGACCATCACATAAGTTGTGATGCGACGGTAAGCACGACTCTCCCGGGCGTCGATCACGGTGAGGAATTCGGCTCGCATTTCGATGGGATTTTCGAAGCGGGTTAGAGGGGACGCCATATCACGAACCTGAAAAGAGGAAAAACAACGGGAGTGAGTCGGGGAGACACAGCAAGTAAAATTTTATTAACAAGCGATGACATATCAATCGTCATTATACAAAACATTCTTACCGTACCGACCTCCGTGGCCGATCAAACAACAACGGGCATAGAAAGCATAAAACAATAATTCCGAGCATGGCTAAGTCACGGTTTACCTCATAGGTCGCGTGTCACTTTTTTAATTCGTGTTAGATAACATGAAAAAACACGAAACAAGGCAAACTTGTTATAGAGAACACAACTTCGGAACACCAAGAACCGTGAACAGGGAAAGCTCATGATATAAGGTATTTCAACGTCATTTCCCAGTAGTAAAATCTCACTTACTCTAATAAAATAAGAACTAAAGGGTAGAGAATTGACGGAAAAAGCAACGTCCTTGGATCTCTGACAACTCACGGTCCCGGCTTTTCTTTTCTCTCTCTCGGGTTTTCTCTCTTTCTTTCTCTATTTCGGTACTCTCTCTCTATTTCGGCACTCTCTCTCTTTATTTCTTTGTCGGTTTGTGTGTGTGGGAAAAGTGTGTCAAATTCTCTCTAATGGCTTCTATTTATAGAGGGGTAAAGGCTAAGGTTTTGATGATATAAGCGCGCGTGTCACTAGAGAGTGCGAGGTAAGCGCGCGTGTCACAAGAGAGTGCGAGGTAAGCGCGCGTGTCACTAGAGAGTGTGAGGTAAGCGCGCGTGTCACATGACGAATGAAGTAAGCGCGCGTGTCATTTGAAGAATGAAGTAAGCGCGCGTGTCAAATGGGAGAATGAAGTAAGCGCACGTGTCACTTGAAGAATTAAGTAAGCGCGCATGTCTATCCACCATTAATGATCTAAGTCAAAAGTCATAAAGAAGGTGGCCATTATTTCTTCCTCTATCTCTCCTCAAGCTTGCCGTGACCTCTCTCTCTCTCTCTCCCCTCCTTGCCGTGGCTTCCTTCTCCATTCTTGGTCAACACTTGATGGCCAAGATTCAATAAATGGCTTCATAAATACTAAGGATAAGAAGGAAGACTTTCTTGGCCAACATTAATGAATGTCATAATGATGTGGATAAGGTTTTGACTCGGTCAAGCTTTCTAGGGCTTTCTCAATTTGGCTAATTTTTTTTATCCTGAATTGCTCGGATCGAACCGGTCTCGCGAAAATACGCATTTAACGCCCAAAATTAACCCCGCATCAAAATAATCTTCAAACTTTTCCCCGAGGATTTTCTCACAAAATAATTCCAATAATACCTTCTCAAGATGGAATTTAATGTAAAAAGGCCCTAACAAATGCCCAAACATGGCCCTACAACAACTCAAGCCAAAATAACCCAAATTGGCCTTCTCGAGTGGACTAGGCACACGGTCGGGCCATTGGGTAAATTTGCTGGTCAGATCGGCTCAGTGGCCGGACGAGTGGCCAGGCTGCACAGGCACATGGCCGGGCGAGTGGTCGGGTCGAACGGGCAACTTACCGAGCTGAACAGGCAACGTGCCGAGCTGAATGGGCAACGTGCCGAGCGGCTCGTCAGGCCGCACGGGCGACATGCCTGGTACTTGGTCGGCCGCATGGGCACCGTGCCGGGTCGTATGGGCGAGAGGTCGATTCTCGGCCAATTACGCATATCGAACCGAGAATGGCACGACACACGACTCATGGCCATCTTTCTTGGACGCAGGACAAGATCGAAATCGGATCTTACGGATACAACTCGTGGAATGAGAGTCAGGCACAATGGCCGGCACATGAACGGGCACGTGGCCGGTCCGTGGCCTAGCTGACGGGTACAGTGGCCGGTCATGTCCGGGCACAGTGGCCGGTCATGTCCGGGCACAGTGGCTGGTCATGACCGGGCACATGGCCTTGGCCGCCGCGACCGGCAATTTTGCCCGGGCCGCGACTAAGCCATTAGGCACATGGCCTGGTACATGTCTCGTCCATGGCCTTCTCGACTTGGCACAAAGATCCGTGGCCGATTTGTGACTGGGCCACGTTCGAGTATCAACGATCCAGGATCGACCCTTGATTGTCATATAGTATCGTGGAAATCCGACACCCCGGAATTAACTCGTGGTCACCCAGGACTAATGCATGGCCGTGCAGTATCACCCGCGAACTAATGCATAGCCGTGCAGTATCACCCGCGACCGACACATGCCGACACCGGACTGATTCACGGTTATCCCGGACCGCTCCACTAACAGCCCTTATGGTCATATTACCCTAATCATTTGCGTAGTCAAGGTCATTCCACTGTCGATCTCTAGGCCAACTCATGGATAATCTTTCGATCAAACCACGACCAACCCTCAATACACTCGTTCCGATCATGCTGTCCATTCCAATACCGACCCTCAACTCGACTTACCTGCTAATCCATTTATTGCCAACCCTCGGTTTCCTAGGCCCGAAATCGGGGATGTCACAATTCTCCCCCTCTAATAAAAATTTTGCCCTCAAAATTTAAACACATACCTAGTTCCTCGAATAAGTGCGGATACTGCCGCTTCATGATTTCCTCACCTTCCCAGGTAACTTCCTCTACGCCCTGGTGTCGCCATAGGACCTTTACTACGGGAACAGTTTTATTTCTCAGTAATTTCTCTTTACGATCCACGATCCGCACCGGCTCCTCAACATAGGACACTCTGCTGTCCAATTCGACCTCGTCGAAATTCAGCACATGTACCGGATCGGGTTCATACTTCCTCAACATGGATACATAGAACACGTCATGCACCTCAGCAAGTTTCGGTGGTAGCGCCAACCGATAAGCCAAATTTCCTATTCTTTCTAGAATTTCAAAAGGTCCTACGTACCTGGGACTTAATTTACCTTTCTTCCCAAAATGCGACACACCCCTCATGGGTGAAACTTTAAGAAACACGCGGTCGCCTACCTGAATCTCTTGGGGCTTCCTACGTTTATCAGCATAACTTTTCTGTCGCCTTTGAGAAATTCTCAACTTATCCCTAACCACTTGCACGACCTCATTGGTGAGTTGCACTAGCTCTGGACCCGTGACCTTCTTCTCTCCGACCTCATCCCAACAAACTGGAGTTCTGCAAGCTCGACCGTATAATGCCTCGAATGGTGTCATCCCGATACTTTGCTGATAAATGTTATTGTATGCAAATTCAATGAGAGGTAAATGCTCATCCCAACTTCCCTTGAAATCCACGACGCAAGCTCGCAACATATCCTCAAGGGTCTGGATCGTTCTTTCTGTTTGGCCATCCGTTTGCGGATGATAAGCTGTATTGTATTGTAGCTTAGTTCTCATAGCAGTTTGGAGACTTCGCCAAAAACTTGCGGTAAACTTTGGATCTCGATCCGATGTGATCGTTACTGGGACTCCGTGTAGTCGCACAATATGTCGAACATATAATTCGGCATGGTTTTCCAATGGAAGATCCTTTCTCACTGGATTGACCAATGAATTTGAGCTTAAATTTGCAATCGTTAGAGACATTAGACATTGTGTTGAATTGGGTGTAGTGATTAAGTAAAGTGCATATACGTTTGACAATGCAAGCACATTGGGTCTTAAGCATGTTTTCTCAAGGAAAACTGCCATGTCGAGTTCATATTGCTTAACAACATGACATATGTTAAAGCATGTTTCCTTTTCTTTGCAGGGAAAATTGAGGAGTCTCTTGGCTTTAGTCTCTTGCATACAAAAAGATGGAACATCATAAAGGGGGAAGGACATCTACAGTTGATATTGAAATAGTAGATGACTTTGAGGATGAAATTTGGAGTGCAGCAAAGGGTGCTAACCGGGGTGAAGTTGATGTTGAAGTTGAGCCTGAAGTTGGATTAAGCGATGAAGTTGGGCCTGAACATGTGGTTAGGGCTGAGGCGGGCCTTGATTATGGGGGAACTAGCCAGAGTGGAGATAGTGAGAGTGATGATGGCCTTTATTTTGAGAGTGATGATAGTGACGGTGATGATATTGAGATTGATTTTTTTATCATGGATGTGCAATGAACATATCCTATCTAGAGATGAAGAAGGGATGCATGAGGTGGGGATGGTAAGGGAGGCGACATTTTCTATTGATGTGGAACAAGAAGACATGAATGAGGATGAAAATGATGAGGACCTCGAAGAACATGAAGATCTCGGTCCTCCTAACTCTAGAGATGAGAAAGTATGTAACCAAACAAGAGCTTTGACTATTAGATATGACCCTAGCTGTGATCATAGAGAATTGCAATTTCAGATAGGTATGAGATTTGAATCTCATACTCAGTTTAAGAGGGCAATGCAGAAATATGCAATCACAAATGGCTACAACATTGGTTGGAAGAAAAGTGAATTTAAAAAGATGCATGTGAAGTGTGTGACCAGATGTATGGTCCCTTTATGGTAGTTCGTTGAATAAAGAGAAAACATTTGTTATCAAGACGGTTGGAAAAGAACATACTTGCCCTAGAAGCATGAGAAATAAAAGTGCATCTTACATTTGGCTTGCAGAAGAGTTCTTACCTAAGATAAGAGCAAATTTAAAATATACTGCAGTACAATTGCAGGCAGATGCAATGGAGATGTGGGAACTCACGCTCAACAGAAGAACCTGTTATAGAGCAATTGCCAGAGCTCTTAAGACTATTAGGGGTCCATTTGCCAAGCAATATAAGTTATTGACATCTTATAAAGCTCAATTAAAGCAATCTAGTATAAACAACACATTTCATCTTTTACTTGGGCACCCACAAAACATGTTCAAGAGATTTTATGTGGATTTCGAAGGGCTGAAAAAGGGTTGTCTAGAAGGTTGTAGGAAAGTAATTGGACTAGATGGTTGTTTTATTAAGACCGTAGTAAAGCAAATTTTGGTTTGTGTTGTTGGAAGAGATGGAAACAATCAGATGTTTCTAGTTGCATGGGCTGTTGTTGAAGGTGAGACACAAGATAGCTGGACTTGGTTCCTCAAGTTTCTATTTACAGACCTTTAAGTAGGCAGAGGTGATGGTTGGACCTTCATAAGTGATCAACAAAAGGTATAATGAGTGTCTAATTTAGTCAGTTCCTTTATAATAGTGGTTTAATTGTCTTACAGGGCTTTATTAATGCATTTCAATTATGTCTTGCAGGGCCTTATCAATGTAGTTTCTTCATTGGCTCCTTGTGCTGAACATAGGAATTGTTCAAGGCACATATATGCAAATTGGAAAAAACTATACAAGGGAGAAACATTTCGAAATTTCTTCTAGAAATCTGTGTATGCCATATACGAGGCTGAATTTAACATTGAAATTGAAGGAATGAAGGGGGAGTCTGTTGATACCTATGAAGTCTTCACGAGGCAAGGGCCAGAGCACTTCTGCAGGGCATTTATAAAGGCTGGGCAAAAATGTGATGCCATCGAGAACAACTTGAGTGAGACTTTCAATGCATATATTTGCAAGCAAAGAGAGATGCCAATTGTTGATATGTTAGAGGCGATAAGAACAGTTTTGATGGTGAGAATGTATGAGAAAAGCCAGTTGATGATGGGTTCCCGAGATGAATTATGTCCAAGAATTAGGGCAAAGGTAGAGGAAGCAAAGGTGAAGTCTAGGTATTGTGTTACCAAACCATGTATTGGGGAAAAGTTTGAAGTTGAAGTTAATGATGATCGATTTGAGGTAGATTTGAGAAGGAGGACATGTGCTTGTAGGCAATGGGATATCTCAGGAATACCTTGTAGCCATGCTATCTCATGCATCAATTTTATGAAATATGATGTTAATCCGTATGTCAATGATTGTTTCAAGAAGGATGCCTACGAAAGATGTTACCAATTTCCATTGCCAACGTTGAATTGGAAGAAAATGTGGCCACTGTCCACTGAAGAGCCAATATTGCCTCCGCCATTTAGGAAGCTTCCAAGGAGACCCAAGAAATAACACAATACACAAGGCTAAAATATTGAGAAAAGGACAAGAAAGACGAAAGCCATGGTTAATCCAAATACTAATCCAAATAAATTGGCAAAAGTTGGGATAATTATCTCATGCTCAAACTATCATGACTTGGGACACAACAAGAGAACATGCCCCAAGCCTCTTGCACCAACACAAATCAAACCTTCGGTAAGAAAAAAGGGAGACCAAGAAAACTTATATATGGCTCAAGCCTCCGGTACTAACATGGTCTCGTGACAATACTTACTGTAACTTACGTATGCTTTTCTATGCAGGGTAAAAAGGGGAGACCAAGAAAACATCTGAGACCAGCCATGGCGGAAGGGACATCTACTAGACAAGGAGATACCAGGATGCAAGAATTTGCAAGTCAGAACCACCATGACTCAATTGAACCTTTTGGACCATGTGGAACTCAAGAATCTGCAAGCCATGCCCCACATTGAAGTAGATGTGAATTCCATCCAATTGTTCATAGCTAAGAAGCTGTTGCTTGTTCCTTTTTGCTTGTAATACAAGTTCAACGCTAGTGTAGAATCTCAACTGCTTGTACTTTTTTGGTTGTAATTAAAAACAAAGAGTATAAGCATTTTGGTTGTAATCTAAGTTCCTTTTTGGTTGAGTTGCAAGAGTTCATTTTAGGTTGTAATCCAAGTTAAACACTAATTATGAATCACTATCCAATTATGGGTATGTTGATGTGATTAGATTAATGAAGTCGAGATTTTGATGGTGGCTGTAGATGATTGGTCTTGTGCACTTGTTCAGTTTAATTTCTTGTTGCAAATATTATGTAACTTACCATTTTACTTATATTATTATAACATGTACAAATATTGTCAAGTAAATCAATGATAACCACCCACACTAGCACTGAAGTGTCCATAAACTTTATAAACTCGGATATGCTAATACAATGGAATACAATCAAGTTATATTTGCTAATACAATTCGAAGTAGTTGGTAATATAATCCAACTTTAACAACAACATTGCACACATCACTCCTATCAATACAACTATGCATCTCAAATAAAGCTTTTCTCTTGCTTCGCACTTCCACTCTCACTTGTATATTGTTCTGTCACTTCCACTTCTCTTCATTACTAACAATAAAGAGTAACGGAAATGAGAAGCTGCAGGGCGTGAAGGAAATGGCCAACTTGATCAAGCCCTCTATATAGATCATAAGAGAGAAAGTTCCAAGTGAAAATTCTGATTAGATTAATGCCTTAAAATGTCTTAATGAGATGTACAACTCATTCCCATATTCAAGAGGATGATCTCAAGAACTAAATTATAGGGTAGGAGCTCTTTCCGCTGTTCCCGCAATCAGTGAGCAAGTTGTTTCCAAACGAGTCGCTGAGGTGCTTCGAAAGATTCTCGACAGGTCCCTCCTCGGTAACATATGCTTACAAGAAGAAATTGAGCATGGCAAACATGGTGAGGTAGCCGTTCTTTATCTTCTTCACCTTGAGGATGGCAGCCTGGTATGGGTCCTTAGCGAGACCATTGGGTCAAATGGACCACCTGGGTGGAGTTTTTCCTCCAAATCCTATCAAGAGAATAGAGAGGGAATTAATGGAAGAAAGAAATATGAGATGTTAAGGACCAACCGGTGTGTTCGTGCTGCTATTTTTGTAATCTAACCACAACAAATTCACAGCATAACATTGATAGATTTTTCATTCGCCTGAAAGCAAAAATTGATCTACTTTCTATATTTGAAAACTGAAAGCTTGTGATGGTTAATGGTGAAAATCATCTGAGAGCATGATCAAAGTTTTGTCAAATTGGAACAACACAAATAACAACAAAGCATTGGACACTGTGGCGAGGTATATGCACTTTACTTAATCACTGCACCCAATTCTACACAATGTCTAATGTCTCTAACGATTGTAAATTTAATCTCAAATTCACTGGTCAAGACTCAAGATTGCCAATTTAAGTCCTACTAGCTAGTTCAAGGCGTTGTCTTGCTGCCTGTGGCTAACCTTACAACAAATAGGACAACATTCAATTTTCGTGCACTTGCCAACGGACATGCTCTAACTTGAGACACAACAAGTAATTATCAAAGAGAGATTTGATTTCCCCACTGAATTACAGCTTAGTAATTGCTGTTAAAAAGCTAGTAAACCGAAATGATTGTGTATTCACTGAGCAAATAAAACCAAGAGATTACGCTAAGAAATGTCGCAAATCTCAAACAACCTCTAAAAGTGAAATATTAAGCATGTAAAGAAAGACCCACTAGATTTGAAGGTACAAATGCCTTTATATGCAGAGAGAAATCACAGAGAGTTACTTAAACCAAACAAAGCTGGCGTAACTTAGCTTAATTGAGAAAGAGGAGTGCGGAGAAAATATGGGAAGATGATAACTCTTACAGTCTCGAAAAAGAGGAAACGGATCGATGAGGGCATCAATGCAGTTGGGGACTCATGGTTTCCTCTTCCCTTTTACGCTTTCCCGGAGTTGCACGAAGGAGATGAACGATCAAAGAGAAGCGAGGAATCTCGTTGCCCATCTCGTGCCTTAGGAAGCTTCAACGGAGAAGACTAAATTGGGTTTCTCCATTTGACAACTAATCGCAAGCATGGATTGAGATTTCTAGAGAGAGATAGCATGAACAAACCTTAGAATTTGGGGCAAATGTGTTTTTCAATTCAAGGGGGTGGGGGGACAACAGAGGAGCAAGTGAGAGAGACTGATCACAAAGAAAGGGCTCGTTCGTGTAGGTGGAGACCGTGGAGCTTCAGAGACCTCTTGAACATGGCGGAAGAAGTTTTGAACGTGAAGCTACTGTGAGAAAGAGAGAGAGAGAGATGATGTCCTTTTTATTTTTATTTCTTCAGCCACGTCAGATGTAAAACGACGTTGCTTTGCTTCTTAAACACCACATGGATGCCACGTCATCGCCATTCGCATTACGTCGTCCACGTCAGCAGCCACGTAGTATTTTTAACGGTGTTTTTTCACAAAACCCTAACGGAAGGTAAATGTGTCATACGGGCAAAAGTTTGGGGTTTTTGGTATCACAAAAAAAAATTCGAGATAAATGTATCACAATAGGCATAATTTGGGGTTTTTTGGGGTTTTTTCCCACCAAACTATTGAAGATTATAGATCACGAATAAAAAGATACGTCATATCAGCTATGAATTTGCTTAAATATCGATATGAGAGTGAACAAACGCCGCAGCAACAAGCAAAACCAGGAATTTATACAGGAAACGGAAATGTTTGTCGAAATCTCTACCCTCTTACTCCGCTATTCACGGATAGTTTGAAGGTGTTCTCAGAGATATGTCCTAGAGCTTCCTCCTCGTTTGCAAAATTGCTACGTCTTCAATTTCGCCCCGAGAAACGGATTCGATTTAGACCATGTTGGGCCTCTGAGGCAACAGAAGATTATAGAACTTATCATGTAAAAAGAAGCTCTTGCCCTTGCTATCTACGGCTTTTTTCCAGCCACACCATCCACCATTCACAATCTTCTTGTGATCATCGCTCCCAGTGTAGTGAGGATCGAGTATGAGAAAAGCGCAGTCTCCGCTCGCTTCATTGTAGTCGACCCCCAGAAGAGTGTATGCGAGAACCCCACCACCTGTGGACACAAAGCAATACAAACTAATGACGAAGCAGTAGAGTGTTACATCGCATGCATCGCTCATGACCTGCTTTGAAACTCCCACACATTGCTGGTCATTATCTGCATTATCGGCCTGTGAAATACATTTTGGGTTCATCATTCCCCACATATTTTGCCAATATTAAAAGCTCAGATGAACCAGGGTCAACCTGACCATAACCATTAGCTCGCCTCATCCATTCTAACAATGTCTTGGTTACATGTTTTTCCCCTTAAAAGCACTGCGAATACAGCAAGATATTTTTCAAATAAATTATTCAACTGGATTATTTATTCCGTTCTATTATTAATCCATTTCTGCATTGAATAATCAACTTAAAAATTATATTGCAGAGATTTTTTTTTTTTTGGCCAAACAAGAGAAGGGAAATTGTATATTACTTTGAGTGCCAAATGAGCGAAATTACTTTTAAGGAAAAAAAGATTCTGATAGATGCATTTCACTAACCAATCATGATCGGTGTTCCTTGGGTCTCAAAATGCAAGGCTAGTTCTCGACACTTCTCAGGTAGCTCAGCTCCGGATCTCACGTTAATCACTTTGCAACTAACCTGCTCAGGATAATTACATCTTGTTTTATGTAAGGCATACTCCCAACCAAAGACACAACAAGAAGAGTTAATTAATACCGCACCCTTTCCCTTTTTCTTTTTCTCTTCCCCAAGGAGAAAAAAAATACTTTGTGTAACTTTCAATGAGTACGCTGTAAACTTACCGTTGAGCTTTGCAACCTTAAACAGACAGTAAGGAATTGATAGGGAAAGCATGTGAATCTCCACCTCCTTTATCTAAGTACTACTTAAAAATATTTGGCAGATGTATATACAAAAAGATCGTCATGTGGGGATACTTACACCGAGGAGCTTGTCTAAAACAAAGCTCAATTCGATGGCACCAATCCACTCACGAGAACCAACGAAAGCAGGCTCCTTATCTCCAATTTCCACGAGTGACTGCTGTATTTCCCTACATGACAAAGAAAATTGATCATTATATTGGCTGAAGCCAGAAATTTGTGACGATAAGGACAAGTAATTGAAACCCAAGGAGTCCATAAAATCATTTCTCCTCCGGTAATCTATAGAAGCTCATCTGATAGACATATTTGTACTCAGAATAAGAGTTCCCACAACAACTGCCTAACCCGCAGGAGAGGGAAAAGACAAAGGAGATTCAAGAAGAGCATCAAAAGCCAATATCGCATGACTAAGTTCAGAGTCTAAAAGCAGAGGACAAAAGAAAATCTCGCAATCATATCAACCAATTACAAAGAGACTGTGTCTAAGCTAGTGCACCGAAATCAAAACAAGGACCAAAACTGCTAAGATATCCATACCTGTGAGAAGGGACGTCAATGGATGTGTAGTATTGGAGTCTGAACCAAGAAATGATAGTTTGCAAGGAGCGGTAGGCACATCCCCAGCCCTATCATGAATGATGCGCATAAATTCATAAACTCGTGAGGAAAGAATAGAAAAGCGTCAAACTGGGGTGCCCATGTAGACATGGATGGATCTGAATCTTCATTTCATTAAGTTGGATTCACAAAAGTAAAAGAATGGAGCCAGGAACATAACCATTGAGCACTCCTCTCTTTTATTTTTGGAAACACAGAAACAGAAAAGCTAGACAAAGATGAACCAAAAGAACTATTTCAAAGTAACAGCATGGTTTTATGGAAAAAGGCAAAACAGAACCGCATAAATATAGAAATAGCATTACCGAGTCGTCGAAACCATCTTGAAGGTAATGATAGTACTCATATGAACCTTGAACAAGAGAGGTAACTCCACCAGAAACTATAAACAGAGAGAAAGATTCAGCATTTCATTTGGATAAAGACCCAAGAGAAACTAAGCAATAGAAAGAAAACTTAATCAACATCTCACCACCACTGCTTGGAATGCCAATATGCACATCTTTAAGCAAAGAAGGCCCTGATATACCAAATATTGTTGCCCCGCAGTTAAACACAATATTTTTATGTGTGAACAAAGATAATGCGGTGTAGTTTGAGCTAGAAGATAATTACCCGTTTGCCTTTCTTTGCTTTTTACACCATCAACTGTAAAGTATAGAGCATTTGAAATTCGTAGAAGTGGTCGATCAGTCGGTAATCCAAGTCTCATATGGAGAGATCTTCTTACTTCAACTGTCCAATACAAAATCTGGTTAGTTCTTGCAAAACCACCGCTGTCGCTGCTATATAACCATATTGGCAATTCCAAGCCATGCATGTGATGACACCACTGTCTGTGAAAGCATAACAAGACTAGTTCTTCATTCACCAAAACAAAAGTCACCTCTTTGATCAAATGAACTTAAAACTGTTAGAGTAAAAGCAGAACAAACTTTTTTGGTTGATCAAAAAGGATATTGGGCAATGAGACCCAAAACAGAGAAATATTCAACAACGGATTTTTGCATCGCAACAATACTTTCCACCTTTAAGTATCTTTCTTATTAGCGGAAAATAAAAAATTACCTTGGCTCATTTCAGTCTCTCCATAACTGAGATCATAAATAACTGTAATTGGGTGCAACATTCCCAGAGGATTGAAGTGATATGGATGTAACTGTAAGCATTAAGATCAAACGCTGAATAAATCGAAATGAATATGAAGAAACAAGCAAACAGGCTTCAGGTTTAATGTCCATTCTTAAACAATCGTCTCAGGAGCTGATAATTGAAGTGTATAGTTTTAGACCAATTAGCGCTTGCAAATATTTTCTTAAGTTATTTGCAAGGGATATGTGCTCAACTTAATATTGCCACTAATCAATGTACTGGACTATTTTAGCATTTCATTTTCATGGCATAGATGTCTTGAGATTTGCTGATACTGAAATTGACTCGTGTCTACGAGAAGCTTTTCTCAATTTCTTTTTGGCTAGAAGTTGTACATAGTAATTACAAGAATAATGCATTTCCACCCATAGGCGATATTAAATTTTCAGATCATAAAAGTACATTTGAGTGCACGTACAGGCTTCTATATGTTTTATGGTGTGCACGAGAGAGAGAGAGAGAGAGAGAGAGAGAGAGAGAGAGAGAGAGGTTTTACCTGGGGATGCTCCTTTAAAAGATTGGGTACATGTGCATTCTTCATTGCAGTTAGCTGGTCAACAACTCCTGGGATCAGTAATTTTGAAATTGCACTGACTAGGGGAAGATCTTTTGGAGCATAACAAAGCACATCCAACTTGAACTCAAGAACAGAAAGTCTCGTTTCCTCGAGCACTGAAAAGACAATATAAATCATCAACAAAACTCTGGCCCAAAAGAAAATCATTAACAAAAACTTGAGAACAGACATAACTGGAACTGCACATGTTATGAAAACAAGATCTGCAGTTAAGATTCTTGCTTACACAGAAATAAACTAGGAACTATACCTCAGAACCCATATCAGTCATGCCACATAAGTTACGGAACATTAATACCTGGAAAGTACACTGCAACAGGTGCAGCAGTTTCCCGAGACTTTCTCGATCCATTAAGCAGAAAAGTGACTTCAATAATGTCTGCATTCTAAGCACATAAACTTTTAGAAACCAACCAAAAAGACCTAGCAAAACTAACACGCTAAATACCTAGTAGAGATTACCTCAGCCGAGAATGTCTTTGTTCCAGGCTTACTTTCCAAGCAAAAATGTGAACCCGATAATGACTTTATATCTCTATCTTCTGCCACTTGACTAGAAAGCTTGACATTTGAGATATCTGCATCAACATCTAAGTCCCCAGCATGAAAGATGACTGGTTGAGGCACTTCTGCATTTGCTTTATTTAAAGTCTCCACCATAAATGTGACTTCTGGATCTTTAAATTTATCTGCGGCTGCCCCCACGGTCGACAGATACATCTCCACTGCATCTGAGAGACACAAAGAATCCCCAACTTGTAAGTGATCTGAATTCCGAAAATAAGTTACACAAAATGAGTAAAATGCAGAAAAGAGAAAGGACACCTCTAAAGTCCATCATCCTGTTCAAAGAGATATGGCCATTATATATACTTTGTAGCAGATGCAACATGAGAAGACTTGCCCAAGGACACACCATATCCTAAACATAAGAACATCAAAAAAATGTTCCCATTGCCACACTCACCTTTGAAGTTTATAGTATATATAAATATATCCTCGTCCGGCATCTTAAAGCACCAAACTTTTGTCAATATGCTCGTCCAATGATACATAGGTTAGCTTATCTAAAACCATCTTTTATGCCTTTCTCTTGCGTAGATCCTAGCCAAATCACCTCTATCCCATAGCTGCAGTCAGTTGTCACTATATTTGTGTACCGCAACTTCACAATTTTTTCAGAAAGGACCATCGGTGCCCAATAATGTACAAGTAAAGTAAGTTCAAATTAATGTTTATCAAGCGACTTTCTCCCAATAAGCATGAGTATACATGAACCCTTTAAACTTACTTTTTGAGCACTAAAAATGACAAGGTATCATTGCCGACATCATTGGAGCATAGATTTTGCATGTTCCCAAACTCCAGTCAACAGGGATAAAATGTGCATGCTTAAATCCCAAAAGTTCGTTTCTAAATTCCTCTGCGCTAACATCCTAACATCCTAACTTCCCTAGTAAGAATAAAGTAGTCACGAACATTAGCCGTAAATATTTACCAGCCTTTCACTTTTAGCACAACAAGAAGAAAACCAATACAAACTTCCAACCTCGGCCTGTCAATTATATAAGGTTCAGAAGTGTTTCGAAACCATTATCAGGGCACTCAACCTGAAGAATCGGCTCAAACTGCAACAATCGGCTATATCAATCTATAAAGGAAAGCAAAAACACATCAGCATGAGATGCTAATAAACTTACCAGATATCTTGTTCTCCGGAAAATAAAATGGCAACTTTATCGGTAACTTGCAGCGGAGGAGGCAACCTTTCTCCCAAACATACTCCTCAGGATCACTGGCGTATATAACAGACATGATAGGCTTGAGACTGTTCGAACTTTCACTTCTCGAGGAAAAGAAGCGAACATCGCCAGAATCAATATCACCAACAGCACCAATCGTCCAGTGCTTTTCCAACTGTCCTTCAAAACCATCCGCCACTAGAAACTTTTGCAACCTTCGAGCAGCATCGACAGCATGACCAGCCATTTGCTCCACGTTGCCATCTCTTTGAACAACCAGTGCTCCAATTACGCGGAACCCCTTCAAAAGCAACACTCGAAGATCTTCTGCTCCATCCAAAACAAGGTCAGGATTTGAATAAAAACCAAAACACAGCATGCCCGCACTTTAAATTGCCAAGAGAAATGCGACAGAGTCTAAGAGACCCAATTCCAGCTCTACCGCCGAAAATGTATTTAACTAAATATAACTACCCAGGACCAAGACTATGAATCGCTCTTTTTAGAATGCCTTCGGTTCTACACAGCTCTCATGATGGAAAATTCGAGCATGAACATAACGTCTTATTCAAAACTCGACTCGCCATTTCCCTTGTCGTCTAAATACCACAGTCATTCTGCACTCCAAAACATGCATTGAAATTTCTTATGCCATTCCTTTCTACTGATTCAAGACTCGACTCGCCAATTCCCTTGTCGTCTGAAAGCCAGAGTCATTATGAACTCCTAAAACATGCATTCACATTTCTTATGCCAGCCTTTTCTACTGATTCTATGCGAAAACGGACTCAACCACTCGTGCTGCAAACTGCTTCGTGATTATGACAAAGAAACAGGACGCGAGAATTACCCGATTCCTTGGCGTAATCCAGAGCGAGCACGTCTCCCGGCGGCGAGGAGTGGAGGCACCGGAAGGTCGAGAAGATGGCGACGGGATCGACGAAGAACGGGGATCCGATGAGCCACTGGAGGCACGGCTCGTCTCTTCGGAGAACGAGCTTCGGGCACAAGACTCTGATGCTGGGGATCTCCATCGGACGATCCGATTCCGATCACCGCCGACTTGCGTCTCCTGCGGAAGTGCGGACAAGAACATGAAATTCAACCGAAGTCGGAGAAATATAACGATTGACTGAAGCGGGCGACAGGACAGCGAGCGGGCTGTCTGGGCCTTCGTGCCTTTGTGGAAAGATCCTCAGAAGAAGAAGGAGAAGAAGAAGAATGGGCCTCGGAAGTGGCCCAAATTAATGTCGGCGTCACGTCTTCTGGGCTTCAAATGGGCCCAAATCGCTTTACAGACTGGGCCTGATCTTTTGGGCCTTCCGTGGTCCCCTACAGAACTGAAATGACGAGATGGGCCCGGGTGGCCCGACCCGATCCTAATCGGACTGCTCCGACCCAGGCTTTTTTGACGATTCCGTTAAGCTATACTCTACCGAGGGTAGTCGGTAAATAACCGTTTACAACAAAAATAGTCGGGTCATCGACGTGAACAAGCAAGTGCTTACGACATGGGCGTAAGCAAATCACGTGAATAACGCGTGAGCATTGTGACACAAGTGACGTCATGTCCACGACCATGGAGACTAACGGTCAATGCAAATATTCATCCATGGTACATACGAATACCGAGTTACTATCTATATAGAGAGACGAATAGCAAAATGTTAGTATGGGCACCGGTCAAGACAGTACAAAATGGAGGAATGTGAAGGCCATAGATAGAAACCTCTCAAAGAATGCAACTATCGGGAGCCGTCGGAAGGCGGTTATGGCTAGATCTTTATAAATACCACCAGACATCCACCAAGAACCTCAGCATAAATCAAACAAATTTACTATTTTTTAGTACTTTTACTTTTTTGCACTGCAATTTATTTTCAAAGCTATAACATTTTGATTTGCGTCGTCAATTAAATTCGGTGTGTAATCTCCATCTCGGTGTCATGTCATCATCGATTAAATTCCGGCACAATGTCTTTATTTATATTCTCAGGCTACATCATCGATTCAATTCTGGCATAAATTTGTTTACATTTAATTACGCTCTCGCTAGGGGTGTCAATGGGCCGGGTCGGGTCGGGCTTTCTTGATACCCGACCCGACCCGAAACCTACAGGGTCATGCTCGACCCGTCCAGACCCATCTAAGACCCCGTTCACCGCAGACCCCAAGGCCCGGGTCGGGCCGGGCCGGGTTGGGTCGGGTTTTGGGTTTTTACGCTCAACAATAATCCCAAGCTAAAAGAGAACACCCCCTCCCCTCCCCAATCAGTTTCCAGCGCTGGTTTCTACGGCGACGGCGATACCTCAGCATCAAAGCCACGTCTGAAGCAGACAGGAAATCTGCATCCCTCCAAAACTCGGAACACGATCTCTGCAAAAAGGAGGAATCGAAAGAACCAGAAAAGCGTAGATCTTTGACCCAGAAAGAAACCGAGTTAGATCTACCCGTCCGCGAGACTAGATTACGTTAGGGGTGAAAGCAAAAACCCAGAAACACAGGTGTTCTGCCCGTAGCTTCTGGGGGTATTCACGTTTGGCATATGCCTGCTCTGACCGAGATCTTTGGAGATGATTCCGTACTACAATTCGGCGGAGGAACTTTAGGACACCCTTGGGGAAATGCACCGGGTGCCGTAGCTAATCGAGTAGCTCTGGAAGCATGCGTACAAGCTCGTAATGAGGGACGTGATCTTGCTCGTGAGGGTAATGAAATTATCCGTGAGGCTAGCAAATGGAGTCCTGAACTAGCTGCTGCTTGTGAAGTATGGAAGGAGATCAAATTTGAATTCGAAGCAATGGATACTTTGTAATCCAATAATTATCGTTCGTTCTCTTAAGTATTCAAATTTGAATTCGAAGCGCTGAAAAACTCTTTGCGGGGTGGGTGGGGGGGGGGGGGAGCAGTGTTGACAGTCAGCGTCGGTGCCAGAGAAGATGCAGGTGGGATGGCACTTCCTCTTCTTCGTCCTAACGTATCCAGCTTTCTCCTATTTCTGTTTTTGCCCCCTTCTTTTGCTTCAACTTTCCATTTCCACCCCCCCTTCTCCTCCCACTGTTACAGAACAGTGCCGTTCTCGCATTTTGTCTGCACCATGTTGCCTCGGTAGGTACCCTCATCAATTCGTATAAACAAAGGCCTCTTTCAGCTTGTCCATGCTAATGCTCACGAATTTGTCAGACTCGAGACGAAATCGAGTGAACAAAAATGAATAATCCCTGCATCCTTCCCTCCGTTGCTGGGTCTCTTCTTTGACCCATTTCCCGATTGGGCTCCCTCGTGCTTCGCCGTCGTTAAGCAAAAGAACAAGAGAGGAAGCGCGACTCGTAATTGTCGAAAGGGGGAGGAGAGATTACACAAACCCGCGGGGATGCTCCATCTTCAAGGCGGCCTTGCGGCCACGGAGGCGCGACAGCGACGCACGAATTCGACAATGTCGGGCGACCGACCCACATAAATCGACCCCCCCGCCTGCGTCCATCGCCATGGAGCAAGAAGCGCAGATGCGGCGGCTTCACGAAGAAGAAACTTGAAGGAAAGCGAAAGGTGATGGAGGCGATCGATTTTCATCGCCGATCGGTGAAAAAACTAGGGTTTTTTCATCATGCTCTGCACGCACGCAGAGAAAGGGGAGAGAAAACGGGAGAGAGTATGAGAGAGAGAGAGATGGGTCGGCCCATAGTGTCAATGGGTCGGCCCAGATAACCCCAACCCTTTGATACCCCAAACTTTAGGGCCATATTCTAAGAAAATAAAGGCCCGACCCCAAAATACCCCAAATTTTAGGATCGGGCTGGGCCGGCGAGGGTCGGGCCGGGCCGGCGCGGGTCTGTTTGACACCCCTAGCTCTCGCGCCTGTATTTTTCAGGTTGTGTCACAAATTGAATCCCGGCACAAATTTCATTTAGAGATTCGAGATCATCTCTCCTTTTAGAGGAAAAAGAGGGTGTTGTGATTAGGTGATATTTTTGGTCGGCTTATGATTAAATTTTCATTCCCAAATTTAGTCCATGGGAATATTTTAACCAAACATATATAGTAAAAACAAAGGCCAAAATGTGAAAAAGAAAAAGTTATTCCACGGATTATAAATTAAGATTATTCATGCGAAAAATTGTGAAAGCAACAAGGACAGATAATAAAGTCAGGTGATCTTTCAAAGATAAGCAACCCCATACCAGGTCATCAATAGTTAAAAAGCTCCTCGCGAAAGTTGTCAAGACGTCATCAATGTCTAAATCAAGAATCAGACAGAATAATTGAGAATCGACATGCCTAACAGTTCTCTCGCCCCTGGCAACGTCAAGTTATCAACCCCTCGAGATGTTTGTCAGCCGGATCTCGTTAACAAGTGTTCTCGAGACATTCTCTAAATGTATTATTTAACCGCTACAAGGAAGACAATGCATTAGAAGTGACAAACTTTCTCCTTAATCGAGTGCTTAACAACTGTCCTCGAGACACCCGTTAATTAAAATTCTCGTGAACTTTGCCTTGGTCGTGAAATGATGGGCCTCTTGGCTGGACGAATCATGATTATGTTTGCATTGACTTCTTTGACACAAAAGTCACATCCCAATTGTGGCGGGCAAACAAAATCGAAATCATCACATCTATCCACCATCGATGCCACTGAGCCTGATCATTAAAAGCCATGCTGCCGCAAGGTACGATCATCGATGCTCATTTGGCTGTTTCCCCCTTTTTGTCTTGCGGGATAGGCATGATGTTGTTAAATAGCTCGATTCACACGACCCGAGTAAGTTTCTAGAATGAGAATTATTAACGACTTCTGAAATGCATTTATTTACAACGGATCGCTTGATGTAAAAGACTGTCAAATATCAAATGTTCAAATTGCACGTCATAATTTTTAGCTTTCATCAAATAAAATACTTATTACTTACCGCTGCAGGCTTTCTTAACATGAATAATGTATTTAATTGACATAATACTAAAAGAGTAGATGATTTAACATCGATTCCTAAAAATTCCAAATATGCCGTCTTTTCATTGGTCACCGGCCGGTCAAATTTTCATTGGTCGGCATACACGTGCGACTCGTGTGCCTGTTTCAACTGCCAAAATATCTTGATTGTAAAATTGTAAAGCAAACCCCCCCCCCAATTTCGTTTGTCGTGCGAAAGCAACGTAGCCACTCGACGGCTTTTCCATCCATCACGGGCCGATTCGCCCCCAATCCGTCCTTTGCTCGATTCGATTAAGCCCCTAATCCTCTCACCTTTCCAATAGCTCGGTGGGACAAAAGCGCCAAAAGAAAGTTGTTATTCTAAACGACCGAGATGTGCAATTCCGCCTCACCCAATTAGAAACTGTCGGTGGCATATCGAATCAAAAAGCCAGATCTAGCCATTAGGGATTGATCTTGGCTCTTACCAAAGCCACCCAAAAGAAAAAAAAAATTAAGAGAGAAAAATCAGGAGGAGCGAATAAAGGAGAATCCAAGACCCATCATTATTGGCTAATGAAAATCACGGGACGGGGGTCCTCCTCCCGACCTCGACGATACGTGATTACGACACCTGCATGTGCAGGGAGGGCAAAAGATGTCCCCCGAGTCCGCCACGTGGCGGGGCTTCCGGCCGCCACGTATCGAGCTGTCGATGGGGGTTGCCGCGTAGCTTTCGCTCGTCGCCGGCCGCGCGCGGCCCATTGGGCCCATCTAACGTGGCCTCGCTTTGTCCCCCCCCCCACACCCCCGGCCTGCTCGATGGCGGGGCCCGCCACGTGGCTCCTGTCCCGGGGTTGCTTCTCGCCAAAAGCCCGGATCCCGAATCGACGGCTCTCGTCCCCCTTCAAATCCGAAATCGACGGCCCCGATGGCCGCGTACGGCGAGAATCTCGGGTCCGTGATATAACAAGGGAACATGCGAAATTTAGGCCGATCTCCCCAAATCTCGTGTTTTTAAGATGTATTGATTGTAACTCTCTCGCGACCGACTTTTAATCGCTTTGCACCTGTGAATTTATAGCGGGAGTAGCCATTTACCATGCACATGTGTCGTTTCACAAAGATTGCTCGTTTGAAAAATCGATCATATGATGTTGGGTTCAAGCCTTTGACCCGGCTAGGGCGCGAGAATGTTTTGGTCCGACTTAGCCGAGACTATCATGAAAGCAAGAGGCGACAGAGATAACGAACAGGTCTTTGAATCTCATCGTCGATCGTCATTGGTTTTCGTGATCACAATACTACTCATGACTATCCACGCAAGACTCACGAATTCAATAAATTAGCAGATCTGTCAAGTGAGTGGGTCGGGTCGAAAAATGATCCAAACCAAATTGACAAATGTAACCCGTTTCGACCCATTTTCATGCAACATATACCGGATCCGATAAATATTGTTAAAATATTTCCATATTTAATCAAATTTCAAAAAATCCATATTCAAACTAAGATGAAAGAACGGAGCGAGAGAGCATGAGATTGAGCGAGGACGAAAGAGAGAAAGAGTCATAAATGTGGATTAGCTCTAGGTAAATTATGAACCTATTTAATACCTATGTTAAACCAATTTATGATCAATAGAGTTTGGTATAAACTCATTTATAACCTATTTGTTGAATATAATTAATCCATATAACAACTCAGCTCGTCATTTTTTTTGTCCAAACCCAACCCATCATTTACGACCTATTTTGACAGGTCTTTCTGTTACATATTCATTTCGATGCAATAGAAATTGAATTTTGTGAATTTGGCCTAAGATAAAAATAGAGAAAGAGAGAGAGAGAATAGCTAAGGAGAAATGCAGAAAAATAAATCAAGCACATGATCGTTCGGGCCCCACGACCACAAAAGAAGCGCCAATATAACTGGCGAGATGGCGTAGCTTTCAACGAACAACGGCCGAAGAGTCAACGAGATGACCGGATACTGCGGCCTCCATCAGGGGCCATGTGTCGGCTGTAGGCCGCGGACAGCTGGCGCCACGAGAGGCCGCCATCGTGCCATGTCAGCACGGTCTGCTTGTTTGCAAATGCCGGCGAGGTTTGCGGTCGCAAAAAGGGGAAAGGAAAAAAAAATGTAAATCAAAATGGACAAATTGTAGTGCTTTCAATACATTGTGGAAAATGGTGACACCACGGGCGGACCTACAGCTCAGATGGGAGTTTGATTTCGAGCGCAATTGCATGTGCGGCTGTCACGAGGATGTTGATATCCAATGCATTCATAACAATAAATATTTTTATTATTATTTCTGAGAAATACAAAGAGCACGAGAGCAAATGTTACAAGTATTGGGTAGAATCGAGTAACTATGTCGGTTCAACCCAAGAATCGGACTTATCTGGCTAGTTCAAGGTTAGTTCACAAGGGGACCGGTCCAGTTGCATGCCCCGAATCGACTAGTTCTACTAGGGAATCTAGAACTTGCAAGGCCGGCTTAAGGGTAGAACTTGCATCGAACTCTTTCTCTCTCTTTAAATAGAAAATATTTGTTGAAATTATATATGCTCGACACATGCATATTGTGTATGAAGAAAAAAAAAGAAAAAAAGAAGCCCCGGTCGGTTCTTGAGTTCACCTTGGACCCTCAAACTAGTTCGGTTTCATGGTCAATAGAGTCGATTCCCGGTTAGAAAAAAAAAAGTCAAGAACCAACCCTAGTAGGGTGAAACCTACCCATATTGAAACCGATTGCCCCAAGTGTCGGATACCGACACAAAACACGAGAAATAAGTACACATGAGTATATCTCCGTCACCCCTTTTGTTCTAGAACACATGCCAATCAAGATGATTGTCGGTAGAGTCAGTCATCGGACGATTCTCGTCCGGACTTCCGATACTAATGGGGCCAATAGAATTCTATAGCACCCATCAAATCGTTGCAAAATCGACTTACTTGTTTTTATTCAAACTCAAATGTCTCGAAAAAGAATCAATCCCCGTTGTTAAGATTATATGCGTAAACATAATGATATAGAGAATAAAAGTGAGGAAAAAAAATCTATATATATATAAGATTTATTACGGTTCACCCTTAATCTAGGGATACATTTAGAGCGGGACGCACATGCTTTCCTGTCGATGGAGAGTATGAATCACATCCCAACACCAGTCGACCCACGAACCGAATTGCATTGAACTCTTCCCCAGCAAATCACCTTCCTCATCACGCTTGCAATTCCTACTCTCTTTACACTGCCAATTCTCGTCGGCCCGTGACATGATTCGAGTCATATGCAACTATTCCCGGGCTACAACACAGGGCAACAATGGCAGAATTCCAAAGGGCCCATGTAATCTCTCCAATCTCGTCGGTGCATCATCCATAAAAAAACACAAATGGACTCGTCAGTACACATGCGATCACCATTCTCTTGAACTTATTCGCACAGGGGAATATGTTATTATCCGCAAGCGCAACTGAATGTGGTCGGCAATGTAGTCCTAAAGTTACACGATCGAAGGAATAACATTTTAGTACTCAGTGGTACCCGAATGCGACGTACGCATGGAGATGTCCCCACCTATAGCGTCCGATTTCTTGGTTAATGCCATGTCCTTAGTATTTGGCGATATAAGAAACAACACTAGGAATTTATTGCCCTGTTTTCAGATGGTTGTAAGAATGGAATGGTCAATTCTTTCTTCGAGTTTTGATGACACGTCGCGTAGCTCCATCCATTACTTGTCTAGGGAAGAAGAACGAGCAGGGTCCCCTTTGTGCCGCGAGGTCAAGATACCGTGCGTGTAATGTTGGGAGCGAGCGGTAAAAATCCGATAACTTCACGTGGGGATATTGCCAAGGTGAGAACCCACACCCGTCAAAATATTTAGTTCAATTCAGTTTAACTCAAAAACTCAAATTAAATGAAATACGGGCTAATTATGATTACTTATCAATTCTACGATGCGGGAGTTGATTTTTTTACATAATTCACGCATGTATCTCGACACGTAATACCGTTACAACGAACGCTCCACACAGGAAGAACGTATTAGGTGCTATTGCTGTCTCCGCATGTAGCCATACTATCAGTCTAGGGGTACTACACCTATTCAATCAAACAAAAATCAAAAGGCATGCTTGACTGACCCCGCAAATTAAATTTCTTGGCCACTTGCCCACTTTTCATCCAATCATTCTCTCTCCCACCCGCCAAAAAGACGCGACGGACCATTCCGGCTTTCCTCAGTACGGAGTGATACATGCAATTGCAGGACAAAAGAGACGAAGCAATTCTTGGCCGTGTCTTTGTCCAAACGCTAGGACAGCAGGGACGAGAGGAAGGAAACACACGAAACTTCAAATTATTCAAAATTCGAACATCCTACCTTAGCATGTCCTTAAAAGGGCTACACTCGAACCTCAGGACGCAAAATATTTAGAGGGTATTGCCAAGAGCTGGGGCAACAAAAACAAATTGGCCCAACATGGAGAGCTCGGACATATAGGCAAAGCCTACATTTTTCCAATTGTTTTCCTCCTGACTTCCGGAGCAATAAAGCATGGCGTAAAAGTAGTGGACGGTGACGATGGGTTAAACCTCGATCCGGGTCTGGTAACTAACGGCCCAACGGACGGACTAACCCGAACGGAATCCCCGTAATTCCAGAAATCACGAGGCGGGCGGTGGGCCCCGCCGGCGGCCCGCTTTTGCAGTTTAATCACGCCATGTTCGCCCACCCCCACCCCCCGGCGCTTTTCCCTCCCTCTTTATAAGGCCGCTCGCCCTCCATGCAATTTCCCTCACAAACACACGCACACACACTCTCTCTTTCTCTCTCCCTTGCTCTGTCTTCTTCTTCGTTCACGCAGAAGAGAAAGCAACAGAGCAAGAAGACAAGGGACGGAAATGGCGGTGGCGGTGGCAATGCCCGCGCTCTCTCTCCTCCTCGTCGCCTCTCTCCTCGCCCCCTGGCCCATCTCCTCCTCCCCTGTCCAGGACCCGGAGCTGGTAGTACAGGAAGTACACAAGTAAGCGTCCTCGTGTCGCGTGTGTGTGTCGTGTCGTGTGGCTTTGCGTTTCAGATCCCGAATGTGGCGAATCGCGGTATGTGACGGGGAGTGTTTGTGGCGCCTTCTTGTTGCAGGAGCATCGCCAATGCCACTAGGAATCGGAGGAGCCTGGGGTACCTCTCCTGCGGGACCGGGAACCCGATCGACGACTGCTGGCGGTGCGACCCCAACTGGGAGCAGAACCGCCAGCGCCTCGCCGACTGCGCCATCGGGTTCGGCAAGAACGCCGTCGGGGGCCGCGACGGCAAGATCTACGTGGTCACCGACTCGGGCGACGACGACCCCGTCAACCCCAAGCCCGGGACGCTCCGCCACGCGGTCATCCAGGACGAGCCGCTCTGGATCATCTTCCAGCGCGACATGACGATCCAGCTGAAGGAGGAGCTGATCATGAACTCCTTCAAGACCCTCGACGGCCGCGGCGCCAGCGTCCACATTGCCGGCGGGCCGTGCATCACCATCCAGTTCGTGACCAACATCATAGTTCACGGGCTCCACATCCACGACTGCAAGCAGGGAGGGAACGCCAACGTGCGGGACTCGCCGCGGCACTACGGGTGGCGGACGATCTCGGACGGCGACGGCGTGTCCATCTTCGGCGGGAGCCACATCTGGGTCGACCACTGCTCGCTGTCCAACTGCAACGACGGGCTCGTCGACGCCATCCACGGGTCCACCGCCATCACCATCTCCAACAATTACATGACTCACCACGACAAGGTCATGCTGCTCGGCCACAGCGACACCTACACCCAGGACAAGAACATGCAGGTCACCATTGCCTTCAACCACTTCGGCGAAGGCCTTGTCCAAAGAATGCCGAGGTATGTCCCGACCAGCAACTACCCATTTCACTTTTTTTTTCAATCTGCGCTGCGCTGCGCTGACACGACGATTTCTTCTTTTTTTCTTTTGGCACAATTGCAGATGCAGGCATGGCTATTTCCATGTGGTCAACAATGACTACACCCATTGGGAGATGTATGCCATCGGAGGGAGTGCAAACCCCACCATCAATAGCCAAGGCAACAGATTTGTTGCTCCAGAAGACAGATTCAGCAAAGAGGTAAGGAACTCTTCCCAAAGATTCACAAAAATGTTTCGGCCTTTTCAGTTTCCCGGTCCTTTTCTGGTGTCCCCCAACACGAGGAAACCTCTGCATTTTGCTCTGTTTCTGACAATGATGGGGTTTTGATTGAACTCATTGAAGGTAACCAAGCACGAGGATGCACCAGAGAGCGAGTGGAAGAACTGGAACTGGAGGTCTGAAGGAGACCTGCTGATGAACGGAGCTTTCTTCACTCCATCTGGTGCCGGAGCTTCTTCGAGCTACGCTAAAGCATCGAGCTTGGGCGCGAGACCATCCTCCTTGGTCGGCACCATCACTACCAATGCCGGTGCTCTCGGTTGCAGAAAAGGCTCTCGCTGCTGATACAGATCCATCATCATGATCAAGAACAGCCACCCATTATTTGCTACCACAAAAGAAAATTTGAAATGGGAATGCCCCTAAGTTTTAGCTTTCAAGAAAGAGCGGCATCTCCTGCCAGATTTAACTTTATCCTTTTCTTCTTTTTCTCCTTCTTTCTAGGTTCTTTCCTTCCTTTTCTGTTTGTAACTCGAGTCTGATGATTACAACCTCGGCATGTTACTCTCAGACCCCTACCAGGCTACCTGGTGATTCTTTAGCGAGAATCTTCATGGGGGCATAGAGAAGAACAGGCGCAGAAGTGTTGATTATACTAAAACTATATCTTGGATTAATATAATGCTAAAGTTTTGGTCTTCTGCTATTTAAATTTGGTTTCTTTTGTGCTTTCCTCGCACGCATGCACATCCCCATACCCGTAGAAGCTGAGCTCGGCCACGCCAAGATTAATTAATCAAACGAAACGACAAGAAATGGCAAAGAAAAACAGAGCAAGGACAATCGGAAACAGAGATTGCAATTGCAGACAGGGAGGCAAAACAAAAAAGAAAACAAACAAAGAAAGGCTTATTCTCTGTCTCTCTCTGATCCACTACGCAAAAGAAATTATGGAAAGCGAAAGGGGGAAGTCCAACTACCACTATAACTACGCATAACAACCGAATCTTCCACGAGCAACTAGCTCCACATAACACAACAGTTGCATTTGCATCGTGACTTTCTCTTCCAATTCTCAGCTAGTGGGGAAGAAAAGAAGGGAATCTCGAACAAAAAGCCAAAGCCTTTGGAGCCTAGCTGATCCCCAATCGCCATTGATAACATTCTCACGAGAAACGGACACAGATCAACAAGATTATCTTATAACACCCAGTTGCATTTGCATCGTCATTTCCTCTTCTGATTTTAGTCAGTGGGCAAGAAAAGAAGGGGAATCTCAAACCAAAGGCCATAGATTTCGTAATGTAGCTCATATAACCAAATCACCATGGTATCCTTCTTACAAGAACAGGCACAAACGAAACCATTAACATTTCGACCGTGCTCTGTTTCCCCATGTACTGTGCAAAACCTGCTCTTTTTCACAGGTTTTACACCGAGTGAAACTGAGTAGCCGGCCAGAAAATTACAAATTCAAGGAAAGTTCTCTCCCCTAGTTCGAGGTCTAGTAAAGTGGGCCCAGGATTTTGAAAATTCCACGGAAGAGGATGGTGGGGAGGAGATTTGGGTTGACGACAAAATCAGGAGGAGGCACATGGGGGGCTTTGAACTTTGATTGATCTTCTTCTTTTGATGGTAGACAGATTTCCCCGTGGTTGGTTCTCGGGGTTTTTTTCTTCTCGTCAGTCTGCCTGCCCCAGCTTCAATCTTTGACCATCGGGATTTGATCTTGCTGAGGTGGGAACACGAACCGGACTTGTTAAAAAAAGGTAAAGGAGAACACAAGAAAAGTGAAAGGAGGTATGTTCTTGACGAAAATTACATGTCGGAAAAATCAAGGTGCCCTCTTTTCCCGCCCTGCTTTCCTTGAGTGGTGCTAATGAAAAATAACTTGAAAAGGATGTTATATGTGGTAAATTGCATCTAGACCGTCTATTTTGTCGAGTTCGACATGAGACCTACACGGCATGCATCAAATGCGACCATCCAGATGTGGTTTAATATACGCAACAATCTTATTTAATACTTTCTTTAGTGTTGATCGAGTCTTTCTAGTTACTTAATGAATATATTTATCTTTCCTTTTTTCTGGGTAAAAACCATCGACTAATTATATTCATACCAAAAATCGCAATCTTTATAACGAGGCAAAAAGTGGGTAGTCTCCAAATACATCGCGTAAGGGCATAAAATTTGCCGTATTATAATATTGATGATGATATCTATTTCATACTACAATAAAAGCTTCGATTTTAATTACAAGTTTGCGGATATCAAGTTTCCACCACCACGAACAACATCGACATGCGAATGGAAATTCTAATGTACACTCAATTTTAAAGAGGGCCAGGGTGATTAGGTTAATAGACTTCCTTTCAAAAACTTATAGTTGGAACTCTTTCTATCATTAGAACAATTTCTCTCGATCTCTCTTTTTTCCGTGGGAAGCATATTGTGGACATTGCATGTCCATGATTGGGGCAAGTTTTCCCGGGTATCATCTCAAATGATTAAGCCCCCCTAAGCCAGTGCTTTAGGTTGCTGGCAAGCTTCTATTGGATTTCTCTTCACCTCACTCCTCCAATAATTCCTTCAAGTCCTTCCACAAGTGGTAGAGACCATCCATGTGCCGGGCGCGAGAAGAAAGCGTCATGAAAGAGACTCGTCAGCGCGCTTCCAGCAAGTCATTCAGTTTCCGCGCATGTTCAGCGTTCATGATCCTCAAGCAAGTCAGCTGTCTTGTTTTTGCCTTTTAACGATAAATCTTGAAAAGGTAAGACTAGGCCTCGATTACTGCCCCTTTGTTTCCTCCGTCACGGGGCCTCAACGCATTTGCGAGGGTTTGCTTCTCTGCACAAGACAAACCGCGAGGCACGAGACCAAACCAGAATGAAACACGACCTAGTGTGAACGAGAACACCAGACGTAGGAGCCAATGCGGAAAATCAGGTGATTAGATTACCATCGTGGTGGGAAACTGGTGGAGTGGTGCAATCAAATGATAAGGGTCGAATGTCGAAGTCGGGTCCACGCATGTGGAGGCGAGCATGCACATGCAGAGAGTGGGGGGCGGATTTAGGCCTATCTTGGGTGGAAGATCTGATGGCCAGGACTTGCGTGTTGACGATGCTGGCGATGATGGAGAAGAAAGAGGAGAGGACATAACCGAGAATGCAAGCTTTTTGATCACATGCGCGCACCCATTTGACCTAACCTTTATGAGTGAGTGAGTGAATATGATGCTGCTCACGAGACTTGAAATCACAGGAACAAACTTTTTGTCAGTGGCGTAGCAGAGATGAGAGGAGGGGAATTCTGTCAGTTCGGCAGCATTAAAGGCAGGCCTGCCCAAACCGCGCAACCAACGACCGTGCCTACGACGCTCGATGGCCGGTTTTTTGGTGTAAAGACTCAGGACCGAGAATGGGGGCGAATGGACCAGTGCAGTCGACTGCAGCAGCAACAGTCTCCCCGGAAATCAGGGCATGCCTGTCGCCATCATCTGTAGTACTAGGACTTGGGGGATGTATGTTTCCAAGACCGGTCGAGGTTTGACCTTGATCTTGGAACATATATGCCGAAATCCATTCTCAAATTTTTGAAACCTAAAATATATCATTTATTCTTAGAAACGTAAAATATATCCTATCGGAAATTTCAAAATCTATCCAGGCTTGATTTGTATTTTTTATTGAACGACTAAAGCGAATCACTACCTCTAATGATCACATTTGTAGCTACAATTTACTTATCACAACTCATATTTAGACACACGAAAAATATGAAAACATTAACAAAGTAAAAGTCTTGATCGCGAATATCACCATAATTAGAAATTCAGACTAGTAGTTCCAGATTATGCACTAATTATTAAATACCATGTGTTGACACCTAAATTTTGCCAAGTCATTTAAGATTTAAGTGCATAGAAAATTAGGGGTTTATTTTTAACTCCTAAGCAAAAATATTTTCATTAAATTATATGGTCCATAGTGTTAGTGGTCTGACCTAGGAATCAATCAAGGTTGATACTCTAATATTAGTTGCGGATTAGGTTGTGTCAGAAAATTGACATTCACTGTACTTAGGTAGTCATAATGTCTTGCTAGAGACCGCTTATGACTTGTGGCCCAAAGGGTTTTGAGCACACTGTTAATGTTTAGTGCACCTTCAGAGTCGCACACAAAAGCGAACTAAGTTAATATTTTACGTGCGCCGGAATTTACTTAAAATAAGAAGTAGATTTTAATTTATTCTCCTATTCAACTTATCTACGCGGTGGTGCGCGTTATGAGATAACGATTAAATGTACGATTGAAGGTAAACAGTTTGGTGAGCCCAAATCGCCTGGTCCACATCTTTTAATTCCGCTGAATAATGAGGCTGTATAAATAGATAGAGAATTGTTCTCTGTCTAGGATTTTTCGACAAAATATCGAAAATCAAAAGGCGTTGAAGAAAAGGAACTTCAAGATCTTTAGCTAGGATTTGGATCGTTGGAGACTTCTGTTTGTGTGTGTGTGTATACCGGTAGAAGCGCAACACTTGGGGTACTAATCCATACACAATCAATTGTCAATTTACGTTCGATTTGCAAAAGGTATGTATCGAACTTTTGTTTCGATTTCAATATATACATGGATCCTGTCTAGGGTTCTAGGGTTTCGATTTACAAATATATTCCGCTGCGTTTTAACAACCGTGGAACCATACGTCGAACCCTACACATAGATATTAGGCGCATTTGCATTAATAGAATTTAGTGAAACATATTTTCCTTTTAATTTATTTCATTTATTTTATTTTATTTTAAAAAATAAATAAATAAAAGGGGGCGAATTGGGGCCGTGTCAGCCCAGCTCCCCTTTTTTATTCTTTCTTCACATCTGGGCCCAGCTCGGCCAATCTCTTTTCTTCTTTTCCCCCAAGCCCAGCCTCTCTTCCTCTCTTCCTCTCTCCTCGCCGCGTGCGTTCTAACCAAGACAAAGAAGCAGAGCAGAGCAGTGAGGGCAGACTGATTAGTGGCCGCTTTGAGCTGGAAAGAAAGAAAAAGAGCTGGCTCCGTTGACGGACCCGGGACTGTTTTGGAGGGATGTCAAAGAGAAAGGTGGGGGAGTTTTTGAAAGGGAGAGTGAGCTCGAGAGAGGGGGAGGAGGAGGAGAGAATAGAGATCGGGGAGAGGGACCAAGAAAAAAGAAGAAGAAAAGGGAGAAGAGAAGAACAAAGGGGAAAGAGACGTGAAACCAAGTGAGAAAAACAAAAGGATGAAGCTAAAAGGGAGACCGGGAGCTAGAAGAGGTTTTTGAGAGGGGAGTGCTCCGGCCTCTGAGCTCAGGAGTGCCGATAAATCTCCTCCCTCTTCTCGGTGTGCTGACCCATCAATCCACGCCGGAAGTTAAGCCAGAAATCGAAAGCTTTAAATCTCGCGCAAGAGCACATGTTCAAATTTGCACATCACATGCTCGAATGAAACGTCTGAATGACTTTTTTATGTGAAACCAGTGCCTAGATCCCGGCTTTTGCGTTTTTTTTTTGTACTTGTATTGATTGAATCAACACTAACTCTTGCGTTTTTCCTACGTTCACGTTCGCGAATCGTCCGAGTCGGGTTTGCATATGCATACCTTCGCCGGAGACGTTTCACCTGCGCCTACGAAGCCTGCGGTTTGAGGTAGCCTTAGTCAGCCCATTCCTCCTCGTTTTAGTATGTGTATGCTTGTTTATTTGCCAATTTGTGGTATGAGTTCGGGAAGCGAGTTTTGGTCGCCGGCGGGGGAGGCGTGTTTTTGTTGTCGTCGAAGTGGTCTCTGGAGCGTCGGCCGGCGGTGACAACGTAAGGCCAACGTCGGTCGTCGGCACTAGCGGCCCAAGCCGACGGCTGACGGTGGGGGTCTCCCGGCGAGGTCTCGATGGAGGTAAAAAACGCAGAAAGGGAACTCTCGGTGAAGAACCAAAAGAAATAGAGGACGTGCATGGCAGAAGTGAATGGTAGAAGAGAAGAGGGGGAGGAAGAGTAATAAAAAATAGAGAGAAAAAGAAAAAGAAAAAGAAAAAGAAAGAAGGGGAAATAGAAAAAAAAAATCTAAAGGAAATGGAAAAAAGGGGGTCCCGGGCTAATCGGTAACCCGAGTCAGGCAGTCGGGCGGATTGGGTCAGGGGACCCGGTCCGGAAATTTTATTTTATTAATAAAAATATTAAAATATTCAAAAATTCCAAAAAAATTCGAAAATATTTTAAAAAATCCAAAAAAACATTAAAAAGTCTGAAAAACATTAAAAAAACTCATAAAAATTCAGAAAAATTTCAAAAAATCAAGAAAATTAGGAAGTGTACAGAAATCATTTTTGGGCTTAATTTCACTAGACATTAGTGTTTTTCTCATTCTAGACTTAGTTTAAAACTTGCAAAAATTGAGAAAACCTTTGAAAATTTTCCAAAAAATCGGACAAGCCATGAGGGCTGTACTTTAGGGCTTTTGATTACCTTTTCTTTTTTAGAGACGATGCTAGGTCGCTCATTATTTATTTTCTTTATGATTATCTGGTTGTGCACTTTTAATATATTGGTTGTTGTTTTCTATTTCTAGAACGGTTAAGTGGAATCTTAGCTTTTTTCAATAGGCTGCCAAGTACGTTATTTTGCAAACATTCAAGTTTAGATATCGAAGGGGCACTAGTTAGATCGCTAGTGTAATCAAGTCCCCGAATTTCAGAATCTCTGGTTTTCTTACATATCAAGACGACACTCCCGCATCTCGATAAGGGTTTCTAACTAACCCTTCATCATGGCTAGTGGTGACTCCAATGGACTGCATAGTTTAGATAATTATCGTCGCATAAGGTATAAGGCATGGGAGCACCTCGGTCCTTGGATTAATGAATCATTTGGTTCGTCTTTCAAACGAATCAATCGATGTTCGTATCTATCGATAAATACCTTTTGGCCTAAGCCCAATCGGGACAGGTAGGTCGCGACACCATGGAATGTCATTGGAACCGGTTCTTTGATTGTTAAAATCCGAAACCTACCCCGTGTGCCATGCAACCTGTAACCATGCTCATCCCTACTGGGAGTTGGTGGTTTGAAGAGGAGTGGGGCTTGTGGATGTGTCATTCGAATCAGGCCCATCTTGAATGACCCCTGGAGAAGAAAACGAATGGGCCGGTTTTGGGGATGTGGTTCGGTCATTCAAGTGTCGGGCTTGGACAATGGCCCGCACTTGCAATAAAAAAACTCAGGCCTGCCTTGATGTTCTTATGTCGTGCGTTTGTGTTGTGTGTTTGACTTTCTTGAATAGAGGCGCTTCAATTATTATTTATTGTCGGCATAATCATCCAAAATGAAGAGTTCACAAAGGGACCAGACATGTGCATTGCGCATGCACAAGTAATCATAGCAAAACTGAGCAAAAAGCAAAAGAAAAATAGTAAAAGTTCACCGTTTAATTTCAAAGTTTATTCGCGCCACGATATATATTAGATCACCGCGTTCAAAAACACCATGGAAAATTGACCACCTAACCGGTCAATAGTCACATGAGGTCATATAAGCCATGTTGATGGGGTCACAGATTTGATACGGAGTTTGTTGCCCGTGTCCACACCCTCGAGAATTGCTCGATGAAAAACCATTTTCGGGAAGTGTTTGGATAATCGAAAGCTCGTGCCCTCCCCAAAGCGGTCCCGACAATATCATACTTTATCGTTTCCCGTTGGACACGCCCTTCCCAAAGCGGCAACAAAATCTCTCGGAAAAAACATAAAAAGGGACTGCCACGTGTCAAGCATCGCTGGCATCACCATGATGTAAATGCATTTTCCTTGGGAGGGCGTGCGAGGGAGCGGATGAGATCGACTGACCGGTCAAAGATTCTCAGGCTTAGGGGCCCTGCCTCCAGCGTTTGCTGACGAGGCGCTTCGTGGCTTATCCGTCCACGTCAGACTCCTGCTCTTGATTAAATCGAATCGGGTGGGAGCAAAACGCCACGTAGGAACCACGTCGGTTCACGCGTCCGCTTCGTGGCTTATCCGTCCACTCCCTCTGTGCTTTCCACTTCGACCTTCGACGATACATACGCAAGTGCACCAAGGACGGCGTGACCCACAAACAAATCCCAGACATTCTTTCGCATGGAAAGGAAACGAAGCAGCCCCACCGTAACGTCGGCCAACTTCCCCGGCGACTCCCACGGCGTCGTCGGTAAGAGATCCTTCCTCAGGGAATTGCCCGAACCCGACGTCTTCATCGTCACCTCCGGCGGCCGGCGCATCCCTGCGCATACCGGAATTCTGGTCGGCTCTTCTTGTTCAACCTTGTTCTTTTGCCTGTTTTAGAGATCGGTTCTAGTCTGACTTGGGCGTTGATACTGTGACAAATGAAGGCATCGGTGTCGCCGGTACTGGAGAACCTCATATACAGGCCGACCAAGCGCCGGAGCTACGAGAAGATCGTTCCGATTCTCGGCGTTCCCTGCGACGCCGTCTCCGCTTTCGTCGAGTTCGTCTACTCCTCCAGGTTAGTCGTTTTGATCCCAGGAACGCCGGTTCATACGAGAATTCCAATTTTGGAAGAGAAAAGGAGGGAATTTATGTCCTGAGCTGAGGCGACTGTGGGTTCCGGTGGCCAATAGGTGCACGGAGGAGGAGATGGAGAAGTACGAGGTGCCTCTACTGGCGCTGGCCCACGCGTACTCGGTCCCCCAGCTGAAGCAGAGATGCGTCCAGAGCTTGCATCAACGGCTGACCGTCGACAACGTGGTGGACGTCCTCCAGCTGTCGAGGCTCTGCAACTCGCCGGCGCTCTACGTGCGGTGCTTGAAGCTCGTGTACCACCACTTGATGGCCGTCGAGCAAACCGAAGGCTGGAGGTTCCTGCAGCACCACGACCCCTGGCTCGAGCTCGACATCCTCCAGTTCATCGACGAATCGGAATCGGTACGCTAATCCGCCATCAATTATTACGTCGCAAATACATAGCGCTGAGAATGACTGAGAATTGGCGACTGAATCTGACTAAAATATGACAGAGGAAGAAGAGAGCGAAGCGGCGGAGAGAAGAGCAGAAGCTGTACCTGCAGCTGAGCGAGGCGATGGACTGCCTGGAGCACATCTGCACGGAAGGGTGCACGAGCGTGGGCCCGCACGACGTGGACCCGACCAAGGCGGGGGCGAGGAAGAAGGAGCCGTGCGGCAAGTTCGCCACCTGCCAGGGGCTGCAGATGCTGATCCGCCACTTCGCCGCGTGCGAGAAGAGGGTGAGCGGAGGGTGCCACGGGTGCAAGAGCATGTGGCGGCTCCTCCGGCTGCACTCCGCCATCTGCGACCAGCCCGGCTCCTGCAAGGTCCCCCTCTGCAGGTAAAAAGACCCCACGATTCGTCGAAAGCAGAGCAACGAATTTCCACCGTCGGAATTACTACTGATCGTCCGCGCCCTTTTGTCCGTGGCGTACAGGCAGCTCAAGTTGAGATCGCAGCAGGAGAAGAGGAGAGACGAGGCGCGGTGGCGGCTGCTGGCGAGGAAGGTGGTGACGGCCAAGGCCATGTCGTCCCTGTCGCAGGTGACGACGACGATGATGAGGAGGAGGCCCGAGGAGGAAGCCATCAAGGATATGTGCAGACCCAGTCGCGCTCGCGGAGCAAGAAGCTTCAAGCTCGGCAATGGCAAGTAGCTTGGACATGGCGGCCGGCAGATTTTCGCCTGGAATCTTTGATTTTTTTCTTGTATTGGGTAATCGTGTCGAGATTTGCCGTGTAAATGGGTAGGGGTAGGGGATTAGGGAGAAGTTCTACTTCTTGGTGTGCTGATTTCTCTTCGAGTTGTAGGAAATTGATTTGATTGATTTATTCATTTATTGACAGTGTCGGTTCTGGATCATGGGCCAGAAAATGGATAACCCTTGAAAAATGGGTCACAGGCTCTTTTATTTGGCATGGCCGGAAGAATATTGCAAATCCGTTCCCCCCCCCACCGCAAAATTCCGAAATTTAACTACCACTAAAGTTCGAAAAATAAAAATAAAAACAGCTACAACTAAAGCACTCAAACATATAATTCGGAAAGAAAATATAAATTTTCCAAGGAAGAAGCACATCGAGCAATCGTAATATAAACTTATAGCTATATCGCGTGCGATAATCCTTGTGTTCGCGTGATTTGATATTGTCATCTTACTCACGTGCATAAGTAAACGTTGTCACTTCAACCTTGAATGGTCTTCCTTTGTAAAATGGAAGATAGATTAGGGTTTTTTTAACTGATATTTAGGAAATAAAAAAAACGAAAAAACATCGGTCCAGTCCAGATGGCCTAGGTGGGCGGTCCTACATCTGGAACAAGGAATTAGACTGAAATTCATCGGTTCCAATTTTATGAAACCGAGAATTGGACTGGTGCCCCCAGGAACGGCCTAGAACCGACCTGTCCGGTCCGGACATTTTCTCGATTTGGGCATTTCCCAATCCGGGCAATTCCTTTTCCTCACTCTTAGTAGTTAACGCGTGGGGTGGGTCGAAAAGTTATCCTCCCAAGCAATAGAAAGCCTTCCAACAATACTATTATTTTATTCAATGACTATGAATTTCCCACTTTTCATATTTTAAAAAGAATTCCACCAAAAAATAAATACTTTGAAAAGAGTTCGACCAAAAAAAATACTTTAAAAAGGAAAAAACAAAACCCAATCAAATACTCTTCTAGACTTTCCATTAAGCATCTGGCCCGAATAAGTGATCTCATTCACTCGCTTGCATTTTCCCTGTTCCTTTAAAAGGAAACAAATCTATCCGTTTTTGACCTTTTCTCGACCGTCTCTACATGGAAGACCGAATCCAACCCGCCTAGCTCCTCACATTCCTCGTAGCCAATCCATTCTATGGTATGAAAATGACAACAGCGGTCCTAAATTTTGATTCAATATATAATATAATTCTCGAATTTTTAATTTATTCAATGTGATCCCTGAATTATAACTCAATGTACAACGTAATTCGTGAACTTTTAATTTATTTATTGTGATCCATAAACTTTTGGTATATATTGAAACTAGTCCCTAAACTGTCACTCCATTAATTTAAATTTTAAGATAATATTGAATATTTTCATACCGCTTAAGTATTAATTTGAATATATATAAAAAATTTAGAGATCATATTAAATAAATTAAAAATTTATAATTCATATTATATATTAAATTAAATTTCAAAAATAATATTAAATATGGTCATTATTCATTCTATAATATCCTTCTCTCCTTCTGGGTCGGTGTTTATCCGTTCTCCATCCACTTGGTCGCTTGTAGAGAGAGAGAGAGAGAGAGAGAAGGAAGGAAGGTCGCGCAGCGCCTGCAGCCATGGCTTCCTCCACCAACCCCGCCTTGGACCCGGACCTCGATCGACCCGGAAACCCGGGCCACGAGCTCGCGCAGTTCGGGGCGGGCTGCTTCTGGGGGGTGGAGCTGGCGTTCCAGAGGGCGGTGGGCGTCGTGAAGACCGAGGTCGGGTACTCGCAGGGCCACGTGCCCGACCCGACCTACAAGCTGGTCTGCTCCGGGACGACGAACCACGTCGAGGTGGTCCGGGTCGAGTTCGACCCGGAGGTCTGCCCCTACGCCGACCTCCTCGCCCTCTTCTGGTCTCGCCACGATCCCACCACACTCAATCGCCAGGTCCGGTTCCGATCACCGTCAATCTTCTTCTCCTCCTTTCGTTTCGTTTTCCCTATTTCTCTTTCTTGAATTCGGATGAGATTTCGGACTAGATGCGTTAACAAGTAATGGGAAGAAGGGTGTTCATAATCTTTCGCTCTCAAAATCAGAATCTCTTGCCGTTGAAACTGTGGAATCAAGAAAATTATGGATCGGTTCGGGTCGGGTCGTAGTCGCATGGAGTCAGGACTACAGAGTCATGCCCGCGTCAGAGTCTCAGAATTACTGCCGATGTTTGGTCTGGTCGTACGTTAGACGATCAGCTAGTTTTCGAACGTAAGCACTTGAGATGGTCTTTGGTGCTAGGTTCTTGGATTGAGAATACTGCTAAATTCATGGAGACCCTTTGAAAATTTCTGACCGTGGGCTGTACGGTTGCTTCGAAATCCTAGTTTGAAATGTTAATTTGCATAGCTAAGGTGAGAAGTTGAGGAATTTCCACCGGACCAACCACTTCTAGGCTTAGCTTTTTGCATGATCTGCAGGTTAGTCGGGATGGGAGGTGAACAGTTTCCAATCAAGAATCAGACACTACTAGACGAGGGGAAAATTATCAAAAAAGTCATAAACCTTTTACAATTGTGTCAATTCAGTCCATCCGACCACTTTTGATCGGCTGGCGCTGATGTGGCCGCCGGCCGGCGTCCACGTGACAATATTTTAATATATATTTTTTATTATTTTCGACTTTTTTCTTTTTTTTTCCTTCTCCCCTTGGCCTGTTCGGCCAGGGGGAGGCTCGCCGGCGAGGGCCCAGCTCCGGCGAGGCGAGCTGGGCCCTTGTCGCCGCTGGGCGAGGGCGGAGCTCGCCCAGCTCCGGCGAGGCGAGCCTTCCCCCTGACCGGACAGGACAGAGGGGGAGAAGGAAAAAAAGAAAAAAAATTCGAAAATAATAATAAAAATATTAAAATATTGTCATGTGGACGTCGGCCGGCACCACGTCAGTCGGCTGGCGGCCACATCAGCGCAGGCCGGCCAAAAGTGGTCGGATGGATTGAATTGGCATAATTGCAAAAGGTTTAGGACTAAATTGATAAAAAAAAGGTTTAGGACTGAATTGGCACAATTGCAAAATGTTTAGGACTTTTTTGGTAATTTTCCACTAGACGAGAGCTCTCGCTTCCCGTCCAATTGACATTCTAGTTTTGCATCCTGAGATTTCACGGCCTGTGATTGACTTTTGAACATGCTTCAGGGAGGTGATGTGGGGGCGCAGTACCGATCGGGGATCTACTACTACAGCGAATCCCAGGCACGCCTCGCGCGGAAATCCCTGGAAGCCAAGCAGTCGGAGTACGGGGACAAGAAGATCGTCACCGAGATCCTCCCGGCGAAGAGGTTCTACTGGGCGGAGGAGTACCATCAGCAGTATCTCGAGAAGGGAGGTGGCCGAGGCCTCAAACAGTCCGCCGAGAAGGGTTGCAATGACCCCATCAGATGCTATGGTTGATTTCTTCCTGCAATCGATGGCGCAATAAAAATGTCTTATCTACCGTCTCTGGCTTTGGCTCGGGGATTGGGATAAGATGTTCCATTGATCTGCTAGTTGTATTTGAATGCTCAAACTTTCTCCGTACACGATATCAGTCATGGTCTTGTTTGGTGCGGCTTTTACTTTTAGGTTTCTTCGAGTCTTTCGGTACATTAGGAACTTACAGGAAGGCACAGCATATGGAAAACAAGCAGTTATCATGATCCAACATGGTGAAATGGTCGATGATGGAAGAGCTTATCCCAAACACTTGGTTCTGATAGTTAATCATCAATTATATGGCCGTTAAGTACAGTACCAAAAGTGTTAATCGCATACCGTTAAATCCCCTAATCCCCCGTGAGAGTAAGGAGCTCTGTTCCCGCTTCAATTGATATCCGCATTGAAGCCATCGAACCTCCCCAGGGTTATAAAGCTCTCGAGGAGGCAGCGCATAAAATTGTGTATCAGTAGCCTACCGCCGTGGGGTGGGCCTAACAATGAACTCCAAGATAGTGGTCAATCATCGAATTAATCCAAACTTCTGCGCCCCCATCGTCAACCGTTGTGTGTTAAAGAATTCCCTGCAGATTTCAATCATGATCAAAGGAAACAAGAGAAGGATCAAAAAAGAAAACACGCATATTGCATAGCCATGATTCAACAAGACGACTTCTGCAGAAAACCACACTATGTTGCTAAGAGAAGATGAGACCAAGTCACAGTCGCCCTGCTTGTTGAAATCACAATGATGGTTGAAGGAGGGTTTTGACAAGTCCGACTGTGATTTCCCGCCAACATCGAATATGCCATTTTCACAAGTTCATTTTGCAAACTTTTACATGCTCAAATGCTATTAGACAAGTAAGAAAATCTACTGCATCCATACAATGACAACATTAAAGCAAAAATTATTGCACTACACAAATTCTTGCCAATAACAGAAAAAGAACCAAATAAATTTCAATTATCGAGAAGCACGGAAGTCCCATTTACAAGTCAAAGAATCACAGAAACTTCAATAAGCCGTTATTTACAGATATCCGTCCAACTATCCACAAGCTTCTCCAGAATAGCTCTTCCCAGAATCATTCCCATATACAGAGGTGAGAGTGCCTATCTCCACGGAGAAACAATATCAAAATGCACGGTAAATATAAATCACTTGGATTATATATTCTCAGGGAAGCAGCTCAAATATTTAGGAAAAGCAAGCACCACTTGGACTGAGACGTAAGAACAAAAGATTACCCAAGCTGGGATTAAATTCCGTGGTCACCAAGGCATATTTACATGTATGAGAGCAAAACCACTATGTCCATGTACAAATGATTCCATTTTTATCTGCCGAGCACAATGGTTTCCCAAGACCACTCCACGAACAACATAGTACTGGAGCACCATGCTCCTTCAGTGTGGTCACAATATCAGCTTTTGATATAGACCATATATAAACAGCTCCATCAGCAGACCCAGCAGCTACATAGCCGTCATCTGGGCTGATACAGGACCTGCTCCAGTTAGAGGCAACTCTATTTCCAGAAGCTCTTAATGTCCCGCAAACTTCGAGTGACCTCATATCAAATAGATTATGCAAATTGTCTCTTCCACTGGTTAAAACTACATTTCCATTTCGCGAAAGAGAGATGGATGTGATAGCAAGCGCATGTGCGGCAACTTCACTTAGTAACTTCCCTGTTTGAATATCCCACAAACGAAGGTTGCCATCCACATGACCAGAACATATAGTAAGCCCATCCATGCTGAAGCTAAGTGCATTGCAGTTGCTGGGAAAGATGATTGTGTTATTGCAGTAACCTTTCTGCAAATCCCAAATTTTGATGGTACGATCATAAGCTGCGCTCACTAAATGACGGCTGGAGAACTTGCTTACATCTACTGCGCAAACTTTATCGGTGTGGCCCGTTAAGGTATGTTGGACACGTCCTGAGTTAACATCCCACACGTACAAATTATTTGAGCTGCTTGCTGCAATGACAGATCTGTTATCATGCGTAAGAGTAAGATCAAGAACCGAACCAAGGCAACCGTAAAGTGTGCGACTCAATGATCCAGTTCTTGTATCCCACATTTTTATTGTCCTGTCCTGTCCACCACTAATCAACCTACCAGAATTATACTCAAATGCGATAGAAGCACACCCGCCTTCATGGGCATGAATCCTATGCTTACATGAAGAAGGAACGGTTGATTCGGCAAAGAATTCAGCACCCTCTTCACTTCGGCGCACCACGCCATCAACTTGTTGCCTAGCAAAACTTTCTAAACCACTAGCCCTTAGGCGGTCAACCATATCTTCATAAAGAGCATTTGCCTGCATAGTTAACAAAAGTTCGGTCAGCCACATGACCTCATGAGAGTTGAAGAAGATTATACGCTCTAAGAGATTAAAGTGGAAATATCCAACATCATTCCATTTTTTCTATAACTTATTAAGGATTTTATTAAAGCAAGAATTCTAGAACATCAGAAAGGTACAAGAATAGAAAGAAAGAAAAGCTAAAGAAACAAAGGAAAACATCACGAGACAATATGGAATTTGAACAAGATGTCCAAAGCAGAATAAAAGAGCACAACACAGAAGAAACAGAAGTTTCCAAACCTTCAAACAAGCTTCTGTTGCTTTCTAAGACTCAACACCGCTACAATACCTGCCTCTAATTCTCATGAATACTGCTTCCAGAAGTTTGATGTGATTTCTTTAGCAAGGAATATTATTAAACTTCTTTTGATTCCTTTATGACCAATAATTCTTTCCAAACATGATATACCTGGCTGACTCTAATGAATGCGGCAATTAAAGTGACTCTAGTTATCACCTTCTTTCTCTGATCGCAACACAGACAAGGAAGAACAGCATACTGGCACTATTAGTTCACTACCCTATACAGACAACTTTCTTGTAGCGAAAGAATTTTTGTCCTTCATAAAAGAGAACCGAAAAAGAAAAGAGAAGTACTTGATAGTAGGGTAACAGCAGTATCAATGACAGTACACTGGGAATATACTGACATGAATGAAACTAGCCAGAGACATATCAACCCATAGTAAGCATCAATACCATATTTTATAATAATTATCCCAAATTTTCAACTAAAGCATCAGCTCTGAGAAAGTGAATCCCAAAAACCATAAGTGTAGACAAATCATATTTTTTGGAAGAAGTCAAGGTGCCAATTCCAATCACTCGAAGGATATTTTACCTCATTAAGGCGTTCAGCATCCTGCATCTTTTGTAACATCCATCGATCTACTAGCATCTTATTCTCAGCTTCAGCGTTCTTAGCTTTTACAGTCATGATTTCCAGTTGCCGCTTGAGCTCCTGGATCTCACTTATAAGCAATTCTACGGCTTTAATTTTCTCTTCCAAATCTGCCTTCAATTGTGAGCATTCATTCCTGCAGCATATGAACTCATAATTAAAACCCACATTCAACCACAAAGCACTGCCAGACCTATTCTTAGAATCAAAGGACAAAACACTAAATAAAGGGAACCTTGCATCGGTCAACTCCAGTTGCAGAGAACCCATTGCAGCCTCTTTCTCTTGCAACAGAGATTTCAACGCCCTGGACTCCGCAACCTCCACTACAAGCTGCTCCGACAGTCGTGATTGAGCTTTATAACATTGCTGAAGCTCCAGTTCCAAAGCCTCAGCCTTCTCTTTCCACTCGGAACTCTACAGAGAAAAGACCAACTCAATTGATTTCCAGAGAAAATCAAACGAATATCTAACGACAAAACTTGGGCCGCATTGATCTGGAGGTACTATTAATTGACATCAATGACAAGATCACTAAAACAATATAAGCCTTCTGGGCATCAGTAGTTTCCTTCTGGGCAACAAAGTATATGGCAATATACAAGACACTCTTGATCAACTTCACTTGCCGTAGCCCGATTTCATGGTTGAGAGCCTCAAACTCGCCACCCAAATGACAAAGATGAAACCTTGTCATATCAGTAGACTTCTCTGCATCAACTACTACACTCGCATTCATATTGCAAGTTGATCAAACCCAACCTACACAAAGTGGGTACTTTCAAATTCAAGAAGTGAAGAACCTGCGAGAGGATGGGACGCGAGAGGGCAGCGATGGCGGGTCCATGGGCGCCCTCCTCGACCAAATGCCGCTTCCGCAGGGCCCTCAGAGCATGCCTTATCGCCGCAACGGCCGCTTCCTCCTGCGACCTGAGAATCAAAATCCAAAAAACCCGCCACGTTGAGCTCGGCTTCTCCGAATCACACGCGCGCACACGCACACACTCAATCAACGAAAAATTCAATCTTGATCGACCAAACGTGAGCAGGGAATCGAGCGAGAGTACATGGAACCACTGATCGGAGGTCGAGCTCGGAGCTGCGAAGAGACGAAGGACGACTTCGCACGCCGAGTGCGAAAAAGCTTCGCGCTTGGGTCGAGCGGGTATCGGGTCGAAGATCGCTTGCGATCGCGTTAGGGTGGGAGAGAGGAGGGGGAAGAAAAGGAAAGGAAAAGACAAAAGAATAATCAAAGGAGAAATCAAGGGGAAGACGGAAGATGGAGAAGAAGAAGAAGGGACGAGGAAGGAGGAAGAAGATGATGGTGATGTTGGACCCGTCGCTAGAAAACGGGCCATGGAGAAGAAGAAGAAGAAGAAGAAGAGGATGTTGGATCAGACATGCCCCTTTTTCTTGGGCCAATCACTGGGACAAGCCCATTGGCCGATGCTTCCCCTTTCACTGGGGGAAAAGTTACCGAAAGCTTTTGTATTGGTGTGTCAAGGCAATCTTAAACTTTTCGATTCATCTAATTTAGTTCTAAAACTTTTGTATTTGTGACAATTGAGCCAATCTGGTAGATTCTGGCCGGAGATCGTTGACGTGGACTCTTGTCATCCTATGTGGCACGGCCGACACCGACGTGTTTAAAATAATTTTTTTGAATTTTTTCCTTTCATTTTGGCCAGTGACGGTGTGAAGGCCCTCCTCGAGAGCTTTTGCGGTCCTGTCAGCAACCATCATTGGCCAAAGTGAAGGGAAAAAAAAAGGATAAACAAATCAAAAAATTATAAAAAAATGTCCACGTTTGAGTTGATTCTGCCACGTAGAATGCCCGGGTTAGTGATTTCTGACCAAAATCTATCGGATTGACTCAATTAACACAAATGCAAAAAGTTTTAGAATTAAATTGATTCAATTGAAATGTTTATGGTTAAATTGACACCAACGCAATAGATTTTTGGCTCTTTTTGGTATTTTTTTCCTCTTTCATTGGTATCCATCAACGATAGGGATGATTGATTTCAGGGTGAGTAGGTTCCGGACCTGAAACTTAGAAACGGTTCCTAGTTTTTAAAACCTAGAATTTACTCTGTTTACTTGGAACCCACCTTGTTTTTCAGTCTGGTTTCAAGGTCTACTTGAGAAACTGTTTTTTCTTTTATTCCTTTTTTTGGTTTCATCTTTTATAAAAAAATAATATGAGCAACAAAATGGTTTAACATAAAAGAAGAATGAGGGCAAGCAAGCAAGCAAAGGCGAGTAAGGAATGAGCGAGGTCGAGACAGTAAGTCACGAGAGAAAGTCCTGAAGTGTCTAAGTGAGGTTAGAGAGAAAAAGAAGGAGAAAGAGAGAGAGATAGATAGAAAGATGCCGAGAGAAAAACTAGAATTTATAGGTTTTATGAAACCGGTTCCAAATTTGGTTCGGCAGTTCTCGGGTGGTTCTTTTCTTGGAATTGGGAATCGAACCAGTTCTCACTGGTTCCAAAAGTTTGGAACGGAAGTCGGACCGGTTTTAATGGGAACTTGGAATCGAACAGGTTTTCAGGGCGGTCCGATCTAATTCCAGGGTAGAAACGATTCGGTTGCACAGCTCTAATCGAGAGCCCGTTTGGTTTCTTTTTTAAGCCTCGGAACGGTCACCATCCTAGAGAATCCACACCTCAAATGGTACTCCCATGTATCTTGCCTGCTTGATACCAATAAGTGGCCAATGATACAGCAGAGCTGAGTGCTGACTGGTGAGGATTCTTCAGATGCTCTCACATGGACATCGGTTTCTCATTTTAAAAGTACGTTTTCACAGAGGGAAAAGCTTATTCCTCTGTCAGTCCATTTGGGCTATTAGAGTCTTCTTGACCAAGAAGCAATTTCGAATCAGGGAGAGGAGGCACCGGTGCATTCAGGCCAGAGGCCAAACATGCTTTCGAAAGTCCCTGTTTGGTATCTCCTGTTCTATGTGATCAGTATCAGTAAGCACTGCAAAACTAAGTGAGTAGGTTTATAGGAGATCCCGTTGGTGCGATTTCGAACTTAGCATGACCATTTAGCTTGTTGATAATTACTGTCTAACGAGAAAAAAAAATGTTTTCCACTCTGAGAAGAGGGTATTTTCTGATGGAAGAGTACAAGTGGTGGTGAAATTGCTGCACTATTAGAGTACATAGCACCGTCGTGGCTGCTATCCTTGACGAAGACGACGGACAATTGCTGATTGATCTCAAAGACGGAATACAAAGCAAGAGTTGGAGGGCTAACTAAGTGGCTTCATTAACATAATCGAACCTAAATTTTTTGAGAAGTGCGTTATTCACTGGACAACACTTCACTTCTTGATCTGAGACAACATACACCTGACATCCTTACTGTTTGGCCTTTGCTTCGGATCATCCAGTGTACAGAAGCAAGCGATCTTCAGAACCAGTAGCATCTGCTCCTCGTATCCATTGCCAATCAACTTCGGATCGATGGCCTCGCTTGGATTATCCGAAGTCATCACTTTCCTCAGCCAATTGACCGGACCAACTTCTGGGGTGTGCTGGAAGAATTCATCTGATGGTAGCTTGCCCATCACCAACACTCCCAGCAAGACGCCAAAGCTATATATATCACACTTATCCGTGAACTTGAGCGTCTGGTGATACTCGGGCGCAATGTACCCCACAGTCCCGGCTACATTAGAAGTCGAAATATGTGTCTTCGCGTCAGGCATAGCCTTTGCGAGCCCGAAATCTGCAATTCGGGCTTCCATGTCATCGTCTAGAAGAACATTCGCGGGCTTGAGATCTCTATGGATTATGCGCCTGCTGTGGTCCATGTGAAGGTACTCGAGTCCTGACGCAACTCCCACGGCGATCCTGTGCCTTGCAGGCCAACGTAACTCTCTGGTTCCTTGCGAGACCTGATTAAGCACATCTTGCAAGCTCCCATTCTTCATGAATTCGTACACGAGGTAATGGCAGTTTGGACGGGGGAAGTGAGCCAACAAAGGCAGCAGGTTCCGGTGCCGAATTTGCCCAACTGTTCTTATCTCGGATTGAATCTGGCGCATTTTCTTGTTCAGAACCTTGCTATCTTCTTCGTTCAGCTCCGTCGCGTCTTGTGGGGGTTGAATGATCTTCTTGATGGCAATAATCATGCCATCGCTTCCCGGTAACTGAGCCCTGTACACTTCTCCGCAGCCACCGCTTCCAATGATCTCCAGCGATGCTAACCCGTCTTCTTTCTCGAGAAAAGCCAAGTCCTCTGCTTTCTTGATTTGTGAGCTAAAGATCACAGGGCCTGGCTTTTTGCCTGCACCCCGTATGGCTGCAACAATCACCTTGAACAGCAGAGAGAAGACGAACCCGGATATGCTTCCAGCAAGTGCTCCTACCAAAAACCCAAGCGCCAACCTACCCGATTTCCTCTTGTTTTGCTTGTGAAGACTATGAAGTTTTTCTGACGGCGACGGAGATTGTGATGCTGGTGCTTTTGCAGGAGCAGAAGCATTGCTTCGTGTACTTGTAAGACTCGAATTCTCAGCAAGAACATATCGTTTTGGAACACGAGAATCAGAGAGCTCAACATCAACTCCCTTCAAGAATGGCACAGGGCCTTCAAGAAAATCATTCCCAGAAACATCGAACACCCGAAGGTTCCGACATGAACGCACAGAAGCTGGGATTTTCCCAGTGAATAGATTGTCCGACAGAGCAAGAATCTCCAGGTTGGGGAAAATCTTCAAGAAACTCAAATCCCCGGCAAATTCATTCGAAGAGAGATCGATCACGCGAAGCTGAACAAGCGATGAAAGCTCAGACGGAACTTCGCCGGAGAACCGATTGTTCTTGAGGTTCAAGATCTCCAGTTTCTTGCACTCGGCGATCTGAGACGGGACTCGGTCAACGAGCTCGTTGCCGGCCAGAGTCAGCTCCTTCAGCTCTGAGAGCCGCCCGATGGACGGAGAGATGGACCCCTTGAGCCGCCGCGACTTGAGGACCAGCCGCGTGATCCTGAGGACGTAGGAGGAGCCGCCCTCGCTGGAGAGCCTCCCCTCGCAGACGACGCCGCGCGAATTGCAGGGACCGGCGGCGGCGGTCGCTGCGGAGCGGTTCTGCACGTCGGCGACGCCCAGGGCAGCGTGGACGTCGGCGAGGGCCCGGAGATCCGAGCGGTCGAGGCTCAACCCGGCGTGGGCGGGGAGGAGGAGGAGGAGGAGGTGGAGGGCGGCGGCGAGGAAGGGGGCGGCGGCGGGAGCCATCGCGTCGGCGGCGCAGCGGTGGCGATGGGAGGAAGTGGACACGGTCGTTGTTTTGGTGCTGATTTAAGTAATCCATTATCCAAGCCGTGTTGAAAAAGTCGGAAAAAAAAAGATTAAAAAAAGAAAACACGAAAAGACCACCGCGGGGCCCACCGTCCGACTTGCAGTGGTTGACTTATTTGTCCCCATCGTTGACTCAATAATTTGTTTTTTTTTTTTAAATTATTTTGGTTATTTTTCCATCACGAGCTTTCTAGGAAAATACTCTTCACGTCATTTTCCGTTGAAATCTGCAATCGGGCAACTTTCAACGCGAAGGCTTAACTAAAACATCACGGGATTGACTAACTTGGCTTTCACATTGATTCCGGATTCTTTCCATGTTCGTTTGGTTGATTTACGACCAAGGTCCGTCAAACGGGTGAGCCGAATAAAAAATGATCCGGTTCAAATTGAGTCATTTTTATGCAATGCAAATTTAGTAATTCATATTCGACTCATATCCATACCTTATCCGACCTATATTGCTAAATAATTCCGTATTTAACTAAATTTAGAAAAATTTATACACAAATTGAGGTAAGAGCACGGAACGAGCAAGCGTAAGATCGAGTGAGTGTAAGAGATAGTAAAAAGAGAGTCATAAATATGAGATGAATCTAAGTGAGTTGGTAACCCATTTAACAGTTACATTATTTTGGGCTTTACCATTCTTTTTATTTAATATAACTAATCTATATAACTTATCCTATCAAATATGAGTTATGAAATGGATTTATGACCCATTTTAGTAGATCCTTTTTATCACCAAATCTGATTTTTCTTGTAAGATTTCTGTCACAGATGCAATTTATTTTCAAATTGTACACAAGCATTGTCGCATGCCCATTTGAGCTTTGATATCACAGCGAGGAATGTCTCTTCTCTTCTCCTTCGTTGAGTAGTTGAAATGAAACAAGAAGCTTGATTTTATCCATTTTTTATGCTCTGAAATCTATATATATCAAGACAAATGGTTTCATTGTACTGTCGAAAAATTATGGCGCTTCCGGTGTTTATTCCCGTGAACGGTGAATGGAATGGTGAAACAGAACAAGTTGCGTTCTTCCTTTTTTCTTTTGTTTTTCACGTTTCTTTTGTTTCCCTTTTTTTCCCTCAAATTTGAAAACTAAAGCTTGTTATTGGAAAGCATTGTTCTCACGCTATCTGTTTTTCCAAGAAAATACCCACTTTAGGTAAAGAAAGTCCAAAGAGAATATTATATTATTAATGAGTTTAGAAGACGTCAATGAGGATGTTACAGAACATTTGAAGAAAAATGTAATTGACTTCTGGTGTAATAATACATTTCCCATGCATGGCACGGGTTTTGTTCAAAGTGTATAAAAGTACAACAGTTTCCTGCTTAATAGTGATTGTTAAATCGCCAGTTGCTCAAACTGGAAGCAATAGAAAGTCCTTTGGTCAGCACATGAGATGACGACTCCCATGAACCAAGGTACTGCTACTAAGAAGCCTGTCCTGAATTGAAGCCAACGCAAAGGTATAGAAGACTAACAGAAGTTAAATAGCTAGATTGAAGCCAACACAAATGCATATCTTCATAAGAGTACAAGGAAAGTTGCAGTCAAGCCATACACCAACATGTCATCTGAGCACTTCGAAACAGAACACCATTGAAATCGCAAAAGGAAACTGAAAAGAAAAAAAGGGGACAAACCGAATAGATTGCATGAAAGCCAGAGCCAGGCTCTGAACGAACACCACACCAGACTGGACGCCACAACCAAATCTTGCATTACCTCCAGATGGTACATCACAAGATACCTTGGCATCCAAGTAATTATATTTGACCTTTTGCTTATTCGGTGCAGCAGCGGTACATAATGAACTTCTCCATCGGACGGCCACACTCCGCGCACACGACCCTCTCCGGGATTCCCCCATCGATCCCAGGCAGGATCAGGCGGCTGCAGTGGTGTGGAGTGTCGAGCTCCTGCTTTCTTAGATGCTCGTGCAGCGCAGGGACGAAACCCTTCTGCTTTGCGTCGTCCTTCCATGTGTCGAACTTCTCCATGCTCTCCAGGACATTGTTGCCCTTGGCTCTGGCCATCCCCAGCCCTGCACCATGGCAGAAAATAGCCCATCCTTGGTCGCTCCCGTCATAGCTGAGTATCGTCATGATCTCGTGCATTATTGGGTCATTTTCGATGGACTTCCCACGGTGCAACTTCGAGTGGAGCATGCTCTCGAGTCTAGCCCAAAAGTACCAGAAGATTGTGGGGTTGCTCCAGCAGTGGCTCAGTTTCTCTGAGGTGATCGCAGTCACCGTTTTCCGCACTCGCTCCTTGGCATTGCTCTTTCCCACATAAAACATTCCCAACGGGATATTTGCAATCTTAGCGACAGCTTTGGCTGCGTTTGTGAACTTCCTGATCCAATCAAGGTTCTCACCTCCAAATAGGCATATGTATGCTTCTTGTGCCATCTGATCAGAAGTAGGAAATATTAATTACCGACATGAATACTCTGTGCACATTGTGCCAACGTGCAATATGTGTCTGCATGGGGACACGATACAAATCATATTCACCAGGATTAATGTGGAGCTACTTTATACTGGGAAATTCATTTTCCTCAATGGAAAAAGTTGCCCCTGGTAGTGCTAAGTCTCTCTGGTGGTAGTATTAGGCTATGAAATCAGATCTTCGTTGCCATATGTTACAGAATCAAATGTCTCACTCCTCTTCTGCTATACTTTTTGCGAGGAAAATAAAGCCTGGTCCATGGTTTATCTTGAAATATTTTTTCTTCATTCAGTGTTTGTTTGCCAGAGCCTTTTTTAATAGTGTTTTCGAAGATGCATATCTAAGAATGACTCTGGAGAAAAAAAGGATCGTTAGGGATGAAATTTGTACCCATTCTGTTATAATCCCTTCGTCTAAGCCATCGATGATCAGCTCGAGTCTCCAACTCTCCTCCTTCCATAGCGCTTCCTCTCGCTCCTTAGTGAAAGGGAAGGCCAAGGTTCCCCATATCCGGATCATGTGGAGGGCATTGGGGCTCGCCAACTTCCCCTGTGGATCCAGAGCTACTATGATGATCCTCTTCGAGAAATGCCACACCTCTCTTATGTACTTGATCACTGCTGGTTCAAGGATCGAAGGGTGGTGGACAGTGTACCAGCTCATGCTTTTCTGCAGCACCTCGAATCTCTGCTGATGGGTCGTATCCCAAGCAGCTGACTTTGGATCGATATCCACAATCGGAAGCCACACTATTTCGAACTGGTTTTCAGGCCTTGAACGAGACTCTCTGTACATGTGGTTGAGAAGTTCAATGTCTTCAGGGGCAATTTCAAGATCTGATATTAGTAGCAACACTGTCTTCTTTCTCAGCACTTCAAGGATGACCTGTTTGTCGTGAAATGAGAGAGAATTGCTGTCATATTTCTGTTGATAGATATTGACTAGATCGAGGCCAATGAGTCAAATAATGGGAAGGAAGAGGTAAAAGATAATAGGACCAAACCCTTTTTTGTTCGGTACCATCCACCAGAGGCTGTATGTCGTCCTTGAGATAGATTAAATGCTTGATAATGGTCATGTTGTCCAAATGAATCTTGTCGAAGAGGCGTACCAGCGTCTGATAAGCTTCGAAATGCCTTTTTTCATCTGCAACCTCCAGAATACATTAATTATACGACTTGACTTCGTGAGTTTAAAAGATTCAAGATGAAGACCGAGTGTTCCCACCTATATGTTGGTAACAGAGGGCAAGTTGCTTCTTAAGGTGGTCATGTATGCTACCGACCTTGTAGGCTAAGCTGGATAATTCCCATGCTTCAGTGGCTGATGGCATGTATCTGAATCAATCCACAAAAAGGGAAACATCAATCTCAAAATCGAATCAGAATCATTTTGTCTAGATAAAGGATCCTTGGCTTACTCGTTCCCCAACCCTATCAGGCTAGCAATTTGTGAAGCACAAGAAACAATGCTGCGGATAGTCCAGTAGGCTGCAGTGGGAATATGGGTCATGGCAGTTGACAGTGGGGGCATCTCGGCTGAAATGTACTGAGTTGGTAGCTCGCTGAACTGGATAATGCACTTGGTCACTTCCACCATAGCAATGATGAGATTATTGAGCGCTTCAAACTGTGGTTTCAAGGAGTTAGAGTTCTCCAACATGTCTGGTAATTGCTTGAGCAAAGCTACTGATTTTGCAAGGTGGTTTGTGGGGCAGAGATGGAGTATCAGTGAGAACTCTCCGTAGTTCACTCCGAAGGCAGCCAGTGCCAACACTACTTTCGCGTCCCATGAATAGGCTGATATCATGTTGAATATACCCATCGTGGTTCCATGGGCGTCTGCACCTCCGCTGCACTTGCATGATATCTGCAAAACATGAAATCATCGCCTTCTTAAAATGACATGAAGCAATGAAAGTAAGTTAAGTTCGGTTTACCACCTGGGAAGTTAAGTTCGGTTTACCACCTGGGCTAATTCCTTCTTGTTCTTATGACTGCCTTTTATGTTCGTGGAAAGAAAATTTTAGTTCCCTACTTGTGATGTGAAAATGAACAACTTCAGCATGCAGTTATGCAGTGTCCTCGTGACATTGACAGGAAACATTTGCAGTTTTGAGTTCAAGCCTTGAAATATCACCTCGCAGGAGATCTTTTGTATAATGAAAGCCAACGCCTCTAGGACACCATCAAAAGCCTCCAGATAGGCCTTCTCTTCCGAACTAGTCTTTGTTTCATGTTTCCCCTGCATAATTCCAAAATTCAGAGAACGTTTCATTAGCTCTCAAAATACAGTTTTTCTCGTTTCTGGGATAAAGGCAGAACGTAAAAGAGAGCTGAGAGAAAATAATGATGTACTTACATTCAAAACTCCATCAATGCCTGGAGTAGCATGGCGAAAAATGCTCTCAATGAGGCCGAGAATGGGCTTGACGTCGACTACACGACCGTCAGGAGAATGAGTTGCTTGAATCTGCTTCATCATCGCACTGTCATCGGACGCTGCAAACGTCCGGTGACCTCCCTTTTTCTGTCCCTTGAGAGTGGGAGGAAGAGGCGCGACTCCTGCCATGCTAGTGGAAACAAGCAAATTAGTAAGTGATGTGGGAAGTGATTTGAGTAGTGCATTTACGGTAACACAAGCCGGGATTTATATACAGGTTGGGCAGAATAAAGCCATAGTGAACAAGTACCTTGCTTGCGAGGTGGGGCGAAGACAAAAGCAAAAGTCATTGCATCAGGAATAAGGGCGTATTAGCACTGATGATGGTCCCCTATATATCTAAAGGTAAAAGGGGTGCAGCAGAAGAGAATGTTTGAATCTAGCTTGTTACACAAAGCGCTCAAAGTGACGAGGTCACACTTTTGACATCGTAGTCATTGAGATCATCATAAAATTCTTTGAAGAGTTGCCTTCTGTAACGGTGCAGTTAACCAGTATTCATCCGACTGTTTCTGAACAATGTTGTGGTTCTGTTTGTCATAATATAGCAGCTGCCATTTAAAAGGAATTTCATTCAGGTTTCAAAAAACATTTATCCCAATGTTTGCACGGCAAGGGACAGAAAGCTTGCATTTTTTAGAATTCGACCCAGTTGCTGAACTTTATTTCCCACGGTCCTAAACGTTTTCTGTATTCGTAGCACAGGATACTCTAGGATAAGAATGCGGTCGAATCTAGGATACGCGAATCAAGATGTGTCTCGAACCCACTAGTGAGGTAAGGAAAGAGAGTTTCAGTTTACAACTTCAAGATCAGAGGTCCGTCGAAAAGAGGAGAATGCAAAGCAACGGTGTTTTTTAATCTTTCCACAGTTAAAAGTGATTCACATCAGAGTACACACTGACGATGCAAGACAAACAGACATCATCTACTGACGTAGAAACCGTACTGTTTATGTGACGCATGGCCCGTCAAGCTCGACAAAAACTTTAATGCTTCCAGAAGTACACGAGATCATGGGATTACATTGGGGAAGCATCTGCTGTAATTCGGATAAAAAGGAAGCTTACCCTTAAATCCTTTTTCCTAATTTAACCTGGTAAAAGAAGCAGTGAAAGTGCTAAAGATGAACAATCACCCAAATTGAAAAATCAAAGATGAAAAGAAGAAAGAGAGGGGTATCGTGTCTCACGAGTTCCTACATAACACTCTGAACCAGAGGGTATGGGATAGAGCAAATTGTGTTTTTTCCACCTAGGCAGAACCTAGAGTTAGAATAAAGTACTTTGTTTTGGACAAATCTACAGAAGATCGAATTCTAGGAAGCGTCATTGGGGACAGCCACTGAAGAGCACTGCTCATCATCTGAACTTCTTAAAGCGACCTGGAAAGAAAGTTTCACACGGTTTCCATTAATGCTCAAAGAAAGAAAGTTTTGTGAGAACTGCTATGAAATGTGAAGTTCATATCTTTTCACTATCATCTCCTTGATTTTCACCTCCGTTTCAAAGATTAAACAATCGATAATCGATATCTACACGGTCTCTCTTATTTCCTTACCATCCCATCTTTCCTTCATCTTCCTTTTTCATTCTTTTCCCCTTAATAAAAGCTTCTCACCTTCTCACCCACACTGCAAATAAAAGACAGTTTGGATCTGAATGAAAGAGTATGAATTTGAATTTGATCGCACATTGATCAGTATGGAGATTTGTATTATATTTATAGTATATACATGAGCGAGAGAATCACAATTGAAAAGACTTTATAAAAGATAAGAATCTATAATATTATCACATATTGTAAAAGATTTGCTCTATCAACGGGATTGGCACAGATTGCAGAAGATTGACGTTATCAACGGGATTGGCACAGATTGAGAAAGATGGCTCTATCATAGGAGATTTGCTCTATCATATCTCCTCAAGCGAAATGGAGGTAGAGTAATTGTGAGCTTGTCGCGTAAAATAAGAAATTGGGATATGGATAGAGGTTTTGTCATGACATTAGCCGTTTGCACCTGAGTAGGAATGAAGCGAACTTCCAAATGCTTCTTGTTGATCAAATCACAAACAAAATGATAGTCAATTTCCACGTGCTTGGTTGGCGCATGGAAGATGGGATTTGCGGCCGGATAGATTGCCTCTACATTATCACAAAGAACAAGGGGTGACCGATAGAGAGTGAATAGAAGATCTAAGAGGAGTTGTAATAGCCATAGTAATTCAGATGCTGCATTAGCCACCCCTTTGTATTCTGATTTAGTGCTGGACCGAGCAACCATTGGCTGCTTTTTAGAACTCCAAGAAACCAAGTTGGGATCAAAATAAATGCAATAGCCACTAGTAGACTTTTGGTCGTCAAGGCAGCTAGCCCAGTCAGCATCTGTAAATGCAATGAAGGTCAGTTGGCGCATAGGCTGCAAGGTAATCCCATGATGAATAGTAGCTTTGAGATAGCGCAAAATCCGTTTGACAGCTGACCAATGATCGATAGTTGGACAATGCATATATTGGCGCACTTTATGGATAGCAAATGGTAGATCTTACCTGTTAAGGGTGAGGTACTGTAGTGCCCCAACTGTGCTCCGATATGTGAAGGCATTGGTCAATGGTTCACCACTTTGCTTCGACAACTTAGAAGCTGAGGAAGCCATAGGCGATGAGCAAGGTTTTGCATCGGCTATGCTTGTGCGAGTGAGAAGAGCAGTGGCATACTTGGATTGAGTGAGGGACAACCCAGTAGAGGATTTATGGGCTTCAATGCCAAGAAAGTATGATAGATTTCCCAAATCAATGACTGCAAACTCAGTGCCAAGTTGAGTGATTAATTCAGCGATGGAGGAGATAGAGCTCCCGATAATGATAATATCGTCAACATAGATGAGAAGAAGTAGAATGTGGTTATATCTATGTTGAATGAATATGAAGAGTCAGCAGCGGAGGCCACAAATCCGACAGATAATAGGTATGAGCTTAGCCGAGAAAACCAGGCCCTTAGAGCTTGTTTTAGCCCATATAGAGCTTTCCGAAGACAACATACATGGCCAGTATAACGTGAATCAACAAATCCTTGGGGCTACTTCATGTAGACTTCTTCTTTAATGGTGCCAAGGAGAAATGCATTCTTGATGTTCAATTGGAGTAGAGACCAGTTATATGTAACAGCTAAGGAGAGAACAATTCGAATCGTTGTCGGTTTGCTAACTGGATTGAAAGTTTCATCATAGTCCAAGCCAACTTGTTGAGTAAAGCCCTTCACAACGAGTCGTGCTTTGTATCTATCAATGGAGCCATCAACCTTGGTTTTTAGGCGATAAATCCACTTGCAGTTGACCACATTCATGGAAGGGTGATGAGGAATTAGTTCCCAAGTGCCATTTTGAATGAGAGCATTAAATTCACTAGCCATAGCTTGTTGCTAGTTAGGGTCTTTGTTTTCAACGGAAAAACAAGTGGGTTCATTTGGTGTCAAGCTTGAGTGAAAACAACAACACGGTGGGTGCTTAGTGGAGAGAAAAGCCTTTAGTTTACAAATGTTATTTTTTCGACGAGTGATCATTGGATGGGTAGAGGTTGGCGGTTGAGGATGAGAAGATGGTAAGAGTGGAGCTTCTGGAGAAGATGATTCACATGGAATTGTGGAAGTGGATGATTGTTAAAGTTGTGATGAGGAGTTGCCTTTGATATTAGACGAACTTAACGGAATTGATGTAATAGTGGACACCCCTAGAAGTAGTAGGGGCTTAATAGAGGAATAACCAATGCAAACAACGACACTTGGCGATGGTGAGGATAATTGACCAGAGTCTGATTTAGCAAATGGGAACAAGCGCTCCTGGAAAACCACATGGCGAGAGATATATATTCTGCCAGTGCTACAATACAAACAACAATAGCCACGGTGATGAGGAGGATAGCCGATGAAGATACATTGCATTGTTCTGTCATCAAGTTTATGGCAAGTATAAGGGTGCAGCCAGGGGATGTAGGCACATCCAAAAACACGCAACTGTAGATAATTGGGTTTATGGCCAAACAATTTTTTGTAAGGAGATAATCCACCTAACATCGTTGTAGGCATGCAGTTAATTAGAAAGACTGTAGTGAGGAAAGCATCAGTCCAATATAGATGAGGAACAAAAGCTCAGGTAAGCAATGTGATGCCAGTTTCTACAACGTGTTGGTGTTTGCGCTCAACCCGACTATTTTGTTCTGGCGTGTGCAGGCATGAGTGTAGGATGCCATGAAGACGAAGATAAGGATCAAATTTCTTAAACTCACCACCTCGATCGGTTTGAAGGGTCTTGATTTTATGGTTGAAATATTTTTCCACTTGGGATTTTGTCGCGACCCTAAAAAATTTTTACAATTTTCGAGCTAATGGATTATTAAGACTAATCTTAACTCGGGCTCTCCCAAGCCCTACCAATTCGCAACTTAGGGTTTAAGCCTTTAACATGCAAATATTTTCATGTTTGGAGTCGCCACTAATCAATTTGCGGTAGGCTGATTAGAAACCTAAATAAAATATAGGGAGATATGTTTTATTTCTACGAACCAGAGATTCTAAGCCCGGGGACTTGATTACGCTAGATCTAGTCTAACGCCATTTCGGTACCTTTTCTTTTCAAAAATGTTTTGGCAGGTAGTTTGGATTCATTTTAACTTAATTACTAACATGTGAGGTGTTCATGCGGGTGCGCAAACCACCAATTTAACACCCAGGAAAGCATTAAATAAATTGCAAATTGGAAGAATGACTTACCTGAAAGCAACGCAAGCAACTGTATTGTTAGCTAGAAAATCACATTGACACCCTAATATGATTTCTAATTAATAAGCAATTCACTTAATTTCTTTTTTTGGATTTTCGCTTATTTAAATGAAATCTAGTCTACATGCAATGACATGCAAAAATATGACATGCGAATTAATGCAACCTAGCATGCAAACTATATGTCATGCGACGATGTGACCTAATTCTAATGAGGGATGCAAATGATTTATTTTTGGTATTTTCTCATTGAAATTCGGAATTAAAAATGTGCCTAAATTAACATGCAACCTAATGACTTCATCTATCCTAACATGATTTCTTTTTGGGATTTTTGTAAAAATTCGAAATAAAAAAATGACATAAATATTCTATTAAGATTAGAATATTATTTAATTCAAACTAGGAAATAGATTATCTCAAGTCCTAATTTAAATTAAATAATTACTCTATCTTCTAGATATATTTAGGATTCTTAGACATGCAAAACTCTAATTTAAATCTAATTGATATTTTTTTGAATTTGCTGTTTTTGAAAAGGAAAGAAAACAATTTAAACAGAGATAACATCCACATTCAAAACAACCACGCGATACGCCAAATTTGTTTCAAACTCGGATTAGGCAAAGAAATCGAATTATCGGTCATATCTATAGGGTTATAGATATCGACGGAAAGTCGATTATTCAAATTTGGAAATCAAATAAATTCCATCATCGTATCCAAATAGTTATGGATAAGATAATGAAATTCCGTATCGCCGCGTATCGTACCTTAGGGATAAGGTCGGATAGACGTCCAAATACGTTGCTCAATTAGGAAATTTTCCTAATTTGAATATTCATAAATATTGCGGATATCACAAACATTATTTTAAGACATCTAATTATCCACGTGATATTCATGCAATATTCAAAACACTCAAATTAGGAAACTTAATATTCTGAAAATTTAACGAATAATACCATTACCTAATTTGCGGATAATCTCCAAATTTGAATCAACTCGGGATGGGCTTGTGGATCGGGATCGCGACGAACGGCGACGACGGAACGGCAACGACACGGTGGCGACGTCAAGGGCGAGTCACGGCGGGCGGCTGTTCCGGTGGGGCTACTCCGATGACGTATGGCGCGGCTGTTGGCGAGGATCGACGGGCAGCTGTTCCGCTAGGAACCTCCATAGCTTGGACGGACTCTCTGCCGAGAATGCTCTCGGTGAAGCTTGGATATTTGCGTGTGAACAGCAACAGTTCTGGTGATGTCGGACGAAGGAGTCTGCATGGACGTCCCTTCCCCTTGGCGTTTTCTGCATGGGGAAGTCTTCAAGACTGTGGCTGCTGTTTCGGGGACGCCATGAAGGAGCAGGCAGCGTTGATAAGTCCTCGGTTGACTGGAGAAGATGTGGCTTCACTTTAAGACTTGAGAGGCGTTGTTGATGAAGAACGTTGCATGGGCAGCAGCGTCGTGGGCATCGGGCAGGGACAAGCAGCAGCAAAACGTTGACAAGTCAGGTCCCCTCCAGATGCTTCTCGGTTGACTGGAGAAGCAGTAGTAATAGCCTGTTGTAGGTCAAGATAGAGTAGCTTCACGTCAGTGCAGGGGCGTTCTTGGTGGGGTCTTCTTCTACGTATTCTGCATGGGGGATCGTCGATCGTGGGACAGCAAGCTTCAACTGGGACCAATCTTCAACTGAAGGTCAGCAAGTGCGACGGAAAAAAAGGAAGCCAGCAGCGTGAGCAGCGGCGACGTGGGGAGGTGGTGGCTGTCCGGGACGACGTCGGCGGTCCTCCGACGTGGAGGGGTGGCGGTGCGGCTGTCCGCGCGGCGATGGTCTCTCTCTCCCACTCTCCTCGCGTGTGTCTCTCACAAATTCAGATATGAAAATTTATGTGTCATGTCCCCCTTAAAATTCTGACCTAAACATGTTTATATAACTCTAACCTATGTCAATTTGATGGGCTTACTAATTCTAATGGGCTTAGGCTTGGGCTTAGGTTCTAATTTAACATCTAAATGGGCTGAATTAACTTAGGCTTAATTAAGCTCAAAACATAATGGGCTGAATTAAACTCAAATTAAAACGACCGAGCTCGTTCGTCTTGAAATTCTCGGCCCTTGCATTCCGAGCGAACCGAGTTTTGTTTGATGAAATTTAAGCTCATTCGCCACCGCCAATTTGATGTAAAAATGCAATTAAATTAACGTGAACCTAAACTATATGTTATGCAATTTAATTGTTTTTTTTAGGGGTTAAAATTTAATCTCTAATTTTCCATGCAAATTACACTAGATGATTGGTAAAATTTAGGTGTCAACAGATTTAAAATGCACAAAAGTAGAAAGAGCATCATATTTCATGGTAAGTGGAAAAAGCCATGTGTATTCCCTGTAATCATCAATAAAAATAATGTAATAACGAAAACAATTTATTGTCGTAACGGGAGATGGTCCCTATAGATCAGAATAAAGTATTTCTAAAGGAGGTTAATGATCTAGTAAAGGGAAGATGATGTGACTTGCTCAAGTGACATGATTCACAAAATCTAGATGATTAAGAAGAAGATATCGACAGGCCATGCTTTGAAATAATTGAAGAAGTAATGTGAGCAGTCGGATGACCCAAACGCTCATGCCAAATAGAAGTAGAAGCTTGTTCACCAATGAAGCAGGATGGAGCTGGCGATGATTTATTGGATTGCAGAGGATCCTTGTTGATGGTTGTTAACACCTAAATTTTGGCACATCATTTAGTGGTTAATTGCATAGAAAATTAGGGATTAAATTTTAACTCATAAACAAAAATATTAAAATTGCATAGCATATAGTTTAGGATAATGTAGGTTAATTGCATTCCACATTGAATCGATAGCGGCAAGTGAGCTTAAAATTCATCACGTAAATCGAGCTCGAGCACCGAACGAAACTCGACTCACTCGGAAGACCGGGGCGTGTCGCGATCCTAAAAAAATTTTCATTTCTCTCGGGCTAATGGATTATTAAGATTGAACTTAACTCGGGCCCTCCCAAGCCCTACCAATTCATAACTTAGGGTTTAAGTTCTTAACATGTAAATGTTTTCATGCTTGGAGTCGCCACTAATCATTTTGTGGTAGGTCGATTAGAAACCTAAATAAAACATATGGAGATATGTTTTATTCCTACGAACTAAAGATTCTAAGCCCGGGGACTTAATTACGCTAGATCTAGTCTAATGCCCTTTCGGTACCTTTTCTTTTAAAAAATATTTTGGCAGGCAGTTTGGATCCATTTTAACTTAATTACTAACATGTGAGGTGTTCATGCGAGTGCGCAAATCACCAATTTAACACCCAAGAAAGCGTTAAATAAACTGCAAGTTTGGAAGAATTACTTACCTCGAACCAACGCAAGCATCTGCATTGTTAGCTAGAAAATCACATCAATCAACCCTAATATGATTTCTAATTAACAAGCAATTCACTCAATATTTTTTTGGATTTTTCAATTGTTTAAATGAAAGCTAGTATATATGCAATGACGTGCAAAGATGACGTGCGAATTAATGCAACATAACATGCAAATTATATGTCATGCGACGACGTGACCTAATTCTAATGATGTGCAAACGATTAATTTTTGGTATTTTTTGAATGAAATTCGGAATTAAAAATATGCCTAAATGAACATGCAACCTAACGATGACTTAACATATCTTAACGTGACTTATTTTTGGGATTTTTGGCAAAATTCGAAATTATAAATTACTTAAATTAAAAATGCAATCTATCTTAATCTACCCTAAAGCAATTCATTCTCTTTTTTTGGGGTTTTCTTGAAAAATTCGGAATAAAAAAAATAACGTGAATAATCCGTTAGGATTAAAACAATCCTTAATTTAAACTAGGAAACATACCACCTTAAGTCTCAATTTAAATTAAATACTTATCTCATCCTTTGGGATATATTCAAAATTCCTAGATATGCAAAATTCTAATTTAAATAACAAAACAGATTTTTTTTTAATTTTCTTTACTTGAAAAGGGAAAGCAATTAAATAAACAAGGATAGCAACCACATTCAAAACGTCCACGCGATCAGCCAAATTTGTTTCAAACTTGGATTAGGCACAAAAATCGAACTATCGGTCATATCTATAGGGTTATAGATATCGACGGAAAGTCGATCATTCAAATTTGGGAAAGCATATAAAATCATTATCGTATCCAAGTGATTATGGATATGATAATAATTTTCCGTATCGCCGCGTATCGTACCTTAGGGATAAGGTCAGATAGTCGTTCAAATACGTTGCTAAATTAGGAAATTTTCCTAGTTTTGAATATTTGAAAATATTACGGATATCATAAACATTATCCTATCTAAATATCCACACGATATTCACGAAATATTCCAAACACTCAAATTAGGAAATTTAATATTCTGAAAATTTACCGGATAATATCATTACCTAATTTGCGGATAATTTCCAAATTCGAATCTCCGACGGATCGAGCTTGCAGATTGTGGGGACGACCGGGGATGGGCGGTCGACGGTGGCGCAGGGGCGGCTCGGCTATGGTGTCGCAGTGGTGTTCGTGACGATGGGCTCCTCGACTCGGTGAACTCACGGTGTGCTCGACAGCGAGAGCTACTCACCGTGGTGATGATATTCGGTTCAATGTGTACTCCATGTAGCCACGACGATGAGAAGATCGGCGAGGTGAAATCCACGAACCTGCAAGAAGCAACAAAGGCTTGCTGGTGGCTTTGCCGGAGTGCTCGCGGCAAAGGTGGCGTGACCAGCAAAGGAGCAGCGGTGAGGAGACGTGAAGACGAATTTGGACGCCAATCAACTTTGCTAACACTACTGCAGGGACGCCTGGGATTGGCTAGAGGTGGCACAGGACTTGTTGATGGGTTGGAAGATCGCCGCTAGTAGACTGAAGGGAGTCAACTACACCGGACGTACTATTGCTGGGTAGAGACTTCTCAAATTGCTCACACAACAGCTTGGTCAGAGAGTTTCCTCCACGTCCTCATCTCATGGGCACGGTTGAAGGGAAAGACCTGCAGAAAATTGTTAAACAGTAGGGATGTTCTGTGTCTTTCCTCGTCTCTGGTGGAAGGTGAGCTTGATGATGAAGCTTGCCGAGAGTTTATTGAGGTTGTCGGTCTTGGGCCACGCACGTCAGAATTTTTTCAATTCGAAGGAATACACCTGCACCCACCGAACACACTAACCACTACTCACCACGTTAGAATTTTTATCACTTGTGTTCTTCTTGTTTGTGAATAGTCCAAGTGCACTCCTCTAGAACCTTTCATCCCTTCACTCACGAATCACACTCGCGAAGGGTCTCGGTCTCGACAGCTGCGACGTCAACGCCGTGGAGCGCGGCAGTGTTAGAGCCGAGAGATGTAACAACTAGAAGCAGCAACACGTGGTGGCGGTAGTGGGCTCATCGGCACGGAGGCAGCAGCGAAGATGAGGATGGCATAGGCACGGGTGACGCAGCGGCGGTTGCGCACGTACGCGGCCGACTCTCTCTCATGTTTCACTCTTACTAAAATTTCTGATCTGAAATTATGTCCTCCTCTTAATTTCTGACCTAAACATGTTTATATAGTTCTAACCTAGGTCAATTAGATGGGCTTGCTAGTCCTAATGGGCTAAGGCTTGGGCTTAGACTTTAATTAACATTTAAATGGGCTGAATTAACTTAGGCTTTTAATTAATTAAGCATGATGGGGCTGAATTAAGCTCAAATTAAAACAACCGAGCCCGTTCATCTATGTAATTCCCGGCCCTTGCATTCCGAACGTGCCGAGTCTTGTTCGATGAAATTTAAACTCGTTCGCCATCGCCAATTTGATGCAAGATGCAATTAAATTAAAATGAACCTAAACTATATGTTATGCAATTCAAATATTTTTGTTTAGGGGTTAAAAATTTAATCCCTAATTTTCTATGCAAATTACACTAAGTGACGCGCCAAAAATTTAGGTGTCAACATGGCCGAAAATCAAACGTCAAAAAGGGCTTGGTTGTCTTAATTTGAGCTTAAATTAGCCCATCAAGTTTAATTGAATAAAAACCCAAATTAATTCAGCTAACTTGGAATTAAATAAAATTAAAGGATAAAGCCTAAGCCTAAGTCCATTAGGACTAGAAAGCCCGATTAATTAACCTAGGGTTGCGATATAAATATATGGTTATGCGTCATGACCAGGGAGAGAGCTTTCAGAATTTCCAGAACACAATTCTGAAGAACACAAGAGGCACACGTGAAGAAAGCGAGAGAGGATCACGGGTGGATCGTCGGCGCTGGCCGCACGCCATCACTGCCGCTCCTCCCACCATGCCAACCACCGCACCAACCACTGCTGAGCCAACCACCGCCGTTGCACCCAACGCCACCGTCGCTGCCCTGGAGACGCCGCGCCGTTCACTACACCCGACGCCACCTCCTTTGCCCCGGAGAAGCCGCGCCGCTGTGCCACCGCCGCGACGCCGTGCCGTTTGCTGCACGCCACCACTGCCGCACCTGATGCCACCGCCGCTGCCCAGGAGACACCACCGCCGCTTGCTGCACGCTGCGCCGCTGCTCCCACCTCCGCTGCTCCCGACGTCGCGCTGCTTGCCCTACGCCATCGCCGCACGCCACTGCCGTGCACCGCTGGCCACTGTCCTGTTCCGATCTGCCGGTGATTCAAATTTGGAAACAAATATTTAGATTAGGTAAATATCTTATCCTGATTTGGTTTGAATATTTTATTGCTTAATTCGTGCTTGTCAATATCTAACTTTGCATATTTAAACAATAGACATTATTTTAATTAGGATTTATTTATCCTTTGGAAATCTCGGACGTCTATTGCTTGTCAAATTTGGATAGAATTTGAAAATTTCAAAATCTTTTGAATATATCCAAGATATTTAAGACAGCAAAATTTTTTTAAGATATGATCGGTTAGGAAAATTTCCTAATCCGTAACCGCACATATGGAAATAAGTCTATCTATCAGGCTTTAGATAGAGTTATTTCCATAGCTGGTATTTTGAATTTTTAGAATCGATTTGTCAGACTTCATATCGAAACTTAATTCGAAAGATTTAGTGGTTATATTTTTTTTTACTAAAAAATTTGTGATTTGAATTTAAATTCGAAAATACAAAAAAAAATTCATAAAAGAAAATCAAAAAGTTTTTGCACCTTTAAACTCTAAGTCAGGATTTATCAAAATTGCCGAATTGAGTATTTTTCTTGAGATTGGTACCGAAAGGACGTTAGGGTAATCTAGCGTAATCAAGTCCCCGGATTTATAATCTTTGGTTCGCAGAAATAAAATAGTACTCCCGCTATTTTATTTAGATTTCTAATCAACCTACCTTAAATGATTAGTGGCGGCTCTCATTGAAAATATTTGCATGCTCATAATTGGACCTAAGTTGCTAATTGGTAGAGTTTGAGAGAATTCGAGCTAGGTTAATTAATTTAATTGATCTAGTAATTCATTAGCCTAAGATCAGAAAACCTGATTTTTAGGTCGCAACAGCTTGGCGACTCCACTGGGGAAAACTTGAATTTTTTTGAAAATTTAAGGAGGACTTAGGTTAGAAAATTTTCGTGGAAAAATCACTTGATATGACAAAATTTGATTGAATTCTCATTCTTAGGTGTTAAATGGTTTTGTAGGATGAGAGTTATAAGGGGAGTAGTGATTGGCTAACCCTTTGTTTTGCAGGCTTGGTGGATTGGAATTGTGATTTAATTTTTGTACTATTGAAGCGGTGTTTGCATGTAATTGTTGTGCATGATTTACAGTATTTGCACTACACCACATACAACCTGTGACCGGACCTGGGTCACACCCATAGTTTTAAGATGATATTTAGATGGTTCTTTAATCTTGGCGGTAAGGCTTCGCTAAAGGTTATCCCATTTGGATCTCGATAATTTTTCCAAAAAATGACTCAAGGTTCGTCCTCATGCACGTGAGGCTACAACGCATGGAGGTTGCCCTTGTCGACCGAACCAAGCCGAAGTGATTGGACCCAATTAGTCATGACTATTGTATACGAGGCTGCGACTAGTCATGATGATTGTGCACGAGGCTGCGACATGTCGTTCCATTCATCATTTCATTTTGCAAAAGCCTTTAGGGTAGATTGATTAAGATTTAAACTCACGTTTCATGTGCATGTCTCTGTGATTGACACTTTCTCCCCAAAGACTGTAATTTCTTGAGCTTTATCTTTGGTTTTCTTCATCTTATTTTGAGTCGGTCCTTGATTTAGGTTGAGTCATTTGGCACGTGGTCTATATAAGAATGGGTCGTCTCAATATCCGTTTCGTGCCTACTTTGAAGCTAGAGCTCAAGAAGTTATGAGGCCAGTTGAAGCCAGATGGTTAGCAGTATGTTCTCAAGCGCATTGGATTCATGTTGCCAATCCTAGACATAGATATTTAGAGCGGGATCATGTAGGCACTTGCTCATTTTTGATGCCTCGAGACGACCACATTTGTGTTGGGAGGCAAGTTTGAGCTCACACCGACTCTGGAAGAATACAGTATTGCCATTGGGAAATCGATTGAGTTGGATATAGTTGAGCCACCCATTAGGGTAGATCCTGTGGTAGCGCTTGCTGAATTTTTGAGTTTGACCAAAAAAGAAATTGAAAAAGTACTAAAGGATAATTGTCAAGCATGCCCAGTATCTTTTTTTATTGAATTTTTCGAAAATAGCTCCGTCCTCATGAGATCTAAAATTTTTATCTTAACTTTTTTTGGACTCATCATTTTTCCATTTCGTCAAAATGCTATTGATCCCGTGATAGCTTAGACGGTAAAACTAATATGTGGTGGAATTAGTTTTAAAAACACAATTCTGGCAGAGACTTTCATATCTCTGACACGATTCAAGAAAGAAAAAGATAGAATTTTTCGAGCCCCGATTGAACTTTTACAAATCTGGCTTTTCTCACACCTTTCTCAATTTGGGGAAAATATGACTGTATTTGAAATGGGCATGACTGATAATCCTATTTTAAGGTTCAAATAAATACAAGATCAAACTAAGAGTTTGTACAATATACAATGGGTCCATCTGTTCAAGGATCCAAATTCTAAGATTTTCCTTTGGCAAGCTGTGTGGTTTCGGGAGGTTAAGGCTCGATTATACCATGGCGATCAGAAGCCCGTACCTTTGATGAGTATTTACGGGGCAACCTGCTATCAGCCCCTTCAAGTTACACGACAAGTCTAGTTCAAGAAGGGAGGCGTCATTTTGAAGCTTAGCAGAAATGTTCCACTTAGAAGCTGATTTGGCCCGCAGATGAGCCCACCGGAAGGATAAAGAGTCACTTTGCCACGGCCCAGTATATTCAGTATCATACCATCCCTACTGAGATACTCCCAAAGATCCCGATCGTGACAGTACGGCACACCCTTCAGACCCAAATCAAAATCAGCGAAGAAAAGGCGATGAAGGCCCAGGAAAAGACAGATGTTTTGGCTGAAGAGAATGCATGATTACGGTGTGCCTTGAATGCCCATTCGTTTATAGATCACGTGGCCTCTAAAAAGAGGAAGACCGTCTGATTTCATATTTGGTTTAGGGAGTTTTTCTTTTTTTTTTTTTAGGAGGAAATGTTAGCTTACTATTGACGATTTCTGGTAATAAATGTTGTTGGACGATTTTTCTAAGAATTCTTTTGAGACATCTTCCATTTTGGGCAATTCAATGAGAAACATTAAGCTATAATTTGTAAATTTTGGAATTGGTCTAGGTTTTTATTTATTTATTACTACATAAAGTAATCTGGAATTTCGAGATTTACTGGACGAATCGGTCTTTCAAAAGAAATTTCATCTTGAGGGTCTAGAGGATGTCATGGATCGACTCGCTATTCTTACTTGTTGTATTTATTCGATCGTTACTTTTTCAGGTAATTTGCCACGGATCTCCCTCATAATACTTGATCAATGACCAAAAGGAGGATGACCAATCAAGCCGAGATTGCAACCATGATTGACGAAAAGCTGAAAGAACACATGAATACAATCAATGAGCAGATTACGGCTGCCATGTCCAAACTGATGAGTGATCTCATGGCCAAGCAGCAACAGATCAATGCTGCCTCTCAATAGGAGATTCCACCTCTAACTCGTCAAGGCCTTTATCTTGACAAAGCTCTTGCAGTAAATACTAATCCAACCTTTCAACTGGATGATATCATTTTGACTGACACTAGTGCGTCTCCGGCGGCCCATGTTCTTCATTCACCCTCCAATGATGAGAATGCCAAGTTGCTGGCTAAGCTCGACCAGAGGTTACGTGAAGTGGAGGGAACTCAAAGTGCTCCGCCTGTTGATTTGTCCATTTTTGCCCCGGTCCAAGTGCTCGATAAATTTAAGATGCCAGCTTTCGAGAAGTATGACGGCACCTCAAACCTAATTCAGCACATCGAGATATACTAGGGGCTCATGAATAGATATGTTTCTAACGAACCTCTAATGATCCAAATCTTTCAAGCAAGCTAGAAGGATGCTGCAATGAAGTGGTATACCAACCACCAGATCAATCGGAAGGACTCGTGGGAAAAGGTGGCAAACCTTTTAGTCAAGCATTTCAAGTTCAATCTCGATGTCACCATTACAAGGGAAGACTTGGAGAGAGTTGAGCAGAAAAAGGGCGAGACTCTAAAAGAGTATGCCACTTGCTGGAGGAACATGACGGGACAGATTATGCCTAAACCCTCAGAACGTGACTTAATGAAATTGTTCGTGTCTACTCTACCGCAGCCGGTTCGTTCACGAATGTTAGTAACGGCCATCCAATCTTTTTAGCCAGCTGATAGCCATGGGTGAGGAGATTGAGTCCGGGCTCAAGAAAGGATGGTATAGTAAGTCAGGTTCATCGGGTAAGAGATTTAGTAGTAAGAAGGACAAAGAGCATGTCCCTGAAGTCAACATGACTTATGTACAGAAGACGCCAGCTCGGGCCTCGAAGCTACCATTTAGCACTTAACAGACAATCTCTTATGGGCGGCAAGGCCAGCAGGATCCACGCCAGCAGTGCAAACCTCACCAGTTTACTTCACTTCCTGGGACATTATCTCAGGTACTGACGGTACTAAGGAAGAAGAACTTATTGAATTCAGAGCCACAAAGATCTAACACTGCCGGCTTTGCAAGGTATGATCCATCAAAGAAATGCGATTACCATAGAGGTGAGGTAGGGCATTCGACAAATGATTGCCAAATGCTCAAACATCGAGTACAGGATCTACTCGAGACTGGAGCGTTTGCACTACAGCCAGCTGGTAAGCCCAATGTGCAGAACAATCCACTCCCTGATCATTCGAGAAGTGCAAATGTTGTCCTTGGCCCGGGGGTCAAGTAGATTCAAGGCTTCAGGGTCCCTTTCGAAGATATGTTCGATGCTTTAGTCCGAGCTAGTTATGTTTCGACTGGTAAAGTGGTGTCATTCGGTGAAATAAAAAAGAAGGTGGATGAGTTAGTAAGAGAGGGAATGATTGGGACAACGGATGAATTTGGGGTAGTGGCCACTATATCTCAAGTCATCATTGACTGGAATGAAGAACTCGCAATGATGATCGATGAACAAGTTAAGTTGGATCCTGACATACCCCCTCTCGAGGAAGCCTCTGACGATGACCTCGGGATCATTATACTCGATACTTCGGAAGTATTGGTCCTAGCATCACCTCAGTCCTACGCTTATGAAAGTGACAAGATGGTTCCATGGTCGTACAACGTTGATATGATAACAAGGTCAGGGTAAACTTATGCTGATAATCGACCGGCCAAGCCAGTGGCTGAGAAAGAAAGCGAAGGAATTCCTAGCTGTGATTAAGGCTAGTGAATATAGTGTGGTTGATTAGCTGAGAAAGTTACCTGCATAAGTCTCGTTGTTGGAACTTCTCCAGACATCAGATAAGCATCGAGGTGCTCTAATGAAGGTTTTGAGTGAGATTCATGTGCCCGAGACTATTGAAGAAGATAAGCTAGAGGGGTTTGTCGGGGCGATTCTCCTCATGGATCAAGTAACATTTTCTGATGAGGAAATCCCAGTTGAAGGACGTGGTCATAATATGGCGCTTCATATATCAGTGAAGTATAAGGAGACTCACATGGCTAGGGTGCTTGTTGATAACATGTCAATTTTGAATTTATGTCCGTTAGCTACTTTGAAAAGGCTAGGCATTCATTCATTTACCATGCAAGTAGCCAAGACTTCTGTTCAAGCCTTTGATGGAGTAAAAAAGGATGTGATAGGCCAGATTAACTTAGAGTTGTAAATCGGACCTTCAGTGCTCGATATCCTTTTTCAAGTGCCGAATATCCCTTTTGCTTTCAATTTCTTGCCGGGACGGTCATGGATCCATAATGCAGGCATAGTGCCCTCCAGTTTGCATTAAAAGATTAAGTTGTGGCTGAAGCAAAGTTGATTACAATTTATGGAGAGGAAGATCACCGAATCTTCAATGCAACATCGGTCCCATACATAGAGCCCGTTCATGTTGAGGAGGATAGCTATCATTCATTTAAGATAGTTCAAGTTGTTCAGGCTTCCTTTGATATGCCGTTGCATGTTCCTGAAGTTTCTAATGCAGCTATCATGGTGGCCAAGGTCATGGTCGGTAATGGTTTTGAGCCAGGTCAGGGTCTTGGGAAGGAAAGCCAAGGCATTCATGCCCCGATTGAGACAGATGAACAATCCCATAAGGCTGGTTTGGGATATCATGGGTCGGGAAGCCACGAACAAGGTTACGATTCTTGCAGAGGCCAAAGAGGAGCAGGTCAAAGTCCCTTACCACCTCCCATTAACCACACCTTTTGCTCGACTGGAGTAGTGGGGGGATATGAGCATTTAAAGCCGAGCCCGGCTGAGGATGATCTTGGGCTTATCTTTCCTAAGTCGCCACAAGCCCTAACTGACTCACCTAAGAAGCATGGTAAAGCGATTTTGGTTAGTTTGTATGATGATTCCGAGGATGACCAGCCACCCTGTATTTTCAAGAAGCCGAAGTCGAGGGTGGTGGATTTTGACTTTAATGATGGTATACCATATCTCGTTGGTTGGTTTGTCGAGACCTCCATTGGTGCAATCACTGAAGGACCACTTGAAGGAATCGGTGCTGGCCCTCAAGAGTAATCCTTTCCAGTTTTCGCATCTCCCCTACGTAGGAATCTTTATTGCTTTTTTTTTTCAATTGTCATTCCAATTCATGTTGCACTTAGGTTTTTCAATCCAATAAGATGTAATTCATTAATTCGATATCAGTAAAATTACAGCGGTTTTTATCATTTTGAATCTTGTTGAAGTGCCCCAAACCAACCCGATGACGATAACCAACGATTGAAAAATTTGTCATCTACGGTAAGAACTGAGGGTTGAGCTTCTCAAGAATTCTAGTTTCGAGGTCTTCAAAAGCAAAATGAATTTCAAAAAGTAAGGATCAATTTTCGAAAATTGCATGTAGTTAAGCCCTGTCTTATCTTTTTGGTCCCTTTCTTTCATGTTTCAGGCCTAATCTTGAGGCATGCGAAGGGACGAGAATCATGAATCCTCATATATGTGATGCAAGTCAATCTGATGACTCAGAAGATTCTAATCCAAATGATGAAGAGATATGACGGAACTTGGAAATCCATGAGAAATCTAAGCTTCTGACTGTTGAAGAAACCATAGTGATTAATCTTGATAACACAGAGAATCCTAGAGAGGTGAAGATTGGGGCATGTCTCCTTGAAGATATGGCCAAACGCTTGACCCAATTGTTGAAGGATTATCAAGACATTTTTGCCTGGTCTTATGCTGACATGCCGGGTCTCGATTGATCGATTGTCGAATATTGTCTACCGACTGATCCTTCGGTTGAGCCTGTGAAGCAAAGGCCGCGAAGGGTTAAGCCAGAACTGGCAAAGAAGATCAAGGAAGAGGTCATGAAGCTTCTTGACGTGGGATTTATTAAAACTACCCAATACTCAGAATGGATTGCTAATATAGTCCCAGTGTTGAAGAAAGAAGGTCGGGTTCGAGTGTGTGTTGACTACCGAGATCTGAACAAAGCTAATCTTAAAGATGATTTTCCACTCCCACACATTGATGTGCTTGTGGACAGCACAGCTGGGTTCGAACTATTCTCCTTCATGGATGGTTTCTCAGGTTATAATCAGATCTTGATGAACGAAGATGATAAGTTGAAAGTGGCATTTACCATTCCATGAGGGACATTTCATTACAAGGTAATGCCCTTCGGTCTCAAAAATACTCGGGCAACTTACTAGCGGACAATGGTCACATTGTTCCATGACATGATGCATAATGAGATTGAGGTCTATGTTGGCGACATGATTGCAAAAACTCGACATGAAGAAGATCACATAGAAACCTTGACGAAATTATTCGACAAGCTTCGTAAGTTCAAATTATGCCTCAATGTGGTAAAATGAGTGTTCGGGGCAGCCTTTGGCATATTACTTGGCTTCATTGTTAGTAACAAAGGGAATGAGATTGACCCATCAAAAGTGAAAGTCATTTGTGAAATAAAATCTCCCTTTTCGGTGAAGGAAGTTCGTAGCTTAATGGGTAGACTAAACTATATAGCCAGATTTATTTCTCAGCTATCTGAGACAACGAGCCTTTGTTTAAACTCCTTAAAAAGAATGCGCTAGTTAGATGGGATGAAGAGTGTGAACTGGCGTTCGACAAGATTAAGCACCACTTGATGAATCTGCCGGTGCTTGTTCCGCTAATGCCGAGGCAACCTCTAATCCCGTACCTTACAATCCACAGTGAGTCTTTAGGTGCCATGTTTGCTCAAAAAAGTGAAGAGGGTGAAAAAGAGCGTGTGATTTATTATTTGAGTAAGAAGTTCACCACCTCTGAGATGAACTATTCTGAAGCAGAAAGAACGTGCGTAGCACTGGTCTGGGTGCTACACAGATTGAGGTAATACACTTTGCACTATCAGATATTGCTTGTAACAGAGTGTGATCCCATCAAATATTTGCTCAATCAACCCGCTTTGGTTAGAAAATTGATAGATTCTCATCTTAGAATTTAATGTTCAATTCATGTCTCAGAAATCAGTCAAAGGACGAGTAATTGCTGATGTTTTGGCCGAAAATCCTGGGAAAAATGAGGATCTGAATCCGCTAGAGGATAGAGTCATGCCAATTGATGAGTATGTATGGACCATGTATTTCGATGGGGCCGTAAACTTGTCAGGATCAGGTATCGGGGCAGTTTTAATATCCCCAGGCGGACAACATTATCCGATCGCAGCGAAACTGATATTTCCTTGCACGAACAATATCGCTGAATATGAAGCATGCATCATCGGGTTACAAGTTGCAATCGAAATGGGAGTAGCTCGACTTAAGGTGTTCGGGAATTTAACCCTCATTTTTCTTCAGACCGTTGGTAAGTGGCAAACTAGAGATGCTAAGTTGCAGCCCTATCATGTCTATTTAGAAGAGCTGGTGAAAGAGTTTGAGGATATTTCGTTTGAATACTTGCCAAGGACTCAAAACAGTTTTGCTGATGCTCTGGCTACGTTATCGGCAATGCTACGAGTGACAAGTGGTTTAGAAGTTGAACCTTTGAAGATATAGGTCTTTCAGAAACCGGCTTATTGCATGGCCGCGACAGAAGAGCCTTACGGCAAGCCGTGGTATCATGATATCAAGGCATATCTTCAAACACAGGAGTTTCTTGAGAAAAGTACCTTATCTGACCAAAAGTATATCAGAAAAATGACGTTGAAGTTCTTCTTGAGCGGAGAATGCCTATACAAGCGATTCTATGATTCGGTTTTATTAAGGTGTGTTGATTCAACCGAGGCTGTTTGTTTGATGCTAGAAGTACATGAGGGAGTATGTGGTCCGTACATGAATGGTCATATGCTGGCAAGAAAGATAATGAGAATGGGTTTTTACTAGCTCACTTTAGAAAGTGATTGCATTTAGCATGTCCGAAGTTATCACAAATGTCAAATCCATGGTGATAAGATTAAAACTCCTTTGAATGAATTATATCAAATGTATGAACCATGGCCATTTTCTATGTGGGGCATTGATATGATTGGCCCAATTAATCCTACAGCGTCAAATGGGCATCGGTTTATCCTGGTCGCTATCGATTACTTTTCGAAGTGGATCAAAGCTATGTCCTATACGACAGTGACGGCTCGGATTATGGTGAAATTCATTCGTCGAGACATCATTACTCGATATGGTGCACCTGAGACTATAATTACTGACAATGGGTCGAATCTAAATAATAAATTGGTGGATGATCTGTTCAAGGAGTTCAAGATCAAGCATCTAAATTCCTCTTCATATCGTCCGCAGATAAACGGAGCGGTCGAAGCAGCCAATAAGAATATCAAGAAAATTTTGGCTAAAACAGCTGAGAACTATCGTGATTGGCATGAGAGATTACCTTTTGCACTTATGGCATATCAGACTTCTATCCGGACATCTACATGGGCAACTCCATATTCTCTTGTGTACGGTATGGAAGCAGTTCTACCTATTGAGGTTGAAATTCCTTCGTTACGTATTCTTTCACAGGTACAATTGTCAGAAGCAGATTGGATTCAGCAGAGGTTGGACCAGTTGAACATGATTGATGAGATAAGGTTTAGAGCTCTATGTCATGACCAGTGCTACCAACAAAGAGTTGCTAAATCTTTCAATAAGAAAGTCAAGCCTCGACATTTTCAAGTAGGCGACCTTGTCTTGCTGAAGTTATTGTCGAGATAGTTCCTCTTGCAGAAAGAAAATTCGCCCCAAACTATGGCGGCCCGTACATTGTGAAGAAAGTCATTCTAGGAGGTGCTTTGATTTTGGCCGAGATGGATGATCGTGTTTTTTTCAGTCTAGTTAATTCTGATTTTGTGAAGAAGTATTACACTTGATTTGTACTCATTCTGACTTTGTTTCCATCAAGTATCAAGTTGAATTTCATGAATCAATTGATGTTACTAAGTTTCGTTTGAGGAAGGCTTTTGATCTGGCAATCTATTTCTGTCCTAATGAAGCGATCATGTTGCCTGAGAGACTTCAAGATGATGAAAGCCAAGTCATTTCTATACACGTCCTGAATAATAATCCCCAGTGCAAGTTGAGTGAAAATTCCGTGCTGACAAGGTAAATGATTATCTCACGAAAAGTATGATGACCAAAATGATGAGAGGCATTCATTCCCTCTATCTAAATACTATAGGTTATCATTTGCCTAACCCTTTGAACGAAGTTTCATTTCTTACCCTTGTTAGGAACAACCCCATACTCGGGCAATTTCTTCGAAAGTTCAAAATGGTTAGAATTTTCTTGCTTTCATTTGCATCAATCTTCAAGTATATTTATTGCATGCAAATTTTGTGTTAGCTCGAGTGTCTTACATATGACGAAGAGCATTTCTTTCTATCTCCCTACACATTATACCCTTTGCATACCCAATTTGAGTGGTGAATTCATTTTAACCCGATTGATGATCATTTTCGTGATAAACAAATGAAATCATCTCAAAGCAAGTTTAAGGTGACTTGAGGCAAATGGGAGCTCAAAATAAAATTCATCAGAAAAACGACACAAAAGGACTCCATTAAATCGAAGTTCTCTCTCTCGGAAAAATCTCTTGAAAAGAAAATCTCAAAAAAAAAGATGGGGAGAGAGAAAGAAAGGCTTCGGCAAGAACTGAGGCGATATGCAAGATCATTCTTCAAAGAAAAGACCATTTGAAGGTTCATGTATGGAGCGATTGCTAGAGATAGATCAATGGTACCGGTAACACGATTGGATGATCACCAATTTCTATGTTCATGATACCCCCTTTGATGGAAATAGGCCATTCATTTCAAGCCTACCCGAATCTACGTTACAACCCTTACCGAAGTCTTTTAAGAATAAGGCACTTGAGTTAATGTACAGTTTCAAATGCTTATAAATGTTGCTCGAAGAAGTGCGAACAAGATTTTTCTATCTCATTTTTGCAGCATTCTTGACTTGTAAACCCAGAGCAGCCGGTAATATCAATTCTTTCAAAACTATGACTCTCATGAGTCCCCATTGTGAAACCTTTGACCATGCATGCGTTTTAGTCCTTATAAAGATCTCTCAGATTGGCCAAGTCATACTAATTTTGAGAATATCCAAACCCTTGTCAAGCACGATAAAGAGAATTTGAGTGATTCTTATACCGCATCAAAGGTCGGGTTAAAAGCCTTTCATTGAGAGTGAGTCTTTCTGATTAAATGTTTCTCATTTAATGTGATCAACTTGTCAAAATGACGAAATTGTTGTTCTTATTGATAAATTTCCTGGTGAAGCTTGGTAATGCAAGTAGATTCATGAATTATGTTTTCTTTGCCCATGCGCATGTGTTATTTTAACTTTTTCTCAGGTAAAAATAGGTACAATGCAATTAGCTCCGTCATTTTTGTAAGGAGAATACAGGTATGTATGCTAATTACTCTTCATTGTTTCTCTCTTCGGAATAGGAGACATGATCTCTCATATATTCACCAAGTGGAATAGGTGACATATCTCTTTGTATTGCCCAGTGGAATAGACAGCACACCCTATTTAATGTTTCCCCAGTAGAACAAGCGGCATAGTTTTTCATTCCGTGTTCACTCAGTGGAATAGGTGGCACAACAGACCTCATGCTCATCCAATGGAACATGTGACATGATCCTTTCCGTGATTGTCTAGTAGTATAGACAGCACGTACCTTTTAATTCTTTCTTTATATCATGCGTTATTTCGCATTTGCAGGAAACTATGGGTAATAGATAGGCAATCCTGTACCTTGAGAACCTTACTTCTAGTAGGCTAGAAGTTTGGAGATCGAGAGAGTTCACAGCATTATAAAGCTTTCTCTCACTTGGGCACTTTTTGTGCGATCCGTATGTAAGGCTCTTTCACCGCTCTTCACGAAGTGAGAAGCCTTAGCATACGTTCCTTATTGTCTGCATATCACGCGTCATGGCATTTGAAAAAAAAAAGATCATTCATCATCTTGCATAATTTAAATTTAGGTTTCAGTTTTTGAGCGAAACCTCTGCGAGCCTCCACTCAAAGAGGGGTAGCTATTAACATCTAAATTTTAGTACATCATTTAGTGGTTAATTGCGTAGAAAATTAGGGATTAAATTTTAACTCCTAAACAAAAATATTAAAATTGCATAACATATAGTTTAAGATCATGTAGGTTAATTGCATTCTACATTGAACCGGCAGCGGCAAGCGAGCTTAAAATTCATCACGTAAATCGAGTTCGGGCACCAAATGAAACTCGGCTCACTCGGAAGACGGGGCCGAAAATCACACGTCAAAAAGGGCTTGGTTGTCTTAATTTGAGCTTAAATTAGCCCATCAAGTTTAATTGAATAAAAGCCCAAATTAATTCAGCCAACTTGGAATTAAATAAAATTAAAGGATAAAACCTAAGCTTAAGCCCATTAGGACTAGAAAGCCCGGCTAATTAATCTAGGGTTGCGATATAAATATATGGTTATGCGTCATGATCAGGGAGAGAGCTTTCAGAATTTTCAAAACACAATTACGAAGAACACGAGAGGCACACGTGAAGAGAGCGAGAAAGGATCACGGGTAGACCGCCACCACTGGCCTTACGCCATCACCGCTGCTCCTCCCACCGCGCCAACCACCAAACCAACCACCGCTGAGCCAACCACCGCCGCTGCACCCGACGCCACCGCTAATGCCCCGGAGACGCCGCGCCGTTCGCTGCACCCGCCGCCACCGCCGCTGCCCCAGAGACGCCGCGCCGTTTGCTGCACGCAACGCCGTTGCACCACTGCCGCGACCGTGCTGTTTGTTGCACGCCACCGCCGCTACACCAGACGCCACCGCCGCTGCCCTGGAGACACCACCGTCGCTTGCCGCATGCTGCACCGCTACTCTCGACGTCGCGCCGCTTGTCGCACGCCACCGCCGTGCACCGCTGGCCACCATCCCATTCCGATCTGCTGGTGATTCAAATTTGGAAACAAATCTTTGGATTAGGTAAATATCTTATCCTAATTTGGTTTGAATATTTTATTGCTTAATTCGTGCTTATCAATATCTAACTTTGCATATTTGAACAATAGGTATTATTTCAATTAGGATTTATTTATTCTTTAGAAATCTCGGACGTCTATTACTTGTCAAATTTGGATAGAATTTGAAAATTTCAAAATCTTTTGAATATATCCAAGATATTTAAGATAGCAAAATTTTTTCAAGATGTGATCGGTTAGGAAAATTTCCTAATCTGCAACCGCACACATGGAAATAAGTCTATCTATCAGGCTTTAGATAGAGTTATTTCCATTGCGGGTAATTTGAATTTTTAGGATTGATCTGTCAAGCTTCACATCAAAACTTAATTCGAAAGATTTAGCGGTTATATTTTTTTTTACTAAAAAAATTGCGATTTGAATTTAAATTCGAAAATACAAAAAAAATTCATAAAAGAAAATCAAAAAGGTTTTGCACCTTTGAATTCTAAATCAGGATTTATCAAAATTGCCGAAAGGAGTATTTTTCTTGAGATTGGTACCAAAAGGACGTTAGGGTAATTTAGCGTAACCAAGTCCCCAGATTTATAATCTTTGGTTCGCAGAAATAAAATAGTACTCCCGCTATTTTATTTAGGTTTCTAATCAACCTACTTTAAATGATTAGTGGCGGCTCCCATTGAAAATATTTACATGCTCATAATTGGACCTAAGTTGCGAATTTGTAGAGTTTGAGAGAATTCGAGCTAGGTTAGTTAATTTAATTGATCGAGTAATCCATTAGCATAAGATCGGAAAACCTGATTTTTAGGTTGCGACAGTGGTATGTGCATTATTAAGACAATAGAGTCCATTCTTATTTTGGCCTTTGAGCAGGAGGTTCCCTGAGGATCGATCCTTGACACAGCAGAAAGTAGGATGAAATTCAAATGCCACATCGTTGTCCTTGGTAAATTGAGAAACAAATAATAGATTTTTCTTGATAGATGGAACATGATAAACAGTTCGGAGATTAAAAGAACGGGTAGGAGAATGTAAGATGGAAGAACCAATATGTGATATTTGCAAACCTGACCCATTTGTCGTGCGAATTTGATTGGTGCTAGAATAGTCATTCTGAATGTTCAAATTTGCCATATCAGCCGTAAGATGAAGAGTGGCACTAGAGTCTGGGTATCGATGTTAATCAAAACAACTCACCAATTGAAGAGGCATACATCGCAGATGAAGAGTTGGTATTGGCTTTATAGCTAGGATTAAATCGCTGGTAGCATTGGAGAGCCGAGTGACCTGTACGACTACACACCTGACGGATAATTCGAGAATAAGAGTAAGCTCCAAAATTGTGACCACAGCTTCGGCCGCGTCCTCATCCTCGGCCACGTCCTCAACCATTGAAGGGAGTATTCAGGGCATTGGATGTTTTTACTGCAGCATTCACATTTGGAGAAGACTCTATTGGAGATTCAGTGGTGCGGCTTTGAATTCCTGATTGTAAAGAAGGCCAAGGAAGTCATCAAGAGGTAGTAGATCAAGAGAAGATGTAACTGAGGTAACAAATACATCATACTCCAAACCCAGGCCACCAAGGATGCTGAGAACTAATTGGGAATCAGAGGTGGGATGTGTTGCGACCGACCTTCGTTTTTTTTTTCAATAAAGAGGGGGGTCTCGCCTGGTATGCGTTAAGTCTAGTTTTGTGATTTAACTTAGACTCTCCTAAGCCCATGCCATATCGCGACTTAGGATTTAGATTTTTAACTTGCAAGTGATTTTTATTTGGGTTAATACCATGAAAAACCCCAAACTGGTACACTTGTGATAAATTTACCCCAAACTATTTTTTTGACCACAAAAAACTCTAAACTGGTACACCTGTGATAATTTTACCCCGAACTATTTTTTTTACCATAAAAAATCCCATACTGGTATACCTGTGACAATTTTACCCCTGCACTAATTTTTTGTCTACCAAAAACCCCAAACCGGTACACCTGTGATAAATTTACCTTCTGTTAGCTTCCGTTAAATTTTATTGTCAAATGACGAAGTTTAATGACACGTGGTAATTGACATGTGTACCGATTTTGGGTTTTACCCTTCTGTTTGTCACAAGTTTATCAATTTGTGATTTTTTGTTATATTAATATAATTTAACGGACACTAACAGATAGTAAATTTATTACAAAAGTACCAGTTTGGAGTTTTTAGTGGTAAAAAAATTAGTTCGGAGGTAAAATTATCACAAGTGTACCAGTATACGGTTTTTGGTGGTCAAAGAAATAGTTCGGGGTAAAATTATCACAAGTATACCAGTTTGGGGTTTTTGGTGATAAAAAAATAGTTCGGGGCAAATTTATCACAGGTGTACCAATTTGGAGTTTTTTGTGATCAAAAAAATAGTTCAGGGTAAAATTGTCACAAGTATACCAGTTTAGGGTTTTTCGTGGTATTAACCATTTTTATTTAGGAGTCATCATTAATCGGTTTGGGGTAGGTCGATTAGAAACCCAAATAAGGTAACAGAAGAATCACCCTACTTTTACGAACTAAAGATTAAATAAGTTTGGAGATTTGATTACATTAGTTGGATAACTAATGCCATTTCGGTACCTTTTTATCTTGTTCATTTCTGAAAATATTTGTCAGATAATTTGAATTAATTTTGGGACCTTTCTCTTAACTTGTGAGGTGATCGAGCAAGTGCACAATCATTAATGATTAGCAGTCAATATAGATATGCAGCCTAGGATTCTAACCCTAATTAATGCGACAACATTCAAAACATGGCAATTTATGTAATTATATTCTAATTAGAAGCAACATGCATACAATAATACAATAGTGATAAAAATAACATGCAAAATCCTATTGCATAGCCCTATAGGCCTATCTGACTTAAACATGATTAATAATCAAATAATTCACATAATTTAGAAAAATATTCAAAAAAAAGATTAATTTCTAAACTATTTCCTAACTTTAAAATAAAATAAAAAATTTGAAAAAAATATATTTTTTAGAAATAATAATAATAATAATAATAATAATAATAATAATAATATGGCAAAAAAATTTAAATTTTTTGTTTAAAAATTTAATATAATAATCACCAGGTCTGGTCGGCGGATTCGAGTCGGATCCCTGGGTCAGGGGTTAACCTGGGTTGTTGACTTGGGTCCTAACCAGCCCGGATCCGACTCGACCTAGCAACCTGACTTTTTTTTTAATTTTTTTAATAATTTTTTGAGTTTTTTTAAATTAAGAAAATATGATTTAATAGGCCCTATTAATGTAAATGTGACTAGTATCTATATGCAATTCAATTAAATGAATTTTTTTTTTGTTTAGGGGTTAAAAGTTTAACTCCTAATTTTTGTGCAATTAATGTAATTGGGCAATTAAAAATAAGTGTCAATAGGATGAGCAGCCGTAGAAAGATGATCTACAATGTTCTTGGCTTTTTGAACAAAGGCTTCCATGGAAAGAGAGCCGTTCTTTAAAGATTGAAGTTGATACTCTAATTGCATTATGCAACCTTGAGATTGAGGAGCACAAAGTTTCTCAAGTGAAGTCCAGACATCATGAGATGTCTCAAGACCGACAATGTGTGAGAAAACCGATTCAGTAATAGTGGAGAGGATGCATCACATGATAAGCTGATCTTGATAATGCCATGCAATATGATCCAGGTTGTTGATCACAGTACTATCAGCAGTAGTGCTAGTGGGTGCCGGACAAGGATACGAGCCATCCACAAACCGAAGATACCCATGAAGACGAAATAAAGGAAGAAATTGTGCTCGCCACAAAAGGTAGTTGTTGCGATCTAGCATGATTTGGAGAACATGAGATATATTGTCGAGAGCAAATGGTGCTTGGGAGGTGGCCAATAAGGATGTAGAGTCAGCAGCGGTGATGGCAATAATGGTGTTGGAGGATGTGGAAGAAGAAGACATTGTAATGAAAAAAAAGGAGCTTTGATAACATTAAAGAGTATGACTCTGAATTTGATCGCACACTAATCGGTGTGGAGATTTGTACTATATTTATAGTATGTACATGAGCGGGATAATCACGATTGAAAAGATTTTACAAAAGGTAAGAATCTATAATATTAGCACAAATTGTAAAAGATTTGTTCTATCAACGAGATTAGCACATATTACAGAAGATTGACCTTATCAACGTGATCGGCACAGATTGCGGAAGATTGCTCTATCACAGGAGATTTGCTCTATCACTGAACTGGTCCTTAAAAGGTTCCATCTTAAATCTCGTCCGGACCTCAGGATCCCCAGAATGTAAAATTTTTAGAGGATATCCTCTCTCTCGAGGGAAGACAAAGATACCAGAAGAATTAGGAGGGCAAGTCGTGGAGGCCCCTATCGGAGTTTTGGCTCCTCTTCTGTGGTGAGGTCACTCTTTTACCTAACACCAAGGATCCACGAAGGCCCTTGGTTAAGATTAAACAATCAATAATCGATTTCTATATGTTCTCTCTTTATTTCCTCACTATCCCATCTTTTATTCATCTCCCTTTTTCATTCTCACTGCAAATGATAGACAATGAAAAAGCTTTTTATTGGACTCCACCTTTGGATTTTAGAAAACTTCATCTTCATTCCCCTCATCAATTCAAGCACATGCTCATGTCATTAAAGCCCAGCGTGATGGAGAATCGAATCAATTTTCTTTTGTCTCCATTCATCAAAAGCGCTAGCGTTTGTGTATTTTATCTTCTACTCTTTCCTCTTTTTGATTTATTCAGCAATAAGAGAAACAGCTAAACGAATTATGTATCTTCAAAAATCGAAATTATACCAATCTTAGTAAATTCTTTATTTGTGCCTTATAATTTTTTCAGGATTCAGCTTGGTCGCAGTTTCATGACTCAACATCAACACATATCAAAACGTATATTCTTCTCTCAATGGAACTCTCCAAACAAATCAAGAGTCTCAGTGAACCAAGATTTGGCACGGGCTTGATGAATTTTCTTTCTTTATATCAAGGCAAACACCATATAGTAGCACTTCAGTTTAAGTCAACGAATTAGATGTAGTCTTGATTCATAGCTATAGTTGTACAGTTGAAATTTATTGATTTTAATAATGTTCTTGTTAAAAATCATGGTATTTTTGCCTGTACCATTTTTGCTTCTTAAAATTTATATTAAGATGGCAAATACATGAAAATAAGATAGAGAAATAAAAAGCTCAAAATGTAATTTCGGGTAGCAATTATGTGCACCAATAGAAAGGATGGAGTACTAAATGATAAGCAAATAAGGAGACAATAAAGAAAGAATAATTACAGTTATTTAATAATCATATTTGAATAATCGATTAAGGTATTTAAGTCAGTTTCAAAGGAAAATGATGTGAACTAAGGCTCTGTTCAGTTTGCGAAAAAAGTGACATTTCTAAAATACACTTTTAATATATTTTTCGATGGTTGAATAAAATTTGAAAATAAACTAAAAAATATTTTCCATCATTTGGTAAGGAAAATTAGTTTCCTAAATACACAAACTATTTGGGTGCTAGTAATTTATGTAATGCAGCTGAGGAGTCGGGCATGGACATTGCTGTCTCGAGCCTGGATTCCCTGCTTCCGAGGATGAGCATGAGCACGAGCA